>CM054124.1:130120128-131320128 GCA_028751855.1 Ambrosia trifida
TACCAAACGTCTAGCATTCCCTCACGCTTGGCGCCAATGAGGCTTTTATTTGAGAGTAAAAAGAAGACTATGCCTTCGCCATATGAAATATGAATATTAAGTAATAATAGCATGGCACTTTGAATTTGATATAAGAAATTTTGTTTTCAAAACATTAGATTATGTATCGAGAGAGTAATATGAGAAAAAGGTATTTCCTATTTTATTATTGGAAGTCCAGTTCGGCGTCACAAACTTTTTTCACACCAGAGGTCTCTTAACAATATTTATAGAGCGAAAAAAAAAAATTCTTTTTTCCTTAGTTTATTTGATCAAATAAAAAAGCAACTTTGGGATTGCTGAATGACAGACAAATCACAGACAAAAAAATATAATAAATATATAAAGCAACGGAGCCATCATAGTATTTTTGAATTCCTCCGAAAGGAAGGGTGGTAAGTTGATCATTTACCGATCGGGGTCTGATCGATCCTATTTTTTTATTTATTTGATCGAAGGTAAGGGTCAATTTTATTGTAGAGCCGTATGCAATGCTAATGCCCGTACGGTTGTTCGATTCTATCTTTTTTTCTTGTGATTCTTTTATCTTTCTTTGTATCTTCCCCTCATCATGAAAAATGGAGAAACCTTTTATTATCTTATATCATCAGGGTAATGATCCATCAACCTGCTGGTTCTTTTTCTGAAGTAGCAACGGGAGAATTCGTCCTGAAAGTGGGAGAACTGCTGAAACTACGTGAAACCCTGACAAGGGTTTATGTACAAAGAACGGGCAAACCCTTATGGGTTGTATCCGAAGACATGGAAAGAGATGTTTTTATGTCAGCAACAGAGGCCCAAGCTTATGGAATTGTTGATCTTGTAGCGGTTGAATGACAATAGCCTAGATTTCACGTCAATTCTGAAATTCACCCTGCCGAGTTTAATATTAATATTCTCTGACTTTTATTTATTATTCTATTGAATAAAAGTCATTCATAATCATCCGGTTAGGATCGATCTAAACCAGCCCATTATGTATATAATTCAACACGCCAACGATTAAACAACTTATTAGAAATACAAGACAGCCAATTAGAAATGTCACAAAATCCCCCGCGCTTCGGGGATGCCCTCAGCGTCGAGGAACATGTACTAGGGTGTATGTGCGACTCGTTCAGATCATGAACTAGAACAAAGGAAAGAGAACAATGAATTTGACTAAAGTGCAGATCCATATTGATATCCCCCAACATACCAAAACTAGCTGTCACCCCACCGGTAGTAGGAGATGTAAGGATTGGTACATAGAATAACTTTTTATTGGATTGATAATCATGTAAAGCAGAAGATATTTTAGCCATTTGCATCAAGCTCAAACTTCCTTCTTGCATGCGTGCCCCTCCGGAAGCACATACTATAATAAGAGGTAGAAATTCTTTAGTAGCGTATTCAATCAAACGGGTAATTTTCTCCCCGACTACGGATCCCATACTACCCCCCATAAACTGAAAATCCATAACCGCAATTGCTACGTTAATACCGTCTAGTTTCCCTATGCCTGTTTGAACAGCCTCGGTTAATCCTGTCTTTCTTTGATAAGAATCGATACGATTTTTATAAGGCTCCTCCTCCGAATGAAATCCAATGGGATCCAGAGAGACCATGTCTTCGTCCATAGGCTCCCAAGTACCCGGATCGATCGAAAGTTCGATTCTATCTGAACTACTCATTTTCAAATGATATCCACATTGTTCACAAAGATTCATTTTTGATTTAAAAAATTTCTTATAATTTAATCCATAACAATTTTCGCATTGAACCCACAAATGCTTGTATTTTTGAGTGACATCCAGATCAGTATAACTTTCTCGTATAATTTGATCAATCGTTCTGGCATCCGCGTTTTTACTACTATTTCCACTTTCACCACAAATGGAACTAGAAATGTAATTGTTACTGGAATTGTCACTACCACTTACAATGTAACTATCAATACAGATTTGAGACTGAAGATAACTGTCAATGCAACTATTAATGTGATTATTCCAAGTATACTGAGTATCATTCATGTAAGGATCGTGTTCGGGATTCTTACTCTTAGATCCATTATTGAGATAACTAGAATTCCGATAAAAAGAACTTTCTAGTTCAGGATGATCATTGTCAATCTCAAAAATATGATTTTCAATATCAAAATATATAGAATAAATGTCCCCATTACTATCTTTCACTAAAAAAGTATCATCAGAGATGAAATTACGAATGTCCTTGACGCCAAAAAAAAGATCAACATTACTGTAATTGTCATGACCACCCCAACCCTGACTGTTTTTATCCGTATCATTTTTATTCGGATCTTTACTTTCGCTGGCATTTTCAATAGGACCAAGACTGCTCGTTGATTTACTTAGCCTACATCTGTGTTCGAACTCCTTCTTAAGTAACATCGAATTGAACCACCATTTTTTCATATAGTTTTATTGCTCCATATTTGCATGAAAATACAATAATGAATAGTCATTCGACGAAAAATCATTTATTTGAATATTGTATTTCCTATCATATTGTATTTCCTATCAGGAATTCAGGAATAAGCATATAAATAAAATCACTAGGATTATTCACTAATAAAGAGTGTGAGTATTGAAAAAAAGATTTGTTCTCTCCACGAACAATTTTTTCGTAAAATCTCGTCTAATAACTAAGAATCTAATAACTAATAATAAGTGAAGTTTCTATTACAATACGAATACAGAACAAAAAGGACAATATACAGGATGGGAAGAAAGAGTTGTGATACCTGTCTCGATCCAAGGAAACTACAGGATCTAAAAGAATATCCCAATCCTAAGGATCCATAGGATTAATTGTGGATCCAACACAAAAATAGAAAGATTTGAGTTGTTTAGTCTTCGAGTTTTTTTTTTATTTTCTATATCTATATATATCTATATAAGTATGTATCTATCTAAAATACATGCATTGTTGTATTAGATCGAAATATGAAGGTTCTTTGTTGACCTAACTATGACCTATCATGCCAGGATGTCCGACGCTGGCAGTATAGCGCCCAGTATCGATAGCAGCATCCAGATCATTCCTGCGCCACCGCCTGAGCCAGTAGAGCTGGTAGTACTTGACGCAGAGGACGAAGACGTAGAGATGAACGCCGACGGAGGTTCGGATGACGACTCGGATGAGACGGATCCTAGCGAGGATCCTGATTGGGCACCCTATGACAACCGGCAAATTTCGTACAACGATTAACGTGATTCTAATCATGTTTTAGAAATAATTAACATGGTTTAAGGTTAATTATGGTTAGTTGAGCTAATATGAGTCCTACGATGTCCTTTTGAAAGTTCGTTGAAGTCTTGATGCCTTTAAAGAAAGACTTCGCGTGTTTAACGTAACGAACTGACATCAGCAAAAAAATTTGTCAAACTGGAATAACATAAGCTTATTCTATGAAAATACGACACGTATCTACTATCGATGCGAACGGATGTGAAATCGGCGTGGTAAACGGCCAAAAACGCAGCGTTTTGGAGAAACGCGGAGAGGAACTGACGTGGGATTCGAACGTCGAAACGCGTGGTTTTAACCGTTATCGAGCTTTCGGAATAATTATTTAATATAAATAATTTCATTTAATTAGTTTCGAAAGTAAACGGGTCGTCTAAATAAAGTATAGCTCGACCGGATCGATTAACGCGATTTTAACGCGTGTTCCGTTTTCACACGTCGAGTTACGAAAATAACATTTAAATTGCTCGGTTTAGTTATGTTTTTCATTTCGAATAAAACCGACTAGTTTTTGTAATTAATTATCGGGCCTAATAATAAACCGAGACGATTTACGTTTAAACCGGTTCGATACGCGGTATATCTACCTAACCCTAACCCTAGGTATATAAAGGCAACTTCCTCTTCTCCTTCTTCAGTTTGCATCAGCCGCACCTCTCCTCTCTCTCTACTCTCTCTCTAAACGTATCTCTCTCTCTCTCTCTACTATCTCTCCCTAATCCTCTCCCACTCCCTCTGCTACTATAGATAACCGGCCGCCACCATGCTTGGTGGTGACGGCGGCGGTGATTTCCAGCCCTAAAACGGGTTGTGCAGGTCCGGTCGTGGTGGATTTGTCCGGTTTTTAGAGAGAGGATGACCGATGGTGACTATGGTGGGAGCGGTGATGGTGGTTCTGGCTCGGGAAAGCAGCAGATGACGGCGATGATTCTGGTGGTTGTTAGGAGGGTTATAGAGCCGGGTTATGTTTGCTTTCGTGGCTCAAGGTTGTCCGGTTATTGGGTCCGGTGAGGAGGGAAAGGGGTACGGTGGTGATGGTTTTGGTTCGGGGGTGCAGGAGGTGGTTGTTCCTGGTGGTCGCGCGGAGGGTTGAAGACGGTGGTTTGGGTTGCGCGGAGGTGAACAGCCGTGTGGTGGTTTGGTTGAAGGTGTTTTGGGACGGTGGTGATGGTCCGGTATGTTCCGTTTTGGTCGGGTTTTGGTGGTGACGGGGTGAAGTGGTTTGGTTTGGTGGTCCGGAAGTGGTTCGGTTGATGGTGGCGTTGACGGGTTTTGTTCTCGGGGCAGACCTGGTCCGAGTTCAGATCTGTTCCGTTTTGGGTCTCGGGTTTGTTCGTTGTCAGATCTGGCTCGGGTTGGTTTTGGTGGTTTGATTCAAGTTCGGGTCAGATCTGAATGTTTCGGGTCAGGTCCGGGCGTTTCGGATCAGATCCGTGTGTTTCGGATTCGACTCAACCTTGGTCCGGGTCAACGGGTCAGATCTGGTCAAAGGTGTCGCTAGAACGAGGCGCGCGTACGATATGGTAAAATTAGTTTTCGTATTTATTTTGTGATATTGTTTATAAACAAGTATATAATTTATAAGTAATAAATACGAACGAAAATGGTGTTAACTCGGTAAACGAACCAATAAATAATACACGAAATGTATAAATAAAGTGGTTGTCATTGTATATTAAAAGCGTGACTTAGCGTTGTTGTTGGACTATATAGTTATATAAATATAAGTGTAAATTATATAATCGTCGAAACGTATAAGTCTCGTTTAATTTGGAAATGCGGATAAATTGATTGTTGATTGTAAGTGGATGTCGAGTCTGGGAAATTTGTAGACAACTTGTGTTGTCTGGTTCGTATAAAAACAGAGGAAACTCTGCCGAGATTTTGTTATAAAATCCGAAGCGCAACGAGGTTAAAATCGTTGTGTATGTTTTCATAAATACATTTTCCAAGTGCTTTGATAAATGCATTTATACAAATTCGCGACGTTTTGACGAAGATCATTGGAAACAATAATAGTCGATCCCGAACAATATTTGCAAAACACATATATAGTTTTGTCGAGCGTCAATTGTGTCAACTTCAATGATTTTTGGTAATCAAAACATTAAACATTGTTAAATATACGGATTTGAAATACGTAGACGCTTAACTTATTCGGGAGAAATTATTTAAAAGTAATGCTTCGAAAACACTTAAAACACTCGGATTTTGGGAAGCGAAATAACAAATGTTATTAGTCAATTTTAATAATTATACTTATGTTTCTTCAAAGTATATTGCCCAAAAATAATAATACAAGGCAACTACATTTATCCGATTTACGAGACAAGCTATTACTCGGGATGAGTTATGCGTTTCGTAGTAGTAGTCCAACATGGTTTACACACGAATAGTAACAGGCGCGCGACTTGGGTACTATGTCGTATGTGAACACATGAACTATGATAAGTCACGATCGGTTCGTTGAGTTAAAACACAACTCGGGTTAGTATACACGAGTCGAGATAGTTGAGTAAACTATCTTTTAACCGGAAAATAAGCTAGACTTATATATGATAGACTTTAAGGTGTCCTTTATTGGTAATTAGGGCACGAAGGAGTCGGTCAAAGCTTTGGGCTTTATGTGCTAGCTAAGCATGGAAATTAAGGTGAGTTTCACGGCCCCATTTTACTGTTTTAACTGGGGGAAAGATATGTTTGTCAAAAGTTATCACATATTGAAATGTTTTCAAAGGTTAAAATGTGGTAAGTGGCATGATGAGTACTTGAGTTTTTGGTCGCCACTCGGGGTTGGGTCCTCGCTACTGTAACCATTAATTCAGGTAAATGAAACTGAAGGAATATTTGGATAGTACTATTGGTGCCTGACAAGGCCCACCCCTAATCGATAGCGTCGATTATGCATCGGCGTATGCCTGGGGTGCACGTATTCTGAACTTAAGTCGTTGGGTTCCGAGAAACGACTTGGAGCGGGGCATATTTATTAGTCTTGGTTTGGTTATGGGGCTCAGGGGATTGCTCATCATCATAATTTGTAGGAGCTAGCTACTCCATACAAAGGCCACAAAATGTGCTGGATTTGCACAGGATATAAAAATGTGCTGGATTTGCACAGGATGTAAAAATGTGCTGGATTTGCACAGGATGTAAAAATGTCGTATTTATGAAACTAAAACCTGTGAACTCACCAATATTTTATATATTGACGTCTTTTTAAACATATCTTTCAGGTAACTAAGTGCTGAACAGGTATGCGGCTAGTACGGTGGAATTTGGGATGTCGGACACTGGTTGGGGGTTTCATCTATTGTTACCATCGGGTTGGGACATAAACGGAAACGCCCCACTTTAAACTTAATGTTTGTGATTTTAAGTAATGTTTGAAACCAGGTATCCCTTCTCGACATCTTAATATAATGATCTTTTCTAATTAAATATAGTTTGTGTTAATCTTGACTTTGATATGCTTTCGAGCGTCGCGCCACGTGTTTCCGCCATTGGCGTGGTGTGACAGAAGTGGTATCAGAGCCAAGGTTATAGCGAACTAGTATTTTTGAAAAATCTAGACTATAACCGGTTTTGGCTCGAAAACGAAGTTTTCAAAAAAATAAAACACAACGAAATATTTTTAGAAAAGAAAGAAAATTGTACATGGATTGTACAAGGGGAAATTCCGACCGACTAGCCATGTGTGTCAATATATAAAATGTTAGAACATAAGGATATGAATGTTTAAATTGTATAGAGATCCGAGTTTCTAACTAGTGCTAGTTAATGCATATAAGTAGTACAGATAGCTTGCCTATAAGGATATCGTCTCACACTTCACTTTAGTCCATACTTCTGCATCGATTACCGATATCGACAAGCGGGAAGGACAAGCGGTGGACTACGACGAACTCACCCGCTTACCTGCGGACGGGATGATCGGAAGGGCTAACCTTTATCGTGCTAGTGGACGTTGTCGTGTTGCTAATGTTGTGAAGGCGAAGCTAGTCTAGGTCCTTTATTGTGTGAAATCTTTGTTTTGGATCAGGAAGCTCGGAACTAGCGGGCACCAAAATTACCTGGCAACACCGATTATCATTGCGGGTGCACACGTAATAATAACTTGTGGTGCACGGTAACCCTGGTGGGCGCTAGGGCTGGGGTTGGTGATCACTCCTTGCCTGGTCTATTCTTGTACTGTAGGGTCAGTCTTAGAGTTTGATTGGCCAACGGGCTAGAAGGGAGGTCTTGTTGATATCCCTTGATTTCGATCCTCGCAAACTGAATGAGCTATCTTCAGCATTACCTCTAAGGTACGAACACGGAAGAGCTCGAACGTCTACTTCATATGAGTAATCTGACGAAAACCCTCGCATCGGATAAGGACAGGAGACGAAAACTTCCTTGTATAGGAGTTTAATGCCTCTGCACAAAGTTCTTCGATGGAGCGGACGTACGAGGATGCACTGCCTACCGAAGAGATGAATGCTTGGTACGATGCGTGGAACGCTAAACTTGGAAACCAGTGAAGACCGAGGGTGCGTCCCTGCAAAACCAGTGCGTTTTGAGCACGGGACCCTATGTGGATTAGTATTGAGATTGGTTGCCCGTGTGCTGCTATATTATTACTGTGAGTAAGTCATTCTTGATCTAACACATGCCCAAGTTGTCTTCGAGGGTCAGGCGTTCCTTCCCCTATTGGAGGGCAGACTCGTCCTTGCTGAGTTAATAGGCTTGATCATCTTATCTGGAAGGCATGATAGCCCCCGTCTAAATTCAACAATGTCGAATCGGCAAGATCCTAATATATTTATTTAATGGGAAAATAAATATATGGTAAAGTGAGCCGAGTCGGGTGTTGAAAATGAATCATCGATCGGCAAGATCCTAGTATATTTATTTAATGGGAAAATAAATATATGGTAAAGTGAGCCGAGTCGGGTGTTGAAAATGAATCATCGATCGGCAAGATCCTAGTATATTTATTTAATGGGAAAATAAATATATGGTAAAGTGAGCCGAGTCGGGTGTTGAAAGTGAAATATCGATCGGCAAGATCCTAGTATATTTATTTAATGGGAAAATAAATATATGGTAAGGTGAGCCGGGTCGGGTGCCGAAAACGAAATATCGATCGACAAGACCCTAGTATAATTATTTAATGGGAAAATAATTATACGGTAAAGTGAGTCGAGTCGATGGTCGTAAAATACAACGTCGAGTCGACAAGACCCTAGTATAATTATTTAATGGGAAAATAATTATACGGTAACGTGAGTCGAGTCGATGGTTGTAAAAGGTAGTGTCGAATCGACAAGATCCTAGTGTAATTATTTAATGGGAAAATAATTATACGGTAAAGTGAGTCGAGTCGATGGTTGTAAAATATAGTGTCGAATCGACAAGATCTTAGTATAATTATTTAATGGGAAAATAATTATACGGTAAAGTGAGTCGAGTCGATGGTTGTAGAATGTAATATCGAATCGACAAGATCATAGTATATTTATTTAATGGGAAAATAAATATATGGAAAGGTGAGTCGAGTCGATAACGGGAAAAATGAAATCTCGACTGACAAGATCCTAGTATAACTACTTAATGGGAAAGTAATTATATGGTAAAGTGAGTCGAGTCGGAGATGATTTTATCCAAGTCAATTAATATATATGGAGACATACATATATATTGAATATAAGGTCACGACGTGCGTTTTGCGTCTGAATTCGTCATAATACTCGGGGAGTGAAACCACATTTCGGGAGCCGAAATCGTAAAGCGTGTGACTCGTAATTGTCAAGTGTCACGGAACGCTCTGGCAGACATCGAAATTCCCCCTCGAAAATCAAATAACGGACTACTGGAAGTGGTCACGTTATTCTGTCAACTAAACTTACCCATGGGACGGCAATTCCATTGCTCATGTTGCAATGTTGAACGTCCGCTACCCTCGTCAGGACGACGAGACTGGTTGATTATTTGGGGTGGCAATTGATGCGAGGTGTATTCCATCAATCCCCATAGATATTGAGACGTTGCGTCTCTTTGTCACGGTGTTTTATAAACTAAGGTTGCGAGATCCATTCGTTATGGACGATGTGACTTGTCTAATCTCTTGTCGTATTCCGATACTCTCACTGCGTGGCCTCCCAGGAAGAAAGTTCGCTGGCCTTGCTTAGGAGGCGGAGAGGCATTTCAGTTGATGATTATCGATGCTAGGGCCAAAATAACATGCAATAGGACCCTAATGGGAAGGATGACTCGGCTGAATTGCCAGAGTCTGTATCGTTTTTTTTTATTTTATCGTGGTGTCTCGATAAATCATGATCCTTCTACCTCTACTATTCTCGTTGTGACCGATATTTTTGATACTGGAGAAGATGTAGCTTGGTTTCTAGGTCCTATGGATACTATTTACCACACATCTAATAGCTACGACGGGTCTAAGGTTTCTGCTGAGCCTGCTGTTGTTGCTGCCATCGTTGTTCTATGGCCCAAGCGAATCATGTCATCGTTGCTGAGAGTGTAGCTCACACTGAGCGTGTTGAGGATGTTTCTATGGCTGTTGTCAAGTTTAATGTTGCTGTTGTTTCGAAGGCTCCTGCCAAGATCATTGCCATTGACATAGATATCTCTAAGACCCTTGCCAAGCCGCTATGATCATGGTTGTGTCACGATGGAGTTCGTTGCCATTAACTCCATTTTCTTTGAGGTTTTCGTTGAACCGCTCGTTATCATTCCCTGGCTCCTGCCAAGACTAATGTTGGCGATGGCTCTCAGGTATGGTTGAGCCTGTCAATGCTACAGTTGCTATTATTCGAGTGACTTATATCGAGTATACAGTCATTCTCCCTAGGAACGATATCGGCCTAATAAGTCTACTAAATTAGGTGGAACCCATTGTTCCCATTTCTGTTGTGATGGCGGATGCCTTTGGTGATCCAATCGTTCCTACTAATGAGCCTATGGAGTATAGGATTGTGGCTGAGGACACGAATAAGGATTCCGTCGCCATAAGTGAGCTGAAGCGCACCGGGATGCGTGCTCACCGTAATGGAGCTTCTTGTAGTTATGTTTAGTGGACTCGCTAGGTTGCGTGTCGTCCTGCTGTCGTGAATCCATGTTGCGGTGTTGCCTTGTTGTCATGCTTCTTTGTCGTCGTGTTGTTCCCGTGCGGTGTTCCCTTGTTGATGTGTTCGTGGATGTGTTGTTGTCATGTCATGTTATTTCTACTGCCGTATCGCACCGTGAGCGTATTGCTACAATTTGTTGGATTGACTTGATGATGTGATGACCTGTCGTTTGATTCACTCTTGGTTCCCTTGGAATAAAGACATTACCCCAAACCCACGTAACCGTTGTTATATTGTTGAATGGTTGTGTAGTGTCGCCATTGATTATGTAGGATTTCGGGTGTCCAACGGACTTTCGGGAAGTCATAATAAGACACTCTAATCCTAAGTATTAGCACATGTATCTCTCTAAAGCTCGAATCTCGTAAGTTGAGTAATTGACCGAATCACGTGTCGACCTCTTTATATGCTCGCGCGTTTCGTGAGCATTACCTCTTCAAGATCTAAGGCATCAGTGACGCCATGTTCAGCCTTAACCTTTTACGTGCATTGCGGTCGACTAACCACTCTCGAATCATGTCGAAAGGAAATCCCATGATCCACACACGACGGGGTGAGGCTCGTCTTCGTGATAAGGGATTTCGAGAACATCTCGAACTTGAAGGTATCGAGTAAATGTGAGCGATATTATGACCCATACCTTTGGGCTAGTAGGAGTTGAAAGACTCAATTTATTATTGCTCATCCCAGTGGATTCGTTTGACATCATACCCGCCAACGTGTCATGCCGATGACTGCGGGAATAACAGTGTGGACCCACCCACAGCGTGTGCATTGGTGGAGTCCCCGGTACATGATTCGGAGGTCTTATGAAACCCTGAACCTAGAAGGGCGTGTAGCATTGTCTACTCTATAAGGGTACTACCCTACCGTGTTGAGAGGGATGATCGATTCAACCGTTCGGGAAATGTTGCTATTCTTCTGATAGTAGGCCTATCTTGTCTTGGTGTCGTGCGTAGATTCTTGGGATAGTGGAACCCTTTCGACCTTGGGTCGATACGGGTGTTCCCAGTTATTTTTCAGTAGCATTGCTCGCGCCAGAGCAAAATCCCCTGTCCTGGACAGACACTGTTAGAGACGCCATAGTAATATGAGCTGCCAGGTTAGTGTGTTTAGTACCTGACTAACCACGATGAGCTCGAAAGCTTACATGTTGCACCCATGCGTGTGACTACCCAAGTCGTTGAATGGGATGCCTTATTGGAAGGCTCAAGACTACTTCTTGTAGGGCGATCTCGGTCGTTTGTTGTTTTAAGTAGCGATTTTGGCGCATGAAGCCGCCAAGCCCAAACGTGAGATCTAGGCCAGATGCATTCATTATGACTCGATTTCACCTCTTAACTTGAAAGATCCGAAAGATGGAACCTTCGGCGAGTGAGGGATTCCAGTTTTAGGACTCCTTTCACTCAGATCACTGCATAGGATCGGATAGTCAATTCGAGGGAAAGTGTCCTGTGTTGTTCAGAATTGACTTACTAGGTTGCTGATAACGATAGGACACCAGTGCTCGTGAGGCACATATAGCAGGACAAGCACTGGGTACCCTTGTTTTGGGTAGTTACCAATGCTCTGCTTACCGTCTCGAGGAAAGCCAACGTGTTGAGATGTTGTCGAGACCCTATCCTCTGTTTGTTACAGGCAACCATATTATAATGATTCATATACATCATCCTTATGTGACCAATGTGATGAGGTGATGTGAGCCTCTAGACGTTTGTGTTTAAGTCGGCTTAAGTTCTCGTGTATTGTGGAATCATACGGCTGTATGTTGAATATACACTGTCTACTGCCTGGGGAAACTGAGGGGTGAAAGTGACGCAAAAACTTTCGACCTCCATCAGTCCATATTAGACGTCCAAGTACCACTAACCGTAATCGCTCATACGAAAAGGTTGAAAGTGGATGCGTAGTGGATTTCAGTCCATGTGAGGACACAGGAATACCATCCGCCACTATAAACAACCTGGAGCGTCCTCGAGAATGTCGACTGCTTGGTGATCTGGTAAGACCACCCGATTAGTGAAATTCAACGAGCAAACCTAATGGTCATGTCGCCTGAGGTGTCCGGTGGCTGTGATGGGACACAGGCAAAGATCGATCGATGTTTGGAACCTTCTCATCCCCCTACTCGTTTGCAGTTATAATATGAGACAGGCGGATAGCCACCTATACTCTTGGAGAGTCGTGGCTAGACACTAGATGCCAACGTTCACAATATCGGATTTTAGTAGTTATCCTGCCCCAGGGTGTGCCAAACCTTGAATGCAAGTCTGGAATATTCAATTTGAGATGGTTATGGATTACCATTCTCGAACGAATGAATTGTTGTCCTGGACGGAAGTGTCCTGTGTGATACGATTAGTGTCGGTGGCAAGTCAAATTCGTGTACTTCATCGCCAGAATTTCCTATGTGATAGGAATTATCACCCTAGTGTTCGGGGTGTACTGCTCGAAGTCCTCTGGAGTGCATACGTGTACGTCTCTAGTACATTGAATGACAGATAGAGATATACACATGATCTGGCGTGAGTTCAAGAGGTGACCAACGAATCTGGTAGATTCAAATCTTCTTGAATAAGTGGCCAAACCGATCGGGAAGTTGTGCTAACAAGGAGTTAGCCTTAGGAACTTCAAATCGGTAAAGGACTCAGCTGAGTGCTATACTCTGAAAGGGTGTTGTTAAGCACGAGAACGGTAATGGAGTGACTTCGCTTAGTACTCCAGTGACTCGGATATGTCAGTTAAAATTGGCCTTGCAACGAACAAGCTCGAACTATCGCAAGAGCTTAGTGGGACTCTTGACGAATCCCGCAGGTCTGGCTTGAGGAAGCATTGTCAATTCCTCAACCGACAGGATTCAGGTTGACGCAAAGCTCTACTATTTCGAGAAAACCGATATTTGTGCCGGATTGCGATACCCAAGAGCTCGGCTGTAGCCGACTCATGACATTGTGTTCATTAGGACGCTAAGCGTGAACTGGAGTTCACGAAGAAAAGGGGTAATCGTGTGAGTCACAAACATCCCGCCCTGTTCAAGGATACTAACGTATCGGATGACTTGAACTGAATTCCGGGGCGGAATTCTCTTAACGGGGGGAGAATGTGACAACCGGCAAATTTCGTACAACGATTAACGTGATTCTAATCATGTTTTAGAAATAATTAACATGGTTTAAGGTTAATTATGGTTAGTTGAGCTAATATGAGTCCTACGATGTCCTTTTGAAAGTTCGTTGAAGTCTTGATGCCTTTAAAGAAAGACTTCGCGTGTTTAACGTAACGAACTGACATTAGCAAAAAAATTTGTCAAACTGGAATAACATAAGCTTATTCTATGAAAATACGACACGTATTTACTATCGATGCGAACGGATGTGAAATCGGCGTGGTAAACGGCCAAAAACGCAGCGTTTTGGAGAAACGCGGAGAGGAACTGACGTGGGATTCGAACGTCGAAACGCGTGGTTTTAACCGTTATCGAGCTTTCGGAATAATTATTTAATATAAATAATTTCATTTAATTAGTTTCGAAAGTAAACGGGTCGTCTAAATAAAGTATAGCTCGACCGGATCGATTAACGCGATTTTAACGCGTGTTCCGTTTTCACACGTCGAGTTACGAAAATAACATTTAAATTGCTCGGTTTAGTTATGTTTTTCATTTCGAATAAAACCGACTAGTTTTTGTAATTAATTATCGGGCCTAATAATAAACCGAGACGATTTACGTTTAAACCGGTTCGATACGCGGTATATCTACCTAACCCTAACCCTAGGTATATAAAGGCAACTTCCTCTTCTCCTTCTTCAGTTTGCATCAGCCGCACCTCTCCTCTCTCTCTACTCTCTCTCTAAACGTATCTCTCTCTCTCTCTCTACCATCTCTCCCTAATCCTCTCCCACTCCCTCTGCTACTATAGATAACCGGCCGCCACCATGCTTGGTGGTGACGGCGGCGGTGATTTCCAGCCCTAAAACGGGTTGTGCAGGTCCGGTCGTGGTGGATTTGTCCGGTTTTTAGAGAGAGGATGACCGATGGTGACTATGGTGGGAGCGGTGATGGTGGTTCTGGCTCGGGAAAGCAGCAGATGACGGCGATGATTCTGGTGGTTGTTAGGAGGGTTATAGAGCCGGGTTATGTTTGCTTTCGTGGCTCAAGGTTGTCCGGTTATTGGGTCCGGTGAGGAGGGAAAGGGGTACGGTGGTGATGGTTTTGGTTCGGGGGTGCAGGAGGTGGTTGTTCCTGGTGGTCGCGCGGAGGGTTGAAGACGGTGGTTTGGGTTGCGCGGAGGTGAACAGCCGTGTGGTGGTTTGGTTGAAGGTGTTTTGGGACGGTGGTGATGGTCCGGTATGTTCCGTTTTGGTCGGGTTTTGGTGGTGACGGGGTGAAGTGGTTTGGTTTGGTGGTCCGGAAGTGGTTCGGTTGATGGTGGCGTTGACGGGTTTTGTTCTCGGGGCAGACCTGGTCCGAGTTCAGATCTGTTCCGTTTTGGGTCTCGGGTTTGTTCGTTGTCAGATCTGGCTCGGGTTGGTTTTGGTGGTTTGATTCAAGTTCGGGTCAGATCTGAATGTTTCGGGTCAGGTCCGGGCGTTTCGGATCAGATCCGTGTGTTTCGGATTCGACTCAACCTTGGTCCGGGTCAACGGGTCAGATCTGGTCAAAGGTGTCGCTAGAACGAGGCGCGCGTACGATATGGTAAAATTAGTTTTCGTATTTATTTTGTGATATTGTTTATAAACAAGTATATAATTTATAAGTAATAAATACGAACGAAAATGGTGTTAACTCGCTAAACGAACCAATAAATAATACACGAAATGTATAAATAAAGTGGTTGTCATTGTATATTAAAAGCGTGACTTAGCGTTGTTGTTGGACTATATAGTTATATAAATATAAGTGTAAATTATATAATCGTCGAAACGTATAAGTCTCGTTTAATTTGGAAATGCGGATAAATTGATTGTTGATTGTAAGTGGATGTCGAGTCTGGGAAATTTGTAGACAACTTGTGTTATCTGGTTCGTATAAAAACAGAGGAAACTCTGCCGAAATTTTGTTATAAAATCCGAAGCGCAACGAGGTTAAAATCGTTGTGTATGTTTTCATAAATACATTTTCCAAGTGCTTTGATAAATGCATTTATACAAATTCGCGACGTTTTGACGAAGATCATTGGAAACAATAATAGTCGATCCCGAACAATATTTGCAAAACACATATATAGTTTTGTCGAGCGTCAATTGTGTCAACTTCAATGATTTTTGGTAATCAAAACATTAAACATTGTTAAATATACGGATTTGAAATACGTAGACGCTTAACTTATTCGGGAGAAATTATTTAAAAGTAATGCTTCGAAAACACTTAAAACACTCGGATTTTGGGAAGCGAAATAACAAATGTTATTAGTCAATTTTAATAATTATACTTATGTTTCTTCAAAGTATATTGCCCAAAAATAATAATACAAGGCAACTACATTTATCCGATTTACGAGACAAGCTATTACTCGGGATGAGTTATGCGTTTCGTAGTAGTAGTCCAACATGGTTTACACACGAATAGTAACAGGCGCGCGACTTGGGTACTATGTCGTATGTGAACACATGAACTATGATAAGTCACGATCGGTTCGTTGAGTTAAAACACAACTCGGGTTAGTATACACGAGTCGAGATAGTTGAGTAAACTATCTTTTAACCGGAAAATAAGCTAGACTTATATATGATAGACTTTAAGGTGTCCTTTATTGGTAATTAGGGCACGAAGGAGTCGGTCAAAGCTTTGGGCTTTATGTGCTAGCTAAGCATGGAAATTAAGGTGAGTTTCACGGCCCCATTTTACTGTTTTAACTGGGGGAAAGATATGTTTGTCAAAAGTTATCACATATTGAAATGTTTTCAAAGGTTAAAATGTGGTAAGTGGCATGATGAGTACTTGAGTTTTTGGTCGCCACTCGGGGTTGGGTCCTCGCTACTGTAACCATTAATTCAGGTAAATGAAACTGAAGGAATATTTGGATAGTACTATTGGTGCCTGACAAGGCCCACCCCTAATCGATAGCGTCGATTATGCATCGGCGTATGCCTGGGGTGCACGTATTCTGAACTTAAGTCGTTGGGTTCCGAGAAACGACTTGGAGCGGGGCATATTTATTAGTCTTGGTTTGGTTATGGGGCTCAGGGGATTGCTCATCATCATAATTTGTAGGAGCTAGCTACTCCATACAAAGGCCACAAAATGTGCTGGATTTGCACAGGATATAAAAATGTGCTGGATTTGCACAGGATGTAAAAATGTGCTGGATTTGCACAGGATGTAAAAATGTCGTATTTATGAAACTAAAACCTGTGAACTCACCAATATTTTATATATTGACGTCTTTTTAAACATATCTTTCAGGTAACTAAGTGCTGAACAGGTATGCGGCTAGTACGGTGGAATTTGGGATGTCGGACACTTGTTGGGGGTTTCATCTATTGTTACCATCGGGTTGGGACATAAACGGAAACGCCCCACTTTAAACTTAATGTTTGTGATTTTAAGTAATGTTTGAAACCAGGTATCCCTTCTCGACATCTTAATATAATGATCTTTTCTAATTAAATATAGTTTGTGTTAATCTTGACTTTGATATGCTTTCGAGCGTCGCGCCACGTGTTTCCGCCATTGGCGTGGTGTGACACACCCGCTGTGGTCGACGCGCCGCTACCCATTGTACCGGCCGTACCGTTAGCCCCACGCCCCATTCGAGCTATTAGGGATTTTCCCGAGGGCTGTGCCGGACCGTCCCGGCCGATCCCAGCCCACTCGGAGACAGTAGAGTCTCCATTCGACCGACAGGCTCACGTGGAGCACGAGCCAGCACCCTTACCCCACATCCACATCCCTCCAGGCATGAGGCTCATGCCAATCTCTCGCGGGAGGAATGGGTGGATATCCGATGACTCTGACGACGAGTCCGTAGCGTCGGTAGAGCACATGCTGGTACCAGAGATTCCAGCTGTTCCGGAGGAGCCAGTGGCTCCAATGTTAGAGGATGCACCTGCTGATCCCATACCCCCACCAGCACCACTCGAGCCCGTACCACAGGAGGGACCAGCAGCACATATACTCGAGGGTAGCCCCGCTGATAGCTCTGAGCTACGCAGGGCAGGCATGGCAGCTTTTGCCACCGCGAGCCCTCCTACCCCCACTGTTGTGGTATCCACTCCAGAGTGGGCCACTGTCTCGGAGCCTTTAGTAGCACCACTAGCCGAGCCTATGCCACCACCCCCAGTAGCCATGACTTTACCCATCCCCACCATTCCCAGCATGACACCTGCACCATACCCTCTAGGTGCAGGGGACCCTTATATGATGCCACCCCACTTTTCCATCAGGCCACCAGGTTTCACCCCATTACTGCCACACATACCGATACCTGCCCCCTTTGGGCCATTCCCATCTACACACCCAGATATACCCGGACCATCCCAGCCACCCAGGATGACACCCTTGTCTGGACCAGCATGGTCCACTGCCATCACTCTAGAGCGGGACTTTCAGACTCTCGCAGACACGGTGCAGCGCACCGTAACACAGGTGGAGCATCAGACACGTCTGATGTGGACGAGGATGATAGATGCGCGGGATGCTTTGGCGCATTACGCGGAGGACTTGCTGAGCCTGGATGCTCAGTGCGGTATCACAGGGGATGCGCACTTTGCGCATCGACATTTCTTGTACGAGCGTATCATGAAGATCAGTATGACGATCAGTACGCACGCACCGCAGTACCAGTATCCGCCACCACCGCCACAGTAGGATGTATCGGGGATGCACAGAAGAACCACCAGTTTATGTACATAGTAGCTGCAGTATGGTAGTACAGCACGGGTTATGACACTCGTCTGCATTTTGCCTAGCCGTACGGGTATTACGGCATATGATATGATGTTTTATTTATTTCAAAAACAATGTATTGTATGAGAAATGTATTCTCCATTTTGTATTATGAACAAGCATTGTACCAGTATTATTGAAATTAATGAAAAATCTTATTATTATGGTGAAATATGTTGTTGTCTATGATTATTATTGCTTACTCCATATGTTGTGGTTTGTATATTTGTGTGGTGATGATGTGTTGATTACTATTTATTTTTGTATGATGTGTTGGGATGTTGTGTGATGACATGGTGTTGATTATTGTATTCATGCTTTGGTTTGTTATTTATGCTTTGTATTGTATAAATGTTTGCCAAATTAACCTTTGATAATTATTATTGAAGAGAAATGGCACCGGCCACTAGAAGCAATAGCGGAGCAGACGGACTGCCCGCAACACCAGCCGAACTCGAAACCATGATATCTGAACGCATAGCCCGCGCGATCGCGGAGCACGAAGCTGCACGCTCCGAAAGATCTCGCGACTTGACTGGGAGTGACCGACAGGAAACTTCCCCCACTAGTAAGAAGTTGAAAGTAATTAATAAAGCAATGGGAGAATATCCTAAGACTCCTATCCCGTAATAACGTACAACTTTATTAATGCAGAAACGGCCTCGCGAGAGCGTGGCTGCACCTTCAAAGCCTTCCTCGACTGCAAGCCGCTCAATTTCAACGGCACGGAAGGATCAGTTGGTCTAGTCAAATGGTTTGAGAAGACCGAGGCTGTTATTCGCATCAGTGGGTGTACCCCACGTCAGTCGGTTATGTACTCCACCAATCTGTTCCTGGACCAAGCACTGACATGGTGGAATGGTCAAGTGCAGTCCTTGGGTGATGACACTGCTTACTCTCTGTCGTGGGCAGAACTGAAGGAACTGATGATTGCTGAGTACCGTCCGGCGAGTGAGGTACAGAAATTGGAAACTGAGTTTTGGAACCTCACCATGGTGGGAGCAGACGTTACTGGATACACGTCTCGATTCCACGATCTTGCCAGATTGGTGCCACGATTGGTTACCCCTGAGAACAACAAAATTGAGCGCTATTTGTTCGGCCTAGCACCGCAAATACGCAGCATGGTCACTGCTTCTAAACCTACGACCATGCGCGCGGCTATTGATCTTGCGCTCAGTCTCACCGAAGATGCCATACACATGGGTACACTGATCCGCCAAGTTTCCGGATTAAAAATTTCTGAAGCAAGCAGTGTCGAGGCCAAGAATCAGGGATCGAATTCAGCTGTTGTGACTAATGATCAGAGTAACAGGCCGAGGTTTGGGAAAAGAAAAAGGGATGAAGGAAAAAGGGACCGAGCGTCGGGTAGCTCGAACAAGAAGGGAAAGGGATATGTCGCCACGGGACGTGGTAACGGTAACAAGCAGGGAAATCAGGGGAGAAACAACGGGTTAACTTGTGGGAAGTGCCACCGCACAGGGCACAAGACTGAAGAGTGCCGATCTGGAGCACCGAAAAATGGAGGGGCTAGACCATGCTTTGCATGCGGGTCGTTAGATCATTGGAAGAAAGATTGCCCCAAGATCAACAATCAGGCCCGCGGCCGGGCATTTGTGATTGGAGCCGGTGATGCACGGCAAGACCCCAATGTGGTCACTGGTACGTTTCCTCTAAATGGTCATTATGCCTCTGTATTATTTGATACCGGTGCTGACTTTAGCTTCGTATCCATTGAATTTAAAAGACTACTTGGATTAAAAACTAGCAAACTAGATACACCCTACTCTATAGAACTGGCTAATGGTAAAACTATTGAAACGAGAGAGGTAGCAAAGGATTGTAAATTAGAACTCTGTGGGCACGAGTTTGGGATTGATCTATTGCCGGTTGTATTGGGAAGTTTTGACATCGTTGTCGGCATGGACTGGTTGTCCGCACATCACGCCATTGTGGTTTGCAACGATAAAGTTATTCAAGTTCCCCTCGCAAGCGGTGAAACTCTCTCAATTCAAGGGGAAAGACACGGGACGCCATTAAGGATTATTTCGAGCATGAAGGCTCGTAAATGTCTGAGAAAAGGGCTTGTCGCATTCTTGGCACACGTAGTGGACAAGAAGGCCGACGAGCGAAAGTTGGAAGACATTCCAGTCGCCAGGGATTTTCCGGATGTATTTCCAGAAGATTTGCCGGGGTTGCCGCCACCTCGACAAGTCGAGTTCCGCATCGACCTCGTTCCCGGAGCAGCTCCTGTGGCACGATCGCCATACCGCCTAGCTCCATCAGAGATGCAGGAACTGTCCAGCCAGCTACAAGAATTATTGGACAAAGGTTTTATAAGACCGAGTTTCTCACCTTGGGGAGCTCCCGTCTTATTTGTGAAGAAGAAGGATGGCACATTTCGCATGTGCATCGACTATCGAGAGCTGAACAAGCTAACCATCAAGAATCGCTATCCTCTCCCCAGGATCGACGATTTATTTGATCAGCTCCAAGGTTCCAGCTATTACTCCAAGATCGATTTGAGGTCAGGCTATCACCAGTTGCGTATACAAGAAGAAGATGTACCAAAAACGGCCTTCAGAACCCGGTATGGACACTATGAATTTTTGGTAATGCCGTTCGGCTTGACCAACGCACCAGCGGTTTTCATGGATCTAATGAACCGCGTATGTAAGCCATACCTGGACAAATTCGTCATTGTCTTCATTGACGATATTTTGATCTATTCACGTACGAAAGAAGACCACGAGAATCACCTTCGGTTAATTCTCGAAGTATTACGCAAAGAGAAACTCTATGCTAAATTCTCGAAATGTGACTTTTGGATTCGGGAAGTTCACTTTTTAGGCCACGTAGTGAACGAGAAGGGCATACACGTCGATCCAGCCAAGATTGAGGCAATTAAGAATTGGGAAGCACCTCGAACTCCCACCGAAGTACGACAATTTCTAGGCCTTGCGGGTTATTACAGAAGGTTCATCGAGAACTTTTCAAAAATAGCACAAGCTCTAACCATGCTAACCCAGAAGGACAAGAAATTTGAGTGGACGGAAAAGCAAGAGGCAGCATTCCAACTGTTAAAAGACAAGTTATGTGGCGCTCCGATACTGTCACTTCCAGACGGTACGGAAGATTTTGTAGTTTACTGTGATGCCTCACATCAAGGCCTGGGTTGTGTACTGATGCAGCGAGAAAAAGTAATAGCATATGCTTCCAGGCAACTGAAAATCCATGAGAAGAACTACACTACACACGATTTGGAATTAGGTGCAGTGGTGTTCGCTCTCAAGATATGGAGGCACTATTTGTACGGAACCAAGTGCACGATTTTCACTGATCACAAGAGTTTGCAACACATCTTTGATCAGAAGGATTTGAATATGCGACAACGGCGATGGGTTGAATTATTAAACGATTACGATTGTGAGATAAAGTACCATCCCGGTAAGGCGAACGTCGTAGCTGACGCCTTGAGTCGCAAGGAACGGGTTAAACCATTGCGTGTTCGGGCTTTGGGATTGACTATCCACACGAATCTGACTGAACGAATTCGTGAAGCTCAAGTTAACGCCCTCAAACCCGAGAATGTCAAAGGTGAAAGGTTACGAAAGATGGTTGATTCACTGGAACCAAAAGCGGACCAGACACTGTATTTCATGAATAGAATTTGGGTTCCAGTGTATGGTGGATTGCGTGAGCTAGTATTGGCCGAAGCTCATAGTTCTAGATATTCGGTTCACCCGGGTGCAGACAAGATGTTCCACGATTTGAAGGAACTTTATTGGTGGCCGAATTTCAAAAGGGATATAGCAGCCTATGTTGCGCGATGTTTGACTTGCGCAAAGGTCAAGGCTGAGCACCAGAAACCTTCCGGTTTGCTCCAGCAACCGGAAATACCGGAATGGAAATGGGAACGAATCACCATGGATTTCATTACCAAGTTACCTAAGACGACGAGTGGCCATGACACGATCTGGGTAATCGTTGATCGATTGACGAAATCTGCACACTTCCTTCCGATTCGCGAAACGGACAAGTTGGAGAAACTGACCCGTTTGTACATTAAGGAAGTGGTATCTAAACACGGTGTACCTGTATCTATCATCTCCGATCGAGATAGTCGTTTCACCTCCAGATTTTGGGAAAGTTTAAATGAAGCCCTCGGTACTCGCCTCGACATGAGCACCGCATATCACCCCCAAACGGATGGTCAGAGTGAACGAACCATCCAGACATTGGAGGATATGTTACGGGCATGCGCGATTGATTTCGGAGGTAATTGGGATACGCACTTGCCATTGGTAGAATTTTCTTATAACAACAGTTATCATACGAGCATTCAAGCCGCACCGTTTGAAGCTCTATATGGACGCAAGTGCCGATCGCCATTATGTTGGGCGGAAGTTGGAGAAAAGCAACTCACCGGGCCCGAAATTGTTCAATAGACCACGGATAAGGTCTTTTTGATAAAGGAACGCCTCAAAGCGGCCCGGGACCGCCAGAAAAGCTATGCTGATATGAGGCGAAAGCCTTTAGAGTTTCAAGTCGGAGACAAGGTCCTGCTGAAAGTGTCACCTTGGAAAGGTGTCGCGCGCTTTGGAAAGCGCGGAAAGTTGAACCCACGATATATTGGACCGTTCGAAGTCTTGTCCAGGGTAGGCACAGTGGCATACAAGCTCAAGTTGCCTCAAGAGCTTAGTGGAATACACGACACGTTTCATGTGTCAAATTTGAAAAAGTGCCTATCCGACGAAACTCTCATTATTCCAGCTGACGAAATCCAGATTGACGACAAGTTACATTTTGTGGAAGAACCAATCGAGGTAACTGATTGGAAGGTCCAAAAACTAAGGCGCAGCAAGATCAGATTGGTCAAAGTGCGCTGGAATGCCAAGCGTGGACCGGAGTTCACGTGGGAAAGGCTGGACCGGATGAAGCAAAAATACCCCGCCCTATTCGAGAAGACACCTGTACCAGAGAACTCGAAGTGAATTCCGGGACGGAATTCTCTTAACGGGGGAAGAATGTAACAACCGGCAAAAATAAGGTAATTCCGTACAAATTAATTAATATATGATTAACGTAATTAAATGCAATTATGTGTGATTTAATCATCAAGGCCTTAGGGGATAGCAATTTCCAAATAGTGCATAGGAATGCATACGTTTAATGGTAAAGCATGATTGGATCATGTGTAAATAAGCTATCCGGTATGGACGTTGGCAATTACCCGGTAATAATTAAATAAACGAAACGGATCCCGGACACCCAGGATATAAAATAAAGGGTATTTTCATAAGATATAATGAGTTTTGGAACTCCAAAACCATAAATGAAAACGTCTTGTACAAATCTCCCGGTAACGAATAAAATGCACGTACCGCACCCGATACGCGTATAACTCATAATTTCACCCGGCAAAGGCCTAAATAACCAATCAACGCTTAAAATAGACTATATTTAAGGGTTATTAAAGGTATATTTAATGTCCGGATAACGCGTGATTAAAACCCGAAAAATACCCGAACGACGGGGGATTAAACATAACAAACAATGGGTAATTATTTGAAGTTGTGGACCCCACCAAACCCATCCAAGGGGCCGGCCTAGGGGCCTTGATATGTCCATAACTTGTGTTAATAAGAATAATAACCATCTATACTTAGATAAAGCATGCATGTAAAGCCAAAAGATGTAAGATAAAGTGTGTAAGTAAACATTAGTACAAAGTGTGCTACTTTCTTGTCCCCCCTTGTAAGAAATTTCGGCCAGGAGGCCATGTAATCCAAGACAAATAGCCAACCATCATAACCTAAGTGTATGCATGCATGGTAAGGTCTTGTATAAGATCAAGTGTAAGGCTAGGAAAGATCACAATCACTTAAACAAGATTTACAAGCCATCTCTTTGGCTCTCCCAAAACCTACGGCCACCATCACTATCCCACATCCATCCAAGATCAATTTTTGTACTTCATAAATCTCTCATATCTTTAGTAATAATCACAAGATCCATGGAAGATTACATGTGATAAGGCTATAAATAACATGTGTTAGAGATTTGAATAACAAAGCAAAACAACTCTTCTTCCCCTTGTTCTTGGCCGTGAGTTTCATACCCTTCCCATACCTCATTTTTACAAGTTTCTACATCTCCAAAATACTTAAAACAATCCATCATCCAAACCCCTATTGTGTGTTTCAAGAGCTTGGAGCTAAACCACTTGGAAGAACACACTAAACCCCTCTCAAATCCAAGGTGTTTGTCTTCCCTAGCCTTGTGCTAGTAGTAAGCATTCTTAATCTTGTTTTTGATTATTATTATTCATGTATGTGTTCCTAGTAGCAAGTTGTACATGAAGGGTTTAAAAAGTGGTTTTGAACATAATCTTTAATAGGTTTTACATGTGTAAAATGGAGGATTAAAGATATGAAAATAAACCATGGATTTGTTGATGATGATGTATTAGTCTTGAAAATATATAAAGTTTACATGTAAGACTAAGTAGGATGATGTTTTGGTTAAAATTGTGGAATGAACTTGAATATGTTAAAAGTAACTTTAAATTATCTTATTATGATCATCTAAGTTATAATATGTGGTAAAACATGTTAGAAGTTCATAAATGAAGAAGATGGAAAATCTAAGTTAGCTTACTTAGATGAATGATATTTTGTTAAAATGGACAAATACATAAAACACACACATAAGTAGTCTTCCATATGAAATACAAGACTAACACAAGTGTTTTGATACAAAAATAACTTACCAATAAAAAGTTGAATCTTCAAAGTTTACTATTTTGAGTGAAAAATGTTAACTTTGGAAGTTAGAGTGGAAAAATGCAACTTTTGGAAGTTAAGGGACTAAAGTTGTAACTTTGAAAGTTAGAGGACTAAAATGGATATTTTAGAAACTATTAGTCCAAAAATACAAGTATGGAAAGTTTGGTGTCAAAAATGTAAGTAATAAAGTCTAAGGATGATTTTTGTAAATACTAGTAGAAATACTTGGGTATTTTGTATAAAAGTGTATTTTTGAAAATTATAAAAATATAAAGGGTTTTAAAATAAGGATTTTTATAAAATAGAGATTTTATAAAAATATTAAACAAACTTGGGAAACTTATACAAAAATGAATACTTTTATATAAATGGGAATATAAAAGTGTTGGAAACATTTTTGTAGTAAGTTAACAAGTTGGGTTAAAAATACATAAGTATTTTAAACCATCCAAGTAACATGTGAAAAGAGGAAGAAATATGGATAATATTTCTATAAAATACATGTTGGGAAAAAAAAAAACTTGGAAAAATTAACTAATCGAGTTAAGATATCAAACTAAGACGCGTTAACGAACCGTACACGGACAAATCATGAGAAAAATGCCATTGCGGCAAGATAAGAAAAATATATATTTTAAGAAGTAAAATATATATATACATTGGGTGAAAACTAATAAACACTTTCCTAAGTGTTAAGAGAATTATTCGTGGGAGAAACACATGACATAAACAAATAAGACGTTAAAACAAACGTATATACTTAACGAGAAAAATTACACATTTATATATATGTACGCTCGTCTCGGCAAAATTCTAGTATATCTACTTAATGGGAAAGTAGATATGTGGGAAGGAAAGCCGCGACGAGAAGACAAAGATATATATATGTGTATGACGTACCAACGAGATCCTAGTATACTTATTTGAATGGGAAAATAAATATACGGTATGGTGAGTTGAATCGGGTGTTAAGAATATACAATCGAACGACAAGATCTTAGCATATTTGTTTAAATGGGAAAACCAATGTGCGGCAAAGTGAGTCGGGTCGAGTGTTGAAATATATATTACATCGAGCGATGCGATCTTAAGTATAATTATTTAAATGGGAAAATAATTATATGTTAAGTGACGTCGAGTCGATGACAATAAAATACAAGTTAAGGAAATATTAACAAGAGTAATATATAACTTGTAACACAAAGGGTAATGTAACGCCAACAAAACCTAGGATACGCGCTTAATTAAACGGGATTTGGAACAACTTGTGGTCGGGAGTTGGGTGTACAACTTGCCAAGGCACATGCACTATAGGAATAGTGACTTATACGTCTAGGACGTTTGTAGGTGCGAGACCACCCACTTGCTATCCACCCTTTTGAGCCAGACGCAGTTTCAGGTGAGTTTCACGGCCCCATTTTAACTATTTTTACGTTTTCCGGGGGAAAGATATGTTAGGGAAAATGTTTGACGGATTTATTACTTGAGGTGCGACCGCCACTCGGGGTTGAGTCCTCGCCTCTATAATCATTTGTTCAGGGAAATGAAACCGGTGGAATATTTGAATAGTACTATTGGTGCCTGACAAGGCCCACCCCTAATCGATAGCGTCGATTATGCATTAGGTTATGCCTGGGGTGCATATATTCTGAACTTAAGTCGTGGGAAACCGAGTAACGACTTGGAGCGGGGCACAATTATTATATGTCTTGGTTTGATTATAGCCTCAAGTAGAGTTATAGGAATTTGCAACTCCTATACATTGTCATAACATGGTATTTCCCAAGTAAATCAAGTTTTGGAAACTAAAAACCTGTGAACTCACCAATATATTTTATATTGACGAAACTTTTAAACATATCTTTCAGGTAACTAGATGAAGGAGCACCGGGCAGGCTGGGCCAAGGAATCTTCCAATGCGACGTCGAACTTTTGCGGGGTTTCACTTTTATTTCCCAAGGCATTTGGGATATATATGAGAAACCTCTATGTTTATCTTAAAAACAATTAACTTTTGTGTAATGTTTGAACGAGATTTGACGTCATAATAAATGACCCATTTTCTTAAATTACTTGTGTTTAGCAATAACCTTGACTTTATGCTTTTGAACCGTCGCGCCACGTGTTTCCGCCGTTGTCGTGGTGTGACAGTTAATTATCTGCTAAATCGCCAGGTGTCACAGTCTCCCCTCGTTTAGGAAATTTCGTCCCCGAAATTCCTTTACAAGGTTCATTTACGTCTCCTATAGAAAAAATGGGAATACTTACGCTTCATCTGGTCTTGGCATTCCCACGTGAACTCGGGTTCATGCTTAGAATTCCATCTAACCTTCACTAACCTGATCCGATTTCGCCTGAGTTTCTGGACTTTCCAATTCGTTACCTCAACAGGTTCTTCAATAAACCGAAGCTTGTCGTCAACACAAACTTCATCAGGCGGAATGATCAATGTCTTATCTAACAGACACTTCTTCAAGTTAGATACATGGAAAACGTCATACCCCACATGGATCTTAAGGTAATTTGAGACGATAAACGACTGGACCAACTCGAGCTAGGATTTCGAATGGTTCAACGTATTGAGTACTCAACTTTCCTCCTTTACCGAAACTCGCTACACCTTTCTAAGGTATGACTTTCAACAGAATATGGTCTCCGAATTGGAATTCTAACGATCTCTTCTATTATCCGCATAGCTCTTTTGTCGATCTGCAGCTGCTTTAAACCTCTCTCTGATCTGAACAATCTTATCAGAGGTAGCTTGAACAATCTCTGGTCCAATCAGCTGCTTTTCACCCACTTCTGCCCAACAAAGAGGTGATCGACATTTCCTCGCGTATAAAGCCGCAAACGGTGCTGCTTTAATACTGGAGTGATAGCTATTAATATAAGAAAACTCAATCAACATCAAGTGAGTATCCCAATTATCCCTGAAATCCATCACGCATGCTCGCAGCATGTCCTCCAAAGTGTGAATGGATCTCTCGTTCTGACCATCCGTCTGAGGGTGATATGTTGTACTCATGTCTAACCGAGTACCAAATGATTCCTGGAGTGATTGCCAAAACCTGGATATAAAACGCCCATCTTTATCAGAGATGATTGATATTGGAACTCCATGTCGTGACACAATTTCCTTCAGATAAATCGATGCTAACTTTTCCAACTTACATTTTCCCTGGTCGGTAGAAAGTGAGCGGATTTCGTTAATCGATCCACAATTACCCAAATAGCATCATGGCCACTAGCTGTTCGAGGTTATTTGGTTACGAGATCCATAATGATGTGCTTCCATTTCCACTGAAGAATTTCTGGTTGTTGCAGGAGCCCAAATGGCTTCTTATGCTCCGCTTTAAACTTGGAACAAGTTAGACATTTGTTGTCATATCTAACAATATCTCCCTTCATATTAGGCCAGCAATAGAATTCCTGGAGATCTTTGTACATCATGGTAGAATCTGGATGAACTGAATATATGGACTCATGCGCTTCGTCCATCACCAGTTGTCACAAGTTCCCAAAACGAGATACCCAAACTCCATCCAAAAAGTACATTGCTTTGTCAGCCTTGGGTACTGGATTACACTCCAAACCTCGAAATCCTTCCGCCTTGAGCTTCTTCTCCTTTAAAGCCTCGTTTTGTGCACACGAATGTTTTCGGAAAGACTTGTGTGGATCGTTAAACCCAATGCACGAACACGTAAAGGCTTTTCTCTTTCCTTTCTGCTCAAAGCATCAGCTACAACATTAGGTTTACCCGGATGAATACGAATGTCGCAATCGTAATCATTGAGTATTTCCACCCAACGTCGTTGCCTCATATTGAGTTCTTTCTGATCGAAGATATGCTGAAGACTTTTATGATTAGTGTAAATCATACACTTCGTACCATAAAGATAATTTCACCAGATTTTGAGAGCGAAAACAACAGCTCCTAATCTCCAGATCATACGTCGTGTAGTTCTTCCCGTGCACTTTGACTTTGTCCTTCTGCATAAGCATGCAACCAAGACATAATCGCGACGCATCACAATAAACTACAAATAGGTGCACTACACAGCTTAAGCTTCAACTGCATAACAACTTCTTCTTGCAAAACTGTCAAATCAAAATTTCGGTCTTTCAGAGTTAATAGCGTCGACGGCTGAGCTATTTTTGAAAAATTCTCGATGAATCTTTGGTAATACCCAGCTAGACCCAAAAATTGACGGACTTCAGTCGAATCTTCAGTGCTTCCCAGTCTTCGATCGCTTCAATCTTCGAGGGTCGATATGTATGCCTTTGTCATTAATGACATGTCCGAAGAAGTGGACTTCCCAGATCCAGAATTCACACTTAGAGAATTTGGCGTATAACTTCTCATTCCGCAACATCTCTAAAATCATCCTCAGATGTTGCTTGTGATCCTTCTTGGTTTGCAAATAGATAAGTACATCATCGATGATTACAATCACGAATTTATCCAAGTATGGTTTGCATATCCCATTTCATGAGGTCCATGAACATGGAGAATGCATTAGTCAAACCGTATGACATCACTGAGATTTCATAATGACCATAACGAGTCCTGAAAGAAGTTGTAGGTATAACTTCTTCTGCTACCTTCAACTAATGATAATCAGAACGTATTTCGATCATCAAGTAGTAACTTGACCCATGCAACTGGTCGAACCGATCATTAGTCCTCGGTAGTCAGTACCAATTCTTAATGTTTAGTTTGTTCAACTCTCGATAATCTATGCACATTCGGAAATATCCATCCTTCTTCTTCATAAACAGGACCGATGTTTCCCTCAAGGTGGGAGACTTGGCCTAATGAATTCCCTCATCTAACATTTCTTGAAGTTCTTCCAACAACTCCTGCATCTCAGAAGGCGATATCCTGTATGGAGATCGAGCTATCGGTGCTGCGCCGGGAACAAGATCGATTTTGAACTCAAGCTACCTTGACGTAGACAATCCAGGCAAATCTTCAAGAAAGACTTCTAGATAATCTCGTACTATAAGAATTTCTTCCAATTTACGTTCCTTAGCCTTTGTATCCCCCACATTAGCTAGAAACGCCGGGCAACCTTTACGCAAGAGCTTGCGTGCTTCCATCATACTAACAATCTTCAATCCCGAACAGCATCTATCACCATGTATCACTAAAGTTTCACCATTTGGGAGTGGTAAACATACTAGCTTTTCTGAGCATACGATCTCAGCATGGTTTTTCGATAACCAGTTTATACTAATGGCAACATCGGAGCTTCCAAGATTGACAGGTAATAGTTCAATACAGAACTTATGATTCTCCAAGAGGAAATTACAATCACGAAAGACCTCACTGGTTTCTATCCGTTAGCTTATTCAATGGAGTACTTTTTATCTAGTTTACTTGACTTCAAGCCAAGGAGAGATTTAAGTCTTCTAGAGACAAAACTTAAATCGATTCTACTATCAAAAGTACTAATTCATATTGGCTATTGATTAAGAACATACCAGTGATGACTGACGGATCATCCTTTTGTATTATAATCAACGCTAAGAGTCTTCTTCTCAGACTCTACGGGTTTCTTTCATGTATCACCCTTCTTAGACAGATATCCATTTCATAGAGCTTCATCGGTCAGCATCTTGGCTAGGATCCTCACGTCCAGAATAGTTGTCGGGTTTACAGAGGTAACTATGCTTGGGATTGCAGGCGCTAAATCCTAGTTGTACCTCTAAATCCTGACATACTTGGGTGTCACTATTTGAGAAAACAATCCCGTTAACTCATTAGATGGAAAGTATAACCCTGCACATCAGCACCGTTCATAGTTAAATTCTTGGATTCAGTCTTGACCTTCCGGAGCTCGTTCCAGGGTAGGTTATAGGCAGCATCTTCTGCTAAATTATAGACTTGCGAATTCCACCATGTCAGGGCTTCATATCGAATGGAACAAGAAGTGCACTATATTCTTTGCGTAAGAGTACAATCACTAATTGTTATAACTGACTCCACTTTCATCTGACGATGTCTAGAGGGCCTTTAGTTACAGAAAATGACCAAAGGTTACAATCCTGAATGGTTTTGTAAGTTCCTCCAGGTATATAGTTATCCCAATCAATTTCAGCCATTGATTAACTATTCAAATAACATGAGGAAATTTGTCAAACATATTCAGTCATTTTCCTATCTTTAGAGGCACCAATAGGAGTTCCACCACTATCACTACAACTACCATCGCGATGGTCAGCCTTGCCTAAATTTCAATTCACATTATGCTATTCTAGAGTAGCTGTAACATGTTGAGAAATTAGTTGCTCTAACTTTTCTGAGAAACCCGATCCTTTACGAATGGATCCTTGTCTCATTCTAGGCGGCATTTAATCTTTCTATTATTACCAAATAATAGATTTAAGGCGATATAAGAAGAATAGTGGTTTAAAGGCACGAACAAAAGAAAATAATCAACCAAATGATCAAGAAACGTTCATAGCAGGATAGTTAGCAAAGACATCAAATCTTGCAAACTTAAGATGAGAGAGTGAACCGTAAGACATTTTAAATGAACATCAGTAGGTCGATGTATCACATGGTTTTTCCGAGGTTACTCTAACTAATATCCGTTCTTAAGAGGCCTAATCCCTTGTGACGAATTGAAAGATATACACGAATTTGAACACTCAACTCAAACTATAGAATTCACTAGGATTCCCATGCACTGCAAGCTATTATTACGTGTGCACCCGTAATTATAATTTGCCCTGCATGATCACCCGAGTTTCTTCCACATTTGAGCTTCGGATCAAAAGAACTTAAGCGTTTCATTAGATTGCATGTACCGATGCGAATGATCTATTATGGCTATACATTTCGAATGACAGCCATTAATCATTGATGAAACGTCAAGCGATTAAATTACCGAGACTGGTTCAATAAATTCTCACCACGAGCAACAAATCTTCAGACGATTGCATGAAAGCACTAATGGGTTAGTCCTTTAGCCACTTGCTCTTCCATGGATGAAGATAATGCTTCAAACTGTTACTCAGGTAATCGCCCCTTTATCATTGGTGAAACTGGCTAATGATATTGTGGGGACAAGAAAAGGAAGATAATGTGCTTTAAGGAGAATTATACAAGCGTAAACACACTGGCAATAACTATGTATACTAAATATACGTATCCTTATTCAAATAATTAATATACGGTTTATCCTGGCATCATATATAAACAAAATCCATGCTTATAATATCGTTGGCTTCGCGGATTTCGAAAACTTTTTCTAAAAATCTTTATGGGTTGTAGTCTAGAAATTTTTATAAAAACTTTCTAGTTCTCTACAACCATTGGCTCTGATACCAACTTCTGTCACACCCCAAAAATGCCACAGCGGAATATTAGCATGGTGGTGACGGAGGTTGGTAATCATAAGTGTAATTAGCAAATAATAAAGTATTTGGACACTTAGAGATAAACCCACAAAACATAAGTTCTAAAACAAGGTTTCAGAATGAATCCTTCATTTATATTAGGTCCCAATCCTTTATTTTTTTAATATATGTCCAAAAGTTATTTTGCTAAAAACACCTGTTTTCGCCAAATCACGAAGCCAGTCTCATATACCTGAAAAACATGCCCATAAAAAAAATATCAGTAAAACTGGTGAGTTCACAGGTTTTTATAATAAGAAATTTACCTTCCTTTATAAAAGCATAGTTATGGTAAATACTAAACATATAAACCGATCGAAGATTTGCAAGGTCATTCGACATGATCGCAACCAGAGCCCATAATCAACCCAAAACAATAAGTGGTCCCCCTACTAATACCTTTCAAAATATATTCCCCCGTCTAGAAGACCAGCGCGACTGGTCACGAGGGTGGGTGGTCAAACCCGATAGATCTACCAATATACTCTGCGGTTCCCTCCAAGAACTAATGATTATGACTGCGGTGGGAGACACCGTACACAAAATGCACAGGAAAAATCGCACTTACTCTGGCCATCACTTGGTTACGAAATGAAATAGTATTCTTACCATAATTGTAATAGCATGTTAATCCCCCGATTGTAAAAACGTTCAAAAACATTTAAAAATAAAAGGGGCCGTGAAACTCACCTCAAAGCTTGATAGCTTAGCTAGCAATTTAAAGTCCAAGTTAATCCCGACCTAACCGTTCCCTATACACAAGGGACACCTTTATGATCAATTTATAAGTCATTCCCGTGAGTTATTTACCTAACTCACATGACTATCAAGTCTATTCCCACAAGTTGTTCACCTCAACTTACTAGACTAAAAAAAAATAAATACTTTATCTTTTACAAGAAAAGACGTTTAATCCTTTAATGACACGTTGGTGACCCAAACTCTCGGTTACATGCTTTAAGTGCAAAAATTATTTAGTTAATTATTTAGAACCATGATATTTTACCAATATAATTATTATATTTCATACCACACATATACCCTAAGTCATGAATTTCAAGCACATCACATAGCACTTAATCGTTACCCAAATCACACTCAAAATACATATCCCACAATATTATCAAAATAACTATTTTGCATAATATTTATAAAATACTCTATTATTATTTTTCCAAAATAATAATATACTTAACCCAATACTTATACCAACATTTTACTAAAACTAATAAATTTCCAATTAGTCATTTTCAAGACTTATTTCCATGAAAAAGAAAATCTATTTTTCACTTATTTCACCATAATTTCTTAAAAGTCACATACTTTAATTTATTATGGTAATTTCTTTGGAAATTCATATTAATTTATAAAATACTAAAATTGTCTTTTTAATATACAAAATTATATATAAATTTGACAAAATTTATTATTTAAGCGTAATTGACAACTATTTTCCAACAATTGTCTTGTACGTGATTTTAGCCCAAACGGCTAACGTTACTTAGCCATTTTCACGTTTTTCACCATTAACACATAAATCATAAAAATATACATATTCACACTTATAATACTAATTATAAAGTGAAATTTGATTTATTAATAAGTTTGGCTAGAAATTGCGTAACGGCGCGATTTCTAGCCGAACCTTAATTTCCTAAGTGTCAATTTACACATTTTCGCACATATAAACACCAAGATATTTATAAAAAAATTTGAGACACTTATTTAAAAATAAAAAAAAAGTCTAAACTTGCTGATCTAAATCAGTTTTTAAAATCATATGATTTAAGCGTTAAAAGTACCGTTTTAACGGCTAGTTTCGCGTTTAAGCCATGTATAAACCCTTAGCAAAACACCAAACTTATTATTTACTTAAAAACGTTGGTTTTTACTCTTAAAATATGTCTTTATAATCTCTTCTAAATCAGATTCATAAACTCTTTGTTTTGGTTGCTGTAAATTAGCGAAAACCCGACTTTTTACGCATAGAAAGTTATTATAAACACATTGTTTTGGTTCCATCTTTTAGCAAAGATTATTTTGGACATTTTAAGGCCAAAATAGCCTGAATGTTACTGATTAAAAATCATCTTTTCAAAAACTCTTATAAACATGGAATCTCCACCATTTTAAGACATTTTTAAACAATATAAGATAATTTAATATGATCCTAACCTCAAATTTCATATTTTCATCAAAAAAACATGATACTTGTATTATCATATAACATTTTTCAAGAAAACATATCAGATCTAAAACATGCAAACGTACTCTCATATCATCATCATTATAACTTGCATTTTTAAACATATGATCAACAAATAAACCCATTTTCAAGCCTAGAAACATAACATGCAAAATGATTTAAGTTTTTAGTCCTATTTTCATTTTTACATCAGATTGTATTTTTCGTTTTGATCATCCAAAAAATGACCATAAAAATTCCTAACTTTTGACAACAAGATTCTTCAAAATTCACTTAACAAGAACACACCATAAGTTGCACGTCAATAACACACACACACATTTAAACGACACACACTCATTTTCATCTCATTATATTCTATTTTTATACAAAAATTGTTGTTTAAACTTTCTTTCAAAAACCTTTGACGTTCAGGTGAACAATCTTTCAAGAACCCAACTTAAAGATATGATGAAAATCAAAGGTTTAAGCATTATACCCTTGAAAATTTCTTGGTTTAAGAAAGAAAAGATGATGAATATATCCTTGATACACCTTTCTCATAGTTTGAACTTGCTTCATATCACCTCCAATAGCTTATAGAACTTCAAATATCCTCAAGATCATTAAGAGGTTTTTCTCAAGATTCTTGAATGTTTATAAAAAAATAAGGAAAGAGAGAGGAGTGATGAAGAAGGCGACACAATTGAGGAAAAGAAAAGAGGTATTGAGTGTCTTGGTTCATGGAATCTTGCATGTATGGGGTGGTGTAAGAAGATGGTGAAGGTGTGGGGTTATAATAAGGATAATATGGACACTTGTTTTGTTTTAACACCATCTTAGTGTCCAACAAATGAGTTGGCTGCACAAAGTGCAGATTTTTATTAAATAAAATCGTGGATGGGAGGGTGGGTATCAAGGGATGGGTAATTTTTACTAATTAGGGGGTATTTTAGGTGATTTAGGGGTATACAATTATAAAAATACACCCTAAATTAATTCGTTTTTATCCGATAAATTATGAATTATTATTGCCCACTATATCTTATAATTTTTAGTGTACAATAATTATATTATGTGCTTGACGCTTAATTAAGTCCAAATTGTCAGCTAAAAGCGAACATACGCGTTGTACCGAACACTGCACGACAAAAGCTACAATTCAACGTTTTTGTACGTTTCAACTAAATTTTCACTTTAAAATATTATTTTATTCTATTCCAAGCATATAGGTCCATTTCTGGATTTTTTTTTTTTTAAAGCTAACCGGGTCGTCACCAACGATCGTTTTCGCGCGTTAAATCGCTACGCGATGAAATATTAACTATGACATATCTAGTCATATTTTAACATATAAAATAAGCTTTTGGACTTAAAATTTACTTTATTAACTTCAAATATTATTTATAAACACATACTTAACTTTACATAAGTACGGTTAATTATCTGCTAAATCGCCAGGTGTCACAACCTCAACAGACTTTTGACTCTTTTTGTCAGTGTTTTCAAAAGTTGGAGCAGTGGTTTAAAAACCAAAGCCAAACTTCAACTTGGGTGGACTCTAGCTCACTTTTGCAACTTTGATATTTTGCTATCATAGTTTGGAGCTGGTCTTTGGTTATGGTTGCTTCATGTTTTAAGCTGCTAATTTCAGATTCTTTTGCAGTTAAACTTGTTTTCAAATCTTTTGTGAGTTTTTCAAATTTAACTTCATCATCCAAAATTTTCTTTCTAAGGTTTTCATTCACCTCTTTGATGTTAGCAAATGCTATTACACATTTGTCAGAACACAACTCTTTAAGAATTTGAGGAGATACCTTAGCAGCAGCCATCAATGCACAATCACACTTGCACTCACAGTCATCAGATGCACCCCAGGGATCTGTGAGATTCACAACCTCTTCTTCAGGTTTTTCACCTGTAACAACATCATCAGTCACAACATCAGATTCAGTTACCACCTCCTCAGATTCTATCTCATCCACCATGGCCATGAAACAAAAATTTTCTGGTTCATTTTCAGCTTTGGCAACTAGTGCAAAATTCTCATCTGTTAGCTCATCAGGTAGACTGCTCCAATCAACAAAGCCTTGTGTAAAGAAGCTCTGTTGACTGGTCTCTGCAGGAGCAGAGGATGGAGCAACAGTCGTTTGCACAGGTGCTTGAGCAACAGGTGTTTGCACATAGTGAATCTGAGGAACAGTGGTTTGGACATACTGGACAGGAACAGTGTTTGAGGACTGTGCAAAATGAGCAGTGTTTTGCACATTTGGTCCAGGGGCATTATAGGAATTCTGATAAGTGTTGGTCTGTAGTCTTTGATTTGGATAGGTTATCATAGGTGTACCATGTTGACCCCTACATTCCCTAGCAAAATGACCAAACCTATGACATTTGTAACACTTGATCTTTGATTTATCCAACCCAACCTTAGATCTGCCAGTCAACCCTGGAAACCTTCTCCCAGTTTTCTTGTAAAAATTATTAGTTCTTACACTGAGAAGGGCCAATTGGTGCATAATGTCCATTTCTTCCAAATCATCAAGGTCAAAGTATTTCAGGTCATCATACTCAATGGATATATTGTCAGATGCCTGGATATCACCACCACTTGCTGTGAAAGCATAGTTTGGTGAATAAGAATCAGAGTTAAAACCTGAGTTAAAACCTGAAGTTATGTCAATGAAATGATCATAACTCTGATCCTTTGTATTTCCAGGCACCTCATCATGACCCAAAAGTGCTCTATTCCCAAATACATAGTCATCAGACACTTTTCCAGAATCCTGGAGCTTCTTTTTCTGGTTAAGCTCTCTCTCATAGGTCAAGAGCTTACCATGAAGCTGGGTCAGTGATAGGTCTTTAAATCCTATTGAGTTTCTCATCACAATAGCAATAGTGTCCCATTTGTCTGGTAATGATCTTAAAAACCTATGGTTCAAGGTTGAATGAGGGTAAGTAAGACCAACCAATTTTAGTTCACTAATTAAGCAGTTAAATCTCTCAAACTGTTGAGTTAATGACTCTCCTTTGACATGACTGAATGTTTCATATTGTTGATTAAGTATTTCACGATTGTTTTCAATAACCTCCTCAGTCCCACCAAACTGTTCTTTCAGTGCATCCCACAACTCCTTTGCACTGTTACAGTGTAACAACCCAGCATATATATCATTGGGTAGAGCCATGGCCACAATACTGAAGGCCTTAGCATCTAGCTCAATTTTCTGAAAATCCTGGTCGGAGTAGTTTTCAAGTTTCTTTGGCTCAAACACTTTGGGATCTTCAGTACTCGGCACAGTCGGAACATGTGGTCCGAAGATAACCGACTTCCAACACCCAGTGTTTTGTTGAGCTAGAACATGGCTCATCCGACGTTGCCAGATATTGTATTCAGATCTGACAAGCATCGGTGGCTTGTTGTTCGTGCCAGTGTTATGTGGATCGTGATTGATAGAAGCCATTCTCTGATTTTTCAAAAAACAAAGTCTGTTTAAAAACGGTTGAAACGAGATTAAACTATTACTCTGTTTTCAATCTAACAGACAAACGATATCAGTAATTGTGAGCTGATTATTAAATTGATTTGTTAGATCGAATTTAATTGACCAAGCTCTGATACCAATTGTTAGGATCTGAGTTTGTTTGTTTTGATTGTTTAACTAAATATGGTAATAATGAAATGAGAATAGAATGAAAGTGCAGCGGAATAATAAACTGTTAATCAAAACAAGAGAGTAAATGTTTTCAGATCGAAAGCTTTCATTTATCTAAAAGATTACAATCGTACAATTACTCCCCCTCAGCCTGATCACACAGTGTTTGTCTGAGAGAATGTTTGTGTGTGTGATGCAATAGAACAGTACAAGCACTGTTCTATTTATAGACAGACTCAAAGCACTGAAGACCTAGGCTGACGTCACCTAAGACAGTGACCTCTAACAGGATAACAAACATAAACATCTGCCTATTACAAACTACTGTTACATTGAAAGCACTGATATTAAACAGCTGTTGTAGGAAAACTCTGATGGTCTTGTATCCACTGCTGGAGCCTAAGTGCTGTTGGTTCCAGCAGTGCTTTGGTCTTCAGTACTTGTATCAGCAGTTGTTCTTCATCAGACCTTTGGTCAGCAGTTGTTCTTCATCAGTTGTTTATTCAGCAGTTCTTTGTATCAGCAGTTGTTGAGCAGTTGTTTGGATAGAACAGTAGTTAGGGTCAGCAGTCTTTTGGGAGAAGCAAGTTGTAAAGACTGTTTATTCAAGGATCAAACTGATAGCATGTTTTGGCTTTCTAATCATCTGTTCTTCTCCAGGTCAGCAGACCCAACATTATGTTTTTTATATTTTGTTGAGTAATTGTTTAAAAAAAGATATAGGATTCGCGTGTTTTCACACGGGGTTTCACGTAGACCATAACAGATTTTACTAAACAGATTTTACTTTACAACAGAAGATTGCCTGCTTGATCTGCTCTTTAGTAAACAGACCTTAAAATATGAAATAGTATTCTCATGTTTTCACATAATTTGGTCTGTTTATGTGTTTTATATTTTTTTGTAGTAATTGTTTTAAAGAAATATAGTCATTCCGTGTTTTCACACGGGACCACAACTAGAGCCTGTCTAAAGAGAGATGGGTGTATAGGGAAATAATATGTCTCCGGCTCTTCGAGGCGTTAGAGACATATTATCGTCTGGCTTTTGTTTCGTTTTGAGTTTTGTCTTGTTTTGTTTTGTTTTGTGTGTTTTGCTTGTATTTTCTATGTACTTTGTTGTTTGATAGATGAAATGTGTTTGTTGGTATTAGTTCACTTTTGTACCAATATTGGAGTTTTTTTATTAGAATACTTCTATCTTGTATGTTTTGTAAATAGTTTTGTTTTGTGATGTTTTGGGGATTGTTTGTATCTTATATGTTTGTGTAACTTGGATATTTTCAGTAAAATTATGAAATTCCAATAATAAGTTTCATTTCTATAGTAATTTTTTTTCAATATCTGTTGATACCTCAACACATGTTTGTAAGCACATTATACAATTAATTGAAGGTACCTTTGTTCAATCTAGACTTTACTGAAATCGATGGTTATTTTATCTTAAAAAAAATTTCATAAACTATTGAATTAAAAATCTGATCAAAAGCTCAGTTGAACATTAAGAGTGTTCAATGATATTTTTTAGAAGTTTATTGTTATAAAATATATGTTCATTTTTTAAGTTATAAGATCAATAAAATAGTTCAAATCATTTACAGATTTATTTTCTATAAATTAAATATTTTTAATTGCTTAATAAAAATAACAATGATAATATGTAAATTTGCGGTAACATTTTTTAGTTGTTTAATAATAGTAAAATAAAGTACATGTATCATTAATGACTGCCCTATTTTGCAACTTTTCATCTACATCCTTTATCTGTACAGTTGTCATCGTAGAGTTTTAAGGGTCTCGACCCTTTGTAATAATGAACTTGAAAAGACTAATATTATTTAAATTCATATTGTTAACACAACCAATATCAATTGTATTTTGAAGTTTAATTGTTTATTTTCTTTGTTAAACTATAAAATATTAACAATAAAGTTTGATCACATAATTACTTTTTATATATTTTTTGGAAGATATTAGCTAAATTCAAGTATTACAAAGTCTGTATAAACATCTGCTTATATCATTCTTTAATTTTTCTACATGTTTAGTTCCTACAACATCTGTATTCAAGTGTCTAATTGCAAAATTGTAGTGGATGACAGTTGTTTGAGAACAACTGTTGACAAGTCAACAGATATTGAATACATTTCAAATCAACATAGTCTCGGATACCAAAGATAATCATTGTGATATTGAAAATTAGTTTATTCAAATTTATATTGATTGAATGTTAATTATTATAATAGTGACAATAATATTAAATTATTAATAATATTCTTTTATTATTTTATTATTTGAGTTTGTAACTGTTTTTCACTTTGAAAAGTTTGGAAATTTAACATATATGTGACGGTACACATTTAATAACTGTTGTTTTTAATTTAATCACGTTTATATTACTTGTATTTTAATAACAACAGTAAATAATAAGTCTGAATTATAATATCGACTGCACATGTTAACATCTGATTGTAAAATTGTAATTGTAATTGATGACAGTTGTTTGAGAACATCTGTTGACAAGTCAACAGATATTATATACCCTTCAACTTAACAAAGGTTTGGAAATACAAATTTAATAATTACGATATTCAAAATTAGTTTATTTAGATTTATATTTCTTGAATGTTAATTATTAAAATAAGGAAAAATTACAGAAATCGTCCTTTATGTTTACCTCTTTTTTCAGTAGATGTCCTTTAACTTCAAAAGTGATGGAAATCGTCCTTTATGTTGTAAAATCTTGCATGTCTCGTCCTTTTGGCCTAACATGGTTAGTTTTTTTTGGTTAAATCTGATCATGTGGACTCCATGTGAGGGCAACTCGGTAATTTCGCTCATTTTATTTAAAATAAATTTAATAAAAAACAAAAATAATAATTTTGATGTGGACCCCACCACCCATAGTCATCTTCATCCACCACCCATTAGCCATCTTCACAAACCACCCATCAGCCATCATCCTAACATCTTCCACCATCAAACAGCCGGCTTACCATTAAACAGCCACCTCCACACAACATTGAAATCCGTTAACAGTTACTTTCCCTTCCGATCTACCCTAGATATCGCCGGTCAGTAGATTCGACGGCGATTTGAGTTTTCTGCAGTGATTTAAATTCTAAACTAAACGAAGGCCGTCACCCCTCAACATCTTCGTTCAGCCGTCCCCAGCGTCTTCTGATATGTGTCTCCGCCGTTAAACCCACAAACGACACCACCACCACCATTACTCTTCTTATATGTGTCGCCGTCCCCAACCAGATTGTTAAGTGACCGAAAGCCGTTATCGTTAATTTACTGTTAATGCCGCCTTGATATGCTAGTGTGACATCGTCGGAGTCCTTAAGACTCATCTGAAACCATCATCTTCGCTGCGGGTTTTTTTTTCTACATTTTTGTAAATTGGGTTAATTGGAATGATGAAGCAGAAGGTGAGAGTTGGGTGTTTTAAAGGGAAAAACGATGTGGGTTGTTCAGCTTAGGAAAACCCTAAATCGATTTAGGGCTATTGTTTGTTTAAGGGAGAGTGGTGGGAGAGAGAGGGGGGAGAAAGGGTTTAGAGAGAGGGGCACGTAATTGTTGATGGTGACAGGTGGTGGGTGGGTGAGAAAGAAAGCAGGTTGGTGATAGAGGTGGTGGTGGTTATTGAAAGTAAGTGATGGTGGTGACTGGTGATAAAGATGATAGAGATGAGGGCATAACTGTCATTTTGCCCTCATGTGGGTCCACATGATAAAACTTAACCAAAAAAACTAACCAGGTTAGGCCAAAAGGATGAGACATGTAAGATTTTACAACATAAATGACGATTTCCATCACTTTTGAAGTTAAATGACATCTACTGAAAAAAGAGGTAAACATAAAGAACGATTTCTGTAATTTTTCCTTAAAATAATATAGTTATATTTATAATATAATAGTGACAATAATAGTAAATTATTTATAACATTATTTTATTATTTGTGTTTGTAATTGTTTTACACTTGACATAAGGGGTCAAAAATCTTATTATAATACGTAAGATATTTTTTCCCTCTAAAAAAGGCGAGCAAATTGTCATTTCAGTTTCCAACTTTATATCTATTCATTTATACGACAAAGAAAACAACCGTCGATAACTGCTGTATTATGTTATTTCGTTTAAATTTCCTACTAACACTCTTTTCAAAAATTCTGCCAATGAAAGAAAAATGTATTACCAATAAAGCCTTGGTAATCAAGTTGGAATTGGTGTTCTTGAAAGATTCTTACAATAAAAGAAAAATGTTATTTGTATCACGACCACATCTAGAGCCTGTTTAACTAGATATGGGTGTATAGAGAAATAATATATCTCTGGTTCTTGAGGAGTTAGAGACATTGTCGTGTAGTTTTTTTTTCTTTTCGGTTTTGTCTTCTTGGGTTTTTTTGGTTATGTTTTGTATGTATTTTGTATGTAGTTTTTAGTCTGATGGAAAAAATGTCCTAGTTAGCATTACTTCACTTTTGTAGGGATATTGGAGTTTTTTCTTAGAAGACTTCCTTCTTGTATGCTTGTAAAAAGTTTTATTTTGTGGTTTTTGCTTGTATTTTGTATCTTTTATGTTTGTGTAACTCGGATATTTTCAGTAAAATTAAGGAATTCCAACAATAAGTATAATTGCTATTGTAGTTTTTTAAAAGTCTGTTGACAACTCAACATATGTTTGTAAGGACAATATAGAATAACATTACTTAAAGTGAAGTTAACATTTGTTTGAAGGAAACTGTTGAAGGAATATCTGTTTGAATCAACAACTTTTTGTAGTAACAACTGTTGTAGAAAGATCTCCTTAACAGAGCCTCTACACTTGAACACACGTTACTAAACACAATGTGTCTTGCAACAGAATACTGACTTCTTAATTTCATGTTTAGTAAACAGACCATAATAGTTGGTCTGTTAATATTTTTTATATTTTGGAGGAGTATAATTGTCTTAAAAAAAGATACTTTTCCCGTGTCACTACAAGTTTGTTTCATCATTTGTTGCTTGCTTCATCTATGGATAATCATCAACTGTTTCATTAATCAGTGATTACACGTGACAGAAGCATAACCATCAACAGTGGCACAGGTTTGTAGGGGCGGGGAGGGGCGGCTGGCCCCCCGAACCTTCGGGTCAAGCTTCGCCACTGACCATCTAGATCAAGTATAAGTAGCGTATGTGATCTTTTTACCGACTTCATCTGCCACCTTTGCCATGTTACACCCACATCTGCTAGTCTCAATACCGGATCACCTATAATAAAAAAGGTTCTAAAAATTACCTAAAATCATGTAAATTCTTTCAAAGTTCAAATCAAGTAAAAGTAATAAAAAATGATACGATTTTCACAGGGAAATGATTAAAAATAACTATGGTCTTGCATTATGTATACTTTAATATTGTTACAAAACCCTAGAGATTCATGTTACCTACTACATTCATAATATGCATTAAAATTGTAATTAACTAAAAAGTCTATTTTGCACACGGTAATGACAAACTTATCTGACTCAGATCAATCAACAATTAGTTACCTATGATTTATACAATGCTTCAACTTGTAGCATATTAATAATTAGTTATCTATGTTATATACAATGCTTCAACTTGTAGCATATTAATAATTAGTTACCTATGTTATATACAATGCTTCAACTTGTAGCATATTAATATACAACTCGAAATATATATGCTTTGATATTTCACTTGAGTTCCTTTTATGCGAAAGAATACCCAATCTGGTTTTGCTACCGAGTACCGATCCATCGCAAGAATATACTCTAACTCGAGTTTTAGATTCTATTGTGAAAAGAATCTAACCATAGATGTATTAACTTTTGTAATTACTGTGTTTTGCTATTACAAGTTAATTAAAAATGGTCTGGGACTATTATAAATTTATAATGGATCGATCTTCACCTTTTCTTTAGAGAAAACATAACACTGATCGGGTCTAAAATAATTCTTTACACACAGGGTGATCTAGCTTTTTAAAAGAAATGCAAACTTTAATATTTTCTTCTAAAAATATGTTACGTACGTTGATGGTATTCTATATTGATGATAACCAACACTAATAATGTAAAAAGGTTAGTTAAAAAGAGTCTCGATTGATTTTTTTTTGAACGATAAACTTCATTAAACAACTAAGCCCCCAAAACGAGGACCGCCAAAAACAGATTTACAACATATACAAAGGAAACTTGCTCCAATCCTTCCATCTAAGATCTCGATATTTAGAACGACTACGTAACCATAGAAAAGACCAGGACTTAATACAGGCTATCATTTCACAATCCTTTGGGGTAACGTCTTCAAAAATCGCTTTGTTACGAGCCTTCCAAATAACACAACAAGCTGTCATAATAATGCCTCTAACGATCGTCTTCTTCATATTCGAACCACGGCACAACTCTGTAATCTTGAAAATATCACTGATTTCAAGAAGAAAAATCGGCTCCAAATGGCACCATCGTTCAATGAAACTCCATATTCTACACGCGAACATGCATCCTGTGAAAACATGAATGGCTGATTCCTCTCCTGAAGCACATAGCGAGCATTCTTCATTCTGAATCATAATATTTCTCCTGGATAAAGCTTTTCTAGTGGGTAAGCGATCCATCTCTAGTCTCCAAAAATGAATGTTAACCTTCAAAGGTATCCAGCCGGTCCAAACCATTGAGTGAGCTCTGCTACTATCTCAGCCACTTCTTAACAAGAACTTCACATTCTTGACTGAAAAACAGCCGCTAGTGTCCCCATTCCAGCTCCACGAGTCTGCAGTACCTGAAAGATTACATTTTAATAGCATTTCTTGGAGCTCTCTATACTCGGAAATCTCTTCAACGGTGCTTAAACCCGTACACCATTCTGCACTGAAGAAATAATCCCCATTCATCAACCGAACCCTCTCCCCGATAGTGCATCTTTTATTTCTTTCCAGCTCAAAAAGCCGAGGCCACCGAGATTGCAGAATGGAGTCCCCGTACCAAAGATCCGTCCAAAAGCAAATTCCCAGCCCATTCCCAACATTGCCCCTGATCAAATGTTGCATATCCTTACCTCCAACCTTTAGATTATCAAGAAGCGTAACAATGTTTTTCCAACAACCTGCCAAACCATTTTTAACTGGAAGAAAACGCCATCTACCTCTCCCGCCATGAATCGCTTCGATGGTACGACGCCAACTACTGTCATGGTTCTTTTTAAATCTCCATGCCCACTTAGAAATGAGCGCTTTATTAACATCCGCAAGCCTAGAGATGCCCAGCCCCCCGTCAACCTTAGACTTGGTAATTTCTTCCCACGACACCCAATGCATTTTCCTTACTTCAGTAGAGTCGGCCCATAGGAAATTCCTCATAAGCTTCTCTATTTTCTCCAACACCTGAACTGGGGCTTTATAAATAGATAAATAATAAATAGGAAGATTGGACAAAACCGATTTAATAAGCGTCAGACGACCCCCGATAGATAAAGAATTGGCTTTCCATGATGACAACCGTTTGTTAACCGAGTCCACCACCGAGTCCCAATGGCAAACGCGGTTCATGTTCGCCCCTACTTTAATACCCAAATATTCAAAAGGAAAAGAACCAACCCTACACCCAAGAATGTTCACCATCTCATTAACCTCCTCACTGTCCACTCCAATACCAAAAAGGTTAGATTTGTGAATATTGATTTTGAGCCCTGTACACATATGAAAAATGCGCAAAAGACGAGCCATATTGTCAAAATTAGATTTTGACCACTCCCCAATAATTAACACATCATCTGCGTAGAGGAGATGAGAAATCCGAAGGCCGGTGCGAGTATCATGGATGCCTTTGAATTCTCCTTCCATAACCGCCTTATCAAAGATGCACGAAAACGCTTCCATAACAATTAAGAAGAGAAAAGGCGAGAGGGGATCCCCCTGACGAAGGCCCTTCTTACATTGAAATTCAAACGTAGGAGCCCCGTTCACAAGCACCGAAGATCTAGCAGACTCCAAAATCCCTTTAACCCATCTCACCCACCTATTAGGAAAACCCATTTGGTTTAACATCGAGAGAAGAAAACCCCAATTTACGTTATCATAGGCTTTTTCAAAGTCTATTTTTAACATAAAAGCTCTCTTTCTATTTTTATTCAACCACCCATAAACCTCAATCAAAACCAACGGGCCATCCAATATAAATCTATCTTTAAGGAAAGCAGATTGATTATCCGAAATAACATGATTCAAAACCTTTTTAATTCGACAAGCAAGAACTTTGGAAACCACCTTGCTAATCACCCCAACTAGCGTAATCGGCCTGTAATCAGCTAACCCGACCGGGTTCTTGGATAACACAACTACTCAAGTGTTTTGTTAGGAGGCAATATTTAAACTATTTAATATAAAATGAACTTGTTGCTGTTTAATAAGTGATTATTTTATGTAGTTGGTTTTGAAAAGAGGTTTGTAAAATAGTAACTTTTTTTCTTTTCATTTTTTTATCTTGTAAAGACGAGTTGATTTCCAATTCTAACTTTTTTTTTTTTTAAAGAAAACCATAATTAGCTGTTTCAAACTATGAATTCATGTCTCTGAATTCTTTTTTTTTTTTTTCAGGATTCATTTAATTAACGTGTTTTCCTTCATAATTTGTATCATTCAATGCTAAAAAAATTAGATATAAAGTGTTGCTCGATAGTTTATGTTCTGATATTTTATAAAAAAAATAAATAAAAATTAAGACATTAAGCAGACGCATTTAATAGTTAACAAAAGGCTTAACATCCCTGTTTTTTATTCAGACATCCCCTTCACGGGCCGTGGAGGCCTCCACTGGCCGTGGAGAGTAAAAAAACATAAAACCACGGACTTTGGTAGCCCCTGCAATGATTAGTAATCATTGGTAATGATTTGTTTTTTATATAAAATGTTTTTTTGTGGAGGAAACATTTCCATGGGCCGTGAAGACCCATTTTTTTTTATTTTTAAGTGTGTTTTATGTATTTTAACCATGATACTAATCATTGCAGGAGCTACCACGGCCAGTGGAGACCTCCACGGCGCGTGGTTTTAGGTTTTTTTTGCTCTCCACGGCCAATGGAGGCCTCCATGGCCCGTGGTTTTATGTTTTTTTTTTCCTCTCCACGGCCAGTGGAGGCCTCCACGACCCGTCGAGGGGGGTGTCTAGGATTTTGAAGGGGATGTCTAGATAATATTACCCTTAACAAAATTTACATTTAAGTTCAAGTTACAAAATGCGGTGGCAAAAACCTAAAATTATTTCATGACTGATTTTAACGACCCCTATTGTGGTCACAAATCTTGAGACTGACTTGCGACCGGGTGTTGTGCAATAGATTTGCTACGGGTTCCTTTTTATGACTGAATTTTGCATGATTTTTACGACTGAAAACAATCGCTAACTAGTCTCTAATACTTTCAACAATTTTTGTGAAAAGGTACATTTTCTAAATAAGATTTAGTTTCCCTTTCTATTTATAAAGGGAAAATGACCAATATAGCCCGTTGACCGGGCATTTTGCACAAATCGCCCTCTCCACCGTCTTTGGAGAGACGGGACACGGCTCCCAACCAGCCTGAACCGTCTTCTAGACGGTTTGGTTTTATAGCCAATTGCAAGCCAACACGTGGCGTCTCTGATCCCGAGATGTACCGTCTCTCTCCAGACGGATCAGAACCCTCTCCCAGACGGTTCACGTTTCCCAAGACGGCTGACCCTTCGGTTCAACCGTCTCCCAGACGGTTCACGTCTATCAATGCCGGCTGACTTTTCGGCTCAACCGTCTCAAAAGACGGGTCACCTTTCCCAAGACGGCTGACCCTTCGGTTCAACCGTCTCTCAAGACGGTACACATCTACCGACGCCGGTGGTTCCCGATGAGCGGCGACGCTTCGGTTGTCCGGCTCAGCCCTATAAATACCCGTATCCCGTCCATTTCCCGTCATCCTACCCCGTCTGAACACTATCCACCACCGTACAATTCCGTCTAAACCCTATCTACAACCCGACGACCACCGTCCAACACCGTCCAAACAATATCTACCACCCCACCACCACCGTCCAACACCGTCCAAACCACCGTCCAAACCACCGTCCAACACCGTCCAAATCATCGAAAAATGGCACCTCAAAGATGGACGGAAGAACAAGAGATTGCCTTGATTGCGGCATGGCTACATGTTGAAGAGAGCACACACCTTAACAACAAATGGTTCCGGATACTGAATGAATACAACCGGCTCGTTGGAGGGTCACAACGTACCACCGAGTCCCTAAGCCGCAAGTTGAGTGATTTGACGACAAAGTGTCAAATCTTCAACGGCCACCACAACCGGACTCATTACGACGTACCCTCAAACTTTCCCGAAGACGTGGCAATTAGACACAGTCTAAGGCAGTATAAAAACAGGGAGGGTAAAGAGTTTAAACATGTGTCCGTTTGGCAAATGATAAGACATCGTCTTAATTAATTTGTAATTATATTTTTATTAATTTGTAATGGTTATATTTTTAATGCAATAGTTGGTTATATTTTTAATTTGTCTTTTTGTTTTTATATTTAAGGTAAATATCTCATTAAACGTACTATACTATTACAATCACAAATAAACAATAAATATTATTACAACAACAATTAAAAAACTACACTATTACAACAAACTTCCCGAGAATAAAGAAGCAACAAGTGAAAAATTAAGAAGCAACAAGTAAAAAACTACACTATTACAACAAACTTCCCAAATTTACTTCCAGAACTAGGAACTTTGTTTGAAGTAATAGTAATGTCTAACCAACTATTGAGGACTACATCTTAGTGTTAGATGTTTTGTCCTCCACAGCGGCGGTAGTAGCAGTTGTAACAACCGGCAAAATTAAGGTAATTCCGTACTAATTAATTAAACGCGATTAACGTAATTAACCGTAATTATGTGCTGAATATTTAATTGAGGCCTTAGAAAGATAGGAATTCCCAAATAATGCATAGGAATGCATAAGTTTAATAGCAAAGCATGATAGGATCATGCGCAGGCAAAACTATCCGGTATGGACACTGGCGATTACCCGGTAAAACTTAAATAAGCGAAACGAACACCGGACACCCGGAATATAAAATAAATAATATTTTCACAAAATATTATGAGTTTTGGAAACCCAAAGCCATACGTGAAAGCTTATTGCACAAATCTCCCGGTAACGAATAAAGTGCGCGTACCGCACCCGATACGCGCGTAACACGTAAATTCACCCGACAAAAACCGAAATAAATTATCAGTAATTTAACTGGGCAAAATTTTATGAATATTAACGGTATTTTAATATTGAGGTAAACCGCGACTAAAATTCGAGAAATACCCGGGCGGTACCCGAAAGGAACTAACTTAAACATAATATGGAGAGATAATTAGCAAGATGGACCCCACCAAGACACCCCTTGGGGCTGGCCTATGGCCCACCAAGGTGAGGTTACTTGTGTTATCTCAAGATAATCATTAGTGTGATATTAATCATGATCTTGCATGTAAAAGGATTGGACAATAAGATTAACCAAATCATTCTTCCTCTCTCTCTCTTAAACTCGGCCAAACACCCTCTTATAACATCACTAGAGATTTTTTTTGATCTTTCATAATCCTTCCATAATCTTCCAATATCCAAGACAAGATACTTACAATCTTTGCAAGATTTGGAAGAACACTATAAGCACACTTGAAAAGCATTTGAAGAAATCACAAAAACTCTTCTTCCTTTTCTTCTTGTGGCCGTGAACTTCCACCACCCCACCAACACCTCTCTTTCAATTTTTACAACTTCAAATCATCTCTAGTTCATTCTAAATCAAACCCCTTCTTGTGTGTTCAAGAGCTTGGAGCATAACCCACTTGGAAGAACACATTAAACCTCACCCAAAATCCAAGATTTTGTCTTCCCTAGCCTTGAGCTAGTAGTAAGTCTTGCATTGTTTTATTATTTGAAATGTTCATATTTTTGTGCTATGAAAGCAAGTTGTACAATGTTGGGTAATAAAGATGAGTTTTATAAAAGTAATGGGTTTTGTTAAAAATGAAAATGGAAGAATGATAATATGAAGAAATCTTAGATTATTATTAATAAAAGTGGTATTTTGAAGAAAATATAATAATAAGAACATGCTTGTAAGTTGGAAGATGAGAAGAACTAGATTTTGGAAAATGACTTGAATATGATGAAAAGTGGTTTTAATCATCATAAGATGACTAGTTAATGTCAAAAAGTTGTTAAAAAAGAATTATAAAATCATAGATGAAAAAGTTTCATCTTCAAAGTCCACTCACTTGGATGAGTGAAAATTGGATGTTTTGGATTAAAATATGGAATAAGCATATTAATGACATCTAGGATGGATTAGAAGATCATTAAAAGTAAAAAGAAGTGAAAACAACTAAACATGATGAAAATGGTTCTTCAAAGTCCACTAAAGTGGAAGAAAAATATTGACTTCGAAAGATGGAGTGAAAAATGCTACAAGTATAAGTTAAAGGATTAATATGGCAACTTTGGAAGTCGAGGGACTAAAATAAATATTTTAGAAAACTATTGGACCAAAACACAATAATGAGAAAATTTGTGTCAAGAGTGTAAGTAATAATAATTTACAAGGTAAATTTGGTAAATATTAGTAGCTTACTTGGGTATTTTATGTAAAAAGTATATTTTTATAAAATGGACGTTTTATAAAAATAAATGGAGTAACGCAAGTATTTTATAAGGTAAGATTCTATAAAATAAAGACTTGGGAAGACTTGTACAAAAATAGGATACTTTTATATAAATGGGAATATAAAAGTATCGGAAACATTTTTGGTAACAAGTTGGACGAGTCGGGCTAAAACGTACATAATATATTTTTCCAAGAAATAAACGTTCGGCATCGGAAGTTGAAACAATACTTCCATGAGAACGCGCAACGGAAATAGTTATGAAAAACGCTAACTAACTTAGTTACACGAACCAACGTAAACGGACTTATGAGGAAAAGACCATTACGGCAAGATGAAAATATACATATATATTTTAAGAAAGTAAAATATATATAACAAGGGTGAAACGTGCGTAACACTTTCCTAAGTGTAGTAACAATATTCGTGGGAAAGGAGAAACATAACGTAACAAATTAAAAACGCTAAACGACACATGAACTTAACAAGTAGTATCCACGCGATGGTATATATACATATACTCGTTTTCGACGAAATTCTAGTATATCTATTTAAATGGGAAAATAGATATGCGAGAAGGAAAACCGAGACGAGTAGGTGAAATATATCTATGAACGTGTGAATACCGACAAGACCCTAGCACATTTATTTAAATGGGAAAATAAATGTACGGTGTGGTAAGTCTAGTCAGGCGTTAAGATTATGTTACCAAACGACAAAGACTTAGCATATTTATTTAAATGGGAAAATAAATATGTGGCAAAGTAAGTCGGGTCGGTTAATAAGAAAACACATTATATCGAGCGAAACGATCCTAAGTATAATTATTTAAATGGGAAAATAATTATACGTTGGGTAGAGTCGTGTCGAGTATAATGTTGTACAAGTCATAAAGAATATTAATAAGAATAATATATGACTTGTAAGGAAAGGGTAATCCATCGCCATTGAACCTAGGATACGAAACTATTAAACGGGAATTGGGATAAAGACGTGGTCGGGAAGTTGGGTGTACAACTTGCCAAGGCACATACACCATAGGTGTAAGTGACTTATACGCCTAGAACCTTTGTAGGTACGGGATCACAAACTTTACTATTTTCTTTGAGCCGAGCACAGTTACAGGTGAGTCTCACGGCCCCATTTCTAAACTATTTAACGTTTTTACGGGGGAAAGATATGTTGGGATTGTATGACGGGTTGGATACTTGAGTAAAGATCGCCACTCGGGGTTGAGACCTCCCCACTATAATCATTTATTCAGGAATGAGAAACCAAAGGGATATTTGGATAGTACTATTGGTGCCTGACAAGGCCCACCCCTAATCGATAGCGTCGATTATGCATCGGCGTATGCCTGGGGTGCACTTATTCTGAAATAAAGTCGTAGGAATACCAAGTAACGACTTTGGGCGGGGGCATTATTAATTGTCTTGGTTTGGTTATAGGCTCAGGTAAATTGTAGGACTTTGCAACTCCTATAAATGTCATAACAAGGATATTCCCACTTTATAAAGATTTATTAAAGTAAAACCTGTGAACTCACCAATATTTATATATTGACGATTTTCAAACATATCTTTCAGGTAATTGATTGATGGAAGTTAGCATGGCGAGCAGGGTCGGGGATGTCTCCAAGTTGGGCGTTGGGAATGTCGTAAAAGGGTCTCAACTCTTTATTCCATGGACTTAGGGATAAAGGGAGGAGCCTCCTTATCAATTTCAAAAACAATTTATAATTATGTATGGATAATTTGACATGATTATTAGCATTGAATAAATGCCCGTTTTTCTAATTACTATTGTGGTTTGCATTAATCTTGGCTTAATACTTTTGAACCGTCGCGCCACGTGTTTCCGCCTTAGACGTGGTGTGACAGAAAGTGGTATCAGAGCCAAGGTTATAGCGAATTAGCATTTTAAAAATCTAAACTATAACCGGATTTGGTTCAAAATCTTTCAAATAAATGCGAAACGCAATAAAATAAATTTTTCCAACGACCATTTGGGTATATGGAGATTCCGACCAAGCTAGCCATGGTAAGTATACGTATTATTTTTGTGTTAGAAGGTTAGGAAGAGTACCTTAGATATGTGCCTTAACTACCTAACGAATAATACTTAAATATTAGTACGGTTCTTTTGCCAGGATGTCGAACGCAGGGAGCGTAGCACCGAGCTACGACAGTAGCCTTCAGATCATCCCAGCACCGCCAGCGGAGCCGATCGAGGTGGTGATACTCGATCCCGAGGATGACGAGATGGATATTGATGCCGCCATGGAGGGCGCTGACGGAGATAGCTCCGACGAGACAGACCCGAGCGAGGACCCAGCGTGGGCCCCCGCTGGAGACGACATGGCCGCCGTGGCCGACCTACCGATGGCCGAGGCCGATTTGCCTCTGGTGCCATTCCAGGCAGCACCACTGCCAGCACTACCTATCCGAGCCGTCAGGGACTTCCCTGTAGGCTGCGCAGGTCCTTCGAGACCTATCCCTACACAGTCGGAGACTGTCGAGTCTCCATACGACCGACGCGCACCTGTCGATCGTGAACCCTTACCTACCCCACCTATCCCCGTTCCCTCAGGCATGAGACTCGTGCCTGTCTGCCGAGGACACAACGGGTGGATATCCGATGACTCTGACGATGAGTCAACTGCGTCGGTGGAGCACATTGCTGTGCCTATCCCACCAGCAGGCCAGGAGGAGCACGTCGCTCCGATGATAGGGCATGCTACCGCCACCCCAGCCACCTTACCTACCATGCCCGAGCCCATACCACAGGATGGGCCAGCTTCTACTGGGCACATCCTTGAGGGCAGCTCAGCCCGCAGTTCTGAGTTGCACCGAGCAGGACTGGCAGCTCACGCCACTGCTAGCCCTCCCACCCCTACCACTGTGATATCCGCTCCAGAGTGGGTCGCTGTCACCCAGCCTCTCATGGTCCCACTCGCCGAGCTTATAGTCCCCTCACCCATATCCATGACACTACCCATCACCACTTTTCCCACACTACCACCCCTACCCGAGATGCTCCCTACACCACCACCTGCACCATTCACTATGGATGCAGGAGCCCCATTTTTGATACCCCCATTTGCACCGTATACTCTAGGTGCGGGAGACCCATACCAGGTACCACCCTACTGCTTCACCGGATTACCGGGCTTTGCCCCACCCTTCACACCACTACCCATACCCGATATCGTCGGCCCGTCCCAGCCGACGTACACTGACATCCCCGGGCCGTCGCAGCCCCACGGGATGGCCCCACTGTCAGGACCCGCATGGTCCACGGTGATCTCACTGGAGAGAGATTTCCAGACCCTCACCGACACGGTGCAGCGCACCGTGAGTCAGATGGAGCAGCAGGCCCAGCTCATGTGGGCCAGGATCATTGATGCCAGGGATGCACTGGCACATTATGCTGAGGAGCTGCTGAGCATGGATGCTCATTGTGGCCTTACAGGCGATGCACACTTTGCGCATCGCCAATTCTTGTACGATCGCATTATGGCGATCAGTATGACCATTAGCATGTGCGCACCCCAGTACCAGTACCAGCACCCGCCGCCGCCACCGCCACAGTAGCGATACATCAGGGACGCTTGGGAGATCACTCACGGACATAGTAGTAGTAGTAGTAGTAGTAGTAGTAGTAGTAGTATGATAGCGCAGCATGGGTTATAGCACCCATCTGCATTTTTGCCTAGCCGAGCGGGATTGTGCCGGTATATGACATTATGTTTCTAGTATATTTCAAAGGAGCAATGTATGAGGAAGGTATCCTCGGTTTTTGTTATTATGAACAAATCATTGTACTCATGGTATTGAAATTAATGAAAATTTTGTTAAGGTAAAATATGTGTTGTGATTGTCTACGATTATTATTACTTGTTCTGTTTACATTGTGATTGCGTGATGTTATTATGGTGATTATTGTGTTCGTATGTTGTGTGGTTGTTTATACTGTATATGTGATGACATTGTATGAATGATCGTCGGAAATTAACCTTCGATATTGATTATTGAAGAAACATGGCACCAGCCACAAGAAGCAACAGTGGGAATGAAAGACTGCCCACGACACCCGAGGAGCTTGAAACCCTAGTTTCGGGACGTATCGCCCAAGCTCTCGCAGAACACAATGCCACGCGCACCGAAAGGTCACGAGACCGGACCGGGAGCAACAGACGCGAAACCTCCCCTACTGGTAAGAAGACGTCGGGTATATACAACAGGAGTCTTCGTGAAACTCCTACCTTATATTTAATATTGCTTTATTGTTGCAGAAACGGCCTCACGAGAACGTGGCTGCACGTTTAAAGCTTTCCTGGACTGCAAACCACTGAATTTCAGCGGCACTGAAGGTTCTGTCGGACTAGTCAAATGGTTCGAGAAGACCGAAGCCGTGATTCGTATTAGCAGCTGTACCCCGCGACAGGCTGTCATGTATGCCACCAACCTGTTTCTGGACCAAGTTCTGACCTGGTGGAACAACCAAGTGCAGACACTGGGAGATGATGCTGCTTACTCCTTATCATGGTTGGAGTTGAAAGAACTAATGATCGCCGAGTACTGCCCGGCAAGTGAAGTGCAGAAGCTAGAGACTGAGTTCTGGAACCTCACCATGGTTGGACCGGACGTAGCTGGTTACACGTCCAGATTCCATGACCTCTCCCGGTTAGTGCCTCGCCTGGTCACCCCGGAAGGCAAAAAGGTGGAAAGGTACCTCTTCGGACTGGCACCACAGATACGCGGCATGGTCACTGCTTCCAAGCCTACAACCATGCGCGAAGCTATCAACCTCGCCTTAAGCCTCACTGAAGACGCCATCCGAATGGGCACTCTAATCCGGAAAGTGTCAGGGTTGAAGCTTACTGAGTCCAGCAGTGTTGAGGGTAAGAATCTGGGTACAAGTTCAGTCGTCGGGTCAAGTGAACAGGGAAATAGGCCAAGGTTTGGGAAGCGTAAGCGCGATGAAAGGAAAAAGGATGGATCATCAGGTTCAGGGAAGAAAGGAAAAGGGTATGTGGCCACTGGACGTGGAAATAATGGGAAGCAAGGTTATCAGGGCAGGAACGAAGTGATCTGCGGTAAGTGCCGTCGTTCGGGGCACAAGACTGAAGACTGCAGATCAGGAGCGCCAAAGAACAGTGGAGCGAGGCCCTGTTTCTCATGTGGATCGCTCGATCATTGGAAGAGGGACTGCCCCAAACTTAACAACCAAGCCCGTGGGCGAGCGTTCGTGATTGGTGCCGGTGACGCACGGCAAGACCCTAATGTGGTCACTGGTACGTTCCCTCTAAATGGTCATTATGCTTCAGTATTGTTTGATACTGGCGCTGATTTTAGCTTCGTATCTGTCGAATTTAAAAGATTACTTGGTTTAAAGACTAGTAAGCTAGACACACCATACTCTATCGAACTAGCTAACGGTAAGACTATAGAAACTCGAGAGGTAGCAAAGGATTGTAAGTTGGATCTCTGTGGTCATGAGTTTAACATTGAGCTATTGCCAGTCGTACTGGGTAGCTTTGACATAGTCGTTGGCATGGATTGGCTATCCGCACACCGCGCCATCGTCGTGTGCAATGACAAAGTAATTCAAGTTCCCCTCGCGAGCGGTGAAACCCTATCGATCCAAGGGGAAAGGCGTGGAACGCCATTGAGAATTATTACCAGCATGAAAGCCAGGAAGTGCCTAAGGAAAGGTCTCGTCGCATTCTTGGCGCATGTGGTAGACAAGAAGGCTGACGAGCGAAAGCTAGAAGACATTCCGATAGCCAGAGACTTTCCAGATGTGTTCCCAGAAGATTTGCCGGGATTGCCACCACCCCGACAAGTCGAGTTTCGCATCGACCTTGTTCCAGGAGCAGCACCGGTAGCGCGATCGCCATATCGCCTAGCTCCTTCTGAGATGCAGGAACTGTCTGAACAACTGCAAGAGTTGTTGGACAAAGGTTTCATAAGACCAAGCTTCTCACCCTGGGGAGCTCCCGTCTTATTCGTGAAGAAGAAGGATGGCACTTTTCGAATGTGCATCGACTATCGAGAACTGAACAAGCTAAGTATCAAAAATCGCTATCCTCTTCCCAGGATCGACGATTTGTTTGACCAACTTCAAGGGTCCAGTTTCTACTCCAAGATCGATCTAAGGTCCGGTTATCATCAATTGCGTATCCAAGAAGAAGACGTGCCAAAAACAGCATTCAGGACTCGTTATGGGCACTATGAGTTTCTGGTTATGCCATTCGGTTTAACTAACGCACCAGCTGTTTTCATGGACTTGATGAACCGAGTGTGCAAACCATACTTGGACAAATTTGTCATTGTCTTCATTGATGACATCTTGATCTACTCACGCACTAAGGAGGAACACGAGGATCATCTCCGATTAATCCTCGAGGTACTTCGCAAAGAGAAGCTCTATGCTAAGTTTTCAAAATGTGATTTTTGGATTCGAGAGGTTCACTTTTTAGGCCACGTGGTGAATGAAAAGGGTATACATGTCGATCCCGCCAAGATCGAAGCAATCAAGAATTGGGACGCCCCTAGAACGCCTACTGAAGTACGACAATTTCTTGGCCTTGCGGGTTACTACAGAAGGTTCATCGAGAACTTCGAGAACTTTTCTAAAATAGCACAGTGCTTAACCATGCTAACCCAAAAGGATAAGAAGTTTGAATGGACGGAAAAGCAGGAAGCAGCGTTTCAGTTGCTGAAGGATAAATTATGTGGCGCACCAATACTATCACTCCCCGATGGTACGGAAGACTTTGTAGTTTACTGTGACGCCTCTCATCAGGGATTGGGTTGTGTATTGATGCAGCGAGAGAAGGTCATAGCCTATGCTTCCAGACAACTAAAGCTTCACGAGAAGAATTACACCACACATGATCTGGAACTAGGAGCCGTGGTATTCGCACTCAAGATATGGAGACACTATCTGTACGGAACCAAGTGTACGATCTTCACTGATCATAAAAGTTTGCAGCACATCTTTGACCAAAAGGAATTGAACATGCGACAACGGCGATGGGTCGAATTATTGAACGATTACGATTGGGAGATAAAGTACCATCCCGGGAAGGCAAACGTCGTAGCCGACGCCTTGAGTCGCAAGGAACGGGTTAAGCCACTGCGTGTCCGAGCTTTGGGTCTAACCATCCACACGAACCTGACTGACCGGATTCGTGAAGCTCAAACTAACGCTCTTAAACCCGAGAATGTCAAAGGTGAAAGGTTGCGGAAGATGGTTGATTCACTGGAGTCAAAAGCGGATCAAGCTCTGTATTTCATGAATAGAATTTGGGTACCAGTGTACGGTGGATTGCGTGAACTGGTATTAGCCGAAGCCCACAGTTCGCGATATTCGGTTCACCCTGGAGCAGACAAGATGTTCCATGATTTGAAGGAATTTTACTGGTGGCCAAATTTCAAGAGAGATATAGCGGCGTATGTTGCGCGATGTTTGACTTGCGCGAAGGTCAAGGCCGAGCATCAGAGACCATCCGGTTTGCTCCAGCAACCGGAAATACCGGAATGGAAATGGGAAAGGATCACTATGGATTTCATTACCAAGTTGCCCAGGACAACAAGCGGCCATGACATGATCTGGGTAATCGTTGATCGATTGACAAAATCTGCACACTTCCTCCCCATTCGCGAAACGGATAAGTTGGAGAAACTGACCCGTTTGTACATTAAGGAAGTTGTGTCAAAGCACGGTGTACCTATTTCTATCATCTCCGATCGAGATAGTCGTTTCACCTCAAGATTTTGGGAAAGTTTGAATGAAGCCCTCGGTACTCGCCTTGACATGAGTACCGCATATCATCCACAAACCGATGGTCAGAGTGAACGGACCATCCAGACCCTGGAGGATATGCTACGGGCATGCGCAATCGATTTCAGCGGAAATTGGGATACTCACTTGCCACTGGTAGAGTTTTCGTATAACAACAGCTACCACACGAGCATTCAAGCTGCACCCTTTGAAGCTCTATATGGACGCAAGTGCAGATCGCCTCTATGTTGGGCCGAAGTTGGCGAAAAGCAACTCACCGGGCCCGAAATTGTTCAAGAAACGACGGATAAGGTCTTTCTGATTAGAGAACGTCTCAAAGCGGCACGTGACCGACAGAAAAGCTACGCAGACATGAGGAGGAAGCCCTTGGAATTTCAAGTCGGAGACAGGGTCCTACTGAAGGTGTCACCTTGGAAAGGTGTCGCGCGCTTTGGGAAACGCGGAAAACTAAACCCACGATATGTTGGACCATTCGAAATCCTGTCCAGAGTAGGCCCCGTAGCGTACAAGCTCAAGTTACCACAAGAGCTTAACGGTGTGCATGACACGTTCCACGTGTCGAACTTGAAAAAGTGCTTATCCGACGAAACCCTCATCATCCCCGCAGACGAAATCCACATTGACGACAAGTTACACTTCGTCGAAGAGCCAATCGAAGTAACCGATTGGAAGGTCCAAAAGCTAAGACGCAGTAAGATCAGATTGGTCAAAGTGCGTTGGAATGCCAAGCGTGGACCGGAGTTCACGTGGGAAAGGCTGGACCGGATGAAGCAAAAGTATCCCGCCCTATTCGAGAAGACCCCTATACCGGAGAGCTCAAAGTGAATTCCGGGACGGAATTCTCTTAACGGGGGGAGAATGTAACAACCGGCAAAATTAAGGTAATTCCGTACTAATTAATTAAACGCGATTAACGTAATTAACCGTAATTATGTGCTGAATATTTAATTGAGGCCTTAGAAAGATAGGAATTCCCAAATAATGTATAGGAATGCATAAGTTTAATAGCAAAGCATGATAGGATCATGCGCAGGCAAAACTATCCGGTATGGACACTGGCGATTACCCGGTAAAACTTAAATAAGCGAAACGAACACCGGACACCCGGAATATAAAATAAATAATATTTTCACAAAATATTATGAGTTTTGGAAACCCAAAGCCATACGTGAAAGCTTATTGCACAAATCTCCCGGTAACGAATAAAGTGCGCGTACCGCACCCGATACGCGCGTAACACGTAAATTCACCCGACAAAAACCGAAATAAATTATCAGTAATTTAACTGGGCAAAATTTTATGAATATTAACGGTATTTTAATATTGAGGTAAACCGCGACTAAAATTCGAGAAATACCCGGGCGGTACCCGAAAGGAACTAACTTAAACATAATATGGAGAGATAATTAGCAAGATGGACCCCACCAAGACACCCCTTGGGGCCGGCCTATGGCCCACCAAGGTGAGGTTACTTTTGTTATCTCAAGATAATCATTAGTGTGATATTAATCATGATCTTGCATGTAAAAGGATTGGACAATAAGATTAACCAAATCATTCTTCCTCTCTCTCTCTTAAACTCGGCCAAACACCCTCTTATAACATCACTAGAGATTTTTTTTGATCTTTCATAATCCTTCCATAATCTTCCAATATCCAAGACAAGATACTTACAATCTTTGCAAGATTTGGAAGAACACTATAAGCACACTTGAAGAGCATTTGAAGAAATCACAAAAACTCTTCTTCCTTTTCTTCTTGTGGCCGTGAACTTCCACCACCCCACCAACACCTCTCTTTCAATTTTTACAACTTCAAATCATCTCTAGTTCATTCTAAATCAAACCCCTTCTTGTGTGTTCAAGAGCTTGGAGCATAACCCACTTGGAAGAACACATTAAACCTCACCCAAAATCCAAGATTTTGTCTTCCCTAGCCTTGAGCTAGTAGTAAGTCTTGCATTGTTTTATTATTTGAAATGTTCATATTTTTGTGCTATGAAAGCAAGTTGTACAATGTTGGGTAATAAAGATGAGTTTTATAAAAGTAATGGGTTTTGTTAAAAATGAAAATGGAAGAATGATAATATGAAGAAATCTTAGATTATTATTAATAAAAGTGGTATTTTGAAGAAAATATAATAATAAGAACATGCTTGTAAGTTGGAAGATGAGAAGAACTAGATTTTGGAAAATGACTTGAATATGATGAAAAGTGGTTTTAATCATCATAAGATGACTAGTTAATGTCAAAAAGTTGTTAAAAAAGAATTATAAAATCATAGATGAAAAAGTTTCATCTTCAAAGTCCACTCACTTGGATGAGTGAAAATTGGATGTTTTGGATTAAAATATGGAATAAGCATATTAATGACATCTAGGATGGATTAGAAGATCATTAAAAGTAAAAAGAAGTGAAAACAACTAAACATGATGAAAATGGTTCTTCAAAGTCCACTAAAGTGGAAGAAAAATATTGACTTCGAAAGATGGAGTGAAAAATGCTACAAGTATAAGTTAAAGGATTAATATGGCAACTTTGGAAGTCGAGGGACTAAAATAAATATTTTAGAAAACTATTGGACCAAAACACAATAATGAGAAAATTTGTGTCAAGAGTGTAAGTAATAATAATTTACAAGGTAAATTTGGTAAATATTAGTAGCTTACTTGGGTATTTTATGTAAAAAGTATATTTTTATAAAATGGACGTTTTATAAAAATAAATGGAGTAACGCAAGTATTTTATAAGGTAAGATTGTATAAAATAAAGACTTGGGAAGACTTGTACAAAAATAGGATACTTTTATATAAATGGGAATATAAAAGTATCGGAAACATTTTTGGTAACAAGTTGGACGAGTCGGGCTAAAACGTACATAATATATTTTTCCAAGAAATAAACGTTCGGCATCGGAAGTTGAAACAATACTTCCATGAGAACGCGCAACGGAAATAGTTATGAAAAACGCTAACTAACTTAGTTACACGAACCAACGTAAACGGACTTATGAGGAAAAGACCATTACGGCAAGATGAAAATATACATATATATTTTAAGAAAGTAAAATATATATAACAAGGGTGAAACGTGCGTAACACTTTCCTAAGTGTAGTAACAATATTCGTGGGAAAGGAGAAACATAACGTAACAAATTAAAAACGCTAAACGACACATGAACTTAACAAGTAGTATCCACGCGATGGTATATATACATATACTCGTTTTCGACGAAATTCTAGTATATCTATTTAAATGGGAAAATAGATATGCGAGAAGGAAAACCGAGACGAGTAGGTGAAATATATCTATGAACGTGTGAATACCGACAAGACCCTAGCACATTTATTTAAATGGGAAAATAAATGTACGGTGTGGTAAGTCTAGTCGGGCGTTAAGATTATGTTACCAAACGACAAAGACTTAGCATATTTATTTAAATGGGAAAATAAATATGTGGCAAAGTAAGTCGGGTCGGTTAATAAGAAAACACATTATATCGAGCGAAACGATCCTAAGTATAATTATTTAAATGGGAAAATAATTATACGTTGGGTAGAGTCGTGTCGAGTATAATGTTGTACAAGTCATAAAGAATATTAATAAGAATAATATATGACTTGTAAGGAAAGGGTAATCCATCGCCATTGAACCTAGGATACGAAACTATTAAACGGGAATTGGGATAAAGACGTGGTCGGGAAGTTGGGTGTACAACTTGCCAAGGCACATACACCATAGGTGTAAGTGACTTATACGCCTAGAACCTTTGTAGGTACGGGATCACAAACTTTACTATTTTCTTTGAGCCGAGCACAGTTACAGGTGAGTCTCACGGCCCCATTTCTAAACTATTTAACGTTTTTACGGGGGAAAGATATGTTGGGATTGTATGACGGGTTGGATACTTGAGTAAAGATCGCCACTCGGGGTTGAGACCTCCCCACTATAATCATTTATTCAGGAATGAGAAACCAAAGGGATATTTGGATAGTACTATTGGTGCCTGACAAGGCCCACCCCTAATCGATAGCGTCGATTATGCATCGGCGTATGCCTGGGGTGCACTTATTCTGAAATAAAGTCGTAGGAATACCAAGTAACGACTTTGGGCGGGGGCATTATTAATTGTCTTGGTTTGGTTATAGGCTCAGGTAAATTGTAGGACTTTGCAACTCCTATAAATGTCATAACAAGGATATTCCCACTTTATAAAGATTTATTAAAGTAAAACCTGTGAACTCACCAATATTTATATATTGACGATTTTCAAACATATCTTTCAGGTAATTGATTGATGGAAGTTAGCATGGCGAGCAGGGTCGGGGATGTCTCCAAGTTGGGCGTTGGGAATGTCGTAAAAGGGTCTCAACTCTTTATTCCATGGACTTAGGGATAAAGGGAGGAGCCTCCTTATCAATTTCAAAAACAATTTATAATTATGTATGGATAATTTGACATGATTATTAGCATTGAATAAATGCCCGTTTTTCTAATTACTATTGTGGTTTGCATTAATCTTGGCTTAATACTTTTGAACCGTCGCGCCACGTGTTTCCGCCTTAGACGTGGTGTGACAGCAGTGGTCTACATAGACGTTGTTTCGAATGGTGTATGTGCTCTACACAGACAAGTCCGAACGTTTCCTCGTTTTATGTAACAATAGTTCTCAGTGAGCACACGTCGAACATCGAGACATAAATTCGGAAAGCGAACGAACTTGCCTAAAATGTAGACCACCACATCATCGATCCATTACACGGGTTGCAAACCACGCGCAGATGGAACAACAATCCAAGTAGCCGTACGCAGATGAAACAACAATCCAAGTAACCGGGACATATTTTCCAAAGCCGGTAGGCTTCGGCTGGGAAAGTCAAAAAGGCTTCGGCTGGGAAAGTAAAAAAACGTCATTGGATTGGAAGATGAAAGCTTAGAGGAGACGGGTGGGTGCATGGAAGATGAAAGCTTAGAGGAGAGGGGTGGGTGCAAATTTCGTTAAGTGAATTGGGGTATTTATATACACTCGTGAGACGGTTCAGACGGTATCACAAATTTCGTTAAGACGTCTTGGGAAATGTGACCCGTTTGGGAGACGGTTGAACCGAAGGGTCAGCCGGAATTGATAGACGTGAACCGTCTGGGAGAGGGTTCTGACCCGTCTGGAGAGAGACGGTACATCTCGGGATCAGAGACGCCACGTGTTGGCTTGCAATTGGCTATAAAACCAAACCGTCTAGAAGACGGTTCAGGCTGGTTGGGAGCCGTGTCCCGTCTCTCCAAAGACGGTGGAGAGGGCTAGTTGTGCAAAATGTCCGGTCAACGGGCTATATTGGTCATTTTCCCATTTATAAATACATACAAATTACAAAATCATTTAAACTTTCTGCAAATAAGTAAAAACACATAAATTAAGTAAGTACTATGAGTAGACACTTCAACCAAAGTTACTGTATAGAACATTCATCATCACCAACTTGTAGAACCTTCGTGCCAACTTGAATCTACAAACTACAACATGGATTATATAACTAACCTTGTACGTCAACTCCATGTTCCATGGCTTTAAATGAATAGTGTAAGTTGTAGGATCATGATCCGGACAAGATTTGAGATATAACGCGCGCAGCCGATCCGAAGGCGGGATCTGTTAGTAGTTAGAGGTGTAGAATAGTGTTTGAAAGTGACAGATACCGATTCGAGATGGTCAATCTCCCGATAGATACCCATAGAGTGGGTTAGACTCCAAGAATAAGATGAAGAAGAGATTAGACAATTTGCTTCAATTTTCTTATATCCTTTTTTGATGCAAAAGTGCAGTATTTAAATAACAAACAAATATGCATAACTAAATAAGCTACGTGGGTTAAAATGGAATAATGGGAAAACTAATTTGGCCTAAAATGCATGAATGGAAGTTATCATGCAAACGTGCATGATGGAATGGTCTTGAATGACATCGTGGGGTACGTATCAATACTCCAACCTTAAATTCACAGCGAAAGTCACAACCATTGTTAGCATTTGTCTGTCCATCATCGTTCCACTAGTTGAGATAGGAACATGGGTTTCAGCTGCTGGTGTGGTTTTAGATTTGATAGCGATGCAAGATGGTTGTTTTGGCGGTTTTGTAATTGGTAGTTTCGGTGGTGTGGGTGAGGCAACAATGGCATTAGGAGCGGACTTAACGGATCGTGATGGTGGTCGCCATAGCGGCCTCCATTCTCGTCCTTTGACCGCCTTCGGAGCCTCGTTGTTGAAGGAAAAGAACCGGTTGTTGTGGGTACCATGTTTGGTGAGTGTGCGTGTGGTTTTAGGGGTTGGTTTAGTGTGTTGAAGGGTGACATGTGAGGTTGATTTTGGTGCTGATTTGGGGGCTGGTTTGGGTGAGGTTTGTGGTGCGGACAAGGTGGTCGAAGAGAGTCGTTTGGGTTTAGTTTTCTAGGTTGTTTGTTGGTGCCGAATGAAGCGTTTTTTGGATGCGGATGAGGATATGTGATGTAAGAATGGTTTCGGGGCAAATGGTTTAGGCGACGGTTTAGGAAGTGGTAGTCGAGTAAGCAGTGGAGGTGGTGGAGGTAGACCTAGGCGAGCGTTAAACTCGAAAAGGGGTTTTTGGTTTTTCTCGATGGTATCCCACAATTTGTCAAGCAACAACATGATTTTTGAGGTCATGATGGAGGTGAATTCAGGAATGAAAGCACCAAATGATAGAAACCGATTCGAAATGGTCAATCTCCCGATAAATACCCGTTGAGTGGGTTAGACTCCAAGAATAAGATGAAGAAGAGATTAGACAATTTGCTTCAATTTTCTTATATCTTTTTTTGATGCAAAAGTGAAGTATTTAAATAACAAACAAATATGCATAACTAAATAAGCTACGTGGGTTAAAATGGAATAATGGGAAAACTAATTTGGCCTAAAATGCATGAATGGAAGTTATCATGCAAACGTGCATGATGGAATGGTCTTGAATGACATCGTGGGGTACGTATCAGAAAGATATTGAAATAATAACACACACAAAATGAGCAGCACTTCATTAAGGGTATAAGGAAAAGTTACAAAGTTTGGAGTCTAAGGGTCATATATATAGTGGAGACTCTTGTGACATCCGTCACTTTCTTCGTTTCCTTTTTATATTTATATGTACGTTATACCGCAATTAATGAAGCGTTACATTTTTCAGCATTTTTGAATGTCTAAAAATTATTCTATTACATATTCGAGTACATATATTCATACTATAAGGCTAGAACGACTCCTAACGCGTCGATTAAATGTCAAAAAAATAAATGCTTGGGACGGGGTTCGAACCCGCGTCCCAAGCCATTTCAACACCTTTACAAACCACTAGGCTACACCATGTTATTTGCTTTGAAACATATCCTTATAATTATATACAAGTTGGAAAGACTAAACAGTTGACTTTTTAAAGTCAACTGTTGTGTTCATCTTCATCAATCAAGCACCAAAAACGCGTTAATTGATCTGATTAAGGAAAGGGAATGATACCTTTGACTGAGTCGCACCCTTATCACCCTTTAATTCAGTCAAAACTTTCCAAACATCAACCAATGCCGCGTCACTCGTCAAACCGAGTTAAAAACTTACCAAATTTTCAATTCAACCCTTATACTATAAATTGAACGTACCCACATCATCTCTAAGCGCCGATTATCACTTCCCCACATCCAATTTCTGTTTTAAATCCAGTATTGAAGCCATTCAAGTCGTATTTTTTGAGCGTTCTTGTTCGAACTCGCAGACCCGTTCACGAGGCTTGTAAGTTCCTTTTTTTGTGGGTTCTCTTAGTCGGCACCTTGTGATCATTAGCCCTAAGGTTTCAGAGGCTAATGATCACCAATTGTAATGATTTGAGGATTAGGGCACGGTTTGGTAAGGTTTGGGGAAGAACACGTTGAATCTGTTTGGTATATAATTAAATTGAAGGAAATGAAACACAACCAACTGATCAGCTCAGTTGGTTTGCACGCGTTAGGCCAAGGAAACGAACCGGCCCAGTGGCCAGGTTCGAATCCCACACACACATTTTATTTTCTTTTCTTTTTCAATTAAACCATTAAACCTATATAATCAATTTAAATCCAATATATTCCGTTCTCAGGGTGTGGCTCAGTTGGTGGCCACGCTTGTGATAAAACCCGAACCGGCCTGAGGCCCGGGTTCGATTCCCATAACCAACAAGTATTTTTTGCCACTTTTATATATATATTTAATACATTAAATCTTTTAAAATCAATTTTAAATAATAAAAGTGCTTTATAAATTCTACAAAAAATATCATATGATCTCCTAATGATAAAGTTCATTACCCAATTTTTTTTTTTCAAAAATAATTTATTTAATATATATTATTAATAATACAAGTTTATTCATTTATATTTATTAAATTCTATAAAAATATCTAAACGATTTTATTAAATCTCACAAAAATTATCCTAAACTTGTATATTCATAAACATTTCAGAAATAATTTTTAATTCTGAAAAACCAGCCTTTTTATATTTTTAATTAATTTTTGTTAGTTTTAAACATAAATAAATCATAATAAATTCATTTTTCAATATTTTTACACCAAAATTTTATATAAATTATTTCTAATTATCTAGAACTGAAATACAATTTTTAATTCAGAAATTCTTTAATTTTAATTTTTTTTAGATATTAAAGTCATATTTTGACAATTTGAAATAATTAAAGTAAATATTCTATTTTCAAGAAAATAATTTTATAAAAATTATTTTCATAACCAAAATCTTATGTTGTGACAATGTTTAACTTAAAATTTTACAAAAAGACTTTTATTTATTTATTTATTAATTTTCTTATATTTTAATAAACAATTTATTTATTAATCAAATAAACGTTTATCCCCAATTCGAAACCCTAAAATTTCATGTATCCTAGGGTTATTCCTTACACATTATCAAATTCTTTAGGTTGATTCTTTGGAATATTTCCAACGCATATTTCGTTGTCCAGTTCAATTTCAAGTTTACATAGACAGTGAGTATTCCTACCCCTTTTTGTTTTTATACATTTTTGGGGTGTTACATGTACACTATTACAATTTCAAATACAAGTTTACATTTTTACAAATACAATTCTAGTACTATGTGCATTGCTTACAACGTGCTTTATGCTTAGACAATACATGTGGATTACATTTGTACTTAGTGAAATCATTAACATGGTACAAGCCGACCTTAACATTGGATAGCGCTATTTGGATTGACAACCCGCCTAGATTGATTCTCCCCCTTTTTCATCGGAGAATCCGTGGCCAGTGTTAAGCTTTTATCCATTTATGGATAAGTACACTACAGTTCATACAGTGCATTATACAGTCACAGGGTTGATTTCGCTCATTTGTTTGATACATGGTTTACATATTTGCACTATAGCTTGCACTTGAATTGTATATCTTTTTAACTTACTATATATAACAAAACTAGGAATGCTCACCAACATTTCTTATGTTGACCAAACCTATTTTTGTACATGTTTCAGGTGCAGTTTGATCTAATGCTTTAGCAAGAGACTTTTAGTGCTTTATTTTATTTCAGTCATTTCTATATTTACATTTCATTTAGACAATGTAATTTCCATTATTATGTAAGACAATTCTGGTTTATTCAATAATATTTACATTTTAGTACCATGTGCTTTTGAACAATCGTCACTACGTGGCACCTCGATGATTCCGCCATCGGTTGGGGTGTTACAGATTGGTATCAGAGCCATGGTTATAGGGAATTAGGTTATTAGAATGCCTTTTAGCCTAGACTATAACCGAATTTCAACTTTCAGGTACAACACTTCCTAATTTATCATTTCCCTCATTACCCTCCACTTTCCTTCCTCAATCTTTCCCCTTCTTCTCCATTTCTCCTCATCTTTTATCACGGTGTATAGAGGTGGTGTCCTACAAGGAGTGGAAAGACTACATCATCATGGAGCGGGAGCAGTACCTTTCATGAAGACACTCTTAGGCATAATGCCTACTCTTATTTTTGCTCCTTCAAAGTTGTTGAACTTTAATGAGTGTGAAAAAGGACACGTGCAATCTGGAAGGGTGGACGCCTGTACACTGGGTTTTCTGGCATAGGCAAGCATAGCGCATAAATCCATTTACGGACCTGTATGCTTACCTGGGGATTCCTGGAGTGAGTGTCCACTTATAGGCTAAAGCATGTCTTCTTTGATCACCATTGGGCTCAATTTCTTTGAAAAGTCAACGTTCTTGTTGGGCTTTATAGCTAGACAAGGGCAATCCAAACATGTTATACAAATATTTCAAATGATATACTTCTGTTTCACATACAATATCTTGTGATCATAATCCTTATGCAATTATACACTTACATTTATTAATCTCATAATTTTTCATTGACTGCCTTGTAGATGTCTGCTCGCCGTATGCTCCGTGATGCTAGCCAACGCACTGTTCGTGCTTCTGGACAACGTTCTGATCGTCGCCTTGCTTCTCTTGTCGCTGAGCAAATTGCTGCAGTGATTCCAAATCTTGTTAGTGAGTTAACCCAAAACAGCAACAGTACCAACACAGAGGGTGCAACTCAATCCCGTTGTACATTCAAACACTTCAACTCATGCAACCCCACAAAGTTTACTTGGGAGGAGGGTGCTACTGGCCTCCTCCAATGGTTTGAAAGTATGGAAAGTACCTTCGTGAACAGCGAGTGTCCTGATAACCTCCGCGTTCGCTATGCTACCAGTGTCCTTCAAAAGGGGGCATTGACCTGGTGGAATGGTGAAAAGCGTAATTGGGGCGCTGATGTTGCTCTATCCTTGTCTTGGGCTGAGGTCAAGGAACTTATGATCGCCAAGTTCTGCCCTAGGAACGAAATGAGGAAGCTAGAGGAAGAGTTCCATGGGTTAAAACACGACAGTGGTGAAAATCTTGCGTACAACACTCGATATCATGAGCTCAGTATTTTGGTTCCACACATGGTTACCCCGGTCTCTCGAGCAATCGAGAAATATATTGAGGGATTGCCTGACCTAATTCAAGATGTAGTCACTGGAAGCAGACCCACTACGGTGGAAGAAGCCATTCAACTTGCAGCCTCCTTGACAGACAAGCACGTCAAAAAGGGAAATTTGGTTAGGAAAGGAACCAAGAAACCAGCTGAGAAGACCCCCACCCCTACTACTGAATCATCAAGAGTTGCTGTAGACAATACCGGTTCCAATACTAGGAAGCAGAAGTCCAGGGGTTGAAACTATGCTGTTATGGCCCCAGTAACTCAGGCTCCAATAGCCCAGGCTCCAATGGCTCAGGCTCCTCCTGTTAAGAAGGTTTATAGTGGAAACTTACCCAAGTGTGCCACCTGTCAGTACCATCACCCCGCAAATTTTCCTTGTCGCCACTGTACCACCTGTGGTAGGTATGGTCATGTAGCTGCCACATGTCGATCTATGTTTCGACCTCAACCAATTAATGCTCAACCTGTTAACCCTCAACCAGCCAACCCTCAACCAGCTCGCCAAAACCCACAACCTATAGCATATGGTCGAGCTTGCTTCAATTGTGGTGATCCAAACCACCTTAGAAACCAATGTCCAGCACTTGTCCCAGCAAACCGTGCAGCAAACCCAGTGGCTCGTGGTAGGGCTTTCAACATCAATGCAGCAGAAGCTCAGGAAGCAAATGATGTGGTGAATGGTACGTATTTACTTGATGGTCGTTATGCTTCAATTTTATTTGATACTGGTGCGGATAAAAGTTTTGTGTCGTTAGCATTCGAACCTTTATTATCTCACACTCGCTCTAGATTAGGAGCGCCTTTCACTGTCGAGGTCGCGGATGGTAAACCCATCTCAATCGATTCTATTATCCAGGGTTGTACTCTTAGCCTTAACGGACATGACTTCACCATTGATCTTATACCCATAAAATTGGGAAGCTTTGATGTTATCGTGGGTATGGATTGGCTTTCTAAACATCATGCCGAAGTTGTCTGCTTTGAGAAATTTATTCGGTTTCCTCTCGCATCGGGTGACTTTTTACGGGTTTATGGTGAGAAACCATCCAGTGGTCTTAAACTCATGTCTTGCACCCAAGCACAAAAATATCTACGCAAGAAATACGTAGCTTTCTTGGCCCATATTGTGGAAAAGAAGGGTAAAGACAAGAGTATTCAAGATGTTCCTGTTGTTCGTGAGTTTCCAGAAGTTTTTCCTGATGATTTGCCCGGACTTCCACCGGTGCGTCCTATTGAATTTCGTATTGATCTTGTACCTGGTGCTACGCCCGTTGCTAAATCTCCATACCGCCTTGCACCTTCCGAGATGCAAGAACTTGCGAGTCAACTTCAAGAGTTGGCAGACAAGGGTTTCATTCGTCCCAGTTCATCACCTTGGGGAGCTCCAGTCTTATTTGTAAAGAAGAAGGATGGATCTTTCCGTATGTGTATTGATTATCGGGAACTGAATAAACTCACCATTAAAAACCGGTACCCTTTACCCCGCATTGATGACCTCTTTGATCAACTTCAAGGTTCAACTTGCTTCTCAAAGATCGATCTTCGTTCGGGATATCATCAACTACGAGTCCATGAAGACGATATTCCAAAGACAGCTTTTCGTACACGCTATGGGCATTACGAGTTCATGGTTATGCCATTTGGACTAACGAATGCACCCGCTGTCTTCATGGATCTCATGAATCGCGTGTGCAAACCTTTCTTGGACAAGTTCGTAATTGTTTTCATCGATGACATTCTCATTTACTCTAAAACCAAATCAGCCCACGAGCAACACCTTAGACAAATTTTGAGTCTTTTGAAGAATGAACAACTGTATGCCAAATTCTCCAAGTGTGAATTCTGGCTTAAGGAGGTTCAATTTTTGGGACACATTATAAGTGATAAGGGTATACACGTGGATCCAGCTAAGATTGAGGCTGTTAAGAATTGGATTACACCCAAGTCTCCCACGGAAGTTCGCTCTTTTCTTGGCTTAGCGGGTTATTATCGTCAATTTATTCTCAACTTTTCCAAGATTGCCTTACCTCTCACTTCCTTGACCCATAAGGATAAACCATATGTATGGGGACCCAGTCAGGAAGAAGCATTCCAGACTTTGAAGCAGAAACTGTGTGATGCTCCAATCCTCACTTTACCTGACGGCAATGAGGATTTCGTGGTTTACTGTGATGCCTCTAACCAAGGCCTTGGTTGTGTTCTCATGCAACGAGGCAAGGTTATAGCATATGCATCACGACAACTGAAAAACCATGAGAAAAATTACACTACCCATGATCTTGAGCTTGGAGCGGTCGTTTTCGCACTTAAGATTTGGCGACACTATTTATATGGTACAAAGTGTGTGATCTTCACTGATCACAAGAGTCTTCAACACATTTTCAACCAGAAAGATCTGAATATACGACAACGACGATGGGTCGAGTTGTTAAACGACTACGACTGCGAGATTCGCTACCATCCTGGCAAGGCGAATGTTGTAGCCGATGCCCTTAGTCGTAAAGGTCATGCCCAGCTTTATTGTGCTCAAGTCCAGTCTGATATCAAACTCCGCATCATTGAAGCCCAACATGTCTCTGTTACTGACGGCAACATGTACGAAGAAATGTCGTGTGGAGCCGAAAATCAGTTGGAAACCAAAAATGGTTTACTTTATTTCATGAACCGTCTTTGGATCCCTGATCGTGACAACCTGCGTACCTTCCTCATGGACGAGTCCCATAAGTCTCATTACTCCATTCACCCTGGTGCAGATAAGATGTATCAGGATCTGCGTACTTTGTATTGGTGGCCCGGTATGAAGAAGGACATAGCTCTTTATGTGGCTAAATGCCTTACTTGTTCCAAAGTCAAAGCTGAGCACCGACGTCCATCTGGTTTACTTGTGCAACCAAAAATACCAGTGTGGAAGTGGGAGAACATTGCTATGGACTTCATCACGAAGCTTCCACGCACCACTCGTGGGCATGACAGTATCTGGGTTATTGTCGATCGTTTGACCAAATCTGCTCACTTCCTACCCATTCGTGAGACCTACACAGCTGAGAAACTGGCTAAGATCTACATCAGTGAGATTGTCAGCCGTCATGGTATTCCTCTAGACATTATTTCCGATCGTGATAGCTGGTTTACTTCTCGCTTTTGGCAGACATTTCAGTCCGCACTTGGTACACAACTGAATCTTAGCACGGCTTATCACCCACAGACGGATGGCCAAACTGAACGAACCATCCAAACATTGGAGGATATGCTTCGAGCGTGCATCATCGACTTTGGTGGCAACTGGGACACGCACCTACCTTTGGTTGAATTCTCATACAATAACAGCTACCATTCCAGTATTAACATGGCACCATTCGAGGCACTTTATGGTCGCAAATGTCGTTCCCCTGTGTGTTGGAGCGAGGTTGGTGAAACACAAATCACCGGTCCCGAACTGATACAAGAAACGACAGACAAAATTCATCGCATTCGTGAGAACTTACAAGTTGCTCGGAGCAGACAAAAGAGCTATGCTGATCAAAGGCGCAAACCTCTAGAATTTCAAGTCGGGGACATGGTACTTCTCAAGGTTTCACCTTGGAAGGGTGTATTTCGGTTTGGAAAGAAAGGGAAACTTGCACCACGGTTCGTAGGCCCTTTTAAGATCCTTGAGCGAGTTGGGAAGGTGGCTTACAAGCTCGATTTACCACCAGAGCTCAATAATGTTCATCCAACGTTTCATGTTTCTAATCTCAAAAAGTGTTTGGCTGAAGATAACCTCCATGTTCCTTTAGAGGATATCCAGATTGACGAATCGATGCGCTTCATAGAGAAACCTGTGGAGATTATGGATCGAGATGTCAAGACGCTTAAGCGAAGCCGAATCCCTATTGTCAAAGTTCGTTGGGAATCCAAACGAGGCCTAGAGTTTACTTGGGAGCGTGAGGACCAAATGATGTCAAAATATCCTCATCTTTTTCCAGAGACTACCACTTGAAGGAATTTCGGGACGAAATTTCTAAAAGTAGAGGATGCTGTGACATCCGTCACTTTCTTCGTTTCCTTTTTATATTTATATGTACGTTATACCGCAATTAATGAAGCGTTACATTTTTCTGCATTTTTGAATGTCTAAAAATTATTCTATTACATATTCGAGTACATATATTCATACTATAAGGCTAGAACGACTCCTAACGCGTCGATTAAATGTCAAAAAAATAAATGCTTGGGACGGGGTTCGAACCCGCGTCCCAAGCCATTTCAACACCTTTACAAACCACTAGGCTACAGCATGTTATATGCTTTGAAACATATCCTTATAATTATATACAAGTTGGAAAGACTAAACAGTTGACTTTTTAAAGTCAACTGTCGTGTTCATCTTCATCAATCAAGCACCAAAAACGCGTTAATTGATCTGATTAAGGAAAGGGAATGATACCTTTGACTGAGTCGCACCCTTATCACCCTTTAATTCAGTCAAAACATTCCAAACATCAACCAATGCCACGTCACTCGTCAAACCGAGTTAAAAACTTACCAAATCTTCAATCCAACCCTTATACTATAAATTGAACATACCCACATCATCCCTAAGCGCCGATTATCACTTCCCCACATCCAATTTCTGTTTTAAATCCAGTATTGAAGCCATTCAAGTCGTATTTTTTTGAGCGTTCTTGTTCGAACTCGCAGACCCGTTCACGAGGCTTGTAAGTTCCTTTTTTTTGTGGGTTCTCTTAGTCGGCACCTTGTGATCATTAGCCCTAAGGTTTCAGAGGCTAATGATCACCAATTGTAATGATTTGAGGATTAGGGCACGGTTTGGTAAGGTTTGGGGAAGAACACGTTGAATCTGTTTGGTATATAATTAAATTGAAGGAAATGAAACACAACCAACTGATCAGCTCAGTTGGTTTGCACGCGTTAGGCCAAGGAAACGAACCGGCCCAGTGGCCAGGTTCGAATCCCACACACACATTTTATTTTCTTTTCTTTTTCAATTAAACCATTAAACCTATATAATCAATTTAAATCCAATATATTCCGTTCTCAGGGTGTGGCTCAGTTGGTGGCCACGCTTGTGATAAAACCCGAACCGGCCAGAGGCCCGGGTTCGATTCCCATAACCAACAAGTATTTTTTGCCACTTTTATATATATATTTAATACATTAAATCTTTTAAAATCAATTTTAAATAATAAAAGTGCTTTATAAATTAAAAATTATCATATGATCTCCTAATGATAAAGTTCATTACCCATTTTTTTTTTCAAAAATAATTTATTTAATATATATTATTAATAATACAAGTTTATTCATTTATATTTATTAAATTCTATAAAAATATCTAAACGATTTTATTAAATCTCACAAAAATTATCCTAAACTTGTATATTCATAAACATTTCAGAAATAATTTTTAATTCTGAAAAACCAGCCTTTTTATATTTTTAATTAATTTTTGTTAGTTTTAAACATAAATAAATCATAATAAATTCATTTTTCAATATTTTTACACCAAAATTTTATATAAATTATTTCTAATTATCTAGAACTGAAATACAATTTTTAATTCAGAAATTCTTTAATTTTAATTTTTTTAGATATTAAAGTCATATTTTTACAATTTGAAATAATTAAAGTAAATATTCTATTTTCAAGAAAATAATTTTATAAAAATTATTTTCATAACCAAAATCTTATGTTGTGACAATGTTTAACTTAAAATTTTACAAAAAGACTTTTATTTATTTATTTATTAAATTTCTTATATTTTAATAAACAATTTATTTATTAATCAAATAAACGTTTATCCCCAATTCGAAACCCTAAAATTTCATGTATCCTAGAGTTATTCCTTACACATTATCAAATTCTTTAGGTTGATTCTTTGGAATATTTCCAACGCATATTTCGTTGTCCAGTTCAATTTCAAGTTTACATAGACAGTGAGTATTCCTACCCCTTTTTGTTTTTATACATTTTTGGGGTGTTACATGTACACTATTACAATTTCAAATACAAGTTTACATTTTTACAAATACAATTCTAGTACTATGTGCATTGCTTACAACGTGCTTTATGCTTAGACAATACATGTGGATTACATTTGTACTTAGTGAAATCATTAACATGGTACAAGCCGACCTTAACATTGGATAGCGCTATTTGGATTGACAACCCGCCTAGATTGATTCTCCCCCTTTTTCATCGGAGAATCCGTGGCCAGTGTTAAGCTTTTATCCATTTATGGATAAGTACACTACAGTTCATACAGTACATTATACAGTCACAGGATTGATTTCGCTCATTTGTTTGATACATGGTTTACATATTTGCACTATAGCTTGGACTTGAATTGTATATCTTTTTAACTTACTATATATAACAAAACTAGGAATGCTCACCAACATTTCTTATGTTGACCAAACCTATTTTTGTACATGTTTCAGGTGCAGTTTGATCTAATGCTTTAGCAAGAGACTTTTAGTGCTTTATTTTATTTCAGTCATTTCTATATTTACATTTCATTTAGACAATGTAATTTCCATTATTATGTAAGACAATTCTGGTTTATTCAATAATATTTACATTTTAGTTCCATGTGCTTTTGAACAATCGTCACTACGTGGCACCTCGATGATTCCGCCATCGGTTGGGGTGTTACAGATTGGTATCAGAGCCATGGTTATAGGGAATTAGGTTATTAGAATGCCTTTTAGCCTAGACTATAACCGAATTTCAACTTTCATGTACAACACTTCCTAATTTATCATTTCCCTCATTACCCTCCACTTTCCTTCCTCAATCTTTCCCCTTCTTCTCCATTTCTCCTCATCTTTTATCACGGTGTATAGAGGTGGTGTCCTACAAGGAGTGGAAAGACTACATCATCATGGAGCGGGAGCAGTACCTTTCATGAAGACACTCTTAGGCATAATGCCTACTTTTATTTTTGCTCCTTCAAAGTTGTTGAACTTTAATGAGTGTGAAAAAGGACACGTGCAATCTGGAAGGGTGGACGCCTGTACACTGGGTTTTCTGGCATAGGCAAGCATAGCGCATAAATCCATTTACGGACCTGTTATGCTTACCTGGGGATTCCTGGAGTGAGTGTCCACTTATAGGCTAAAGCATGTCTTCTTTGATCACCATTGGGCTCAATTTCTTTGAAAAGTCAACGTTCTTGTTGGGCTTTATAGCTAGACAAGGGCAATCCAAACATGTTATACAAATATTTCAAATGATATACTTCTGTTTCACATACAATATTTTGTGATCATAATCCTTTTGCAATTATACACTTACATTTATTAATCTCATAATTTTTCATTGACTGCCTTGTAGATGTCTGCTCGCCGTATGCTCCGTGATGCTAGCCAACGCACTGTTCGTGCTTCTGGACAACGTTCTGATCGTCGCCTTGCTTCTCTTGTCGCTGAGCAAATTGCTGCAGTGATTCCAAATCTTGTTAGTGAGTTAACCCAAAACAGCAACAGTACCAACACAGAGGGTGCAACTCAATCCCGTTGTACATTCAAACACTTCAACTCATGCAACCCCACAAAGTTTACTTGGGAGGAGGGTGCTACTGGCCTCCTCCAATGGTTTGAAAGTATGGAAAGTACCTTCGTGAACAGCGAGTGTCCTGATAACCTCCGCGTTCGCTATGCTACCAGTGTCCTTCAAAAGGGGGCATTGACCTGGTGGAATGGTGAAAAGCGTAATTGGGGCGCTGATGTTGCTCTATCCTTGTCTTGGGCTGAGGTCAAGGAACTTATGATCGCCAAGTTCTGCCCTAGGAACGAAATGAGGAAGCTAGAGGAAGAGTTCCATGGGTTAAAACACGACAGTGGTGAAAATCTTGCGTACAACACTCGATATCATGAGCTCAGTATTTTGGTTCCACACATGGTTACCCCGGTCTCTCGAGCAATCGAGAAATATATTGAGGGATTGCCTGACCTAATTCAAGATGTAGTCACTGGAAGCAGACCCACTACGGTGGAAGAAGCCATTCAACTTGCAGCCTCCTTGACAGACAAGCACGTCAAAAAGGGAAATTTGGTTAGGAAAGGAACCAAGAAACCAGCTGAGAAGACCCCCACCCCTACTACTGAATCATCAAGAGTTGCTGTAGACAATACCGGTTCCAATACTAGGAAGCAGAAGTCCAGGGGTTGAAACTATGCTGTTGTGGCCCCAGTAACTCAGGCTCCAATAGCCCAGGCTCCAATGGCTCAGGCTCCTCCTGTTAAGAAGGTTTATAGTGGAAACTTACCCAAGTGTGCCACCTGTCAGTACCATCACCCCGCAAATTTTCCTTGTCGCCACTGTACCACCTGTGGTAGGTATGGTCATGTAGCTGCCACATGTCGATCTATGTTTCGACCTCAACCAATTAATGCTCAACCTGTTAACCCTCAACCAGCCAACCCTCAACCAGCTCGCCAAAACCCACAACCTATAGCATATGGTCGAGCTTGCTTCAATTGTGGTGATCCAAACCACCTTAGAAACCAATGTCCAGCACTTGTCCCAGCAAACCGTGCAGCAAACCCAGTGGCTCGTGGTAGGGCTTTCAACATCAATGCAGCAGAAGCTCAGGAAGCAAATGATGTGGTGAATGGTACGTATTTACTTGATGGTCGTTATGCTTCAATTTTATTTGATACTGGTGCGGATAAAAGTTTTGTGTCGTTAGCATTCGAACCTTTATTATCTCACACTCGCTCTAGATTAGGAGCGCCTTTCACTGTCGAGGTCGCGGATGGTAAACCCATCTCAATCGATTCTATTATCCAGGGTTGTACTCTTAGCCTTAACGGACATGACTTCACCATTGATCTTATACCCATGAAATTGGGAAGCTTTAATGTTATCATGGGTATGGATTGGCTTTCTAAACATCATGCCGAAGTTGTCTGCTTTGAGAAATTTATTCGGTTTCCTCTCGCATCGGGTGACTTTTTACGGGTTTATGGTGAGAAACCATCCAGTGGTCTTAAACTCATGTCTTGCACCCAAGCACAAAAATATCTACGCAAGAAATACGTAGCTTTCTTGGCCCATATTGTGGAAAAGAAGGGTAAAGACAAGAGTATTCAAGATGTTCCTGTTGTTCGTGAGTTTCCAGAAGTTTTTCCTGATGATTTGCCCGGACTTCCACCGGTGCGTCCTATTGAATTTCGTATTGATCTTGTACCTGGTGCTACGCCCGTTGCTAAATCTCCATACCGCCTTGCACCTTCCGAGATGCAAGAACTTGCGAGTCAACTTCAAGAGTTGGCAGACAAGGGTTTCATTCGTCCCAGTTCATCACCTTGGGGAGCTCCAGTCTTATTTGTAAAGAAGAAGGATGGATCTTTCCGTATGTGTATTGATTATCGGGAACTGAATAAACTCACCATTAAAAACCGGTACCCTTTACCCCGCATTGATGACCTCTTTGATCAACTTCAAGGTTCAACTTGCTTCTCAAAGATCGATCTTCGTTCGGGATATCATCAACTACGAGTCCATGAAGACGATATTCCAAAGACAGCTTTTCGTACACGCTATGGGCATTACGAGTTCATGGTTATGCCATTTGGACTAACGAATGCACCCGCTGTCTTCATGGATCTCATGAATCGCGTGTGCAAACCTTTCTTGGACAAGTTCGTAATTGTTTTCATCGATGACATTCTCATTTACTCTAAAACCAAATCAGCCCACGAGCAACACCTTAGACAAATTTTGAGTCTTTTGAAGAATGAACAACTGTATGCCAAATTCTCCAAGTGTGAATTCTGGCTTAAGGAGGTTCAATTTTTGGGACACATTATAAGTGATAAGGGTATACACGTGGATCCAGCTAAGATTGAGGCTGTTAAGAATTGGATTACACCCAAGTCTCCCACGGAAGTTCGCTCTTTTCTTGGCTTAGCGGGTTATTATCGTCAATTTATTCTCAACTTTTCCAAGATTGCCTTACCTCTCACTTCCTTGACCCATAAGGATAAACCATATGTATGGGGACCCAGTCAGGAAGAAGCATTCCAGACTTTGAAGCAGAAACTGTGTGATGCTCCAATCCTCACTTTACCTGACGGCAATGAGGATTTCGTGGTTTACTGTGATGCCTCTAACCAAGGCCTTGGTTGTGTTCTCATGCAACGAGGCAAGGTTATAGCATATGCATCACGACAACTGAAAAACCATGAGAAAAATTACACTACCCATGATCTTGAGCTTGGAGCGGTCGTTTTCGCACTTAAGATTTGGCGACACTATTTATATGGTACAAAGTGTGTGATCTTCACTGATCACAAGAGTCTTCAACACATTTTCAACCAAAAAGATCTGAATATACGACAACGACGATGGGTCGAGTTGTTAAACGACTACGACTGCGAGATTCGCTACCATCCTGGCAAGGCGAATGTTGTAGCCGATGCCCTTAGTCGTAAAGGTCATGCCCAGCTTTATTGTGCTCAAGTCCAGTCTGATATCAAACTCCGCATCATTGAAGCCCAACATGTCTCTGTTACTGAGGGCAACATGTACGAAGAAATGTCGTGTGGAGCCGAAAATCAGTTGGAAACCAAAAATGGTTTACTTTATTTCATGAACCGTCTTTGGATCCCTGATCGTGACAACCTGCGTACCTTCCTCATGGATGAGTCCCATAAGTCTCGTTACTCCATTCACCCTGGTGCAGATAAGATGTATCAGGATCTGCGTACTTTGTATTGGTGGCCCGGTATGAAGAAGGACATAGCTCTTTATGTGGCTAAATGCCTTACTTGTTCCAAAGTCAAAGCTGAGCACCAACGTCCATCTGGTTTACTTGTGCAACCAAAAATACCAGTGTGGAAGTGGGAGAACATTGCTATGGACTTCATCACGAAGCTTCCACGCACCACTCGTGGGCATGACAGTATCTGGGTTATTGTCGATCGTTTGACCAAATCTGCTCACTTCCTACCCATTCGTGAGACCTACACAGCTGAGAAACTGGCTAAGATCTACATCAGTGAGATTGTCAGCCGTCATGGTATTCCTCTAGACATTATTTCCGATCGTGAGAGCTGGTTTACTTCTCGCTTTTGGCAGACATTTCAGTCCGCACTTGGTACACAACTGAATCTTAGCACGGCTTATCACCCACAGACGGATGGCCAAACTGAACGAACCATCCAAACATTGGAGGATATGCTTCGAGCGTGCATCATCGACTTTGGTGGCAACTGGGACACGCACCTACCTTTGGTTGAATTCTCATACAATAACAGCTACCATTCCAGTATTAACATGGCACCATTCGAGGCACTTTATGGTCGCAAATGTCGTTCCCCTGTGTGTTGGAGCGAGGTTGGTGAAACACAAATCACCGGTCCCGAACTGATACAAGAAACGACAGACAAAATTCATCGCATTCGTGAGAACTTACAAGTTGCTCGGAGCAGACAAAAGAGCTATGCTGATCAAAGGCGCAAACCTCTAGAATTTCAAGTCGGGGACATGGTACTTCTCAAGGTTTCACCTTGGAAGGGTGTATTTCGGTTTGGAAAGAAAGGGAAACTTGCACCACGGTTCGTAGGCCCTTTTAAGATCCTTGAGCGAGTTGGGAAGGTGGCTTACAAGCTCGATTTACCACCAGAGCTCAATAATGTTCATCCAACGTTTCATGTTTCTAATCTCAAAAAGTGTTTGGCTGAAGATAACCTCCATGTTCCTTTAGAGGATATCCAGATTGACGAATCGATGCGCTTCATAGAGAAACCTGTGGAGATTATGGATCGAGATGTCAAGACGCTTAAGCGAAGCCGAATCCCTATTGTCAAAGTTCGTTGGGAATCCAAACGAGGCCTAGAGTTTACTTGGGAGCGTGAGGACCAAAGGATGTCAAAATATCCTCATCTTTTTCCAGAGACTACCACTTGAAGGAATTTCGGGACGAAATTTCTAAAAGTAGAGGATGCTGTGACATCCGTCACTTTCTTCGTTTCCTTTTTATATTTATATGTACGTTATACCGCAATTAATGAAGCGTTACATTTTTCAGCATTTTTGAATGTCTAAAAATTATTCTATTACATATTCGAGTACATATATTCATACTATAAGGCTAGAACGACTCCTAACGCGTCGATTAAATGTCAAAAAAATAAATGCTTGGGACTGGGTTCGAACCCGCGTCCCAAGCCATTTCAACACCTTTACAAACCACTAGGCTACAGCATGTTATATGCTTTGAAACATATCCTTATAATTATATACAAGTTGGAAAGACTAAACAGTTGACTTTTTAAAGTCAACTGTCGTGTTCATCTTCATCAATCAAGCACCAAAAACGCGTTAATTGATCTGATTAAGGAAAGGGAATGATACCTTTGACTGAGTCGCACCCTTATCACCCTTTAATTCAGTCAAAACATTCCAAACATCAACCAATGCTGCGTCACTCGTCAAACCGAGTTAAAAACTTACGAAATCTTCAATCCAACCCTTATACTATAAATTGAACATACCCACATCATCTCTAAGCGCCGATTATCACTTCCCCACATCCAATTTCTGTTTTAAATCCAGTATTGAAGCCATTCAAGTCGTATTTTTTTGAGCGTTCTTGTTCGAACTCGCAGACCCGTTCACGAGGCTTGTAAGTTCCTTTTTTTTGTGGGTTCTCTTAGTCGGCACCTTGTGATCATTAGCCCTAAGGTTTCAGAGGCTAATGATCACCAATTGTAATGATTTGAGGATTAGGGCACGGTTTGGTAAGGTTTGGGGAAGAACACGTTGAATCTGTTTGGTATATAATTAAATTGAAGGAAATGAAACACAACCAACTGATCAGCTCAGTTGGTTTGCACGCGTTAGGCCAAGGAAACGAACCGGCCCAGTGGCCAGGTTCGAATCCCACACACACATTTTATTTTCTTTTCTTTTTCAATTAAACCATTAAACCTATATAATCAATTTAAATCCAATATATTCCGTTCTCAGGGTGTGGCTCAGTTGGTGGCCACGCTTGTGATAAAACCCGAACCGGCCAGAGGCCCGGGTTCGATTCCCATAACCAACAAGTATTTTTTTGCCACTTTTATATATATTTAATACATTAAATCTTTTAAAATCAATTTTAAATATTAAAAGTGCTTTATAAATTCTACAAAAATTATCATATGATCTCCTAATGATAAAGTTCATTACCCAATTTTTTGTTTTTCAAAAATAATTTATTTAATATATATTATTAATAATACAAGTTTATTCATTTATATTTATTAAATTCTATAAAAATATCTAAACGATTTTATTAAATCTCACAAAAATTATCCTAAACTTGTATATTCATAAACATTTCAGAAATAATTTTTAATTCTGAAAAACCAGCCTTTTTATATTTTTAATTAATTTTTGTTAGTTTTAAACATAAATAAATCATAATAAATTCATTTTTCAATATTTTTACACCAAAATTTTATATAAATTATTTCTAATTATCTAGAACTGAAATACAATTTTTAATTCAGAAATTCTTTAATTTTAATTTTTTTTAGATATTAAAGTCATATTTTGACAATTTGAAATAATTAAAGTAAATATTCTATTTTCAAGAAAATAATTTTATAAAAATTATTTTCATAACCAAAATCTTATGTTGTGACAATGTTTAACTTAAAATTTTACAAAAAGACTTTTATTTATTTATTTATTAAATTTCTTATATTTTAATAAACAATTTATTTATTAATCAAATAAACGTTTATCCCCAATTCGAAACCCTAAAATTTCATGTATCCTAGAGTTATTCCTTACACATTATCAAATTCTTTAGGTTGATTCTTTGGAATATTTCCAACTCATATTTCGTTGTCCAGTTCAATTTCAAGTTTACATAGACAGTGAGTTATTCCTTTTTGTTTTTATACATTTTTGGGGTGTTACATGTACACTATTACAATTTCAAATACAAGTTTACATTTTTACAAATACAATTCTAGTACTATGTGCATTGCTTACAACGTGCTTTATGCTTAGACAATACATGTGGATTACATTTGTACTTAGTGAAATCATTAACATGGTAAAAGCCGACCTTAACATTGGATAGCGCTATTTGGATTGACAACCCGCCTAGATTGATTCTCCCCCTTTTTCATCGGAGAATCCGTGGCCAGTGTTAAGCTTTTATCCATTTATTGGATAAGTACACTACAGTTCATACAGTACATTATACAGTCACAGGGTTGATTTCGCTCATTTGTTTGATACATGATTTACATATTTGCACTGTAGCTTGCACTTGAATTGTATATCTTTTTAACTTACTATATATAACAAAACTAGGAATGCTCACCAACATTTCTTATGTTGACCAAACCTATTTTTGTACATGTTTCAGGTGCAGTTTGATCTAATGCTTTAGCAAGAGACTTTTAGTGCTTTATTTTATTTCAGTCATTTCTATATTTACATTTCATTTAGACAATGTAATTTCCATTATTATGTAAGACAATTCTGGTTTATTCAATAATATTTACATTTTAGTACCATGTGCTTTTGAACAATCGTCACTACGTGGCACCTCGATGATTCCGCCATCGGTTGGGGTGTTACAACTCTTACACCTGGAGGCTTCCAGGCGTAGGACTTCTTCCTACGCCTCCCATGCGAGGCGTAGGACCCTCCTACGCCTAGTACTATACATACATGCCAAAATTACCCCTAGAACCCCGAAATGCTACCCGATCAAGCCCGAAACATACATATAAGATCCTAATACAATATTTAAGCTAGGCACATAGCCAATGGGTGCACTAATTATCATAAGTAAATTTCGTGTATCTCCTCGGCTATCGATAGGCCGATATTAGTCGTAGGTTAGATTTATAGTGTGTTTGGTAGTGTTTCGTTTGAGTTTGTGTGTATGTTGAATGTTTGAATTACAGGCTCATGTAAACCAGGTGTATGAGTCATACGCCCGGATCAATCCAACCATATGACTCGCAGGTGTAGGTGTAGGAGTTATCACCTATAAATACATGCCTTTGTTTCATCATTTGTAACATTTGCTCATGTATTGATAGTGTGTTGAATTGCTGAAGTGAATCTGTTGTTTTTCCTTATTCTTCGCCCCATGTTGATTAACACACCTAACAAACGCTCGGCTAGTGTTTCCGCCTCTCAACCATGTCCAACACTTGTAATCAATTGTTGGTTCGGTTCGAACGGGAAATCGGTCCTACAAGGGGTATCAAAGTTTTGGCTCGATTATTAGTATTGCTTGTTAGCACTTGGTAGCCATAAATATCGATTTAGATAGCAAAGGATTTAAATTTTTGAAGAAAACCCACTTTGATATTTTTCATAGAAATCTTCAATTTTGGATTCAATATAGGTGTGTAGAAAGTGATTCCGCACCAAACCTAATCATTCGATTATAAAAAAACGAGTCTATATTGAAAATTGTTCTTCAAGCATTGAAAACCCTCTTTTTCGTCAAAAACAGAAAGAACTTTAGTTCAGGCGTAGGAGGAGCCATACACATAGTTTAACTATGCGTATGAGCTCATACACTTCACTTAACTAGGCGTAGGAACCTCATACGCCTGGTTTCCCTCATACACCTAGTTTAACCGGGCGTAAGAACCCTCATACACCTAGTTCCCTCATATGCCTATATTCTCTCGTACACGTAGTTTAACTGGCGCGTAGGAGACGTACATCCCGTTTAACCAGGCGTAGAAACCCTCATACACCTAGTCATATACACCTAGTTGACTTTCCTTAAGGCTCCGGATATTTGCACAAGTTACAAATTTATTCACACAACCCTATACGGGCCGTAGAGGGCTCTACGGCCCGTAGGTAATCATTGCCAATGATTGTATGATTGGCAATCATATTTTGGCAATGAATAAGGGTGGGATGGATGTATACTTTTTGCCTACGGCCCGTAGAGACCTCTACGGCCCGTAGACTAAAAAAACACAAAAAACGTTTGGGACGAGGTTCGATCTTGGGCAGATTATTACACAAACACACACAAGTCTTATTTCAAATATGGAGACCATCTGGGCTACCAGTTTGCTGATTTCTATATTGAAAAAAATAAATAAAACATATGCAAGTATTAGACAACCTCTACGGCCCGTAGAACCCTTTACGACCCGTAGAGGTTTTTTTTTTTTAATTTTTTTAACACATTTTAATTCTTTAATAAATAAACACAAGCGTAGTGGATCATCAGAATAGTTACAAAAAAAATATTAATTGTTTAATTTTTTTAATTTTTTAATTTTTTAATGTCGTCTCGATAAGCGTTTAAAACGTTAACACAAGCGTTTATATAAACAAATAGATAAAACTAAACGTTAACACAAGCGTTCAAAATAAACATTGTTTAAAACATTTACAAAATATGATCAGAAAAGAACATCGAATCATCAAGCGGAGGCGGCTGCTGCGAGGACCTCCCGGGCTGCTGAGGGGTCTGCTGCGTGCTGGGCCATATAGTCGGTGGGACACGAGTCTGCATGCCCAGCTGCCGAAAGATATCTTGCTGGCCAGCAATCATCAAGCGCATCGCCTCGTCCTGCCGATCACGCCACTGACGCATCTCGGTGTCCTGCTGCTCACGCCAGGTGTCCATCCGCTGACGCCACTGACGCATCTCGACAGCCTCTGCGGCAGCCGTACGTACGTCCTCCCTAACATCAGGAGGCAACATGAGGAAGTGATAAACGCGCGGCGGATTCTGCACATCCTCAGGCTGCGGATCAGGCATCTCGACGTCCCTCTGATCGCCCCCTCCCCCTCAGCAACAAACCACAACCCAACCTCCACAGCATCACCTGCAATGCATAACAATAAATAATTAAATAATAATAATAATAATAAGAATAATCCAGGATTTTATAAAAAAATTGGGCAGAGTTTCCCCTGTTTTCGTGCAAACCAGACAACACAAGTTGTCTACAAGTTTCCCAAATAATAATAATAATAATAATAATAATAATAATAATAATAATAATAATAATAATAATAATAATAATAATAATAATAATAATAATAATAATAATAATAATAATAATACCTCCAAGGCCCTGATGTACCAATGGCTCATGTACAAACTCCGCGCCACCCAGAGCAATCAGATAGTGGATGGCTGGATGATCCCCCGTCTTCGCCGTACAACCCATAGCGTTCATCGTGGGTTGACCTAATGGGCTGAAACAAATAAATAAAAACATAAACATTAACATTAATAATAATAATAATAATAAAATAATAATAATAAGAACAATACATGGGCGGTAGTGGCGGAAACTAATTCCGGTTAACATAACCGAAATAATTCCCGACATTACAGCGCTCGGCAATCCTGCTAATGCCGCCTTGATATGCTAGTGTGACATCGTCGGAGTCCTTAAGACTCATCTGAAACCATCATCTTCGCTGCGGGTTTTTTTTTCTACATTTTTGTAAATTGGGTTAATTGGAATGATGAAGCAGAAGGTGAGAGTTGGGTGTTTTAAAGGGAAAAACGATGTGGGTTGTTCAGCTTAGGAAAACCCTAAATCGATTTAGGGCTATTGTTTGTTTAAGGGAGAGTGGTGGGAGAGAGAGGGGGGAGAAAGGGTTTAGAGAGAGGGGCACGTAATTGTTGATGGTGACAGGTGGTGGGTGGGTGAGAAAGAAAGCAGGTTGGTGATAGAGGTGGTGGTGGTTATTGAAAGTAAGTGATGGTGGTGACTGGTGATAAAGATGATAGAGATGAGGGCATAACTGTCATTTTGCCCTCATGTGGGTCCACATGATAAAACTTAACCAAAAAAACTAACCAGGTTAGGCCAAAAGGATGAGACATGTAAGATTTTACAACATAAATGACGATTTCCATCACTTTTGAAGTTAAATGACATCTTCTGAAAAAAGAGGTAAACATAAAGAACGATTTCTGTAATTTTTCCTTAAAATAATATAGTTATATTTATAATATAATAGTGACAATAATAGTAAATTATTTATAACATTATTTTATTATTTGTGTTTGTAATTGTTTTACACTTGACATAAGGGGTCAAAAATCTTATTATAATACGTAAGATATTTTTTCCCTCTAAAAAAGGCGAGCAAATTGTCATTTCAGTTTCCAACTTTATATCTATTCATTTATACGACAAAGAAAACAACCGTCGATAACTGCTGTATTATGTTATTTCGTTTAAATTTCCTACTAACACTCTTTTCAAAAATTCTGCCAATGAAAGAAAAATGTATTACCAATAAAGCCTTGGTAATCAAGTTGGAATTGGTGTTCTTGAAAGATTCTTACAATAAAAGAAAAATGTTATTTGTATCACGACCACATCTAGAGCCTGTTTAACTAGATATGGGTGTATAGAGAAATAATATATCTCTGGTTCTTGAGGAGTTAGAGACATTGTCGTGTAGTTTTTTTTTCTTTTCGGTTTTGTCTTCTTGGGTTTTTTTGGTTATGTTTTGTATGTATTTTGTATGTAGTTTTTAGTCTGATGGAAAAAATGTCCTAGTTAGCATTACTTCACTTTTGTAGGGATATTGGAGTTTTTTCTTAGAAGACTTCCTTCTTGTATGCTTGTAAAAAGTTTTATTTTGTGGTTTTTGCTTGTATTTTGTATCTTTTATGTTTGTGTAACTCGGATATTTTCAGTAAAATTAAGGAATTCCAACAATAAGTATAATTGCTATTGTAGTTTTTTAAAAGTCTGTTGACAACTCAACATATGTTTGTAAGGACAATATAGAATAACATTACTTAAAGTGAAGTTAACATTTGTTTGAAGGAAACTGTTGAAGGAATATCTGTTTGAATCAACAACTTTTTGTAGTAACAACTGTTGTAGAAAGATCTCCTTAACAGAGCCTCTACACTTGAACACACGTTACTAAACACAATGTGTCTTGCAACAGAATACTGACTTCTTAATTTCATGTTTAGTAAACAGACCATAATAGTTGGTCTGTTAATATTTTTTATATTTTGGAGGAGTATAATTGTCTTAAAAAAAGATACTTTTCCCGTGTCATTACAAGTTTGTTTCATCATTTGTTGCTTGCTTCATCTATGGATAATCATCAACTGTTTCATTAATCAGTGATTACACGTGATAGAAGCATAACCATCAACAGTGGCACGGGTTTGTAGGGGCGGGGAGGGGCGGCTGGCCCCCCGAACCTTCGGGTCAAGCTTCGCCACTGACCATCAATAAATGGATTTGCAATTTTACTTGGATTTAATCTTCCCGTGTTTTCACACAGGATTTTATCTAGTAATATATAATGTATCACCTTTGACAACATAGAGATCAAGTATAAGTAGCGTATGTGATCTTTTTACCGACTTCATCTGCCACCTTTGCCATGTTACACCCACATCTGCTAGTCTCAATACCGGATCACCTATAATAAAAAAGGTTCTAAAATTACCTAAAATCATGTAAATTCTTTCAAAGTTCAAATCAAGTAAAAGTAATAAAAAATGATACGATTTTCACAGGGAAATGATTAAAAATAACTATGGTCTTGCATTATGTAATACTTTAATATTGTTACAAAACCCTAGAGATTCATGTTACCTACTACATTCATAATATGCATTAAAATTGTAATTAACTAAAAAGTCTATTTTGCACACGGTAATGACAAACTTATCTGACTCAGATCAATCAACAATTAGTTACCTATGATTTATACAATGCTTCAACTTGTAGCATATTAATAATTAGTTATCTATGTTATATACAATGCTTCAACTTGTAGCATATTAATAATTAGTTACCTATGTTATATACAATGCTTCAACTTGTAGCATATTAATATACAACTCGAAATATATATGCTTTGATATTTCACTTGAGTTCCTTTTATGCGAAAGAATACCCAATCTGGTTTTGCTACCGAGTACCGATCCATCGCAAGAATATACTCTAACTCGAGTTTTAGATTCTATTGTGAAAAGAATCTAACCATAGATGTATTAACTTTTGTAATTACTGTGTTTTGCTATTATAAGTTAATTAAAAATGGTCTGGGACTATTATAAATTTATAATGGATCGATCTTCACCTTTTCTTTAGAGAAAACATAACACTGATCGGGTCTAAAATAATTCTTTACACACAGGGTGATCTAGCTTTTTAAAAGAAATGCAAACTTTAATATTTTCTTCTAAAAATATGTTACGTACGTTGATGGTATTCTATATTGATGATAACCAACACTAATAATGTAAAAAGGTTAGTTAAAAAGAGTCTCGATTGATAACACAACTACTCAAGTGTTTTGTTAGGAGGCAATATTTAAACTATTTAATATAAAATGAACTTGTTGCTGTTTAATAAGTGATTATTTTATGTAGTTGGTTTTGAAAAGAGGTTTGCAAAATAGTAACTTTTTTTTCTTTTCATTTTTTTATCTTGTAAAGACGAGTTGATTTCCAATTCTAACTTTTTTTTTTTTAAAGAAAACCATAATTAGCTGTTTCAAACTATGAATTCATGTCTCTGAATTCTTTTTTTTTTTTTCAGGATTCATTTAATTAACGTGTTTTCCTTCATAATTTGTATCATTCAATGCTAAAAAAATTAGATATAAAGTGTTGCTCGATAGTTTATGTTCTGATATTTTATAAAAAAAATAAATAAAAATTAAGACATTAAGCAGACGCATTTAATAGTTAACAAAAGGCTTAACATCCCTGTTTTTTATTCAGACATCCCCTTCACGGGCCGTGGAGGCCTCCACTGGCCGTGGAGAGTAAAAAAACATAAAACCACGGGCTTTGGTAGCCCCTGCAATGATTAGTAATCATTGGTAATGATTTGTTTTTTATATAAAATGTTTTTTTGTGGAGGAAACATTTCCATGGGCCGTGAAGACCCATTTTTTTTTATTTTTAAGTGTGTTTTATGTATTTTAACCATGATACTAATCATTGCAGGAGCTACCACGGCCAGTGGAGACCTCCACGGCGCGTGGTTTTAGGTTTTTTTGCTCTCCACGGCCAATGGAGGCCTCCATGGCCCGTGGTTTTATGTTTTTTTTTCCTCTCCACGGCCAGTGGAGGCCTCCACGACCCGTCGAGGGGGGTGTCTAGGATTTTGAAGGGGATGTCTAGATAATATTACCCTTAACAAAATTTACATTTAAGTTCAAGTTACAAAATGCGGTGGCAAAAACCTAAAATTATTTCATGACTGATTTTAACGACCCCTATTGTGGTCACAAATCTTGAGACTGACTTGCGACCGGGTGTTGTGCAATAGATTTGCTACGGGTTCCTTTTTATGACTGAATTTTGCATGATTTTTACGACTGAAAACAATCGCTAACTAGTCTCTAATACTTTCAACAATTTTTGTGAAAAGGTGCATTTTCTAAATAAGATTTAGTTTCCCTTTCTATTTATAAATACATACAAATTACAAAATCATTTAAACTTTCTGCAAATAAGTAGAAACACATAAATTAAGTAAGTACTATGAGTAGACACTTCAACCAAAGTTACTGTATAGAACATTCATCATCACCAACTTGTAGAACCTTCGTGCCAACTTGAATCTACAAACTACAACATGGATTATATAACTAACCTTGTACGTCAACGCCATGTTCCATGGCTTTAAATGAATAGTGTAAGTTGTAGGATCATGATCCGGACAAGATTTGAGATATAACGCGCGCAGCCGATCCGAAGGCGGGATCTGTTAGTAGTTAGAGGTGTAGAATAGTGTTTGAAAGTGACAGATACCGATTCGAGATGGTCAATCTCCCGATAGATACCCATAAAGTGGGTTAGACTCCAAGAATAAGATGAAGAAGAGATTAGACAATTTGCTTCAATTTTCTTATATCCTTTTTTGATGCAAAAGTGCAGTATTTAAATAACAAACAAATATGCATAACTAAATAAGCTACGTGGGTTAAAATGGAATAATGGGAAAACTAATTTGGCTTAAAATGCATGAATGGAAGTTATCATGCAAACGTGCATGATGGAATGGTCTTGAATGACATCGTGGGGTACGTATCAATACTCCAACCTTAAAAAACGTCCTTGTCCTCAAGGACGAAATGCTCGGTCCATGGCGGTCGCCACTCACATCTTCTGGTTGCATTTGGTTTAGTCGCAATGCGGCACCACGGTAGTTGCCATGTCGGTCTCCATTCGAGTCTTCTAGCGGCATTTGATGCGGTCTCAACTACACGCCATGATGGTCGCCATTCGACCCTCCCAACAACGTTCGGTGTAGTTACTACTGTCCGCCACAATGTGAGCCACTTGCGTTTGACTGCCCGTTTGATCAATGTTTCGTTGGTCAAAACAAAAGGCTTGGTGAGATAAAACGGTGACGGCAAATTGGTTTCCTTTATTGCAACGTTGGGTTGTGTCCTTTTATATGTGATGACCCTTCACTACTAGAAAATATGTCTTCCTTGACACGCGAACAATGACACACAACCCTTTTATGACACACAAAAGCGCGTGTCATAAAAAGAATGTCATGTTTTGTAAAATCTGCTAAATTTATGACGGATATTTTTGTGTGTCATAAATTTTGTGTCAACAAATAGAAAACATGACAATATCAAAGGGTGCGTGTCATATTTTTGTGTCACAAAAATTTAAATTCCCTCCTAGACTCTCCCGCCTCTCGATAAATCCACCAAATCCCAAATCTCAAATTCTCTTTCTTCTCTGCTCTAGTAGGCAAGAAACCCTCTACTCTCCCAAATCCCCAAATCACAAAACCCCTCTCTTATAATCCTAACCCATGGTTCAGACCGCTCTCTGATCTTCACAGTCCCAACCCCTCTCTTCACCAGTCTCTCATCGTCCCAACCCTAATCCAAGGTTCAGACCGTTCCGTAACCCTATCTCATTCCACGGTTCAGACCATTTTCTGCTCCATGGTTTATGCTCAAAGGTAATTGTTTATTGTTAATTTCTGTTGAAAATTGAAACAAGTGGACCACGAATTTGTTTATAATTATTGTAGACAAGATCTATCAAATTTGTTTGAGATTAGTAAATGTTTATAATTTTTGTATATACATGTTTTGTCAACTTCATGATGTATGCTAATGCACATATTAATTCAGAATCTAGTGTCTTTACTTGATAACAATAATAATAATAATAATAATAATAATAATAATAATAATAATAATAATAATAATAATAATAATAATAATAATATCCAGATGGGTTTGGGTTTGGGTTTGAGCGTTGACTGGGGAAGAAAAGTCAACTATTGGTTGATGAACAAGAGGTTGAAAGTCCACTTCCAATCAAGAAACCATGTTTGTTGTTGATGGTGGATTAAAGTCCTTTTGGTGGTGTATTATGGGATTTTAAGAGAACTCCTAATACTCACTACTCTGTAACCAAATTGATGGGTAAATAGTTAGCATTTGTTGTTAAAATGAAACATTACCTAATTAAATGGTTAATTTGGTGGTATATTATGGGACTCTTGTTTTATATAACTTGTGAGTTTAATAATCCACACAATTTTGGACTTGATCCATACTTGGTTTTAAAAAGCGAGAAGCACACGAAGGTGACAAGGTCTAAATCCAAGGCGCGAAGCACAAAAGCGGTGGGCTTTTCGTACAATAGGCGCAAAGTGACTATATAATTTTTTTATATATTTCGTAGGTTTTTAGCATTCTCTAACCAAAATATAGCAATAAATAAGGTTTAACTATGTTTTAAGATATAAATCACCTACATTTACAACTTAAAATAGGACCAACTAAAAGAAATAAAGAACATTAGGAAATGACCAAAGGTCTCTTTGGAGAACAGAGTGAATTTTTGTATAAGAATTTGGGCTTTCACATTGTTAACATGAATGGTGTGTTTGTATAAGAATTTGGGCTTAAAGCTATCTGATACTCTTAAGGATCTAGATATCTGTAAGTTGGCCGATGATCCAAATATCTGTTGTTGTTAAGATAAAAAGAATAACTGGTGAGATGAAAAAAATGGATTACTTTTGATGTATTCAGGTTTCAAACACTTATTGATGCACAGATGTAGGCGGAAAATGCAGTTAAGGATGGCTGGAAAAAACTAATGTCGTCATGGCTGGAAAAAATGGATTACCTTTCAAATATAGCTAATTATTATAACTGTTATTGGATGGCAGAATTGATGAAGATTGAAGAGACCTTAAAACCATTTGTGTCACATTGGCCAACTCAAGGATGGCTGGAAAAAACTAATGTCGTCATAGTCTTCCACCAATGTAAGTCGATATTTTGTTTCCGCACTTAGTATTGTTACCAAATAAAGCACGAACTGTAAACTTATGTTCTGCAGCACACCAGCACTTGAAAAGTTATGTTTAAACTTATAACCTAGGAGGGTTAATACATGAACTTTGTTTACATACTTAAATTGCTTGTATTTCGTTTCGAATTGTACTTAGATGGTAAAATATCAAATCGCTTAAATACACGTTAGTGTTCTCGCCGCAACGCGCGGGTCAACACGCTAGTTATGTTTTAATAAGTAAATTTATTTGTTACATAATAATCTGTTTGAGGTGTAAAGTTTTTCGGTTTTATAACTAGGTACAGTTCCTTACCTTGTTTACTTTGAGATGTAAAGTGGTAGCAGTTGGTTGCTTGTCCAGTGCCTTGCAAAATAAACAAGATTTGGTAGCATGTTTCGATGTTTCTATTTGAGGATGCCATTGATTATTTTAATGTGTTATTTATATTTTTTTTCTCAGGTTGGGGAAAGAGAAAGACGAATACTCGGGTAATTCGCGAAAGATGGTTGAGTTTCGGGCAACCTTTATTTATAGGTTATATTTTGACGCAATATTTTTTGTTAACTTTAAAATTTTGTTAGTATATTTGACTTGTGATTATGAAATAGATTGTTTTGGTATATATATTATTAAATGAATTTGTTTTGCTATAATGATCTTGTTAGTGTGTGTGTGTATATATATATATATGAATCCAGATAAATTAGTAATTTATAGATTTTTTTTTTATTTTTTTGGTCAAAAAAGATGACATGCATAGCGTGTCATAAGCATGTGTCATTAAGGCGTGTCATAAACGCGTGTCATGAAAGTGTGTCATTAATGCGTGTCATAAAAGGATGACACGCACAAGAATGTCATATTAATTTTATGACCATGCCTATAATGACTTTCTTTCGCGTGTCATAAACCCCCTTTTATGACGCGCAATGCGCGCCAAGAAAGGTGTTTTTTCTAGTAGTGCTTAAATTCACAGCGAAAGTCACAACCATTGTTAGCATTTGTCTGTCCATCATCGTTCCACTAGTTGAGATAAGAACATGGGTTTCAGCTGCTGGTGTGGTTTTAGATTTGATAGCGATGCAAGATGGTTGTTTTGGCGGTTTTGTAATTGGTAGTTTCGGTGGTGTGGGTGAGGCAACAATGGCATTAGGAGCGGACTTAACGGATCGTGATGGTGGTCGCCATAGCGGCCTCCATTCTCGTCCTTTGACCGCCTTCGGAGCCTCGTTGTTGAAGGAAAAGAACCGGTTGTTGTGGGTACCATGTTTGGTGAGTGTGCGTGTGCGTGTGGTTTTAGGGGTTGGTTTAGTGTGTTGAAGGGTGACATGTGAGGTTGATTTTGGTGCTGATTTGGGGGCTGGTTTGGGTGAGGTTTGTGGTGCGGACAAGGTGGTCGAAGAGAGCCGTTTGGGTTTAGTTTTCTAGGTTGTTTGTTGGTGCCGAATGAAGCGTTTTTTGGATGCGGATGAGGATATGTGATGTAAGAATGGTTTCGGGGCAAATGGTTTGGGCGACGGTTTAGGAAGTGGTAGTCGAGTAAGCAGTGGAGGTGATGGAGGTAGACCTAGGCGAGCGTTAAACTCGAAAAGGGGTTTTTGGTTTTTCTCGATGGTATCCCACAATTTGTCAAGCAACAACATGATTTTTGAGGTCATGATGGAGGTGAATTCAGGAATGAAAGCACCAAATGATAGAGACCGATTCGAAATGGTCAATCTCCCGATAGATACCCGTTGAGTGGGTTAGACTCCAAGAATAAGATGAAGAAGAGATTAGACAATTTGCTTCAATTTTCTTATATCTTTTTTTGATGCAAAAGTGCAGTATTTAAATAACAAACAAATATGCATAACTAAATAAGCTAGTGGGTTAAAATGGAATAATGGGAAAACTAATTTGGCCTAAAATACATGAATGGAAGTTATCATGCAAACGTGCATGATGGAATGGTCTTGAATGACATCATGGGGTACGTATCAGAAAGATATTGAAATAATAACACACACAAAATGAGCAGCACTTCATTAAGGGTATAAGGAAAAGTTACAAAGTTTGGAGTCTAGGGGTCATATATATAGTGGAGACTCCTACACCTAGAGGCTTCCAGGCGTAGGACTTCTTCCTACGCCTCCCATGCGAGGCGTAGGACCCTCCTACGCCTAGTACTATACATACATGCCAAAAATTACCCCTAGAACCCCGAAATGCTACCCGATCAAGCCCGAAACATACATATAAGATCCTAATACAATATTTAAGCTAGGCACATAGCCAAAGGGTGCACTAATTAACATAAGTAAATTTCGTGTATGTCCTCGGCTATCGATAGGCCGATATTAGTCGTAGGTTAGATTTATAGTGTGTTTGGTAGTGTTTCGTTTGAGTTTGTGTGTATGTTGAATGTTTGAATTACAGGCTCATGTAAACCAGGTGTATGAGTCATACGCCCGGATCAATCCAACCATATGACTCGCAGGTGTAGGTGTAGGAGTTATCACCTATAAATACATGCCTTTGTTTCATCATTTGTAACATTTGCTCATGTATTGATAGTGTGTTGAATTGCCGAAGTGAATCTGTTGTTTTTCCTTATTCTTCGCCCCATGTTGATTAACACACCTAACAAACGCTCGGCTAGTGTTTCCGCCTCTCAACCATGTCCAACACTTGTAATCAATTGTTGGTTCGGTTCGAACGGGAAATCGGTCCTACAAGGGGTATCAAAGTTTTGGCTCGATTATTAGTATTGCTTGTTAGCACTTGGTAGCCATAAATATCGATTTAGATAGCAAAGGATTTAAATTTTTGAAGAAAACCCACTTTGATATTTTTCATAGAAATCTTCAATTTTGGATTCAATATAGGTGTGTAGAAAGTGATTCCGCACCAAACCTAATCATTCGATTATAAAAAAACGAGTCTATATTGAAAATTGTTCTTCAAGCATTGAAAACCCTCTTTTTCGTCAAAAACAGAAAGAACTTTAGTTCAGGCGTAGGAGGAGCCATACACATAGTTTAACTATGCGTATGAGCTCATACACTTCACTTAACTAGGCGTAGGAACCTCATACGCCTGGTTTCCCTCATACACCTAGTTTAACCGGGCGTAAGAACCCTCATACACCTAGTTCCCTCATATGCCTATATTCTCTCGTACACGTAGTTTAACTGGCGCGTAGGAGACGTACATCCCGTTTAACCAGGCGTAGAAACCCTCATACACCTAGTCATATACACCTAGTTGACTTTCCTTAAGGCTCCGGATATTTGCACAAGTTACAAATTTATTCACACAACCCTATACGGGCCGTAGAGGGCTCTACGGCCCGTAGGTAATCATTGCCAATGATTGTATGATTGGCAATCATATTTTGGCAATGAATAAGGGTGGGATGGATGTATACTTTTTGCCTACGGCCCGTAGAGACCTCTACGGCCCGTAGACTAAAAAAACACAAAAAACGTTTGGGACGAGGTTCGATCTTAGGCAGATTATTACACAAACACACACAAGTCATATTTCAAATATGGAGACCATCTAGGCTACCAGTTTGCTGATTTCTATATTGAAAAAAATAAATAAAACATATGCAAGTATTAGACAACCTCTACGGCCCGTAGAACCCTTTACGACCCGTAGAGGTTTTTTATTTTAATTTTTTTAACACATTTTAATTCTTTAATAAATAAACACAAGCGTAGTGGATCATCAGAATAGTTACAAAAAAAATATTAATTGTTTAATTTTTAATTTTTTAATTTTTTAATGTCGTCTCGATAAGCGTTTAAAACGTTAACACAAGCGTTTATATAAACAAATAGATAAAACTAAACGTTAACACAAGCGTTCAAAATAAACATTGTTTAAAACATTTACAAAATATGATCAGAAAAGAACATCGAATCATCAAGCGGAGGCGGCTGCTGCGAGGACCTCCCGGGTTGCTGAGGGGTCTGCTGCGTGCTGGGCCATATAGTCGGTGGGACACGAGTCTGCATGCCCAGCTGCCGAAAGATATCTTGCTGGCCAGCAATCATCAAGCGCATCGCCTCGTCCTGCCGATCACGCCAGTGACGCATCTCGGTGTCCTGCTGCTCACGCCAGGTGTCCATCCGCTGACGCCACTGACGCTCACGCCAGGTGTCCATCCGCTGACGCCACTGACGCATCTCGACAGCCTCTGCGGCAGCCGTACGTATGTCCTCCCTAACATCAGGAGGCAACATGAGGAAGTGATAAATGCGCGGCGGATTCTGCACATCCTCAGGCTGCGGCTCAGGCATCTCGACGTCCCTCTGATCGCCCCCTCCCCCTCAGCAACAAACCACAACCCAACCTCCACAGCATCACCTGCAATGCATAACAATAAATAATTAAATAATAATAATAATAATAATAATAATAATAATAATAATCCAGGATTTTATAAAAAAATTGGGCAGAGTTTCCCCTGTTTTCGTGCAAACCAAACAACACAAGTTGTCTACAAGTTTCCCAAATAATAATAATAATAATAATAATAATAATATTAATAATAATAATAATAATAATAATAATAATAATAATAATAATAATAATAATAATAATAATAATAATAATAATAATACCTCCAAGGCCCTGATGTACCAACGGCTTATGTACAAACTTCGCGCCACCCAGAGCAATCAGATAGTGGATGGCTGGATGATCCCCCGTCTTCGCCGTACAACCCATAGCTTTCATCGTGGGTTGACCTAATGGGCTGAAACAAATAAACAAAAACATAAACATTAACATTAATAATAATAATAATAATAATAAAATAATAATAATAATAAGAACAATACCTGGGCGGTAGTGGCGGAAACTAATTCCGGTTAACATAACCGAAATAATTCCCGGCATTGCAGCGCTCGGCAATCCTGCTGATCATCCCCCCGCATGCGATGGCTCCCCGCAACTGCTTATGGGGGAAGGAGGCAAAGTACTCGGCCATGCACCGATGCAAGGCAATCGGCGTGCCGGTGAGTATGCAATACAGGTACATCAGGTCCGTCTTCGTCACCCGCTCGTTACAAGTGCACTGTGCCGTTAAGGAATGGGTAATGCAACGGTGAATGTAACGAGCCACGGGGTGACGAATGTTAGATGCCCTGTCACACCTCTCCCCCCCCCCTGCACAGGATAATAATAATAACAATAAGTATAATAATAATAAGTACAATAATAATAATAATAATAATAATAATAATAATAATAATAATAATAATAATAATAATAATAATAATAATAAGAAGAACAATACTTTGCTCTCGGATTCCCGAACTCTGGACCACCAATGGTGGGCCACCACGCATAGAGCACGTCATCAGGAACACTAGTGACACCTCTAGTGTAGACATCCTGAGCATTATCATTAACATTAACATTGATGTATTGTAAAATACATCTATTTCCAGTGTAAAGTTTGTACAGTTTTTGAGTCGTTTAGATAGTGTTTTTATTAGTTTTAGGCTTGTACCGGTCTATTTTATTTAGTATAGGTTTTTATAGATTTTAATTAGCTTTGGGTCATTTTTAGTACTTATGTATTTATTTTTTATTTTTAGGTGTTCATGGACGTTGGAGCGTAAACGAGCAACTTTGATCAAGTCAAGAACACCCGAGTCTAGAGCACGATGTCATAATACTATATATATTAATAGTATATTAGATATAATAATAATAATAATAATAATAATAATAATAATAATAATAATAATAATAATAATCTATATATATATATATATTGCAAAGCTAATAATCATACATGTCATAATATTATGCAATCTCTCCTTTAAGAGATGTCACATATAATGTGATGTGGCAACTCTACACCAATTAAAAAAAAGAAATAGATATGGTTTAAATATGGTTTAACCTAATCTATTAAATACCTAATCTACAAATGTAAATATTAAACCTTTATTATTTTCTCTCTCATGTTTCCTCCCATAACTTTTAAACGTTAATATCTTTTACATACGAGATTTTTTAAAGAAAAAAATTACACCAATTAACGATCGTTTTATTATCTTTTCAACGAGTACCATAGTGCTATATAAAAACGGAGAAAAAAACGACTATTTTTTATAACCCGACAGGTATTGTGTCAGGTTTGGGATTAGTTTTAAAAAAATTGTGGGTTTGGGTCGGGCCTGGGATTAGGTGATACCCGACCCAATTACTCGAAACCACATACCCAAATACCCGAACTATATACCCGATCATATACCCCTGAATTTTTTAACGCATCACATAACCCTTAGACTAATGCGTTCGATATTTCAATAAATATTTTTTTCCTTATTTCATGTTAGTTCTTTTTAAAATGATCGATTACAAACTTCCGAATTCATTTGACATTATATAATATTTTGTAATGACACTAGATTTATACCCCGGCGCAGAGATTCGTTTTTTTTATATTTGAATATGATAACTTATGGCAGAGATTTGTTTAAAATAATAATAATAATAATAATAATAATAATAATAATAATAATAATAATAATAATAATAATAATAATAATAATAATAATAATATTCATTAATCATATATTGGCAAGTCATTAGTTATGTTGTCATATTAGATATTTTAACCCGGGACGCTCCCAGGATAAAAACTAGCTTATAATAAAAGAATTGAATATTGTTGAGGTGGCATTCAATGGAGGCCTCAATCATCAATCTCTCATTTGAGAGATGGCACATATGATGTGATGTGGCAACTCTAAACCAATTAAAAAAAAGAAATAAATATTGTTTAATTTAATCTATTAAATACCTAATCTACTAAATTTAAATATTAAACTTTTATTATTTTCTCTCGTGTTTCATCCCATAACTTTTAAACGTTGATATCTTTTATATACGAGATTTTTAAAAGAAAAAAGTTACACCAAATTAAGGAGCGTTTTATTATCTTTCCAACTAGTACCATAGTGCTATATAAAAAACGGAGAAAAAAACGACTATTTTTTGTAACCCGATTGGTATTGTGTCAGGTTTGAAATTAGTTTAAAAAAATTGTGGGTTTGGGTCGGGCCTGGATTAGGTGATACCCGACCTAATTACCCGAAACCACATACCCAAATACCCGAACTATATACCCGATCATATACCCATGATTTTTTTAAAAGAAATAAATATTGTTTAATTTAATCTATTAAATACCTAATCTACTAAATTTAAATATTAAACTTTTATTATTTTCTCTCGTGTTTCATCCCATAACTTTTAAACGTTGATATCTTTTATATACGAGATTTTTAAAAGAAAAAAGTTACACCAAATTAACGAGCGTTTTATTATCTTTCCAACTAGTACCATAGTGCTATATAAAAAACGGAGAAAAAAACGACTATTTTTTGTAACCCGATTGGTATTGTGTCAGGTTTGAAATTAGTTTAAAAAAATTGTGGGTTTGGGTCGGGCCTGGATTAGGTGATACCCGACCTAATTACCCGAAACCACATACCCAAATACCCGAACTATATACCCGATCATATACCCATGATTTTTTTAACGCATCACATAACCCTTAGACTAATGTCTTCGATATTTCAATAAATAACTTTTTTTTCCTTATTTCATGTTAGTTCTTTTTAGAATGATCGATTACAAACTTCCGCATTCATTTGACATTGTATAATATTTTGTAATTTGTAATGGCACTAGATTTATACCCCGACGCAGAGATTTGTTTTTTTTTTTTATATTTGAGTATGATAACTTATGACGGAGATTTGTTTAAAATAAATAATAATAATAATATATTGGCAAGTCATTAATTATGTTGTCATATTAGATATTTTATTATGTCATATTTGATATTTCAACCCGGGACTTTCCCGGGATAAAAACTAGTAATAATAATATAGTAAATAAAAAAAAAAGAAAAACGTGACTTTAGCCACCTCACAGCCCATGGCCCAAGATCAAAACATGCTGTTGGGATTTATAATAGATATTTTCGTAGGAGGGAGGACAGCTGCGAGGAGAGGAGCATTATTTTCGTGTAGAGCAGCAGCAAGGAGAGCACCATTAAAATATTGGAGAAAGAAGTGGAGGTCAAGGGTTGAAGCCCGTGCCATCCCGGGTCAGTTCTAATTCAATATATATTATTTATTTATTTAAACCCGTAGTGAACACCATGATTTTGTCTTGCTTTTATTGTTTTGATTTTATCATGATAATTATTGGCTAGATCATAGTACTACCTAGGCGATGATGAATACGCTTGTTTGATTATTTTTCTTTTTGGTTTTGGAACTTTTGGTTGTGGGTGAATTTTAAAGTAAAGAACTTTTTATTTTTTTGGTTTGATGTATATGCATATTTAGTTTTGTTTAATTAATTTTTATAAACTCCACTTGCGTTTTTGTGAATGTCTTTCATGTATGAATGCGGGTTAGGTTGCGGACTGGGTGTTAGCAACTAGTTTATGGTTAATTCTGCAGGTTATCCATAGGAGTTGTAATTGTTAGTTAGATAATTCTAAATGTTCTACCAATTCTCAATAGCTGTAAGGTGCGAGATTGTTGGTCTGTCTAGGGTGTTAAATTGCTAGTTCTAGAGGCTTTGTGAGAAGATCTTCCTAGTTTCCTTAGCATTTCTTGTAGGCCAAGTCTTATCAGAAATATTGTAGTTACCCCTTGCACTTTCGGGTGTATTGTGACTTTCGCGCTGTGAGGTAGACTGTCTAGCGGGTACTTTAAGATTCGAGAAGGTAAGCCTGTGAGGGTAACCTCTTAACCGGTGGTTTAATAACACAACAGTATTCTAGGGTTTCCCCTTGAGAAGGGTCGAGGGTGTCTAGTTTATTCTTGATGTTTAGTATTTTAAGATCCCGGTTCCACACCAGCTCCATAACCATTAGAAGCTTATCATTCATGTGTAGGATTCTAGCCTAGGTAGTGCTTTCTCATCTTCTGATCTCAGAGCAGTTCCCAGCTCATGTCTTCAATTAGTTAAGTTTTATTTTATTTATTTACATTAGTTTGTTAGAAAACCCCCCAAACCATAAAAACATTATTAAGTCAGTTTGTAGATAAGTAGTCGAGTCTAGTTTACGTTTTCCATTAGAGTCTCGTGGGTTCGATACTCGGACTTACTTTAGCTGTACTGCACTGACCGGTACACTTGCCGGTTGTGTGGTTTAGGTTTAGAGAGTCTTAGGTTATAAATTTAAAACTTAGAGTGTCTAGTTTAGGTTAGTTAGTTTTTACTAAACCACTTTGAGCACATCAAACATTAACATTTAGATTAAGAACAAAAATAAATAATAATAATAATAAGAATAAAAATAAATAATAATAATACCTCTCCAAGCTCCTCGCTAGTGTACCACTGGGTGTGCATAGCCCACTCATCTAGGGAATAACCATACTCAACGCCGAGTATGGAAAACTCGACCTCTGGCGGTGGGGGGCGCGACGGTTCGGCGCACGACTGATCGTCACCATCCTTTCGTAGCCGAAGGCGAAAGGTGGATAGGAACTCTATCACCAACGGCCGATGGGACGGCGCACTGCAGTCGCCAAGAAACCTGTCCAATGGGCTCCCTTCTGGGATCCACTGTCGTGCAATCTCCTCTGCACCCCCCCTAGTGGCCCGAAGCGCGTCCCAACTAATCCCCCTCGGCTTATCGGTCTTCTTTTTTCTCAACCTCTGAAATCTTGGATTCGCGTAATCGAATCGCCGAAAATTGCAATGCTCCCAGCCCTTTAAGTCACCCCTGCCATGGGGCTAGCCCCCACGGACCACGGGCTCGTCAGGCTCCAACTCCTCCTCCTCATTCACGTAGTCCTCGTCTTCATAATTTTCCATAACTGCAAAAGCAAAGAATTTATAGTTAGGGCGTTTCTATAATAAAGGCGTTTCAAAAGAAACGCCAAAACTAATATAATTTAGGCGTTTCAAAACAAACACCTAAACTAATATACGGCCCGTAGAAGAAGTGCTTTTTCAGACTGACACACTGAAAGTCAGTCTGTTCATTGAATGTCCTCGTACCTCGTATTCCCTACGGGCCGTAGAGCCCTCTACGGGCCGTCTAGGGTTTAAATGCACTCCACCAACTCACTTCTACGGCCCGTAGAGGCCTCTACGGGTCGTAGAGGGTGTCCTCATTTATTACACTGACACCCTCTACGGCCCGTAGAGGGTTGTACAAACCTAATTTTTGTTGTTGTGTAAATAACATACCTCTTCCTTAATCCAGGTTGACTACCAAACCCTAACACCGAACCTTTTTTCCTCTGGCTACAATCCATGGCCATTTACAGATCAAACCCTGGTTCCTATTTCATCCATAAACAATCCTAAAAGCATAAAATTTGCATATTATTTACCCTAACAACCTTAATTCCCTCTCTGAGTAACAATGTATAACACCGTAAATTGTTGTTTTACTCCCAGATGCGCTTATACATAAACTACGTGATAGAGTGGATAATTTATGGCCTTGTAATCGTGCGAAGAAAGTATTAGTCATTGTAGTGCGTTGTGGTGGTTTGCTCTTGTTGTTGAGAATCCCTCGTATCAGATTTGACTATCTATAAAATCTTATTTATAAAATATATAAATATAAAATCATATTTATATATTTTTAGATTTATGTTGGATCATTAATGCTCTTGATGTATTGCTTGCTAGTGAACACTTATGTGTTTAGCAAGTTCAATCAGATTTGCACAGCGGAATGATAAGTAAAGTTACACTATCAACAGGAGTTATTACTCCCCCTAGATGTTTGAAAACTACAGACAAGTTTAATGAGAATCTAAGTAATGAATGTGAATGATAATAAATACTCAAACAGATTCTCAATAAATGAAATGGAAAGAACAATAATAAGCTTTGAAGGATTTCCATATTAATCAAAATCAATGTCTATAACAGAGGGGATGAACCCATCTATTTATAGACTTTACATATACATGAACCTTGCTAAAAGTAAGTCAGTAACAAGTTGCAACAACTTGCATTCTTGGAACTTGTACAAAAAGATAAAGTAATACTAAACTAATAAACTACTGAAACATAAGTCGGTATGTTGGATCAGTAATGCTCTTGATGTATTGCTTGCTAGTGAACACTTATGTGTTTAGCAAGTTCAATCAGATTTGCACAGCGGAATGATACGTAAAGTTACACTATCAACAGGAGTTATTACTCCCCCTGGATGTTTGAAAACTACAGACAAGTTTAATGAGAATCTAAGTAATGAACGTGAATGATAATAAATACTCAAACAGATTCTCAATAAATGAAATGGAAAGAACAATAATAAGCTTTGAAGGATTTCCATATTAATCAAAATCAATGTCTATAACAGAGGGGATGAACCCATCTATTTATAGACTTTACATATACATGAACCTTGCTAAAAGTAAGTCAGTAACAAGTTGCAACAAGTTGCATTCTTGGAACTTGTACAAAAAGATAAAGTAATACTAAACTAATAAACTACTGAAACATAAGTCGGTTAGAAAGATCTTTGAACAAGAGCTGATGAATGACAAACTACTGATGAGTAGTTTGTCTTCAGTAGTTCTTCAGTGAACTGTATGGTTAGACTTCAGAACTTCTAATACTTCTTCTTCAGTACTTGTTGAATCCTTTTTCAGTACTTTAGTCTTCTTTCTTCAGTAGTTCTATACTTAGGATATTTTGCAGAAGTGAATTAGACTAAGGTTTACAAAAGTGGTTTCACCAATCCTTTTTGTCCTAAAAATCTCCCCTTGGATTGATGAAGCCAAAACCTTTTCTAATTCATTATTGTCTTCTTCTGTCATTCACAATCTTCCATATCTCCTTGAACATGGAATTCTTCAGTTAATTAAGCTGTTCATCAGTGAGAGATCCCCTTTGAGGTTCCAGATGTTGAATTGTAAGCATGTCCTGAGTTGATAGTTTCTTCAGTTCATTCATGGACTTGTAGGCCTTGCTTGTAAGATCTCTCCTTGTCACTAATACTGAGTTGTCATCAGTAAAGGACCATCTGATGATCAGCACTTTAGACTTGTCAAAGTCTGAAGTATAGGGAACCATGCTGGATCCCTGGGATGTTCCTGAGTGTTGGATATTCTCTATTTCAGTGAATCTCAAGTGGGATTCACTTCTATCTTCCTTTTGCATCACATCAGGTAGTTTGAAAGTGGTAAATTGTAACACCCCAACCGATGGCGGAAACATCGATGTGTCACGTAGTGACGATTGTTCAATAGCTCATGGACTAAAAGTGTAAATTTGAATACATTGTTTAAATAATTTATTACATTGAAATGAAATACAACGATTCTAACTGCCAACTAAATTGAAATACAATAAATCAAAATCTAATATAAATCCGAAGGCTTAAAGGATGCATCTCAAAACAACCTGAAACATGTACAAAATAATTTGGTCAATACAAAAAAAATTGTATTGGTGAGCATACCCTGTCTAAATAAATATAGTAGAAAAGTGTTTAGCAATTCATGTGCGGTACCATTTGCAATTATGTAATAAGTAATATCCGTTCAAAACCAAACCTGAGAATAATGACTAACACATGACTAACCAACTGAATAATGAATTAACAAGTCAATGACCAAGATTCTCTCAACAGAGTCTCAAGGGGGTATACCATAGTACTATTCATTGAAAAGCTAGGCCGCCCAGCGGTTAATGATTTTGACAAGTCATAGACACACAAATTATCATAAAGCAAACACACATGAGAATTGCATCAAGTATAAGAAATTGAAACTTGATTAATATATAAGTACATGAGTCACCCCAAAGTAGTAAAACGGTAAAAAGGGGAAAGATATACTCACAGTTTGCGAAAGCGATCAAAATCCACTTAAGCGGTCGTGAGTTAAGTAATGGGAATTCCGAGGAATTCAACCTATAATGTGCAAGCACACTAATAAGGAAATGTCTAAAAAATCTAAGGTATCTAGGGTCTAAGGCATTAGGGTTTGCTAAGTCGATTTGGGGAATTAGAGTTTTTATGTTAAGTCGCGTTAATGTACAAGTTGTATACCACAAATAATATATGAAAGGTTGTAAATGTGGTTTAAATAATAATTATTACCTATTGAATAAAAATATGTTTGAATAATTAAGACAAATTAATTTAGTTAGTTACTTTAACTAAATTAAAATAAATACAATAATCATAAATATATAAATAAATAATTTTGAGTTACACAATGATCCAACAAAAGATAATAAAGACATTAAACCATATGCGTATTTCTATTTTATAAGAAAAATATTTATAAAATAGACGTTTAAATTGTATAAATAAATAAATGTTTTATTATGTCTAATTAAACGTAAATAAGACTAATAATACTATACATGATCCAAAAATACTAATTTTATAGAAAATGGATGATTTCTGATGTAAATAGATTAGAATAATTTTCCCATAATTTATATAAACTTATTTATATTTAAAACTGATTTAACGAGATTAAATTATGTTTAAATGATTAAAAATAGGAAAGTCAATAAAATTAAATGTTTTCTGAACCAATAATTTTTATATCAGTTCATGACGATGAGAAATAATTACCCAAAAAGTTTGAGATTAAAATCATTAAAAACGAATTTTTAATCAATTAATTATGATTAAAACAATTTAAATTAATAAAATAACAAAAATATTACATTTTCAAGAAAATAAAAGTAGGATAATTTTATTTAGAGTGTCAAGATGTTACACCTAAATTTCATGATTTTTGGAGCAAAAATGAATTTTCTATGAATATTATAAGAATAATGAATTTATATAAATATAATATATGATAATATGAATAAAAAAAAATCAGGAAAGAATTGGTCTGCTGAGGGACTCGAACCTGAGTCTTTCCTAGCGATAAGCTGCATACAACCACTCTACCATATTCAGTTTTGTTGAATAAACTCAAATCAAATGTAATTTATATAAAGTTACTTTATACATCATCTTCCCCAAATATACTAAGCAAGAACCCTAACCCTAGGTTTTAAAATCGAACCCAAAACATTTCTGTTATCAATCACAAACATAGGGCTTTTATCAGGAATCGAATAAAGATTAAAACGGCATAAAAAACATGAGCTTACCATACGCTTTTATGTGTCAAAATGAAGAAGAAACTGCCGATCATAACCCACGAATTGGAGGTTTCTGGACGTTTATATGTTGTGTTTTTCGTGGGTTTAAAGAGTGTAAAGGATTGGGGACGAACTTCAGTAACCAATTTATAAAATTATCCAGGAAAATGGCGTTTAATCTTGGTCTTAAAATGTCGACGGTTACAAGCCTTAATTCCCATTGAAACTCGTTTATTGCTTGATATTATTGAGGGTAATACGTTACAATGCGTGGAGAAACGTATGAAGACCATTAACCGCGCTAATTTCATGTTAAAAAAAACTGATTTGGGAAACGCCAGAGACTCGCCGGCGGTGAGCCTCTCTGGCCGGAACAAGATTAGAGGGAGACAGAGTTGTTTTTTTTTTTTTTTTTTTTTTTTTTTTGAGTTTAAAACTTTCACAATGTGGCAAGAACAGTCCCTCTAGTTTAAATTAGTCAAGTTTCTTTAGTAAAACACTAACCAAGTTAAGATAATTAACCAAAATGCCTTGACAACTTTATAAACTTAAACTCTTTTTTTTTCCACTTATTTAATAAACTTATTTTTTTTATAAACGAAATGAATAAAACAATTGATATTTCCTCAAACTTTTCACGTTTAAATTAAAAATTTAAAAGTAACTCACGTTTTAATAAATTTGAGAACGTCGAAAAGTATAGGGACTAAATTTGTTAATTGATTAACGATGGAGGTGACGGATGTCACATAAATGATGTTCAGTAACTACCTTAGTGTGCAGTCTGTCTGTGATAGTCTTCTGGATTTGGTAAGCAAATGTTGAAGGATCCCTAAATTGAGTTATCAGAGGCTTCTCTTCAATATCAAAGTCTCCTTGAACAACTGTGTTGCCTTCCAGCAACACCATCTTGAAGTCAGTCTTTGTATTGTCCTCTGGTTTCTTCTTGGTATCTGGTCTTTTAACACCAGAAGTTCTAACTACTGAAATTAATACTTCAGAAGTTTTGAACTTCTCTGGATTAGCAGCCTTGTACTTCTTGTATGTGTCCAGCAGTCTTTCTTCTTTCCATCTTGACACAGAGGCTTTTGAACCATAGTTATTTGCTACCAGTTCTTCAATCATCTCAGCTCTCTTGGCTTTTCCATCTTTATTTGTTGCAAGTTTGTCAGCAACAAGTTGAGCTCTTTTAGTCAGCTCATCCATTGAGAGCCCTTTGAGTGAATAGGCTTTTGTTTTGCTGTTCTTTGTTATAAAAGACATCAGTTGTTGTCTTTTGTCTTCTTCAGCAACTCTCTCTGTTTCAGCTTGCCTATTTAACTCAGCTTCATAAGCTTGAAGCTTTTCATTTAAGCTCAAATCATCCCTTGCTTCCAAGTTATTCCAGATCTCTTCTTCCTTAGCCTTTCTTTGGGCTGCAATCAAACTCTTCTCAAGTAGTTCTTTGGACATTGATAGTGGAGAAGGGTTCAGCACAGTCATTGTTGTAGTTGTTGTAGGCCTTGGAATAGGAGTTGGTTATTGTTGTTCAGTTGTGTTGGAAGGCTCTTCAGCTGTTTGTATGTTGGAAGTGTTAACTTCTGATGTGTTGACAGGAGTGTCAACTACTGAAGGATTGTCTTCAGTATTTTCTGAATCATCAGAAGTTTCATCAGAAGTTTCTTCAATATGGCCTTGGGAAGTTTCAGCTTCAACTTCAGTTCCAAAGATAAGCCTTTGTTGATATTTTCTGGCTTTCTCTTGGAGTTCTCTTTCTTGTAGAGCCACTCTTGCCTTTATTCTGGCTTCCAGTGACTCCCTTGGTTCCTTAATCTTCTCCCCCTTTTTGGTTTCATCCACTTCTGGAAGCTTAGAAGGTTGAGAAGTTGTACCAGTGAGCTTGGCAATCTGTCTTGAGTTGTGGTCAATTTTGTTGGACAGATCATTCATCTTGGTTTTGATCACCTCAAGTTGGTTTTTGGTTGACAGCTCCAAAGCAGCTATGAAAGTTTTGAGGTGATTGGCAATAAGGTTGTTCATCATCTGGTATAGGGGACCATCTGGGCTGCATAGTTGGTTCAGATCTATGCTTGTTGACCCAGGGAATTGTGTAGGCATATTTAGTGAGGGGTGTGTTTTGGTGTGATCTTCATGTTGTACAGAAGATGCCACTTTAGGGGAATCAGGGATCAAGTGGTCTTTAACTGATCTGGTGTGACCAGCTCTTTGAGCTTAGAGACACCAGGTGTAGGACCTTCACTAGCAGCCGTCAATTCAATTTTAGTGGAATGTGAATCATCATCCAAGTCAATGGAATCATCTGAATCCCTGCTTACTTCCTCAATGAGGACAGTATCAGTTACATCATGAGCTGAGCCCAACTCAGTTGTCTCATGTACCTTTTTTTCTTGGTTCAGAGGATTTCCTACCTCAGGCATTAAGCCTTCATTGGTATTTGCCACAAGTGAGGTCTTAGCTATGTTACTTCTATCCTCAAATCCACCACTGGGTGGTATATGAGTAGTAGCAGCCACAAATGTACCTAGAGTTTCTAAGTTTGGGCTTAGAGACCCTGGTTCATCCTCATCTCTTTGGTTAGGGCTAGGGATATCCACATCCATGTCAAGTGCTGAAGATATGTCCCCTGTTTGATGTGGTTGTTGGGGACTGACATGTTCTTATGGGATGGTCTCTTTTATCCCAGAGAGAAGTTTGGCAATTTTAAGGGCTTCAGGTTCAGAAATTTGTGGTGCTGGTTCAGTAGTTTGGTCTATGGGTTCAGCAGTTTCAAAAGAAGAGTCTATGGGGATTGTTTTCTTAAATTTCTTTCTTTTGAATAAAATGGTTATTGGTGCTCTTGTGGGGGTTTGAGATGGATGAGACTGAGAGGATGTTTCAGTCACATCTTTATCAAGTGCAGATTGCACATTAGCAAGTTCAGGCATCTCAACCTTCTTAACTGCCTTTCTTTTCAGGCTGGTGGGTTTTTGTTTTTGCTGTTTTGGTTTCTTGGCCTTTTTGGGTGAAGGTTTGGAAGATGAGGGTTCCTTGGGGACTGTTGTGTGTTCCCCTTGGTCATCTTCTGGCCAGGTGGCCGGTTTATTGTACCTAGAGTATGCTTGTGAGGTTAAAGGGTTTAAAACAGTTGTTTGACCCACAAGCACCTCTTCTCCAAGTTCCTTTATTATGCATTGCATAATAAATCTTGGATACAACAAAAACTTCTTTTTAGAATTGAGATGATGTAACGCCAACTCATTAAAGAAAAGTGCTGATGCCCTGAATTTTGTTTCATTCACAATGGAATGAAAAATTGATTGAAAAGTAGAGGGCATCTGATCATAAGATCCAGTTTTTGGACTCAAACACATAATTATATAGTGAAACAAAAGTTTGTACTTAGGTTCAAAATATTTCTTAAAAATAGTAGCATGTGAGAGAGTACCTTGGTAACCACACTCTGTCATGGTTAAATGAATTTCAGAGTTTGGAAATTGATCTGGGGCACCCACATCATCCAGACCCAGTCTAATCCCCAAAGTTTCTGGTGTGATTACCATTCTCCTTCCTTGGATGGTTGAATTGAGGGAGATCACCTTATCATTTACTGTCACCGTCTGCGCATTTGCCCAGAACTCATTAAGAGTCTCAGTGTGGATTGGAGGATCAATGGTGAGGGCAGTAAAGTATTGGGATTTAACGACTAAATCAATGATTTCGTCGTATTGGGACCAGGCTTCATGTTTTTCGAAGTAGCCTTTTTGATTATGTCCCTGTTTCAGAGTTAGAGCCATGTGGTTTGTGTGTGTGTGGATCGAACATTGTTTTTGCAGGTTCAGGGTTTGAGAGCTTTTTGAGAGAGAAGGAGGGAATTTTCGCTTTTTGAATGGATAAGTGTTGGAAAAGGTGTTTATCAGAAGTTTATAACCGCCTTAGGTCAAACTACTGATATGGGAAAAGTCTGATTTACCCTTATTGACCAAACTGCTGATGAAGAACAATTATTATCAGTAGTTCCCATTTTCTCTTCAGTAGTTTATTAACAACCGATGAGAATGTTTATAAACACTTTATTCATAACTTCTAAAGATTATTTTATCAGAAGTTAATCATTTTTCAGAAAATATTCCCATACTGATGTTTTTGTTCATCAGTAGTTTCTCTCATTTTGTTTTTCAGAAGTTTTTGGTCTAAAAACAGATGTAAGTGAAAAATAAAATATGTGCAGGAAAAGTAAAAGAACACTTACAATCTTGCTGAAATGTTGATGTGTCAAGAGGTTTTGTTAATATGTCGGCTATCTGATTAGCTGTTGTGACATGCTTCACTTCAATCTTGCCTTTTTCATAGCAATCCCTGATGAAATGATACATGATTTCAATATGTTTAGTTTTTGAGAACTGAACAGGATTTTGAATGATGCTAATGGCAGATTTGCTGTCTACAAGCAATGGTGTCTTGGTTTCTTTGATTCCATAATCAAGAAGTTGATATTGGACCCATTGTATCTGTGATGTACAACTTTCAGCTGCAATGTATTCAGCTTCAGCAGTTGAAGTTGCAACAGATGTTTGCTTCTTTGATTGCCAGGACACTAGACAGTTTCCCAAGAATTGACAACCACCAGATGTTGATTTTCTTGACATTTTGCACCCTGCATAGTCACTATTTGAAAAAGCTGATAACTTGGTATTGCTTGAAGCAGGATACCAAATTCCAAGTGTAGGAGTTCCTTTCAGATATCTGAAGATTCTTTTGACTGCAATGAGGTGTGATTCCCTAGGAGCTGATTGATATCTAGCATAGACACATGTTGAAAACATAATATCTGGTCTAGAAGCAGTTAGATACAAAAGGGAACCTATCATTCATCTATACATGGTTTGATCAACCTGTTTTCCTTGATCATCTGGTTCAACTTGTGTGGTAGGTGTCATGGGAGTGGAACATGATTTACAGTTTTGTAAAGAAAATTTGTTCAATAATTCTTTAACATATTTTGATTGATGTATAAAAGTTCCATTAGTTTGTTATTTAATCTGCAATCCTAAAAAGTACTGCAGTTCTCCCATTGTACTCATCTCAAATTTTGATTGCATGAGTTTCTTAAATTCATCACACAATTTTGTGTTTGTTGAACCAAATATGATATCATCAACATAAATTTGAACAAGTAAGACATGATTTTCAACATTTTTAATGAAAAGAGTCTTATCAATGGAGCCTCTTGTAAAGTTATTTTTGAGCAAAAAGTTAGAAAGTGTTTCATACCAGGCTCTTGGAGCCTGTTTTAGCCCATAAAGAGCTTTGTCTAGCTTGTACACCCACTCAGGATGAGAAGAATCCTCAAACCCAGGTGGCTGACAAACATACACTTCCTCTTTAATCTTTCCATACAAAAATGCACTCTTGACATCCATTTGAAAAACTTTTATTTTGTTGGAAATGGCATAGGCCAGAAATAACCTGATGGCCTCAAGCCTTGCAACTGGAGCAAATGTTTCATCATAATCAATTCCCTCTTCTTGAGAGTAACCTTGTACCACCAGTCTTGCCTTGTTCTTAATGATCATACCAGCTTCATCTTGTTTGTTCCTAAAAACCCATCTTGTGCCATTTGGTAGCTTATTTGGTGGTAAGGGACAGATTTCCCAAACTTGTTGCTTCTTGAATTGAAGCAACTCATCTTGCATAGCTTCCACCCAATTGTTGTCTTTGAGGGCTTCTTGGTACTTCTTAGATTCCAACTGAGAAATGAATGCTGAGAAGAAGCAAAAGTTGGAAAGTTGGTTTCTTGTGAGAACACCTGATGCAATATCACCCATGATCTGTTCAAGTGGATGATCTTTGTGTTCAATCAGTTGTTGTAAACCACTGACATGTGTAGGTGGCTCTTGTATTTCATCAAACAAACCACTGAGGTTAATAATATCTGATTCAGCTATTTGAACATCTTCAGTAGTTGTAGGAGCTAAAGAAGATGTTTGAGTTTGTACATCAGCAGTTGTTGAATCAGAAGTTTGTGAAACTTCTGATGGTTTGAAAGTTGACTTAATGACTGTTTTAGGAGTCCATGGTGCTGGATCCTCATCATCAAACCTTTGATCACCATAATAAGTAGGTTTAGATGAAGTAACAGTCTTTTCAGGTCCAAAGTGGAAGCTGTCAAGGTCAAAGAGTTCAGCAGGATGTGCTGGAATAAGAGTGTGTTTTGACTTATTGAACTTGACATTCAGTGTTTCTTCTACTATCTTGGTTTTTGAATTAAAAACCTTGTAGGCTTTTCTAGTGGAATAGTAACCAAGAAAATAACCTTAATCAACTTTAGCAGCAAACTTTGAAATAGAGTCTTTAATGTTTAGAATGAAACATTGACATCGAAAAGCCCTGAAAAAGGAGATAAGAGGCTTTATGCTATGAAGAACTTCATAGGCAGTCTTGGAGTGTCTCTTGTTGACAAGGACTCTATTTTGAACATAACATGCAGTGTTAACTGCTTCAGCCCAGAAATACAATGGTAGGCCTGAATCAGCTAACATTGTTCTTGCTGCTTCAATTAAAGTTCTATTCTTCCTTTCTACCACACCATTTTGTTCAGGAGTTCTGGGAACACTGAATTGTCTAATAATCCCTTTAGACAAACAGAATTCATCTAGAGTTTTGTTCCTGAACTCTGTCCCATTATCACTTCTAATGGCTTTGACAGATAGAGAATACTGTTTCTCTACTTGTAGAATGAAGAACTTAATGATTTCAGCTGCCTCATCCTTGGAGAATAAGAAGAATACCCATGTGAATCTTGAATAGTCATCAATGAAGACCAAGCAATACTTCTTCTTACGAAGGCTCATGATTTTTACAGGCCAAAATAAGTCCATATGGAGTAGTTGAAGACATGCAGTTGTGATGTGTGAAATGTGTAGTAAATAAATCAGTTAAGTTTTAAAAATGGAAAAACCTACAAAACCACACACTAACGGCAAGTGTACCGGTCGCAGTATAGCAAAGCAAGTAAGTCCGGAATATCGAACCGTGGACACAATATGGCGACTCTCGGTACTAAACCTCTGTCGACTCCTAGCCTATTAATCTGGATTTTTGTGAATTAATTTTAAGCTAAATGTAAATAAGATAAAAGCAATTAAAATAAATAACACAGAGACGAAAACAGGAAACTAAGAATACTGGATCGAACTCAGATAATATGGAAGGCAACTACCTAGGTCTAGAATCCTACCTGCAGACTCACAACTCTCGGAATCGAATAATGGATTGGCTACCAGGTTTTCTAAAGATACGCCCGACCCAGGAAACCCCTAAAGCATGCTAGATCACCTCCCAGTCTCACTAACACCTCTTAGAAAATCCTAAGGGACGTGTAAGTCACTGGTTACTAGTTCGGATCACCTCCCGGTCTCACCTCACTAGGGAATGCTAAGGTACTCGAAAGACTCGCTCACCTCCCGGTCTCGCTTGTCACAACACATCCAAAAATGCGAAGGAATAATCTAATTGGCTTGGAAATAATTCGGAATTACAAGAATCTAAAGACACACTAGGCAAGGATCACCTCCCGGTCTCACCTCTACCCGATACCTAAAGATCTAGACAACCCGACACCCTATCACCTCCCGGTCTCAAGGAATGGCAGAATACCTAAGTCCTCTAAACTCTCAAATCAAGTTCCTATGGAATTAGACGTCAAAAACCATAAACTAGTTACAAGCACAAAGCAGGCAACCTAACATGCATCTATAACTGAAAGACATTCAACAAGACACATGTGGAACTATCAAAGATTATAACTTAGACTTAAATACACAAAAGCATTATAACCAAACTCAAATAGATCTTTACCAAAACATAAGCCACTTATATAATTAAACAAATCCGAAAGTCATAAAAATGCTAAGTATTCATAATAACGACCTAGGTAGCATAAATGTTTAGCTACTCATCAACATGGAAAAAGATAAAAACATGGGTTCAAAATAATATATAGCCATGGCAATAATATTTATAAACACAAAGTAAATAAATATTAAGTCAAAAATTTTTGTAGTCGAACCCGTGCCTTCAATCTTAAACCCGTGCCTTCCTGGCCTTCAATTAATATCTAAAAGAAATATTGAGCTGTTGATCGCGGCCTCTTCAATGGCGGCTGGCAATTCTTTTATGCGATGATAATGTGCCGTCTGACTTCTTTTGTCTGACTTCCTCCCCCTTTATAATATGTCATATGTCATAGGGTTTTTAAAATCTTGGGCTTTGACTTTTCTCTTCATAAATTTTCGTAAGTCCACATGGACTTAAGTCCATTTTTATTTATTATTATTATTATTATTATTATTATTATTATTATTATTATTATTATTATTATTATTAGTAGTAGTAGTAGTGGTAGTAGTGGTAGTGGTAGTGGTAGTAGTAGTGGTAGTAGTAGTGGTAGTAGTGGTGGTAGTAGTGGTGGTAGTAGTGGTGGTAGTAGTGGTAGTAGTAGTGGTAGTAGTAGTGGTAGTAGTAGTGGTAGTAGTAGTGGTAGTAGTAGTGGTAGTCGTAGTGGTAGTCGTAGTGGTAGTCGTAGTGGTAGTCGTAGTGGTAGTGGTAGTGGTAGTGGTAGTGGTAGTGGTAGTGGTAGTGGTAGTCGTAGTGGTAGTAGTAGTGGTAGTAGTAGTGGTAGTGGTGGTAGTGGTAGTAGTAGTGGTAGTAGTAGTGGTAGTAGTAGTGGTAGTGGTGGTAGTGGTAGTAGTAGTAGTAGTGGTAGTGGTGGTAGTAGTGGTAGTAGTAGTAGTAGTAGTAGTGGTAGTGGTAGTGGTGGTAGTGGTAGTGGTGGTAGTAGTAGTAGTAGTAGTAGTAGTAGTAGTAGTAGTAGTAGTAGTAGTAGTAGTAGTAGTAGTAGTAGTAGTAGTAGTAGTAGTAGTAGTAGTAGTAGTAGTAGTAGTATACTTCAAGCTCGCATTTCGGCTATTCTTGGCTTGACCAAAATTCCTTGTTTACGTTCAAACGTCCATGAACACCGGCTCTCAAGTGTTCGTGTCCCGGTTAGAAATCATTCGTTTGAGCTCATTTTCCACGAACACCTATATAATAGTAAAATAAATAAATAAATAAATAATAAAACTGACACGAAACGAATACAAACTTGACCAAATAATATACAAAATACATAGGAAATTAGATGTGGTTTGCAACGCATCAAGTTGTTTTAGATTCTTCAATAGACTTATAGGAGGACTTATGTTGTTTTCCCTTCAAACAGGATACACAGTGTTCTTGACACTGGTATACTTTCAAAGGTAGACCTCTGACCAAGCCCATTTTTGTGACTTTATTTATAGTTTTAAAGTTCACATGGCCAAGTCTCCTGTGCCAGAGATCAGTCTCTGAAGTTGATGCCTTTGAGAAGAAACAGGCAGTGTTGTTCAGTTCTTTGTCCATTTCAATGTCCACTGCATAGACATTGCCACATCTTTTGGCTATCAACAAAGTATGATCTTCAATGATCTTCTCTATCAACTTCTGGCCTTCTGGTGATATGATCTTGCATGTTGTCTTTGTGAAAAAGGAAGAATATCCTTTATCACACATTTGAGACACACTTAGCAAGTTGTACTCAAGGTTTTCAACCAGATTGACCTTGTCAAACTGTATTTTGCCAAAGGAGACATTGCCATGTCCTAGCACATATCCCTTAGCATTGTTCCCAAAGGATACAAATCCTTCTCTTTGACAGATAAAATTGTTTATTAGGTATTTGCATCCTGTCATATGCATTGAGCCTCCACTGTCCACATACCAAATGCTATTTAAGCCTCTGGAGACCCTCTGCACAAAGTAGCAAATTAGTTAGATTTAGGCACCCAAGCCAGTTTGGCTTTGGGTTTGCTCTTGAGAACATTTACAGTTTGTTCTTGACCAAGTTGAGGAATCCATGTCTTTTTGGCAATGGATTTTTCATTAAGAGCAATGGTGGTATCCTTTTGAGGACCACCATCAACCTTGGTCATCAGTAGTTGTACCATGTTCATGAGATTTTTTATCTCAGCAGTTTGTGAAACTGCTGATGATGTAGGTTTAACTACTGAAAGAGAATTTTGAGAAAAAGACTTTTGTTGAGATTTTATCTTTTTCAGAGAAAAGGTGTTTACTGGTTGTTGTTTCCTAGGAGAAAAAGTTTCTTTAAAATCATTTTTGATTTGTTTTCCCACAACCAATTGTGAAATTTTCTTGTTGTACTGAATCCCTTTTCTATATCTACAAAATTCTGTCTTGTGGTTGAACAGATCACAGATTTCACATTCTTTTGCCTTTTCTTTTTCATTTGAAGGCAAGTTTCTGACTGTCTTGATTGGTTTTAGGTCATCAGTAGTTTTCAGGTTCTCAACTCCTGATGTAGATGAAACTACTGATGGCTTAAAGTTAGATTTTATCAGTACTTCTGAAGAACTTTCTTTGTGAGTTTTTAGAAAGTTTTCATGAAAAGATGTGCATTCTTTCTCTTCAGAAGTTTCACCTGAAACAATTTTTCTCCCATCTTCAGTAGTTTTGGGGGAAAAATCTGTTGGTGTTTCAGTGTGATTGTACCCTATGCCAAACCTAACATTTGAAGCACTTTGTTTGTTTAGCAGCAGTTGGTACCCCTTACAAGATTCTACCCATTTTTCACAACTTTGTATTTTCTTCTTTTGATTGATTTCTCTTTCAAAAGTTTATAATCTCCCATGTAATTTTGTAAGAGTAAGGGAGCTAAAGTCTGGTGAAGATCTTAAGACTATACAATATGTTTCCCATTTTTCTGGTAAAGACCTTAAAAATCTATGAAGCATAGATACAGTTGTATAGGTCTGACCATTTAATTTTAGCTGAGATATTAATGAGGAGAATCTTTCAAATTGTTGAGTTAAATTTTTCCCATTAATGTGAGCAAAAGTTTCATATTGTTGAGCCATGATTTCTCTAGTGTTGGCGATCACCTCTTCAGTTCCTCCAAACTGTTCTTTGAGGCAGTCCCAAAGCTCTTTGGCACTATCACAATGTAATAGGCCAGAGTAGATTTTATTTGGGAGTGCCATTGCCAACATAGAGAAAGCTTTAGCATCAAGCTTAAGTTTTAGGAAATCATCATCTGTATAGTCTTTTGGGTCTTTTGTTATTTCTTATTTAGTTTCAAGATTGATATTTACTGGTTTGTGAGGACCATATATCACATATTTCCAGCCACCAGTGTTGGTCTGTGATAATGTATGTGCCATTCTCCTTTGCCAGATATTGTATTCATTTCTTACTAGCATAACAGGTTTATTGGCAGAACCAGTATTATGAGGATCCATTTTAAAGAGTATTGATTTGTCAAATATCTCTTAAAGTGATGGATGTTGATAAAAGTGAATTGTAATCCTTTATTGAATATCAATAAGAGCCTGTGTCTGATTCTCAATGTGTTAGATTGATATGTGATCAGATAAACCAGTGCTCTGATACCAATTGTTGGATCAGTAATGCTCTTGATGTATTGCTTGCTATTGAACACTTATGTGTTTAGCAAGTTCAATCAGATTTGCACAGCGGAATGATAAGTAAAGTTACACTATCAACAGGAGTTATTACTCCCCCTAGATGTTTGAAAACTACAGACAAGTTTAATGAGAATCTAAGTAATGAATGTGAATGATAATAAATACTCAAATAGATTCTCAATAAATGAAATGGAAAGAACAATAATAAGCTTTGAAGGATTTTTGTATTAATCAAAATCAATGTCTAAAACAGAGGGGATGAACCCATCTATTTATAGACATTACATATACATAAACCTTGCTAAAAGTAAGTCAGTAACAAGTTGCAACAAGTTGCATTCTTGGAACTTGTACAAAAGATAAAGTAATACTAAACTAATAAACTACTGAAACATAAGTCGGCTAGAAAGATATTTGAACAAGAGCTGATGAATGACAAACTACTGATGAGTAGTTTGTCTTCAATAGTTCTTCAGTGAACTGTCTGGTTAGACTTCAGAACTTCTGATACTTCTTCTTCAGTACTTGTTGAACCCTTCTTCAGTACTTTAGTCTTCTTTCTTCAGTAGTTCTATACTTAGGATATTTTGCAGAAGTGAATTAGACTAAGGTTTACAAAAGTGGTTTCACCAATCCTTTTTGTCCTAACAATTTACAATTACATAACTACTATTTAATCAATAAAAGTGCGGAAGCGTGATCTAAAACATGATACGAATACAAATCCTAATCCTGTAATCCGTTTATAAACCTATTCAAATAATTATATAAAACATATCATAAGGTGTTTAGAGAATACCTTAATGAAATAGTGAAGATAAAGACCTTGAATCTTATAAATGTCACGCTAGTAGACTCCATCACAAATCACGAAATCCTGAATCAGCTCCTTAAACGAACCTTTCGAATCAACACCTTGAATCACAACACGGCGGCGGCGGCCAAGGCCAGCCCTAAGCCACAATAGTGGTACCATGGTGGCGGCCGAGAGGATGGTAGTCGGCCCCTTTATCGTGGCAGGTGGCAGCCACCATGTGGTGGTGGTTTCTTTTGGTGGCTATGGTTTTTTCATAAAACTCATGGAGGCTCCTAACGATGTTAGGGTTTGAGAATAAGTTGTTTACATTTAGATAAAGAACTTTCATTTTAGCCCCCCCCCCCTATTTGATTGTTTTTTAACAAAATTGCTGATGCACTATTATGTGGACATCACTGTCGAATAGACTAGGGTTAAGTCATGTATTGTGTTACATGAGATTGTGGTGATCCATAAGGGCATTTTATGGATCTGATGCATTTGTAAATATAGAACATAATCATAAGCTAGATTCGACCATTCGAAAGGGTCGAATGTGGCAAAGTTCCACATTCGACCTCCTTAAATGGGCGAAGGTGGCTTTATGATTATGGACTATAAATAGCAATCTCATGTTTGGTTTTCATTTGTAGATTTGAGTTTGTGTTTTGAATGCTCTCAAGGGGGAGGTCATGCCCAACCTCCCCCGGCCCCGAGATAGATGTTTATCCTACTGATGACAGTGTCTGTAACCGTTTCTGATGTAATACAAATCTGTGATGACTTTGTTATCTTATATTTCTGTCTCGTCTCGAATCTCCTGTCTGAAACCGAGTTGTTTTCGCTTAATCGATCCATGAATTCGGTTATTAACCGGGTTCTCAACTGGTATCAGAGCATAGGCTCGATTTCACGATTGCAAATTGATCTGAATTGATGAAAACAGATTAGAATTCTGGTTTAAAAGTTAAAAACCCAAGAAATTTTGAAGCTTTTCATAAAAACATGGTTTTTGATTGAATTGGAGTTGGATTTGTTGTTATTTTCACAAATTCTTTCACAAATGTTTGTCTAAATTCAATTACGAACAAAACCTAACAAATTTCATTACATTTGGTGAAAATTTTGTCAAAAACTAATCAGATTCGTGTTCTTGAGGTTGAAGATGATGAACAGACCTGGAACGGTCGAATGTGAGATTTGAGGGTCGAACGTAGCCTTATTTGGTCGAACGTGGAGTATTAGTTGGTCGAACCTAGAAAGTATTAGTGTGATTTTGTTCATTCGGCCTTATTGGGTACATTCGACCAATCGAGTGGTCGAACGTGGGTTTAAACGGTCGAAAGTGAACTGAGTTTGTTATTTTCTACATTCGAACTTTATCAAACGGTCGAACGTAGACTAATTTTTACATTCGACCACACGACATTTGAAAAGGGTCGAACGTAGAATCTGATTTTCAAAGATTTTCATTCTTAAGGTCGAACCAAGAATGAGACACATTCGACCCTTGTAAAAGGTCGAATAAGACTGGTTACTTCCACATTCGAACCTACGAATTTTTGGATAATATTTTTCAAATTTTAAGGTGTACAAAAAATTTCGAAAGGCTGATTTTAGAAAATTTTTGAAATAATTTTTGTTGAAAAATGATGAATTACTTGGCTATGTCAAGAATTGATGATCAGATAAAAGCTGCAATGCAACAAAAGCTAACATGGGAACAAGTTGTTGCATCTAAGATTCAACAATCTGTTACACGACCAGCTGTGCAACCAACTGATAAAATGGTTAATGTGAATGAGTGTGTTAACAGAGAAAGTGTTAAAAGTAATGTTGTGTGTCTTGTCAAACAAGTGGGGAATGATGATTCAAGTGAATTGTCAGAGAGTGATTTGAGTTCTGATACGAGTTCAAAAAAGAGTGAATCAAGAGGAAGTGATACATCAAATGTTGATGGCAATTCTGAAAATGGTAATAATGCAGATGATGAGGTAACTTTAAAATTCTGAATGTGCTAACTGTTTTGAGTGTGTCAAATTGAAAAATGAAGTGCTGAAACTTCTTGAGGACAAACAGAACTTAACAAATAAACTTGAAAGATTTCAAATTGAAAATAAAATTTTGGCAAATAATGAAGGACATATTTTTGAATAAAATTGAATCTTTTAAGAAAGAGATTTCAGAACTTCTTAACACCATTTCAAAGAATAATTCCACATCAGAGTTGGAAATCACAACACCTTGTGTTGTTGATCCTAATTCTGAGGTGAAATCAAAACTTGAAGTGAAAAATGAAAATGTGGTTGTCACTTTAGAAACTGAATCTGAAGAAAAATCCATATTCAAGTTTCCTGAAGGAATTGAAGGATCCTATATGTTGATAGGACAGGACAAATTGATTTTCAATAAAGATTTTTCAATTGATAATATCGAACAATCGTTACTTAAATGTATCTTTGTCGATAACAATGATTTGATAAATAAATTTAGAAGTCAATTTGGTCATCTTCATTTTGAACTTAGTCCTAACCAACATGAGAATAAAAAGGATCAGTCTGGGAATAAAAAGAAAAATTCTAAGGCAAAAGGACCAAAACAAAACAAATCGAAAGGTAATGATCAGATGAAAAATTCTCATCAAAAGAATTCAAGAAATTTTTCATCTAGATCATATGACTCTTATGATTATTCATATACCTCTCGATTTGATGGTTATTGGAGAAACAACTCACCACAGTATTCTCATGAATATGTTAAATGGAGAAACGGTTTTGAATGTGGTGAAGTTGGTCATATTGCTGCTCATTGTCCCTACTGGTATTGGGATGAAGGGTATGCATGTGATTTTGTGGAATATAGGTCTTGTTATAACTGCGGAGAGTGTGGGCATTTAGTCGCTGCCTGTCCGTATGTTAAACAAAAAAAGACCAAAGTGAAATTTGCTAAAAACTCAGGCAATGTCAAAAAGTCTGTATCCCCAAAATCAATCAAGAAACAAAAGGGGAAACAGGTTGTGTATGACAATCGTAACAAGATTGCCTTGAACAAAAATGTAGATAGTGAACGGGTTGCTAAGGTAAGGGGGAGTTCTAAGGCTAAGCCTAAGAACAATTCTAAACCTGGGTCTTCATCAGTTAAGTCTGAGAAGATTCCAAACAAAGTTCAGAAGCAGGTTTCAAATAAGAAATCTGAAAAGTCAACAATCAAAACGATTTCAACAAAGTCTAAAATAAACTCTGAACGTGTTTGGAAACCCAAATCACTTTCTAAATCAATAGCAATTTCTACTTTAAATCAATCCATTAAAAAACCAATAGATTTTTCAAAAGGAGAATGGATTGATGTTCTGAGAATTGATGACCTTGGACGACCCATCATTGTGAAGGGATGGGTGCCTCTCTCCTACTAATTGTTTAACAAGTGTGCAGGTGGTTCCAGACAGACCTATTAGCTATCTTTGATAGTTGATAGTGGAGCATCTGTATACAAGCTATTTATTGGAGAGGTGAAGGTCAAGGAAAGGATTTTGAGAAAGAAAGAATGATGTCAACAGAGAAGAGAGTGTTTGTCGTCTGTTTCCTACCTGTGAAGCCGGAAAACGTTGCAATCTCATGCAATTGCTCTAAGGTTTTGGATTTCTATAACAGATACGACAAAACGGTTTATTCTAATCTCTTTTATCTTTGTCAATGGATTTACTAATTGACAAAACAAAGTGAGTCAAGTAATCTGAGTGGGAAAATGGTTTTTGAAACTCAATGAGTAAACCTCATCGGATATCATTTTATTTTGTTTTTCTTCAAAAGTTGAAAAATCCAAAAATATACTTATTTTTACATTTTTAGGGGGAGAAAATTTCAGAAATTCAAAATTTAAAAAAAAAATAGAAAATCAAAAATGAGTTTTCCTAGTGAAAAAGAGGAGATGATAGTACATCAGTGGATTGTCAGACTACTCTGAAAACAATATGTATTAATAAACATTGAGTAGCCACTACAATTATATATTGGTAGGCTTGAAATCAAAGGTTAAAGTTCTGATACCAATCTGTAACACCCCAACCGATGGCGGAATCATCGAGGTGCCACGTAGTGACGATTGTTCAAAAGCTCATGGTACTAAAATGTAAATATTATTGAATAATCAAAATTTTCTTACATGGAAATGGAAAATACATTGTCTAAATGAAATGTAAATATTGAAATAACTGAATTAAAATAAAGCACTAAATGTTCCTTGCTAAAGCACTAGATCAAACTGCACCTGAAACATGTACAAAATAGATTTGGTCAACATATGAAATGTTGGTGAGCATTCCTAGTTTTGATATATATATATAGTAGGTTAAAAAGTTATACAATTCAAGTGCAAGCTACAGTGAAATTATGTAAACTATGTATCATACAAATGAGCGAAATCAACCCTGTGACTGTATAATGTACTGTATGAACTGTAGTGTACTCAACCAATAAATGGATGATAACTTAACACTGGCCACGGATTCTCCGATGAAAAAGGGGGAGAATCAATCTAGGCGGGTTGTCAATCCAAATAGCGCTATCCAATGTTAAGGTCGGCTTGTACCATGTTAATGATTTCACTAAGTACAAATGTAATCCACATGTATTGTCTAAGCATAAAGCACGTTGTAAGCAATGCACATAGTACTAGAATTGTATTGTAAAAATGTAAACTTGTATTTGAAATTGTAATAGTGTACATGTAACACCCCAAAAATGTATAAAAGCAAAAAGGGGGTAGGAATACTCACAGTTCATTTAATAACTTGAAATTGAACTTGGACAACGAAATATGTGTTGGAAATTATCTCAAAGGATCAACCTAAAGAATTTGATAATGTGTAAGGGAAATAACTCTAGGATACATGTATTTCTAGGGCTTCGAATTGGGGATAAACGTTTATTTGTTTATTAAACAAAGTGTTTATTAATTATGAGAAATTTAATGAATAAATAAATAAAAGTCTCTTGGTAAAATTTTAAGTTGAATATAGTCACAACATAAGGTTTTAAGTATGAAAATAATTTTTATAAAATTATTTTCTTGAAAATAGAATATTTAATCTAATTATTTCAAATTGGCAAAATACGACTTTAATATCTAAAAATATTAAAATCAAAGAATTTCTGAATTAAAAATTGTATTTCAGTTCTAGATAGTTAGAAATAATTTATATAAAATTTTGGTGCAAAAATATTGAAAAATGAATTTATTATGATTTATTTATGATTAAAACTAACAAAAATTGATTGGAAATATTAAATAAACGATTTTTCAGAAATAAAAATTATTTCTGCAATTTATATTGTTATACAAGTTTAGGATAATTTTTGTGGAATTTTATAAAATCGTTTAGATATTTTTATTGAATTTTATAAATATAAATGAATAAACTTGTATTATTAATAATATATATTAAATAAATTATTTTTGAAAAACTAAAATTTGGATGATGAACTTAATCAGTGGAATAACATAAAATAAATTTTGTAGAATTTATAAATCACATTTGGTATTTTAAATCTATTTTAAAAGATTTGAAGGTTTAAATGTATAGATAAAAAGGGATAAAAAAAATGTTGTTTAAGGGATTCGAACCCTAGGCCTTTGGCCGGTTCAATCTCCTATGTCAAGTGTGTAAACCAACTGGTCTATACCAGTTGGTTGTGTGTTTACTGATTCAAAATAATTAAATACCTAACTGTTTCAAGTGTTCTTCCCAAAATCTACCATAACAAGCCCTAGTTTTCCAATCGTTTAAATCACACAACAATAACCCAATTGATCTTAGGGTTATTGTTGTGTGAATGCCGAAGATCAAAACCCATCAACAAAATGAAACTTACAGAGCGATCACGCGATTCTATGAACGGTCAAACAAAAAGTCAACTACGAGGAATGTTTGATAAAACACGAAGTTTTAAGAGGAATTGAGAGTGGGGGTTTGTTAATCGTTCTTCTCAGAGTTTGTGTGTGTGTTTAACGAATCAAAAGCGAGTTTTTATACTGGTTCAATCGTGTTTTATTTGGAAAGCTTAATAATGGTGTTTGACTCGCATACACGCGTGATTAAGAGAAAAACGCAGCAGATTGGCGTTAATTTCGGGTCCGAATTTGTTAGTCACTCGTGCCTTGATTGATTCCAACATCTAAGTGAATTTGGAGCTGGTCAACAGCTTGTTGACTGTTTCCTTTTTTTCTTCTGTTTGGTCCTCGCGTAGCAGCAGACAAGAAAGATAGTTGGTTTGTTTTTAAAAAGGATTAAATATAATTAGAGGTGGGATTAAATCAAAAGTGAGATCTAGGCTAGATGGTTGGCGCGTGTGGGTGTTGCATGGTTGAGCCGGCGTCTGCCCGGGTTCGAATCCCGGCAGAGCCATTTTTTTTTAAACAGATACAAAGGGGAGGGGGGTTTGGGCTTGAGCTGTTGGGCCTGCTGTCTGGTGGGCCGAATTATTAAAGGGTTTGGATTGGGTTTGGGTTAGTTATGATTTGGTTTGGTGTTGGGTTGGTTTAGAGATGGATGGTTAATGTAATGTCCAAAACCAACTCTAATATATTTTTTTTTCATTATTATTATTATTATTATTATTATTATTATAAAAATTAAAATAAGAAAAAGTGACGGATGTCACAGCATCCCCTACTTTTAGAAACTTCGTCCCGAAGTTATTTGAAACATAGGGTTATGGACGTTTAGGGGAAAAGTTAAGATAACTGTGGTTTAGAAAATCAGAGTTAAGGTACGACGTGAATTTATAGGTAACAAAGTAAACTGTTTCAAATGATTTGGATGGTAGGTTTGATAGGTGTGAGTTAAGGATTGGATTAGGTTTGTCTCGAATAATAAGGAGAATGAGAATCTAGTAAATCACTTAAATTGCAAGTTCAGGAATCCTAAAATAAATGTACGAGTTGATTGACTATAAATGAGCTACCAAGTAAACAGAGTTTGTTCCTGGTCCGATTTCCAGTCTCACTTTCAATGCATCATTAGTGTTTGTATACAGGGTGTACCGCAGCTAACCCACCACACCTTTGATACCTTGAAAACGTACTGGATGCCTACCAAAAACTCTAATAGAATTTCACACTACCCTAATGTACCTGTAAATTCATGATTACGTTCCGGACCGGAATCATCAATTTACCTTACATTAGGGTTTTATGTCCTTCTATGATCCCACCGATTGTTGAGCAGGTTCGATAGCCTCCACCAGCCGTGGAGTAGGTTGTAGGGCCTCTCCCGACTGTTTGAAAGGCATAGTGACCTCTACCAATCGTTGAGTATGTTCGATAGCCTCCACCAGTCGTGGAGCAGGTTGTAGGGCCTCTCCCGACTGTTGAAAAAGGCATGATGACCTCTATTAAGTGCATCAATTATTATTCACATAGATTGCAAATTGATAGCATGTTTATGCAAGCAAGTTTGTAAGTACTACAACCATTAAGTGTAAGTGTTATCATGAATAATTAAATGTTTACGAGTATCGTGAATAATTAGATGTTCAATGCGTAGTCAAATTAAGGGAAAAATCTAGTTTCAATCAAGCAATGATGTTTTTCTTAGAAAAGCTTTGTAAGATCAAGTGTTAAGTCCAAACGTTTCAAATGAATGTAAGGTAGAGTCTTGTATGATAAATGTAATCAATATGATAAATTTCCAATCTGTGTTAATACACAATAGTATGCAAGGAAATTTCTAGATGTTGTATGCTAATGAGTGCGACAAAATTGGGTACAAAATGATAATAGGATCAAGAAAATGAAAACACGAGTATTGGATTTCTCGAGTCTTGGGAAGATTTCATCCATGGCTTAACCAGTGGGATTAACGTCATCCTGATCGTCTGCTTCGTTGATATCGAAATTGAAAGCTTGTCCATGTGCCATCAGGTTTATATTGTTCAATTTGGGACATTGAGGTAGCATGTGGTTAGGGTCTCTACAATGATAACATGCCCGACCGTTAGTAATCCGTAGTGGTTTCTGGGCAACTGTTTGATGATTATCTTGCGTCCAATCTGTTACACGACAAGTAGTGACAAGGTGTCCAAACCTTCCACATCTAGTGCATCGACGACATGGAAGATTTGCAGGGTGATGATACTTGCAAGTGTTGCATTGAGGATGGACTCCCATGTAGGCTTTCTTGTTAGGAGGCTGAGTCACAGGATCCACATCAGCCTGGTTCTGATTATCGCCCATACGTTTCTTAGAGTTCGGAGCAGTAGTGGCGGCCTTTGCTAAAACAATCCTAGATGATTCAACAGCACTGGTGGCTTTCTCAGCAGATGTTTTGGTGTCCTTCCTAACCAAGTTTCCTTTCCTTACGTGTTTGTCTGTTAATGTGGCTGCAAGTTAGATGGCTTCTTCTATTGTAGTGGCTTTGCCTCCAGTGACAACGTCTTGAATCAGGTCAGGTAATCCCTCGATATATCTTTCGATTGCTCGAGAGACTGGGGTGACCATGTGTGGAACCAGTATGCTAAGTTCGTGATATCGAGTATTATACGCAAGATTCTCACCACTGTCTTGTTTCAGTCCATGGAACTCTTCCTCCAGTTTCCTGATTTCGTTCCTAGGGCAGAATTTGGCGATCATGAGTTCCTTAACATCTGTCCAAGATAATGATAAAGCAACATCAGCTCCTCGATTGCGCTTTTCGCCATTCCACCAGGTCAGCGCCCCCTTTTGAAGGACACTAGTAGCATAGCGAACGCGGAGTTCATCAGGACATTCACTGTTCACAAAGGTACTCTCCATGCATTCAAACCATTGGAGGAGGCCAGTAGCACCCTCCTCACCAGTGAATTTTGTGGGGTTGCAGGAGTTAAAGTGTTTGAAAGTGCACCGAATTTGAGTCGTACTCCCTGTGTTGGCACTGTTACTATTCTGGGTTATCTCACTGACGAGGTTTGGGATCACTGCAGCAATTTGCTCGGCGACTAAAGATGCGAGGGGACGATCAGAACGTCGTCCAGAAGCACGAACAGGGCGTTGGCTGGCATCACGGAGCATGCGGCGAGCAGACATCTATGAGGTAGTCAATGAACAATCATGAGATTAGATAATGTGAGTGTATAACTGTACAAATGATTATGAAAGTATGAACTTGTAAGCAATATATGAAAATCATGAGATATTGTATATGAAACGAGAGAGTATTATTGTAAAACTTGCATAAATGCTTGGAGTGCCCTTGTCTAGCTGTAAAGCCCAACAAGAACGTTGACTTTTCAAAGGAGTTTGAACCCAATGGTGATCAAAGAAGACATGCTTCAGCCTATAAGTGGACACTCACTCCAGGAATCCCCAGGTAAGCATAACAGGTCCGTAAATGGATTTATGCGCTATGCTTGCCTATGCCAGAAAACCCAGTGTACAGGCGTCCACCCTTCCAGATTGCACGTGTCCTTATCACACTCATTAAAGTTCAACAACTTTGAAGGAGCAAAATACGAGTAGGCATTATGCCTAAGAGTGTCTTCATGAAAGGTACTGTCCCTGTTCCATAATGATGTAGACTTTCCACTTCTTGTAGGACACCATCTCTATGCACCATGACGAAAGATAAGAAGAATGGAGAGAGAGAAGAAGGGAAAGATAGAAGAAGGAAAGTAGAGGGAAATGAGGGTAAGGTAATTTAGGAAATATAATGCATGAAAGTTGAAATTCGGTTATAGTCTAGGCCTATTTTATCTAGTAACCTAGTTCCCTATAACCATGGCTCTGATACCAATCTGTAACACCCCAACCGATGGCGGAATCATCGAGGTGCCACGTAGTGACGATTGTTCAAAAGCTCATGGTACTAAAATGTAAATATTATTGAATAATCAAAATTTTCTTACATGGAAATGGAAAATACATTGTCTAAATGAAATGTAAATATTGAAATAACTGAATTAAAATAAAGCACTAAATGTTCCTTGCTAAAGCACTAGATCAAACTGCACCTGAAACATGTACAAAATAGATTTGGTCAACATATGAAATGTTGGTGAGCATTCCTAGTTTTGATATATATATATAGTAGGTTAAAAAGTTATACAATTCAAGTGCAAGCTACAGTGCAATTATGTAAACTATGTATCATACAAATGAGCGAAATCAACCCTGTGACTGTATAATGTACTGTATGAACTGTAGTGTACTCAACCAATAAATGGATGATAACTTAACACTGGCCACGGATTCTCCGATGAAAAAGGGGGAGAATCAATCTAGGCGGGTTGTCAATCCAAATAGCGCTATCCAATGTTAAGGTCGGCTTGTACCATGTTAATGATTTCATTAAGTACAAATGTAATCCACATGTATTGTCTAAGCATAAAGCACGTTGTAAGCAATGCACATAGTACTAGAATTGTATTGTAAAAATGTAAACTTGTATTTGAAATTGTAATAGTGTACATGTAACACCCCAAAAATGTATAAAAGCAAAAAGGGGGTAGGAATACTCACAGTTCATTTAATAACTTGAAATTGAACTTGGACAACGAAATATGTGTTGGAAATTATCTCAAAGGATCAACCTAAAGAATTTGATAATGTGTAAGGGAAATAACTCTAGGATACATGTATTTCTAGGGCTTCGAATTGGGGATAAACGTTTATTTGTTTATTAAACAAATTGTTTATTAATTATGAGAAATTTAATGAATAAATAAATAAAAGTCTCTTGGTAAAATTTTAAGTTGAATATAGTCACAACATAAGGTTTTAAGTATGAAAATAATTTTTATAAAATTATTTTCTTGAAAATAGAATATTTAATCTAATTATTTCAAATTGTCAAAATACGACTTTAATATCTAAAAATATTAAAATCAAAGAATTTCTGAATTAAAAATTGTATTTCAGTTCTAGATAGTTAGAAATAATTTATATAAAATTTTGGTGCAAAAATATTGAAAAATGAATTTATTATGATTTATTTATGATTAAAACTAACAAAAATTGATTGGAAATATTAAATAAACGATTTTTCAGAAATAAAAATTATTTCTGCAATTTATATTGTTATACAAGTTTAGGATAATTTTTGTGGAATTTTATAAAATCGTTTAGATATTTTTATTGAATTTTATAAATATAAATGAATAAACTTGTATTATTAATAATATATATTAAATAAATTATTTTTGAAAAACTAAAATTTGGATGATGAACTTTATCAGTGGAATAACATAAAATAAATTTTGTAGAATTTATAAATCACATTTGGTATTTTAAATCTATTTTAAAAGATTTGAAGGTTTAAATGTATAGATAAAAGGGATAAAAAAAATGTTGTTTAAGGGATTCGAACCCTAGGCCTTTGGTCGGTTCAATCTCCTATGTCAAGTGTGTAAACCAACTGGTCTATACCAGTTGGTTGTGTGTTTACTGATTCAAAATAATTAAATACCTAACTGTTTCAAGTGTTCTTCCCCAAATCTACCATAACAAGCCCTAGTTTTCCAATCGTTTAAATCACACAACAATAACCCAATTGATCTTAGGGTTATTGTTGTGTGAATGCCGAAGATCAAAACCCATCAACAAAATGAAACTTACAGAGCGATCACGCGATTCTATGAACGGTCAAACAAAAAGTCAACTGCGAGGAATGTTTGATAAAACACGAAGTTTTAAGAGGAATTGAGAGTGGGGGTTTGTTAATCGTTCTTCTCAGAGTTTGTGTGTGTGTTTAATCGAATCAAAAGCGAGTTTTTATACTGGTTCAATCGTGTTTTATTTGGAAAGCTTAATAATGGTGTTTGACTCGCATACACGCGTGATTAAGAGAAAAACGCAGCAGATTGGCGTTAATTTCGGGTCCGAATTTGTTAGTCACTCGTGCCTTGATTGATTCCAACATCTAAGTGAATTTGGAGATGGTCAACAGCTTGTTGACTGTTTCCTTTTTTTCTTCTGTTTGGTCCTCGCGTAGCAGCAGACAAGAAAGATAGTTGGTTTTTTTTTAAAAAGGATTAAATATAATTAGAGGTGGGATTAAATCAAAAGTGAGATCTAGGCTAAATAAGGCATGTAAGCCTCTTTGTCCCTCCCGGTTCGGCAGCAGAAGCATTCTGGTGTTGCATGGTTGAGCCGGCGTCTGCCCGGGTTCGAATCCCGGCAGAGCCATTTTTTTTTTTTTAAACAGATACAAAGGGGAGGGGGGTTTGGGCTTGAGCTGTTGGGCCTGCTGTCTGGTGGGCCGAATTATTAAAGGGTTTGGATTGGGTTTGGGTTAGTTATGATTTGGTTTGGTGTTGGGTTGGTTTAGAGATGGATGGTTAATGTAATGTCCAAAACCAACTCTAATATATTTTTTTTTCATTATTATTATTATTATTATTATTATTATTATTATTATTATAAAAATTAAAAGAGTTAATTGCCAATTTAGTCCCTGAGGTTTGTCAAAAATTGCCACTTTCATCCAAATCTTTTTTTTGTTACATCTGTGTCCCTGAGGTTTCATTTTTTTGCCATTTTAGTCATCAGCACTAACTTAGTTAACAAAAACCCAGTTAAGTCAAGGGCATTTTTGTCCATACACACCAAACTTTTACCTTTTGCCATTTTCATCCAAAACCCTTTTTAAATCTATTTTGATTTTCTTTTAGATATTATATTGTAACACCCCGCCGTAACAACGTCTCGTTAACAAATGCGAGATTGTAGGATACCAAAAAAATAAACGGATGATTGTAGGATACCAAAAAATAAACGAATGCGATTACTTATCAAGTAATCAGTAGCTTTCGTATATTGGTTATGATTGCTAAAATTAAAATATCTATACATATCTTGTAAATTTAGTTGTATGCACACTGCACAAAAACAGATAACACAAAAACATATTTAATATTTTAATTATCACCCCCTCTCCTCAGTATGCTTTCCTTTAAATTATTTAGTAACATAACAATATGCAGCTTCCAAAATATTTAAAAAAAAATCACACAACTTCTTAACTTACCTAAATATTTCATTGTTATCAAGAATAAATACTTGAGGACACCATCCAACACCATCCTCAGCCACTGCTATCTTCCGAAGCTGCCTCTCTCCTTCTTCCCAGATATCCCCAACCACCTGCCACTTCCCCTCACCCCAACATAAACCCAACACGCCCGGCCCGAAACCTAAATTCGAAGATTTTTTGAATTTTTGTCTCGACCCTTGTGCTCGATTTCATCATCTTTCGGTATGCTTTCCTTTAAATTATTTGGTCCTTTAGAGTCAGTTTTGAATGTAGAACAAAAGCCCCATGAAATCATTTATAATATGTAAACAGTTCACTGGTCGTGGTGGTGTCTTAGTAGTTGTTGACGGTGGTGGTGTTTGGAGTGTTTTCACAGCATTAGGGCTTTAGGTTTTCATAGTGATTAATGAGGTTTAAGAAAGAAGTAGAAGGTTATGCGTATGTATACATACATACATATATATATATATATATATATATATAAAGAAAATCAAAATAAATTTAAAAAGGGTTTTGGATGAAAATGGCAAAAGGAAAAAGTTTGGTGTGTATGGACAAAAATGCCCTTGACTTAACTGGGTTTTCGTTAACTGAGTTAGTGTTGATGACTAAAATGGCAAAAAAATGAAACCTCAGGGACACAGATGTAACAAAAAAAAGATTTGGATGAAAGTGGCAATTTTTGACAAACCTGAAGGACTAAATTGGCAATTAACTCAAATTAAAATAAGAAAAAGTGACGGATGTCACATGATATAAATCTAAAAAACATATACTGATAATCATGTGGATCAACGTCTCGTTGACATATAGTCTTAGTACCGAAATTTCGTTTGATAGATTGCCAAAATCGGAGGTTTCGGGTCGTTATATTGAAAGTTATCTGGGGATAGCCTAACTGATCTTCTGTCGTATTGATTTACGGATCTAGATCAGTCAGGGTATCTTAACAAAAGATCTTTAATGACAAAACCATAAGTTACTGAATGAGGAATTTAAGATGTGTGATGATAATCAAAGATTATCTAATGCATCGTATCAGTACTATGATGAAAATCATGTATGATATTAGTCCTCACCCTAGTTGAGTGCATAAGTCGCTTTGAAGCATTAATTTGCTGACCTGTCACCGTTGTGCCTCATACCTTGTAACTAACGGATAACTACAATATAATCACGCGTTACGATGAAACTTTGTGCAATTCTTGATACGGGAATGTGTCGCGTGTGCGGGGACCATAGATTTTTCGGGGACCATAGATTTTTCAGTATCTAATATTGCCATAATGTATCTGAAGTGCTGAACAATGAATAATGATTTTGAGTTTAAGTGGACAAACATACTGGTAATGGTTGTAGGATTTTCAGTGTCAAAAACAGAAAATTGATCAAAAAGAGTTTTGACTGACTGTTTCAATACTGATATGATCCTCATACCGGAAAATTCACAAAAACATGTTCAGTTTATTTTTATGCAATTCCATTTAAAAAAAAAAAATTGGTGTGTTTTAGCATAAACTTTGAAAAATCAAAACGTTTTGTTTTTACTTTATTTTCGATAACCGATGATGGGATACTTAATGTGAATGCTCAGATACATAAAAGTTGAAAAAGACTACAGATTTTCAAGTTTCTGGAGCATATTAAAAATGTTTAATAGTTCAGGGGGAGAACTATTGAGGGTCAAAAGGAATGTCAAGAGTACTTCTGAGATTTTTGTCATGTCTAACGCTGGTTGTAGTTTGTGCAGTTTTTAGTAAATTTTTCTGCAGAATCAAACACAACAGGTGCACTGCTTAAGACTCATCGACAAAGTGTGTAACTGAACAAGACCCAAACCTGAACATCAAAGATCACCAGAACAACAGAAACTAGTCAGAGGTTGTTAAAGAAAAGACTGAAGATCAAAGAATTCAAGATTGATTTCTGTCTTCATCTCTGGACCAACAAATGACAAAGCCAAGATTTCTTGAGTCTGTCTAAGATTTTGAAGCTTACTGCAGAGATAGACAAGAACTTCGACAGAAACGTGCATGAAAATGGAAAGTTTTCAATTCGTTCAAGATGATGATTGCAAGACTTGAAGAATTGATAGCTTTCTGATTTGGTACATCACTAGCTAGGTCCAAGGGGGAGATTGTAAGTGCATTATTCATGTATGTCCCCAGCTAGTGATCCAGTACTGAATGTCGAAGGTTCATATAATCAGAAAAATGACCAAGACTTTAGCTTGAAGATACATTCGACCTGTCGGATGGTCGAATGTAGTTTGTATTTGGTCGAATGAAGATTGATTGAAGTAGAAGGATTCATTCGAACCCTTAAAGGGTCGAATGAACACCTTCGACCACATGAAAGGGTCAAATGTGGAAAAGTTCCACATTCGACCTAATCATAAGGGCGAAGGTGGAAGTATATATAAAGGGTAAAGTTTGTTGTTTTATGGGAGTTATCATTTGAGCTTTTCCCTAGTTTGTGTGTGTGTGTTATTCTCTGTGTTAGGTCTAGTATTTCATGTGTAATCCTTGATATTTGATCTAATACAAGAGTAAAGTTATGGAAATTGCTCGGTGATTCGTTATCTGTTTTCATCACGATCGTTACGGTTTATTTCTGAATCATTTTGCACGATCGGAGGGGATTCCGCACCCTACGGTTGGTATTCGTGAGATCACGGTTTGTGATTACGATCCTAAACGAATTCTCAACTGGTATCAGAGCTATGGTACCAATTTGAACGATCTAACAGTCGTTTGAATCAATCACAGCTCGTTTTCATGATTTCAGACGTTAAAATTCAGTTTTTGATTGAAAGGTTGAAACCCTAGAAACCTTAGATTCTTAATTAAACCCAAAATCATGTGATTTCACCATGTTTTTGTGAATTCGAAGGTTAGGTTTTCATTTCCGCACCTTTCTGTACAAGTTTCATCATCAAATTCGAACAATCAGAGTGTTTATGGGCTGATTTGCAGAAAATATTGAAGAAGAACACGTTTTCTGCAAACGGTCGAATGTGCAGTAGATTAGAACTTACGAGTGGTCGAACGTTGCTTGTAAACGGTCGAACGTAGGTTTTGAAGGTCGAATCTGCTAATTTGAATTTATAAGAACGGTCGAACCTGGAAGTTTTCCACATTCGACCTCACGACTGGTCGAATGTGGAATCTTAATTTTAGTCAGGTTTACATGAACTTGGTTCGACCCAATCATGGTACATTCGACCATACACAGGGGTCGAATGTAGGTTTATTTCCACTTTCGCCCCTTCGATATAGAGAATGAAAAATTGGCAATTTTTGAAGATTTTTGGGAGAATGTTGATGATGTCTTCACAAATTGTTGAAGAAATGATGATGATGAAACGTTTTATTGTGGGGTAGTCATGAGAATCAACAGTATGATAATCAGATTCAAATGACTATTATGGGCCAGAAAATAGACAGATTTTATTCCACAAGATGAAGAACAGTCAACCCAGTTCCAGTGTGATTGAAGGAACTTGTTCAAACAAAGTTGTTATGTACAAGCATATCAAGATTGAGATCTCAATGTTCCGAAAGTAATGAGGGATCCCAGTAGGAGTCATGTGGCACGTAGATTCAACGAAAGTTTCAAGGTTACAGTCCTGAAGAATTTCAAGAGCTGTTGGTGGTTATTGTTGGCCCTATAGAAAACTTCAGTTTCTGAAGCATTTCAAGTCCACAATTGTACCGGTAGTTCCTACTGAAAACTTCTGATTGCTTGATTCACTCGTCTACGGCTAGTATTCTGTCGAACAGATGAAGTTACACAAGAACATTTAAAGAGAAGAATGTGTTAATGCAATCACAGTCAGCACAGATGAAGAATTTCATAGAAGTACAAGTGTCTGAGTGGATTCACATTTGAGATGTTTAATTGGGTACTGACAGTTAGACTTCTCCAGTTGGTGTGAAGGGTGATGCAAAGGTTAAGTGCAGATATGAGATGTGAATTAGTGGTAGTACCTACGTGTTACGTTGAATATCTGATCGGTCAGTATAGAATCCTTCTAACAGAGGTCTTATCAGGCTAGTTGGATTGTACGTGATGTACTTGGTCAAGATGACATTCCTGGGTACTGATGCTACGTGACTGCAGTGCATTACATTGTCAACTTCACATTGGCGTAACTAGGTGATCTGGGTGTAATTTAGCGGCTCGTTGAATTCGCAAATGATATACGTGGTCCAGTTGACTTCCTGCGTATTGATGTTGAGGGTCCGTAGTGCATTACTTGGTCGGTTCACGAAGGATATTGTATTTCTACTCAATGCAATAGTGCATGTATTGAGGGGGAGACATGTGATTTTGACTGTTGATGTGCAAGAGATTTGTGGATTCGCCAGCAACGTCCAAGGGGGAGATTGTTGATGCACTATTATGTGGACGTCACTGTCGAATAGACTAGGGTTGAGTCATGTATTGTGTTACATGAGATTGTGGTGATCCATAAGGGCATTTTATGGATCTGATGCATTTGTAAATATAGACCATAATCATAAGCTAGATTCGACCATTCGAAAGGGTCGAAAGTGGAAAAGTTCCACATTCGACCTCCTTAAATGGCGAAGGTGGCTTTATGATTATGGACTATAAATAGCAATCTCATGTTTGGTTTTCATTTGTAGATTTGAGTTTGTGTTTTGAATGCTCTCAAGGGGGAGGTCATGCCCGACCTTCCCCGGCCCCGAGATAGATGTTTATCCTACTGATGACAGTGTCTGTAACGTTTCTGATGTAATACAAATCTGTGATGACTTTGTTATCTTATATTTCTGTCTCGTCTCGAATCTCCCGTCTGAAACCGAGTTGTTTTCGCTTAATCGATCCATGAATTCGGTTATTAACAGGATTCTCAAAAATAAACAATAAGTTATATATATATATATACATAGAGAGAGAGAGAGGGGGGGGGAATGGTAAAACGAGAACCGTCCTTTCGTGAAAGAACACCGGGAACTCACTTTTTAACCACAAATTTATTTTAATCAGAAAAGAATATGTAGTTGAAAATTAAAAGGGGAATAAAATATTAAAGGGAATATTCCCTTTTTGAAAAAGTCAACATTGGTGGGCCCAGATTTTTACACCACTGTAAACCTATCGTAAAAAAAATCATTTTTTACGGTGGGGTTACCCATTTTTACATCGGTGTGTAATTTTTTTATTAAATTCACATTTTACGTCGGTGTTCTTACGGTTCTTTCACGAAAGTAAGGTTTTCATTGGAACCTAATCCTATATATAGGTTCCTGTACAAAGTACATTTTTCGTATAAAGTGTGAGAAGTCTATATAGTCATTGTGTTTTAAAGTTTGGCTATAATGTTTGTGGTTTCGTGGATCGGCTTGGTTTGAAAACCGGTTTGAGAGAAGAACTGGTTTGGGGAAAAGACCGGTTTTTGAGAAAAAACCGGTATAAGCAAGGTATTTTGGATATTGGAGGACCGGTTTGGCAAAAACACCGGTTTTAAACCCGGTCCTAATCGATTCCAATAGATGGTAGTGTTTGGTGCTAAAAACCGGTTTCAAAACCGGACCGGTTTGGATAAAAACCAGTTTTATCTTCATAAAAAAAAACCGATCCGGTTTATAAACCGGACCGGTTTGGCCAAAAAAACCGGTTTGTACATGTCTACCTTGAATGCTACGAGTTCTATTTATCTTTTCAAGTTAATTTCTAAATAATTTATTTTTATGGTTTTGCTACGGATTTTGCTACCGATTTTAGATAAGTTATTTTGTTATGTTTATTTCATTAATTTTGCTACGGATTTGCTATGAATTTTGCTATCAATTTCATTTGCTACGAAATTCTCGTAGCTAAATTGTAGCAAAATGAATTCATAGCTAATTCGTAGCAAAATTACAACCGATTTGTTTCATAGCAAATGTCTAGACCTATGTTGGGATAGACATGTATATATTTTATCACTTTTGCTACAGATTTTGCTACCATTTTTATTAAATTGTATTTTAAGTATTTGTTTTGACATTTTTTGCAACGGATTTTGCTACAAGTTTTCTAGGAATTTTATATAACTATTTTAAATACTTATATTCTCAACTTTGCTACAGATTTTGCTACGAGTTCTAATTATTTTTTCTAGTTAATTTCTAAATAATTTATTTTTATGGTTTTGCTACGGATTTTGCTACCGATTTTGGATAAGTTATTTTGTTATATTTATTTCATTAACTTTGCTACGGATTTGCTATGGATTTTGCTACCAATTTCATTTGCTACGAAATTTTCGTAGCTAAATTGTAGCAAAATGAATTCATAGCTAATTCGTAGCTAATTTGTAGCAAAATTAGCGACCGATTTGTTTCATAGCAAACTTTTCCTTGCAAATGCCTGTTTTTGTAGTAGTGTGGGTGTTTTAGATTGCATGTTGAGAATACATTAATTAGTGTTTTAAATTGTTAATTTTTGTGTTTTTCTTTATAATACTATGCCAAAGGAACATAAAACATCATGCCTAAAATTTAAAACACAATGCCTCTATAGACTTCTCACACTTTGTACGAAAAATGCTCTTTGTACAGGAACCCCACCCTATATATATACACACACTTTCATTATCTCATAATAAAACAAGACATCTTTTAACTCTTTAAACGATAAAGTCAATCATATTAATTATCAAAAAACGAATAACTATTAATTATTCGAAAGAATTAATCCACAATTCGTGAATCGTTCCTCCAAACAATTAACCATGATTATTCCAAATAATAAATAAATAAATATTTCTCCAGATATTTATCACTATTATTTATTTGTCCTTTTTTGATCTATAATATATAACTAATAAATATTATTCTTTGTTCATACTCTAAGATGTAACTCTTTGGATCATACTTCGATAGTTACATTAAATAATCGATAATTAGACACTTATTTCCAACATTTTTATGATACAAACCGGTTACTTATAATTGCTTATGTATTCTCAAATCAATAGTAATCTAAGCTAAAGCTCATCCCTAGTTACTAAAACAAGTCCCATTTAGTGATCTAAAGCCAACGGCAAAGATATCATAATAAACATGAAAAACAAAAGTATAATTGCTGATAAATTATGAGATTCTTCTTCACATGATCTTCAATAGATTACAAGGTTGCATATTATATATGAAATTTACATAAACAAAACATTCAACAAGCTGAAATTAAAACTTTCTCATCTCAAATAAAACCATGATCATTGACAACTGTAAGTGCACCCCTTCAAGAATGTCCCTAGGCTAAATCAATGTTTTGGTAGGTTTTGAGTTGTTTAGGGTAGCAAATATGGATTGTAAACGATAAAATTATTTGTGTTGAACTAGATTTAGGCGTATGAGCTTCAAACGCCTGGAACCTTAGGCATAACAACACCTTACGCCAGGAACAATATAGGCGTATAGTAGGCCACCTATAAATAGGTGCCTTAGGCTCATTTCATGTTAACACTACAAGAAATATAGGTCTTTACCCACACATAGTATGTGTGGGAAAAAGACTATAATGTGTTGGATTTTGTATTTACCTACACATAAATTAAGTGTTATGATGTATAGACTCAGGACTGTGGATATAGATCATTAACTACACATAAATTATGTGTAGGTATATAACAATCTATACCTACACATACATATGTAGCTAAAAGTATTTTATATGTGTGGTTAAAACTATAACAACTTGTTAAGATAGGTTTTGACATGGCATCTGACGGGGAACATTACGTGGCAAATGACATGGAACCTGACATGGCACATGACATGGCATTTGATGTGGCACATGACGTGGCATCTGAAGTGGCACATGACATGGCGTGTGAAGTGGTACATGACATGGCGTGTGACATGGCGTGTGTCAATGTGGCTGATGACATGGCGGCTAAATTGCACTATGATTATGACATGTGTCACAAATATATATGTAGTTAAATGTAAAATTATGTGTAGGTAAACACTTACCACTATATATATAATAATATTCAAATATATATATAAACAAATACAAAAACAAGTATATAAAGACATGCGACCAAATTATCATTATTAATAAAAAGATCATCGTTTAAGAAACCAAACCAAATACTTAAACAAACAAATGAAAAATTAGCCATAAGTTAGTAACGAGTTATATAAAATTACTAAAAAAACTTCAGTCATCAGTATTTTCATCACTCTCTAGTGTATCACTTTGAAATTGTTCTGATGTGCTTGATGGAGGAGGCATAATATTATTATTATTATTATTATTATTATTATTATTATTATTATTATTATTATTATTATTATTATTATTATTATTATTATTATCAATCAGTGCTTGTTTCATAATTGCACATTTAGCTGTCACTGTTTGAAGTTGACCCACTAGCTCGTCATAAGTAGGACGCTTTGATTTTTTTAGTACACATTGTGTTATCAGCTATAACTGGATCGCGTCCCCACCCATGCAGACGAATAGAGCTTCGTCCAAGTACACTCTCAATAATCTTCTTATCGCTTACTAATTCCACTGTATGTTGGTTTCTTAGCTTCATCATTTCATCCTTTTAACGAAAAAGAAGACAAATACTATAGATTACTAAATAATGAATATTTAGTGGTAGAAATGAATATGTAAACTTACATATATTGTAGCCGCGACGTTAGATATCCAACCTTTTTCCTCATCCCAATGTGTAAGCCGCCAAGTCTCAAGTTGACCCGATGAAGATTCCAAATCTAAGCCACGCTCAATGTGATACCGTACTGTACTTTTCGATCCATTTCTGCTACCTACTTTTCGTTTTGCACGTGCAATAACTTTCTTTTTTGCAATTTTCTTCAAGGACATACAATCAAATTTCACATAAAAAAAGATAAAATTCGATAATAAATAATAAGATGATAACAAGAAGATCGATAAAACATTACCAAGTATTTTTCATCACTCCACATAGATATTCCCAGTCTTCTTTCTTAACATCAGAAGGAGATGTGGTCTTTGCCTTTGTAGGGTCAACTTCTCCTCCAATTTCTTTGAAGAAAGCATGCAACGTAGCTCAGTGACCCCTCTATTCCCTTGACATGTACCTATCTATAACTTTGCGTACATTCGAATTCTCCACATCAATATCAAAAAGTGTCTTCAAGCAACAATTATAATAAACTAGTTAGCTTCTGGCGTAGCGGCAAACTATTTTTTCCCCATATTAAAAATCATATTAAATTATAAAAGAAACTTACAGTTAACTTGTGGCGTAACGTGGTCCTATCTGCATTTGGTACAAGTCTCCAATATTTATATTGCAAGCTACAATTGGTACGCAAAATATATCCACACTCGTGCATGAAAGATGAGTCATTTTTGGCATACTACTCGCAGCATTTGAAAGTTATACTCTAGTGGCAATTTCTTCTTAGAAACTTTCATTGCATTTCGAGCTCCTTTGCCACACGTAATGCCACATGTTGGCCTTGTCACACCTTCACCGATTTCTTCCTCGGTCTCATGAGTTGTGTCTACAAACAAGAAGAAGAACATATATATTTACAAGACTACCTACAAAAAATATTAAGATGCGTTATTGATTGTCATACTATAACATCCCGAAAATCCATTTCGCCTAATTACGTTATTAGGCATGAATAAGAAATGACAAAACGAATTAAATAGTAGAATGAGCCCTTTATGGGTAATAAAACGGGATGATAAGAATATGGGTTATGTTCTAATATGGAAATAACCTCGTTAGTGTTATCTAAACATGTAAGTAAATAACACTAGGAACTATTTTGGTTAGTTAAGTTTCATTATAAAATTGTGAAAGGGGTAAACTTGAGGGATCACTAATGTAACTATTGGTCAAAATAAGAAGGTCAAGAAGACCCATTTGGGTGTATACGTATTCAGCCCCAAAGGGGCATTCTAGAGCCAAGAACAAAACCCTAATCACACCAAAATTGAAGAAGAAATGCAAGAGATTGAATGATGGCAGGATAGGGGTATGAATTAGATGGTTGTCTTCATGTTTAAAGCTTATGGTAAGAACCCTAGTACCCAACTCATCCAAGTTTCAAAACCCATATGTGGGTTTTGAGCAAATGATGTTAAATTCGTATTATTGCTTGATTGTAAGTGATATTGATCATCTCTAATGGTTTAGAGATGAGCTAATTACTAGAAGTTGCTAATGATGATGATTTTAGGTTTTCATTAGTAGCTTTAATGTTGCTAAATTAGTTGTAAATCCATGTAATGGTAGAAATAATGTGTAGTTGATGCTATTCATGTGGAAAATTGTCATGATTGAAGGTTATTATGTGTTTTGGTGGAATGCATGTAGTAGGAGCTTGTACAATGTGCTCAAAATATGGTACGCACACCAAGTGTTTGATGAAATGTCTAGATTAGTATGATGCGTGAATTTGTATGCAAGACTTGACAAATATGAAAGTAATGTGATAATAGATACAATTGATAGTAGGTTAACATGATGGTTGTGTTTTAGAGAGTATTCATGTGGAAAGTTGATTGATTGTATGATTTGGTAAGAAGTATACATTAGTAGCATGTACAGTATGCTTAAATAATATGATGCACACCATGTGTTGAGTTAATTTGTAAGATGAATGATCTTGTATGTTAATGAGACGTGAATATGATGACATGAAAGGATAGGCAAGATGGACTCAAGCATGGGAGGCTAATGGGTCAAGATGATGCAAGAAAACAAGCATGAACTTGGAGGACTTGAGGTAAGTGATCCCCAAACTTAACTTGCATTATGATATCGAATTTGTATGTTCATGTAATATGGGAATCTTGAAAGAAACAAATAATTAATAGTTGTGCCAAGGTAAGAAACCTGATGATGGGTCAACCATATATTGATCACCCATGCTTGGTTTCATGTAGAGAAGACAAACGGGTCGTCAATGAGAAGATGACTCCTTGATTGGGAATGATTAAGGGTCTTGAAATAACCTTGAAAACCAAGATCTTATCTCTTAGAAGTTATAGGGATCGAATACGGGGTTGGGGATCGGAATCGAGGCTTAAAATGGAGGAATTTTAGGGAGATGAGCTGCAGCTGGAGCGGGGCTGCGTTGGTCTGGAGCTGGGCGACGCTGGTTTGGAGCAGGGTTGCGCCCCATGCTGGTGGTTCTCTGAGCTGCGCTGGGGTGGCGCATGGCTGCGCCCCTAGCTGCACTCCCACTTGTTTTTCCTCCAAAATGACCCCAAATGATGGATAATTGCATGTGAGACTTATGTAGGTTAAAACCGGGACTTAAGAATATGTTTAGGCACCTAAGAGAATGTTGTGAGCGCATATTATCCAGTTTGCATCAAACCATAGGTGTTTTAACGTGTTGTGATTGTTTATTTGTATATCTTGCAAGGATCTAAGTGGAGGCAAAGGTCTTTGATTGTAGGAATTATGATTGATATAGGTGTGTATGTCTATTTGTGTGTATACACACACACACACAAGGATGTTACTTTGGATGTTATGTAGAGATTGTTAATGAGATCTTAGTAAGAATATATAGGAATATAAGATGGTGGGACATTGAAATGCAATCATAGACATCATGTATACGTATGTATTGTTAATGTTTGTTAGGACAAAGAGGATTGGTGAAACCACTTTTGCAAACCTTAGTCTAATTCACTTCTGTCAAAATATTCTAAGTATAGAACTACTGAAGAAGGAAGATCACACTGCTGAAGAAGAGATTACACAAGTACTGAAGAAGAAAAGTCATCAGAAGTTCTGAAGTCCAAACCAGACATTTCTACTGGAGAACTACTGAAGACAAACTACTCATCAGTAGTTTGTCATTCATCAGTACTTATGAGAAGATCTTTTCCACCGCCTTTTATATCAGTAGTTTATTAGTTTAGTATTACTTTTACTTTATGTACAAGTTCCAAGATTGCAACTTGTTGCAACTTGTCTATGAACTTGCTTTTTGGCAAGGTTCATGTATTTGTAAAGTCTATAAATAGATGGGTTCATCCCTCTGTTTTAGACATTGATTTTTAATACAGAAATCCTTCAAAGCATATGATTGTTATTTCCATTTCATATTTATTGAGAATCTGTCTAAGTGTTTCATTCTCATTCAATACTTAGATTCTCAATAAATACTTATCATTTATTAGTTTCTCAAACATCCAGGGGAGTAATAACCCCTGTTGATAAGTGTAGCTTTAAACTCATATCATTCCGCTGTGCTATCACTCATAAAGAACTTGCTAGACACTTAAGTGTACACTAGCAAGTTCATACAAAAGAGCAATACTGATCCAACAATTGGTATCAGAGCTCTGGTTTATCTGATCACATATCAATCTAACACATTGAGAATCAGACACAGACTCTTATTGATATTCAATAAAGGATTAAAAGTTCACTTTTATCAACATCCATCACTTTAAGAGATATTTGACAAATCAATACTCTTTAAAATGGATCCTCATAATACTGGTTCTGCCAATAAACCTGCTATGCTAGTAAGAAATGAATATAACATCTGGCAAAGGAGAATGGCACGTACCTTATCACAGACCAACACAGGTTGCTGGAGATCTGTGATATATGGTCCTCATAAACCAGTAAATATCAATGTTGAAACTAAAGAAGAAATTCCAAAAGACCCAAAAGACTATACAGATGATGATTTCATAAAACTTGAGCTTGATGCTAAAGCTTTCTCTATGTTGGCAATGGCACTCCCAAATGAGATCTACTCTGGCCTATTACATTGTGATAGTGCCAAAGAGCTTTAGGACTGCCTCAAAGAACAGTTTGGGGGAACTAAAGAGGTGATTGTCAACACCAGAGAAATCCTGGCTCAACAATATGAAACTTTTGCTCACATTAATGGGGAAACTTTAACACAACAATTTGAAAGATTCTCCTCATTAATATCTGAGCTAAAATTAAATGGTCAGACCTACACAACTCTATCTATGCTTCATAGATTTTTAAGGTCTTTACCTGAAAAATGAGAAACATACTCTATAGTCTTAAGATCTTCACCAGACTTTAGCTCCCTCACTCTTACAAAACTTCATGGGAGATTACTTACTTTTGAAAGAGAAATTGATCAAAAGAAAAAGTTACAAAGTTCTGGCAAAACTGCTGATGACTATCTACCAGGTAGTACAGCACTATTGGGACAAGACTCACCAACTTGTTCAAATAGTTTTGGATCTTTTGACCATATTGACATAACTGCTGGGATCTCATCTGAAAGATCTTTCCCAGGTTATGACAATAATAATTTTAGTCAAACTGCTGATAACATGTGTTTTATCATGGATGATTAAAAAATTTCAGCAGTGATGACCTAGAAGAAATGGATATTCTACACCAACTGGCCATGTTAAGTTTAAAAACAAATAAATTTTACAAAAGATCAGGAAGGAAGTTTCCAGGACTCAACAGTTCAACAAAAATTGGTTTTGACAAATCTAAACTTAGATGTCACAAGTGTCAAAAGTTGGGACACTTTGCTAGAGAGTGTAGAAGTTCTGGCTTTAACCAATCTCAGTCTGGAAATAATTTTAACCCCAATTATAACAGGAATAATGGAACACAAGGGAGTGCACATTTTGTACAGGCACAAGCTCCACAACACCAATATGTGCCACAAGTACAATATGTACAGATGCCTGCTCAACAGATGTAGAGCCAACAATCAATCCCTCCCTTTCCAGTTGCTCAACCTCCTCCACAAACTCAGCAACCCTCACAACAAAGTTTATTTACTTCAGGGTATGTTGACTGGAGCAGTCCTCCTTTTGACACTACTGAGTGTAATCCTGATGCAGACAACAAGATGTTTGACATCAACTGGGGAGAGCCTGACAATGGCAGAAAGAACTTTGCCTTAATGGCATTAGAGGGATGCACCTCAAAATCTGCCTTGTCACAGGTATCTAAAGAATCTTTGACAAAACTTTGTTCAACTTCTTGCAAAGAATCTTTTGCTCTCATAAGAGAGACTAATGTGCACTTACAAGGGAAAGCAAATGACTCTGAGAGAAAATTCACTCAGATGAAATGTGATTTAGAAAGAAAACTTTCTGCAAAAACAAAAGAAGTTTCTAAATTAACTAACACTGCTATTGAAACCCAAGCACAAATTAAAATCATGATAAATAACCTAGGAAATGTCAGACAAGAGCTTGCTGACACCAAGGTCACATGTGAAAAATGGGTTGAATCTTGTAAGGGGTACCAACTATTGCTAAACAAACAAAGTGCTTCAAATGTTAGGTTTGGCATAGGGTACAATCACACTGAAACACCAACAGATTTTTCCCCCAAAACTACTGAAGATGGGAGAAAAATTGTTTCAGGTGAAACTTCTGAAGAGAAAGAATGCACATCTTTTCATGAAAACTTTCTAAAAACTCACAAAGAAAGTTCTTCAGAAGTACTGATTAATTCTGACTTTAAGCCATCAGTAGTTTCAACTACATCAGGAGTTGAGAACCTGAAAACTACTGATGACCTAAAACCAATCAATACAGTCAGAAACTTGTCTTTGAAAGAAAAGACAAAAGAATGTGAAATCTGTGGTCTGTTCAACCACAAGACAGAATTTTGCAGATACAGAAAAGGTATTCAGTACAACAAGAAAACTCAACAACTGGTTGTGGGAAAGCAAATCAAAAATGATTTTGTAAAAACTTTTTCTCCCAGGAAACAACAACCAGTAAACACCTTTTCTCAGAAAAAGACAAAATCTCAACAAAAATCTTTTTCTCAAAATTCTCTTTCAGTAGTTAGACCTAAATCATCAGCAGTTTCACAAACTGCTGAGATTAAAGATCTCATAAACATGATACAACTACTGATGACCAAAGTTGATGGTGGTCCTCAAAAGGATACCACCATTGCTCTTAATGAAAAATCCATTGCCAAAAAGACATGGATTTCTCAACTTGGTCAAGAACAAACTGTAAATGTTCTCAAGAGCAAACCCAAAGCCAAACTGGCTTGGGTTCCTAAATCTAACTAATTTTCTATCTTGTGCAGAGAGTTTCCAGAGGCTTAAATAGCATTTGGTATGTAGACAGTGGAGGCTCAATGCACATGACAGGATGCAGATACCTGATAAACAATTTTATCAGTCAAAGAGAAGGATCTGTATCCTTTAGGAACAATGCTAAGGGATATGTGCTAGGACATGGCAATGTCTCCTTTGGCAAAATACAGTTTGACAAGGTCAATCTGGTTGAAAACCTTGAGTACAACTTGCTGAGTGTGTCACAAATGTGTGATACAGGATATTCTTCCTTTTTCATAAAGACAGCATGCAAGATCATATCCCCAGAAGGCCAGAAGTTGATAGAGAAGATCATTGAAGATCACACTTTGTTGATAGCCAAAAGATGTGGCAATCTCTATGCAGTGGACATTGAAAAAGACAAAGTACTAAACAACACTGCCTGTTTCTTCTCAAAGGCATCAACTTCAGAGACTGATCTCTGGCACAGGAGACTTGACCATGTGAACTTTAAAACCATAAATAAACTCACAAAAATGGGCTTGGTCAGAGGTCTACCCTTAAAAGTATACCAGTGTCAAGAACACTGTGTATCCTGTTTAAAGGGAAAACAGCATAAGTCATCCTATAAGTCTATTGAAGAATCAAAAACTACTGCATGTCTTCAACTACTCCATATGGACTTATTTGGGCCTGTAAAAATCATGAGCCTTGGTAAGAAGAAGTACTTCTTAGTCATCATTGATGACTACTCAAGATTTACATGGGTATTCTTCTTATTTTCCAAGGATGAGGCTGCTGAAATCATCAAGTTCTTCATTCTACAAGTAGAGAAGCAATATTCTCTACCTGTCAAAACCATTAGAAGTGATAATGGGACAGAGTTCGGGAACAAAACTCTGAATGAATTCTGTTTGTCTAACGGGATTATTAGACAATTCAGTGTTCCCAGAACTCCCGAACAAAATGGTGTAGTAGAAAGGAAGAACAGAACTTTAATTGAAGGAGCAAGAACAATGTTAGCTGATTCTGGCCTACCATTATACTTTTGGGCAGAAGCAGTTAACACATCATGTTATGTTCAAAATAGAGTCCTTGTTGTCAAGAGGCATTCCAAGACTGCCTATGAAGTTCTTCATGGCATGAAGTCCCTTATCTTCTTTTTCAGGGCTTTTGGGTGTCAATGTTTCATCTTGAACATTAAGGAATCTATTTCAAAGTTTGCTGCCAAAGTTGATTCAGGTTACTTTCTTGGTTATTCTTCAACTAGAAAAGCCTACAAGGTTTTTAATTCAAGAACCAGGATAGTAGAAAAATCACTGAATGTCAAGTTCAATGAGTCAAAACACACTCTTATTCCAGCACATCCTGCTGAACTTTTTGACCTTGACAGCTTCCATTTTGGACCTGAAAAGACTGTTACTTCATCTAAACCTACTTATTATGGTGATCAAAGGTTTGATGATGAGGATCCCACACCATGGACCCCTCAAACAGTCATTAAGTCAACTTCAAAACTATCAGAATTTTCACAAACTTCTGATTCAACAAATACTGAGGAACAAACTCAAACATCTGCTTCAGCACCTGCAACTACTGAAGACATTGAAAATGCTGAACCAGATATAATAGACCTCAGTAGTTTGTTTGAAGAACATGAGCCACCAACACCTGTCAGTGGTTTACAACAACTGATCGAACACAAAGATCATCCACTTGATCAAATCATGGCTGATATTGCATCAGGTGTTCTTACAAGAAACCAGCTTTCCAACTTTTGTCTCTTCTCAGCATTTATTTCATAGTTGGAACCAAAGAAGTATTAGGAAGCCCTCAAAGACAACAATTGGGTACAAGCAATGCAAGATGAATTGCTTCAATTCAACAAGCAACAGGTTTGGGAAATCTGTCCCTTACCACCAAACAAGTAACCAATTGGCACAAGATGGGTTTTCAGGAACAAACAGGATGAAGCTGGTATGATAATAAAGAACAAGGCAAGACTGGTAGTACAAGGTTACTCTCAAGAAGAAGGAATTGACTATCATGAAACCTTTGCTCCAGTTGCAAGGCTTGAAGCCATCAGGTTATTTCTGGCCTATGCCATTTCCAACAAAATAAAAGTTTATCAAATGGATGTTAAGAGTGCATTTTTGTATGGAAAGATAAAAGAGGAAGTGTATGTCTGTCAACCACCTGGGTTTGAGGATCCTTCTCATCCTGAGTGGGTGTACAAACTAGACAAAGCTCTTTATGGGCTCAAACAGGCTCCAAGATCTTGGTATGAAACACTTTCAACCTTTTTACTCAAAAATAACTTCACAAGAGGTGCCATTGATAAAACTCTTTTCATAAAACATGTTGGAAATCATATCTTACTTGTTCAAATATATGTTGATGATATCATATTTGGTTCAACAAACACAAACTGTGTGATGAATTTAAGAAACTCATGCAATCAAAATTTGAGATGAGTACAATGGGATAACTGCAGTACTTTCTGGGACTGCAGATTAAACAACAAACAAATGGAACTTTTATACATCAATCAAAATATGTTAAAGAATTATTAAACAAATTTTCTTTACAAGACTGTAAATCATGTTCCACTCCCATGACACCAACCACACAAGTTGAACCAGATGATCAAGGAAAACAGGTTGATCAAACCATGTATAGATGTATGATAGGTTCCCTTTTATATCTAACTGCTTCTAGACCAGATATTATGTTTTCAACATGTGTCTGTGCTAGATATCAATCAGCTCCTAGGGAATCACACCTCATTGCAGTCAAGAGATTCTTCAGATATCTGAAAGGAACTCCAACACTTGGAATTTGGTATCATGCTTCAAGCAATACCAAGTTATCAGCTTTTTCAGATAGTGACTATGCAAGGTGTAAAATGTCAAGAAAATCAACATCTGGTGGTTGTCAATTCTTAGGAATCTGTCTAGTGTCCTGGCAATCAAAGAAACAAATATCTGTTGCAACTTCAACTGCTGAAGCTGAATACATTGCAGCTGCAAGTTGTACATCACAGATACAATGGCTCCAGTATCAACTTCTTGATTTTGGAATCAAAGAAACCAAGACACCATTGCTTGTAGACAGTAAATCTGCCATTAGCATCATTCAAAATCCTGTTCAGTTTTCAAAGACTAAACACATTGAAATCAGGTATCACTTCATAACAGACTGCTATGAAAAAGGCAAGATTGAAGTGAAGCATGTAGCAACAGCTAATCAAATAGCTGACATCTTCACTAAACCCCTTGACACATCAACATTTTAGAAGTTAGTATCCATGCTTGGGATGCTAAATTTGTAAGTGTTTCTTTTTATTTTTCTGCATATATTTTTCATTTTTCACTTACAACTGACTTAAAAGTCTGACAACTTCTGAAAACCAAAGTGAGAGAAACTACTGATGAACAAAACATCAGTATAGGAATATTTTCTGAAAAAGGTTAAACCTCTGATAAAATAATCTTCAGAAGTTACATTCTCATCAGTTGTTTTCAAACTACTGAAGAGAAAGTGGGAACTACTGATGAAAACAATTCTTCATCAGCAGTTTAGTCAAAAAGGACAAATCAGACTTTTCCCACATCAGAAGTTTTGACCTAGGTGGTTTAAAACTTCCGATAAATACCTTTTTCAACACTTATCATTTCAAAAAGAAAAAATTCCCTCCTCTCTCAAAAAGCTCTCAAACCCTAAACCTGCAAAAACACTGTTAGATCTCTACACACCCAAACCACATGGCTTTAGTTCTAAAACAGGGACACAATCTTAGAGCCTACTTAGAGAAACAAGAAGGCTGGTCCCAATACGATGAGATCATTGATCTCGTCGTCAAATCCCAATATATCACCGCTCTCACAATAGACCCACCAATACATCCTGAAACTCTCAATGAGTTCTGGGCTAAGGCTGAGACAGTGATGGTGGATAATGAGGTTATCTCTCTCAACTCAACAATCAAAGAGAGACGAATGGCCATCACACCGGCCACACTTGCAATCAGACTGGGGTTGAATGATGTGAATGCCCCTAAAAAGGTTGAAAACTCTGAAATCCAACTAACCATGACAGAGTGTGGTTATCAAGGTACTCTCTCACAACCTACAATCTTTAAAAAGTATTTTGAACCAAAATACAACAAACCGGCTGTTACATCATAATAACACTAAAAATAAGTTTTTGTTATACCCAAGGTTCATTATGCAATGCATAATCAAAGAACTGGGTGATGAGGTGCTTGCGGGTAAAACTACAATTTTGAAACCCTTAACCTCACAAGCATACTCTAGGCACAACAAACCGGCTGCCTGGCCAGAAGATGACCAAGGGGAACCAGAACCAGTCCCCATGGAACCCTCATCTTCCAAACCTACACCCCCAAAGGCCAAGAAACCCAAACAACAAAAACAAAAACCCACCAAACCAAAAAGAAAAGCAGTTCAGGAGGTTGAGATGCCTGAACTGACTGCTGTGCAATCTGCATTTGATAAAAATGTGACTGAAACATCCTCTCAGTCTCATCCATCTCAAACCCCAATAAGAGCACCAATCACCATACTTTTCAAAAGAAAAAGACTAAAGAAAACTATTCCTATTGACTATTCTTTTGAAACTGCTGAACCCATTGACCAAACTACTGAACCAGCACCCCAGATTTCTAAACCTGATATTGAAATAGCCAAACTTCTCTCTGGGCTAAAAGAGAAAGTCCCATCTAAACATGTCAGTCCCCAACAACCACATCAAACAAGGGACATAGCATCAGAACTTGACATGGATGTGGACACTCAAAGCCCTAACCAAAGAGATGAGGATGAACCAGGGTCTCTAAGCCCAAACTTAGAAACTCTTGGTACTTTTGAGGCTGCTACTACTCATTTACCACCCAGTGGTGGATCTGAGGAAAGAAGCAACATAGCTAAGACCTCAACTGTGGCAACTACTGATGAAGGCTTAATGCCTGAGGTAGGAAATCCTCTGAACCAAGAAAAAGAGGTACATGAGACAAATGAGTTGGGCTCAGCTCATGATGTAACTGATACAGTCCTCATTGAGGATGTAATCAGGGATACAGATGATTCCATTAACTTGGATGATGTTTCACAACACAAAACTACTGAATTGACGGCTACAAGTGAAGGTCCTGCACCTGGTGTATCTATGCTCGAGAAGCTAGTCACACCAGATCAGGTTAAAGTCCACTTAATCCTTGATTCCCCTAAAGTGGCATCTTCTGTACAACAAGAAAATCAACCAAAAACACACCCCTCACTACAAATGCTTACCCAATTCCCTGGGAAATCTAGCATAGACATGAACCAGCTATGCAGCCCAGATGGTCCCTTATATCACATGATGAACACCCTCATCAAAAATCACTTCCAAACCTACACAGCTAACTTGGAGTTGTCCATCAAGAACCAATTTGGAGTGATACAGACTAAGATGAACGATCTGTCCAACAAAATTGACTTCAACACCAAACAGGTTGCTTCTCTTACAGGTCATTTCTCTACACCCTCAAAACCTGATGAAGCCAAAAAGGGGGAGAAAACTAAGGAACCTATGGAGTCACTTGAAGCCAGGAAAAAGGCAAGAGTGGTTATCCAAGAAAGAGATCAGAGAGACCAAGCCAGAAAAGAAAAGCTGGCCCAACAGTTTGGTGTCTCTGTCCAAGAAATTGAAGACTGTGAAAAGTCTGATGAAGAAAAGTCTGATGAATCCCAAGGGCATAATGAAGAAACATCTGATGGACAAAGTTCTGATGAGGATTCAGAAAATACTGAAGACAATCCTTCAGTAGTTGACAGACCTTCAGTAGTTGTCAACCCATCAGATGTTAACACTTCCAACACTCAAACTGCTGAACAAGAGCCTTCCAGATCAACTAAACCTACTCAACCAACTCCTGTTCCTCCTAGGCCTACTACAACAGTTACCACTATGACTGTACTAAACCCTTCTCCAATCTCTCAATCAGCAGAACTTCTTGAGAAGAGTTTAGTGGCAGTTCAGAAGAAAACCAAGGAAGATCAGATTTGGAAAAATCTGGAAGAACGGGATGACTTGGACTTAAGCCTGGATGAAAAGCTACAGGCTTATGAAGCTGAACTTCAAAGGCAGGCTAGCCTAGAAAGAATTGCTGAGGAAGACAAAAGACAACAACTGATGTCTTACATTACTAAGAACAGCAAGACCAAAGCCCATACATTAAAGGGACTCTCCATGGAAGAGCTGACAAGAAGAGCTCAACTTATTGCAGACAAACTTGCAACAAGTAAAGATGCAAAAGCCAAGAGAGCCCAAATGATAGAAGAACTAGTAGCTAATGGTTATGGTTCAAAAGCCTTTGTGTCCAAATGGAAAGAAGAAAGAATGGTGGACACTTATAGAAAATACAAGGTTGCAAGGGCTGCAAATCCAGAGAAGTTTGAAACTACTGAAGTATCAACTTCAGTAGTTAGAACTTCTGGTGTTCAAAGAAGACCAGCTACTCAAAAGAAGAAATCAGAGGAGAATGTGAAGACTGATTTCAGAATGGTACTACTAGAAGGAAGTACAGTAGTCCATTCTGATTTTGACATTGAAGAAAAACCTCTGATCACACAATTCAGGGATCCTTCCACATTTGCCTATCAAATCCAGAAAACCATCAAAGACAAACTGCACACTAAGGTAGTTACTGAGCATCATTTGCCAACTTTTCAAATACCTAATGTGATGCAACAAGAACAAGGAAGAGAATCCCACCTGAGAGTCACTGAAGTTGAAAACATCCAACACTCAGGAGCATCCCAGGGTACCACTATGGTTCCCTACACTTTAGACTTTGACAAGTCTAAAGTACCTATCATCAGATGGTCCGTTACTGATAACAACTCAGTACAAGTGACAAGAAGAGACCAGACAAGCAGAGCCTATAAGTCGATGAATGATCTGAAGAAGCTATCAACTCAAGACCTGCTTACAATCCAGCATCTAGAACCACAAAAAGGATCTCTCACTGATGAACAGCTGAACCAGCTGAAGAATTCCATGTTCAAAGGAATATGGAAGATCATGAATGACAGAAGAAAAAAATAAGGAATTAGAAAGGTTTTGGCTTCATCAATCCAGGGGGAGATTGTTAGGACAAAGAGGATTGGTGAAACCACTTTTGCAAACCTTAGTTTAATTCACTTCTGTCAAAATATTCTAGGTATAGAACTACTGAAGAAGGAAGATCAAACTGCTAAAGAAGAGATTACACAAGTACTGAAGAAGAAAAGTCATCAGAAGTTCTGAAGTCCAAACCAGACATTTCTACTGAAAAACTACTGAAGACAAACTACTCATCAGTAGTTTGTCATTCATCAGTACTTATGAGAAGATCTTTTCCACCGCCTTTTGTATCAGTAGTTTATTAGTTTAGTATTACTTTTACTTTATGTACAAGTTCCAAGATTGCAACTTGTTGCAACTTGTCTCTAAACTTGCTTTTTGGCAAGGTTCATGTATTTGTAAAGTCTATAAATAGATGGGTTCATCCCTCTGTTTAGACATTGATTTTTAATACAGAAATCCTTCAAAGCATATTATTGTTATTTCCATTTCATATTTATTAAGAATCTGTCTAAGTGTTTCATTCTCATTCAATACTTAGATTCTCAATAAATACTTATCATTTATTAGTTTCTCAAACATCCAGGGGGAGTAATAACTCCTGTTGATAAGTGTAGCTTTAAACTCATATCATTCCGCTGTGCTATCACTCATAAAGAACTTGCTAGACACTTAAGTGTACACTAACAAGTTCATACAAAAGAGCAATACTGATCCAACAATGTTGTTAACCACATTGTTGTGTGAATGAAAATGAAGATGCAGGTCAGATAAGGATGAATGCATGGAATTTCAAGGGTAGATTCCAAAGATCGGATTCGAGATTGTAGCTTGTATGAGTCCGAACTTGCAGAGACAAGTTAAAACGATCATCTAGCTTCCTTGATATAATTTAATATGATGTCAAAAATATTAACTGAAGTCACTTACTGAACTAATGATATGGTTATGCGGTGATTGCAGATTAGTGTGAATCTTCCACTTGAACGAGGAATGGTTGAAGATCAAGCGAGGACACAGATTTTACGTGGTCACGGTCATGTAACGTAATAAAGATGAGTCGTGTTGAATGTAATAAGAAACAATGAAAGATGTAACACCTAAAATATCTCCTAGATATGGTTTCTAAACATTCGAGAGTGTTCTATTAAGCAAGAAATTATTCGGTCAGTATTTCCGCTGCTTATTTTCGGTTAATTCGGTTTAGGGTGTTACACATACCATCAACAATTTCTTTCTGTGGTCCTTCAGATTGCTCTGCGTTAGTAACCAGGTTTGTTGGAGATAAGAATGTTCACAAAGTAGCACACAAACAGTGAACATGTAATTAAATATGTAGTCTAATATATATTTCAAAAGAAGAAAATAGCATATAATGTAAGACATTGAAGATAATAAAAATAAAGAGATAAAATGAAAGCATGTAAACTAGTAACCTGAGATTGTTTCAATTTCATGGCTTGAGAGTGAATCGATTGGATTTGTTGCATATAAAATATATCATGTTAATTTAAAAAGAAAATGCGTACGCATAAATCAGTTTACTCAATAGAAAAAACACATACCAGATCTCGATTTCTTATTGCCGGTAGATGCCATGTACACCGCATCCTTTTCCAAATTTGTGTTCTTGTCTTTTCTCTTCTTGTTTTTTGAAATCCGAATTGTACCATTTAATGAAGACTGTATCAAAGGCACACCTAGTTCTTTCAGTCTAGCTTCGTTCTGTTTGATTCTTTCTATTCTCGCTTTCTCGTACTCCATTCTCACTACATTTCATTTTCAAGTACAAAATCATATTATATATACACAGACAAAATCACAATAAAACCTACTCGATTTGTATGAAAACATCAAGAAAAACTACAACGCTTCACAAACTAAATATTTTGGATGAGATATCATTGTGGAACCAGAAACCTAATACAATGGTTACATATAAAGAACACTATTGTTTGTGCAGATTATCAAAAAGTAACTAATGAGCAAATAATAACACAACATAAAAAATGATCACTGTATAACATTGTTAGAAATTTAATTTTTTTATCAAGATCCTACTAACCTTTAAATAAGTTTCTTCAGATTAGATTATGTTAAATGTGTAAAATCATTAGGTTTCTTGTGAATTCAGAACCAAAATTAGAAAAAAAATTTCACTTTGACATTTAAACAAACAAGTGGTGTGCATATTTAATTCAGCAAAAAAAAAATCTAACTCCTACAAATCCAACCCCAAAGTCTACAACTAATATACTTTTATGCTGCAAACAATCCATTTCAGTTCTCAAACATTCATTTAAGTCATTTAAGATTAATACATGGCATGCTGGGCAGAAGAAAATTAGCTGGTACAAATCACAAGTGTAGAAACATCTTTCTCAAATAATGAAAAGAAATCAGACCTTTACAGTGACGAATGAGCTTGAAGTGCACAAGAAGTATAGTGAGATTAAGCAACATGGTGGACTTCCAAACAAAAGTAACACCCACATTCATTCAATTAAAACTAAAAAAATAAACAAAACTACATAATCACATATGTTTTTATCGATTGAACATATACACTTTTTTACTGACCTAAAATTGAAGGTGGGTTAAAGCACCAATTGAACAACTTCTAGTGGTTGAAGCACCGATGGGATTACCGGATGGTTGAATTGAGTTATTAGGTTTGAGAGTGTAGAGGGGAACTAAAAATTTTAGGATAGTTGCCGCTAATCTATCGGTTTAAAAGCGTGAGCGGGAAACTAAAAATTCAAGTATATCAAAAATTGAACTAAAAATTTGCAAAAATGCCGCTAGGTGATAAATGTGATACGGAGTTAACTTTAAGAAAAAAAAGTGATACGGACAAAAATTGAAAAGAAAAAAATGGTTTAATCAATGTATAACGAGGGGAACGAAAATTATTTATACCAAATAGTAGAGGGTGTTTGGGATTGAGTTTGAAAACAACTTATTGACTTATTAGCTTTTCTAGAAAGCCAATAAGTCAATAAGCTGTTTGTGTAACCCAAAAGCACTTTCTGTTTTGACTTTTGGCTTTTGGCTTTTAAGGGTGGAAAAGCTGTTTTTGAAAAGTTAGAAATCCTGGCTTTTGGCTTTTGGCTTTTGACTTTTGGGAAAAAATTACAAATGTACCACCCATACAACCAATATTCACAATAAGTTAAGCGAAACACTTAAAAAAACAACAATTTATTGACTTTTTGACGTTTCTCATCCCAAAAGCTAATCCAAACACTTTTTCTAAAACTCCTTTTTAAAAAGTCATAAGCCAATAAGCACTTTTGACCAAAAGCACTTTTGCATCTCCAAACTCAATCCCAAACACCCTCGTAGTATCTTACAAAGTCAAATAAAACTAAAATTACAACTTTTTAAGGGCATTAGACCATATGTAATGGGTATTATGTGGGCGTGAATGAGTTTGATAACGCTGTTAACACTGTCCCACTGGGCATTAAAGGAGCATGAAGAAGGAGAGACATTTCTAGTATAATGCCCAAAGAGGAGAAAAATAAGAAAAACAATAATTAAAAGGACATTATAAAGAGTTAACCATTACACATTATTTGAAGGGGCATTATGATGATGATGTGGCGAAAAATGCCCTTTATGGGGCATTAACCATTACCCATGGTCTTATGGTCTAGGGACGATATCAGTACCGATACAAAAAATACTGATACCGAATTTTGGAAAAGTAGGTACCAAATCTTTCAGTATGGTGCCAGTATTCACTACTCATCCCCCGGTCATTGATGGGACTTTGGGCCCATTTAGAGGTGCCATTCATGTTGCTTCGATGGGTTTGACGGGTTGCGGGTCCATATGCCCATTGTTGATCCATTCAGGTCAATGATGTTTGATTAGCGTCATTGAGTGTCAAATATAATTAAGGGTAAACTAAGACCAATGATTGTTGTACTTGGTTAAAATATGGTTGTTGATGTTTAACTAGGATGAAAGATTTTCAACGATAGGCATTGGTTGTAATTTAGGGCAAATTATGGTGAATTAGGGTGGTTTATGCTTAATTATTGTTATTAAGGGTCTATTATGGTCAATTAGAATCAATAATGGTCGATTAAAATCAATGACAGTCCCCTTAGGATGGTTAAGTTATGTCTATTGATGTTCAACCAAAATCAAGGATGTTCAATTTGGAACATTGGTGGTAATTTGGCGTCGATTCATGCATGGTGGGTTAGGATAGTTGATTCTTAGGTATTGTTATTTTAGGTTAGTGAGGGTCATTGATGGTCATTTAGGCTTGTTGAAAAAGGTTGCATCTAAAATGTTAAACTATGCCTATTTTCTAGTAGTGTTAGTTTATATGTATCGAGCATCGCCACGTCATTATCATAAAAAAATTATTTACTTACTTTAGATTATGCTATCTATACATATTGTACATTATTTTAACATATGTACGTATTTATTTTATTTTGCCATGTCATCTTCAATTAATAAAATAATTTACTTAGTTTATCTACATATTTATTTAATATTATAGTGTGTTGGTAAACATAATCATTTACCTACACATATATTAGCTGTTCACATATGTGTAGATAATTTACCTACACATAACAAAATTTTACCACATGTGTAGGTATTTGATATTTGATCGATCGTCAGTTTTGGGGGGAAATTTTCCCACCAACATCAACGTGTAGCTAAAACGAATTACCTACACATATTAAATGTTAGTCAATATGAAAATATATTATCAACCGTTACCCACACATATATAATCATGTGTAGGTAAATTATGTGTGGGTATAGACCCCAATTTCTTGTAGTGTAACTTTTACATAACTTTCAATAAAAGTCGAATTGTTGCCCAATTTTTGTGTGATCTTGTGTATGATTGTTTTATTATCTTTCTAGTATTAAACGATTAACAAAAACCAAATCGTTGAATTCACATTCGGTTCGGACACACACGGATTATCAAAATATCTTATTACTCGAGATCCAAACGATCCTACAACAACTACACACACAGAAAGAATCCATACCAGCAAAGGCACCTGTCATGGCTTCATATATGATATCTATACCGTTCTGGCTCCCCAATCATCATACTCCAACAACAATAATCAGAACAAAACTTTCTCTTAGAAAATTTAAAAAAAAAAGAAAAAAAAAACACCAAAGAATGATAACACACCTGCTATCGTATACTGATGAGAGTTATTTTCCATTGGAGGGTCACCGAAGATTAGGATAGGGGAAAATTGAAAATGAAAAACGAAATTTAATACAAGATTTAAGGTGCTCATGAATTATTGTGGTGATTAGATGAACCATTGCTTGATACAAGCACAAATGTCAAAATCATGGCCAAATTGAAAACGAAAAACGAAACTTGATATAGGATTTAAGGTGCTCATTAATGATTCTAGTGATGAGATGAATCGTTCCTTGTTGAACAAATGTCAAAACCATCAATTTCACTGATGAATTAGAACAGGGGCATGGATGGAAAAAAATCCCAAAGAATAGAAGAATTACATTATGCCTCTTCACCTTTCATCTTAAAATCTAAGTAAAACTACCTTTGTGTCTTAATAATGGATATATAGATTATAGAGTTAATGGCCAAAAACGTCCCAGAAGTTTGGCCAGTTTTGCTACATCAGTCCAAAATCGAAACTTTTTAAATCTGGGTCCTTCTGTTTTACATTTTGTTGCTAAATCCGTCCCTGACACTAAGCCCAGTTAATTATTGTCGTTAACTATGGGGTATATTTGTCTTTTTGGTTGCCCCTTTTAACATCAGGGTATTTTTGTCTTCCGGGGTATCAATAACTCTGTTTAAATAGATAACATTCTCCCTCTCTATACTTTCTTTCTCTTAGTTTTATTGTGACTTTGGATGCAGTACATGTTTATGTTATTTATAATACTAAATGGTGTAGAGTGTTAATGATGGGACTTGACATGTGTTTGTGTGTAGATGGGTGTATGTGTGAGTATATATTTTGTGTGTGCGTGTGTTTCTAGCATGATATGTGTGTGTATGTATGTATGTTATTAAGTGGTATCATCATTGATTGGACCTTCCCTCCTTTGCTTGCTTTATTAGGGTTCTTGAAGACGAAATTGAAAAGTTTAATGATGTTAATATTAGATTTACACATTAGTTTAGGTTAGTATTGAATATTAATTAGAATTATGCCTTTTTAGCCTTTGTAATATGTGTTAATATTAGAGTTATACATTGGCTTAGGTTAGGTATCAATAATAGTATCTTAGAGTTAAAAATTAGAGTTACACATTAGTTTAGGTTAGGTATTGAATATTAATTAGAGTTATGCATTTTTTTTTTTAGTCTTTGTAATAGGTGTTAATATTAGAGTTATATAATGGTTTAGGTTAGGTATCAATATTAGTATCTTAGAGTTGTAAATTTTTTAGCCTTTAGGATAAGTGTTAATATTAGATTTACATTGGAGTTATACATTTTTTTTAGGTTAGGTGTTATTATTGGAGTTGTACATTGTTTTAGGTTAGGTAATAATATTATAGTTATACATTGTTTTAGGTTAGATGTTAACATTAGAATTATATTGTTTAAGGGTAAATGTTAACAACGGAGTTATGCACTAGGTTAGGTGTTAACATTGGAATTATACATTGCTAATTGTTTTAGGTTAGGTGCTACCCGAAGCTTTCCTTCATGTAAATGTGAAGCGCATAAGTCTATTTCATTTGTAAAATTGATGTGTCATATTGGAGTTTTCAACCCCGAGACGTTCCCAGGGTATAATCTAGTTGCTTATATATCCTCAAATCTATAGTAATCTAAGCTAAAGCTCATCCCTAGTTATTAAAACAAGTCCCATCAAGTGATCTGAAGCCAACGACAAAGATATCATAATAAACTTGAAAAAAAAAGCATAATTGCTGATAAATAATGAGATTCTTCTTCACATGATCTTCAATAGATTATAAGGTTGCATGTTATATATGAAATTTACATAAACAAAACATTCAACAAGTTGAAATTGAAACTTTATTATGTCAAATAAAACCATGATCATTGACAACTGCAAGTGTACCCCTTCAGGAATGTCCCTAGGCTAAATCAATGTTTTGGTAGGTTTCGAGTTATTTAGGATAGCAATTATGGATTGTAATTAAATGATAAAATTATTTTTGTTGAACTAGGTTTAGGTGTATGAGCTTCACACACCTGGAACCTTAGGCATAAGAGCCCCTTATGCCAGGAACATTCTAGGCGTAAAGAAGGCCACCTATAAATAGGTGCCTTAGGCTCATTTCATGTTAACTTTTGCATAACTTTCAATATGCGTCCAATTGCTGCCCAAATTTTATGCGATATTGTGTTTAATTGTTTTATTATGTTTCTAGTATTAAATGATTAACAAAAACCAAATCGTTGATTTCACATTGGGTTCAGACACACACGGATTATCAAAATATCTTATTACTCGAGATCCAAATGATCCTACAACAACTACACACAAACAGAAAGAATCCATACCAGCAGAGGCACTACTAGAAAATTGGGCTTTTGTGACCACATTTTCAGTCACACAACGGTAGTAATTTCTCTATAGCCACTATTTTGCAACCGAAAATGCGGTAGCAAAAACTCCCGTGTCTGTTGCCCTAATGTCACCATATAGCCACAACTTTTGTATTTTGCTACCATATTTTTGTCACCACAAAATGGTTAAAATTATTGCTACCGCTCTTACAAAGTTGTAGGAAGGTCTTTTGCTACCATTTTGGTACCACTTAGCCACCGATATTGCCACCATTTAGACATCATTTTTATTGAAAATTTACACCTATTTTTTGTAACCGTTTTGGTACCATTTTGTCTGCAACCATTTAGTTACCGCTTTCATTGAGATTTTGCTACCATTTAGCCACCACTTTCATTGAAAATTTGCTACCATTTTGTAACATTTCGCATTAAATAGTTGTACGTTACGTATAAGTTGGAATAAAACGACAAGTCTTATTATTATTAATGGTGATATTTTGAACCCCAATACAATGATAATTATTCATATATATATATATATATATATATATATATATATATATATATATGGATTTATAATAATAATAATAATAATAATAACTATAATGTAGAAACAATAAAAAGTAGTTAGTTAATTTAACCCAACCCAGCAGCAGCCCAACTCCCCCCCTTTTCTGTTAAAAGCCGAAGCCCAAAAAAAAAGAACACAGACTAGAAAAGAAGGCCCAGGTCCGGCCCAAAACAAACAAACCTTCATGTTGTCCCTGCTACCCGACTTGCCATCAAACCCGACCCGCATCCAGTCAAACCCGGTCCACTTTCTTGATTTAATGGTCCTATTTTTGGTATTAAACCCATCCTTTTTGACCGACAAACAAACCCTCATAATTAGTTTCCGTAATTCATGCCAAAACCACTCCAAATCAATGAGCATATACGCGTTTTTGACCAACTAATTGTCAAAGATTGAGACCTTCCTTATATGCTTAACTATTATAAATTGAAACCACCAAATGATTCTGTGACAACCGAAAATCACAATCCCACCATCACATTTCATTCTAATTGTCTCAATCTTACTCGTGCCCGATTGGTTGACTTTTTCGTTGACCCGTTCAATTGCACCTCTAAACACATTGTAAGTTTAATTTATGTTATGGGAATCCTTAATCGGCATAAACACAATGTATACCCTATGGTTAATTAGATTAAGGTTGTGTGAATTGCTTGATTGCAGATTCTAGGGCTCGTAGGTTATAGATTGGGGAAGAACACGTCTGTGCTGTTGGTATTTATTTTAAATAAACCGCTACCAAACACAACCACTGGTCTAGACCAGGTGGTTGTGTCTGGTGCTCATCTGCTGATCCACGCGGGTTCGAGTCCCGGCTTGGCAACCTTTTTATCTGTTTTATTTTTTTTATCAAAAACAATCATATATATATTACTTATACTTTATAAATTCGTTTTAAGTTATTAAAACTCTTTTAATAATTCTACAAAAATTATTTTAAGTTAATCTACTGAAAAAGTTTAACTTACAATTTTTAGTTTTCAAAAATTTATTTATTTAATATATATTATAAATAAATCAAGTTTATTCCATTTTATTTATAAAATTCTATAAAAATATTAAAACGATCTTATAAATTTCCACAAAAATTAATCTACGTTTTATAACAATAAACTTTTCTGAAATGATTTCTATTTCAGAAAAATCATTTATTTAATATTTTTAATCAATTTTTGTTAGTTTTAATCATAATTAAATCATAATAAATTCAATTTTTAATATTTTTGCACCAAAAATTTATACAATTTATTTCTGAATATTTAGAACAGAAATATAAATTTTAAACTATAATTCTTTAATTTTAGTATTTTTAAATATTAAAGTTAAATTTTGGCAATTTGTTATAAATAGAATTAATATTCTATTTTAAAGAAAATAATTTTGTAAAAATTATTTTTTTTTACATTTTAAACACATTATTGTGACCATCTTAAATTTAATTTCCCCAAAAAGATTTTTGGTTATTTATTTATTAATATTTCCTCAATTATCAAACATTTTTTATATTAATCAAACAAGCATTTATCCCCAATTAGAAGCCCTAGAACATATACATTTGTAGACTAGATAGACTTAGACATATTTATTACTTCATTATAGGGTGATACTTGACACATTTGGGCAACACCACTATTCTATTTTTCAAGAGATAACATTTTGCTAAGGTGAGTTCTACATAGCCCCTTTTCTATTTATCACCATTTTTGGGGTGAAACATGTTACAACATTATTTATGCAATTCAATCGTCAATGTGTTATGTGTATTTCTATGTTGCATTATGTCTTGAACATGACTAGGGTAAGCACAATTCTAGCATAAACATTCATCAGCCAAACGGTATACATTGATAGATCTATTGGATTGACAATCCCACCCGGATACGTGCCTCCTACAAAGGTTGCGTGGGTGTTTGTTACTGCAATATAAACGAGTGAACCATGAGCGTATGGGATGTACCACAATACAACAGTCACAATGGTTGATTATGCACACCGATTTACTTCTAGTATGTTTTCACATATGGACTAGATTGCCATGACACATGAATTGCACAACAATTTTATTCGATTATCAAAACCTATGTAATTCTCACCAACTTTTGTTGACCCAAAATATTTTCAACTTAACATGTTTCAGGTTCTACTTGCTTGAAGATTTGAGTTAATGCTTGAAGATGTGTGCATGGTTTTATTCAATTTGATGTATGAATTCTTGTAGAACAATTGTATGTAAATTATTTAAATCATATAATGAAATTTATTATTTACCATGAGCTACTGAACAATCATCAATACGTGACATCCCGATGTTTCCGCCATCGGTTGGGGTGTTACAGATTGGTATCAGAGCCTTGGTTATAGGGAATTAGGTTATTAGAAAAATAATCTAGTCTATAACCATAGGATTCAACCAGTACTTGCTTCTTTACTTGCTATCCTCTATCTCCCTCCTACTTCTTATCCCTACTTTCATCCCTACGAGAAGGTTGCTCTCCATCACTGGATCTACTCTCAGACTAATAGGACAAAATCCTCAGGTTTAACCTGAACCACCTTGAAATCTCGTCGAAGTTCTAGATTTTAATAACGAACACGTGCAATCTGGAAGGGTGAACGCCTGTATTCTGAGTCTTCTGTCTAGGCTGGCATTGCGCATATATCCCAATCAGACGAGGGACCCGGATGCCTACCTGGGAATTCTCAGGATGAGTGTTCACTTATAGGCTAAAGCATGTCTTCATATGTTATTAGAATCTAGAATCTTTGATAAGTCAACGTTTTCGTTTATTCGTTTTAATTAATGAATAAATGATTACACTCCTTATATAATCTCATTCATTTCACTGTGTCTCTTACAGATCATGCCTCCACGTCGCAGTGCTCGTCTTAACAGTGGTAATAATCATGATGAAGGGAGTAGCAATCACAATCATAACCATGACACTAACCACAAGAACAACAACAACAATAATGGTGTCGATGCCCAACTGGCTGCAATCATTTCTCAATAAATGGCGCAGCAAATCGCAACTCTGGTTCCCAACTTACTAGCTCAAGTCATCCAATTGAACGGCAACGGGAACGGCAACGACAACGGGAATGGAAATAGAAACCACAACGGGAATGGGAATGGTCTTCCAGCCTGTACCCTTAAACACTTTAATTCTTGTAATCCCCCAAAGTTTAGTGGTGAAGAAGGAGCTACAGGACTCCTACAATGGTTTGAGGGTATTGAGAATACCTTCATCAACAGTGAATGCCCCGACAACTTTAAGGTCCGTTATGCCATGAGTGTTCTTCACAAACGAGCACTCACTTGGTGGAATGAAGAAAAACGCACTCGCGGAGCTGAAGCTGCACTAGCCTTAACTTGGGATCAAGCTAAAGACATTATGAAGGCAGAGTTCTGCCCTCGTAATGAAATCAAGAAGCTGGAAGATGAGTTTCATGATCTTGCTCAAGACAGTGGAGAAAACCTTGCTTACAACACTCGTTTTCACGAACTTAGCCTACTACTACCCCACAAGGTCACTCCCTTGCCTATTGCAATCGAAAAATACATTGGTGGCTTACCGATGCAGATTCAAGACACGGTGTGGGGAAGGAACCCTGCTACTTTGGAGGAAGCAAAGCATTTGGCTGCCACCCTAACAGATAATCATGTGAAGGCAGGAACCCTGACTCGCAAAGGGGAAAAGAAAAAGGATACTCCCCAACCTGCCGTTGATATCAAAACCGAGGCCTCAACCAACGGGAAGTGTAGGGTCAGAAATTTTGCAATAGACACCACTGCCCCACCCAACAAGAAACAATACAACGGGAAGCTACCTAAGTGTGACACCTGCCAGTATCACCATCCAACCCATGTACCCTGCCGACAGTGCACCAATTGTCAAAGGTATGGGCATCTTGCTGATGCTTGCCGAATCCCTGCTACAAACGCTCTTGATGCTCCAAATAACCCCGCTTGAGACCCTCCAGCTACCTAACAGCAAACCCTACCATTTGAATGATGTCTACTCTCTCTTTAATTCTATGTATGACATTTTATCGATTCGTGTAATAAAATCAAGTATTACCATAAACATCTGAGTGCATGCTTGTTTGAATGTGAACTAATTGCTATATCTATAATCATACTTGCTTACTTGTACAACAATTAGTTGACTACCAAATAGCCTACTCAATGATTGCTGGAGGTCATCATGTCTTTCCAACAGTCGGGAGAGGCCCTACAACCTGCTCAACGACTGGTGGGACTATCGAACCTGCTCAACAATCGGTAGAGCCATAAAAGGACGCAAAACCCTAATGTAAAGTAAATTGGTAATTACGGTCTGGAACGTAATCATGAATTTACAGGTATTTTAAGGTAGTGAGGAATTTTATCAAGGTTTCTGGAGGTTTGACCGATTGTTAACCTGGTATTTTCTCTTTTAACTTCGGGACGAAATTCCTAAAAGTAGGGGAGACTGTAACATTTCGCATTAAATAGTTGTACGTTATGTATAAGTTGGAATAAAACGACAAGTCTTATTATTATTATTTTTGGTGATATTTTGAACCCCAATACAATGATAATTATTCATACATATATATATATATATATATATATATATGGATTTATAATAATAATAATAATAATAATAATAATAATAATAACTATAATGTAGAAACAATAAAACCTAGTTAGTTAATTTAACCCAACCCAGCAGCAGCCCAACTCCCCCCTTTTCTGTTAAAAGCCGAAGCCCCAAAAAAAAAAAAAAAAAAAAAAGAACACAAACCAGAAAAGAAGGCCCATGTCCGGCCCAAAACAAACAAACCTTCATGTTGTCCCTGCTACCCGACTTGCCATCAAACCCGACCCGCATCCAGTCAAACCCGGTCCACTTTCTTGATTTAATGGTCCTATTTTTGGTATTAAACCCATCCTTTTTGACCGACAAACAAACCCTCATAATTAGTATCCGTAATTCATGCCAAAACCACTCCAAATCAATGAGCATATACGCGTTTTTGACCAACTAATTGTCAAAGATTGAGACCTTCCTTATATGCTTAACTATTATAAATTGAAACCACCAAATGATTCTGTGACAACCGAAAATCACAATCCCACCATCACATTTCATTCTAATTGTCTCAATCTTACTCGTGCCCGATTGGTTGACTTTTTCGTTGACCCGTTCAATTGCACCTCTAAACACATTGTAAGTTTAATTTATGTTATGGGAATCCTTAATCGGCATAAACACAACGCATACCCTATGGTTAATTAGATTAAGGTTGTGTGAATTGCTTGATTGCAGATTCTAGGGCTCGTAGGTTATAGATTGGGGAAGAACACGTCTGTGCTGTTGGTATTTATTTTAAATAAACCGCTACCAAACACAACCACTGGTCTAGACCAGGTGGTTGTGTCTGGTGCTCATCTGCTGATCCACGCGGGTTCGAGTCCCGGCTTGGCAACCTTTTTATCTGTTTTATTTTTTTTATCAAAAACAATTATATATATATATATATATTACTTATACTTTATAAATTCGTTTTAAATTATTAAAACTCTTTTAATAATTCTACAAAAATTATTTTAAGTTAATCTACTGAAAAAGTTTAACTTACAATTTTTAGTTTTCAAAAATTTATTTATTTAATATATATTATATATAAATCAAGTTTATTCCATTTTATTTATAAAATTTTATAAAAATATCAAAACGATCTTATAAATTTCCACAAAAATTATTCTAAGTTTTATAACAATAAACTTTTCTGAAATGATTTTTATTTCAGAAAAATCTTTTATTTAATATTTTTAATCAATTTTTGTTAGTTTTAATCATAATTAAATCATAATAAATTCAATTTTTAATATTTTTGCACCAAAATTTTATACAATTTATTTTTGAATATTTAGAACAGAAATATAAATTTTAAACTAATAATTCTTTAATTTTAGTATTTTTAAATATTAAAGTTAAATTTTGGCAATTTGTTATAAATAGAATTAATATTCTATTTTAAAGAAAATAATTTTGTAAAAATTATTTTTTTACACTTTAAACACATTATTGTAACCATCTTAAATTTAATTTCCCCAAAAAGATTTTTGCTTATTTATTTATTAATATTTCCTCAATTATCAAACATTTTTGATATTAATCAAACAAGCATTTATCCCCAATTCGAAGCCCTATAACATATACATTTGTAGACTAGATAGACTTAGACATATTTATTACTTCATTATAGGGTGATACTTGACACATTTGGGCAACACCACTATTCTATTTTTCAAGAGATAACATTTTGCTAAGGTGAGTTCTACATAGCCCCTTTTCTATTTATCACCATTTTTGGGGTGAAACATGTTACAACATTATTTATGCAATTCAATCGTCAATGTGTTATGTGTATTTCTATGTTGCATTATGTCTTGAACATGACTAGGGTAAGCACAATTCTAGCATAAACATTAATCAGCCAAACGGTATACATTGATAGATCTATTGGACTGACAATCCCACCCGGATACGTGCCTCCTACAAAGGTTGCGTGGGTGTTTGTTACTGCAATATAAACGAGTGAACCATGAGCGTATGGGATGTACCACAATACAACAGTCACAATGGTTGATTATGCACTCGATTTACTTCTAGTATGTTTTCACATATGGACTAGATTGCCATGACACATGAATTGCACAACAATTTTATTCGATTATCAAAACCTATGTAATTCTCACCAACTTTTGTTGACCCAAAATATTTTCAACTTAACATGTTTCAGGTTCTACTTTCTTGAAGATTTGAGTTAATGCTTGAAGATGTGTGCATAGTTTTATTCAATTTGATGTATGAATTCTTGTAGAACAATTGTATGTAAATTATTTAAATCATATAATGAAATTTATTATTTACCATGAGCTACTGAACAATCATCAATACGTGACATCCCGATGTTTCCGCCATCGGTTGGGGTGTTACAGATTGGTATCAGAGCCATGGTTATAGGGAATTAGGTTATTAGAAAAATAATCTAGTCTATAACCATAGGATTCAACCAGTACTTGCTTCTTTACTTGCTATCCTCTATCTCCCTCCAACTTCTTATCCCTACTTTTATCCCTACGAGAAGGTTGCTCTCCATCACTGGATCTACTCTCAGACTAATAGGACAAAATCCTCAGGTTTAACCTGAACCACCTTGAAATCTCGTCGAAGTTCTAGATTTTAATAACGAACACGTGCAATCTGGAAGGGTGAATGCCTGTATTCTGAGTCTTCTGTCTAGGCTGGCATTGCGCATATATCCCAATCAGACGAGGGACACGGATGCCTACCTGGGAATTCTCAGGATGAGTGTTCACTTATAGGCTAAAGCATGTCTTCATATGTTATTAGAATCTAGAATCTTTGATAAGTCAACGTTTTCGTTTATTCGTTTTAATTAATGAATAAATGATTACACTCCTTATATAATCTCATTCATTTCACTGTGTCTCTTACAGATCATGCCTCCACGTCGCAGTGTTCGTCTTAACAGTGGTAATAATCATGATGAAGGGAGTAGCAATCACAATCATAACCATGACACTAACCACAACAACAACAACAACAATAATGGTGTCGATGCCCAACTGGCTGCAATCATTTCTCAACAAATGGCGCAGCAAATCGCAACTCTGGTTCCCAACTTACTAGCTCAAGTCATCCAATTGAACGGCAACGGGAACGGCAACGGCAACGGGAATGGAAATAGAAACCACAACGGGAATGGGAATGGTCTTCCAGCCTGTACCCTTAAACACTTTAATTCTTGTAATCCCCCAAAGTTTAGTGGTGAAGAAGGAGCTACGGGAATCCTACAATGGTTTGAGGGTATTGAGAATACCTTCATCAACAGTGAATGCCCCGACAACTTTAAGGTCCGTTATGCCATGAGTGTTCTTCACAAACGAGCACTCACTTGGTGGAATGAAGAAAAACGCACTCGCGGAGCTGAAGCTGCACTAGCCTTAACTTGGGATCAAGCTAAAGACATTATGAAGGCAGAGTTCTGCCCTCGTAATGAAATCAAGAAGCTGGAAGATGAGTTTCATGATCTTGCTCAAGACAGTGGAGAAATCCTTGCTTACAACACTCGTTTTCACGAACTTAGCCTACTACTACCCCACAAGGTCACTCCCTTGCCTATTGCAATCGAAAAAATACATTGGTGGCTTACCGATGCAGATTCAAGACACGGTGTGGGGAAGGAACCCTGCTACTTTGGAGGAAGCAAAGCGTTTGGCTGCCACCCTAACAGATAACCATGTGAAGGCAGGAACCCTGACTCGCAAAGGGGAAAAGAAAAAGGATACTCCCCAACTTGCCGTTGATATTAAAACCGAGGCCTCAACCAACGGGAAGTGTAGGGTCAGAAATTTTGCAATAGACACCACTGCCCCACCCAACAAGAAACAATACAACGGGAAGCTACCTAAGTGTGACACCTGCCAGTATCACCATCCAACCCATGTACCCTGCCGACAGTGCACCAATTGTCAAAGGTATGGGCATCTTGCTGATGCTTGCCGAATCCCTGCTACAAACGCTCTTGATGCTCCAAATAACCCCGCTTGAGACCCTCCAGCTACCTAACAGCAAACCCCACCATTTGAATGATGTCTACTCTCTCTTTAATTCTATGTATGACATTTTATCGATTCGTGTAATAAAATCAAGTATTACCATAAACATCTGAGTGCATGCTTGTTTGAATGTGAACTAATTGCTATATCTATGATCATACTTGCTTACTTGTACAACAATTAGTTGACTACCAAATAGCCTACTCAACGATTGCTGGAGGTCATCATGTCTTTCCAACAGTCGGGAGAGGCCCTACAACCTGCTCAACGACTGGTGGGGACTATCGAACCTGCTCAACAATCGGTAGAGTCATAAAAGGACGCAAAACCCTAATGTAAAGTAAATTGGTAATTACGGTCCGGAACGTAATCATGAATTTACAGGTACATTAAGGAAGTGAGGAATTTTATCAAGGTTTCTGGTGGTTTGACCGATTGTTAACCTGGTATTTTCTCTTTTAACTTCGGGACGATGTTCCTAAAAGTAGGGGAGACTGTAACATTTCGCATTAAATAGTTGTACGTTACGTATAAGTTGGAATAAAACGACAAGTCTTATTATTATTATTTTTGGGGATATTTTGAACCCCAATACAATGATAATTATTCATACATATATATATATATATGGATTTATAATAATAATAATAATAATAATAATAATAATAATAATAATAATAATAATAATAATAACTATAATGTAGAAACAATAAAAACTAGTTAGTTAATTTAACCAAACCCAGCAGCAGCCCAACTCCCCCCTTTTCTGTTAAAAGCCGAAGCCTAAAAAAAAAAAAAAAAAAAAAAAAAGAACACAGACTAGAAAAGAAGGCCCAGGTCCAGCCCAAAACAAACAAACCTTCATGTTGTCCCTGCTACCCGACTTGCCATCAAACCCGACCCGCATCCAGTCAAACCCGGTCCACATTCTTGATTTAATGGTCCTATTATTGGTATTAAACCCATCCTTTTTGACCGACAAACAAACCCTCATAATTAGTATCCGTAATTCATGCCAAAACCACTCCAAATCAATGAGCATATACGCGTTTTTGACCAACTAATTGTCAAAGATTGAGACCTTCCTTATATGCTTAACTATTATAAATTGAAACCACCAAATGATTCTGTGACAACCGAAAATCACAATCCCACCATCACATTTCATTCTAATTGTCTCAATCTTACTCGTGCCCGATTGGTTGACTTTTTCGTTGACCCGTTCAATTGCACCTCTAAACACATTGTAAGTTTAATTTATGTTATAGGAATCCTTAATCGGCGTAAACACAACGTATACCCTATGGTTAATTAGATTAAGGTTGTGTGAATTGCTTGATTGCAGATTCTAGGGCTCGTAGGTTATAGATTGGGGAAGAACACGTCTGTGCTGTTGGTATTTATTTTAAATAAACCGCTACCAAACACAACCACTGGTCGAGACCAGGTGGTTGTGTCTGGTGCTCATCTGCTGATCCACGCGGGTTCGAGTCCCGGCTTGGCAACCTTTTTATCTGTTTTATTTTTTTTATCAAAAACAATTATATATATATTACTTATACTTTATAAATTCGTTTTAAATTATTAAAACTCTTTTAATAATTCTACAAAAATTATTTTAAGTTAATCTACTGAAAAAGTTTAACTTACAATTTTTAGTTTTCAAAAATTTATTTATTTAATATATATTATAAATAAATCAAGTTTATTCCATTTTATTTATAAAATTATATAAAAATATCAAAACGATCTTATAAATTTCCACAAAAATTATTCTAAGTTTTATAACAATAAACTTTTCTGAAATGATTTTTATTTCAGAAAAATCATTTATTTAATATTTTTAATCAATTTTTGTTAGTTTTAATCATAATTAAATCATAATAAATTCAATTTTTAATATTTTTGCACCAAAAATTTATACAATTTATTTCTGAATATTTAGAACAGAAATATAAATTTTAAACTAATAATTCTTTAATTTTAGTATTTTTAAATATTAAAGTTAAATTTTGGCAATTTGTTATAAATAGAATTAATATTCTATTTTAAAGAAAATAATTTTGTAAAAATTATTTTTTTTACACTTTAAACACATTATTGTGACCATCTTAAATTTAATTTCCCCAAAAAGATTTTTGGTTATTTATTTATTAATATTTCCTCAATTATCAAACATTTTTGATATTAATCAAACAAGCATTTATCCCCAATTCGAAGCCCTAGAACATATACATTTGTAGACTAGATAGACTTAGACATATTTATTACTTCATTATAGGGTGATACTTGACACATTTGGGCAACACCACTATTCTATTTTTCAAGAGATAACATTTTGCTAAGGTGAGTTCTACATAGCCCCTTTTCTATTTATCACCATTTTTGGGGTGAAACATGTTACAACATTATTTATGCAATTCAATCATCAATGTGTTATGTGTATTTCTATGTTGCATTATGTCTTGAACATGACTAGGGTAAGCACAATTCTAGCATAAACATTCATCAGCCAAACGGTATACATTGATAGATCTATTGGACTGACAATCCCACCCAGATACGTGCTTCCTACAAAGGTTGCGTGGGTGTTTGTTACTGCAATATAAATGAGTGAACCATGAGCGTATGGGAAGTACCACAATACAACAGTCACAATGGTTGATTATGCACTCGATTTACTTCTAGTATGTTTTCACATATGGACTAGATTGCCATGACACATGAATTGCACAACAATTTTATTCGATTATCAAAACCTATGTAATTCTCACCAACTTTTGTTGACCCAAAATATTTTCAACTTAACATGTTTCAGGTTCTACTTGCTTGAAGATTTGAGTTAATGCTTGAAGATGTGTGCATAGTTTTATTCAATTTGATGTATGAATTCTTGTAGAACAATTGTATGTAAATTATTTAAATCATATAATGAAATTTATTATTTACCATGAGCTACTGAACAATCATCAATATGTGACATCCCGATGTTTCCGCCATCGGTTGGGGTGTTACACATTCAGCCAATACTTTCATTGAAAATTTGCTACCATTTAACCACCACTTTCATTGAAAATTTGCTACCATTTAGCCACCACTTTAATTGAAAATTTGCTACCATTTGGTTTTGCTACAGGTTTTTTTCCTCTGTTTTATTAATTCAATTCAACAAAACTATATTATATAAAACCATCAAATAATACAAATAATACAAAATCTCAAATTATATAAACCAAATTTGTTTCAGTTTTTTCCTATTTTACAATCATATACAAGACTAAAAGAAACACCAACTAAAACATCAAATAACCGAAATTATCCGTAAAAAAAAGTTCAAAACATTCACATCTAAGTGTTTATAGCCTATTTTCACCCATAGTTGTTAACATAGCTTCAATTTGTACTATTCTATTGAGCATAGCCTCTTTATCCGCATTATCTTTTTCTTTTTTAGCCACCAAGCCCTCAATAATTTCTTGAAACCTTTCTTTATCTTCATCATTTTCCTTAACAAGCTCTTTGATAACCAAGTTTAACTTTTCAATCTACAAAATAAGCAACAAATAGAATCAAGAAGTCGGAACTAACAAAAACTAATAACGGGTCAAGTGAGTTGCACAATAACATAATTCAATTGTGAGTTACAAATCTAGTGCCGAAAGCCGAATAACATGTTCTAGTATATTTACATACGATTACTAATAATAAAATTTTACTTAAACGATCAACAAAGATTGTGTAATCAACTCAATAAGAAATTCTTAAACATTCTCAATACATTAAAAGCGACAATAAAAAAGCAAACACAAACCAAACAAATACAATATTCATGGGAAACAATTCAAATGCATAAAAGTAGACAAAGAAGTCAAGTATTGGTGAAAACTTAGGGTGCTTATGCTCATTATTGACCTATAATTCAAAGCTCAAGTTGAAATAATATAATATCATATCTACATGAAAATCTCCATATCTACCTCATGTTTGAAAGCCATTCTTTTGCCATAACTTGCTACAACAAGTATAACAAATAGGTATCATTTTGTATTATTACTGTTTGAAAATAGAAAGAGGTAAAGTTAGTCTGTATGCTGCAAGACTATCAAGATCTCCTCCAATCCACATATCAACCTAACAATAAGATTAAGAAGATAATGGAAAACAAAAATAATTACATCATTATTTCAACTTGAGTTTCTAGTGTTTGGAAAACCTCCTTCTCTTTGTATATAAATTTACCAAAAAATCATTTGATATTAGTTAGTTATAACTTAGCCAATTATTAAATAATACATACATGCCATCAAAATTGATTATACAATTTTGAGCGACGGAATCGCCTCCTCCTGAGAGGGAATTATCATACTCAATAATTCAAGTCACACGTGATGATCCTCAAAAGTCACATCCAAGCACACAAACATTCCATAATCCATATACTGGTGAACGACAAACACCTAAGCATATTCGACATCTAATCTAATCCAAGGCGTGTTAAGAGAAAAAAACAAACAGAAAAACAAATAAATATACTGACCTAAATCACCAACAAGAACTAGAACCTGACCACAAGGCAGAAGACCATTTTTGTCTTTAATAATCTCCCTCTCACGCCCTCTAAGCATATAATTATATAAAACCTAACTCATGAAAACTTGAATTAAAAAAACTCAGCTAACAAATCATTAATTTCAACTCAAAGGTTAAATATTCAAGTAATATATCATCTTAAGTATAATTTGGTTCCTCATGTAACTATTGGAACATGGCCTCTACTAGGAGTATCTTATGTAGCTTGCCTACCACCATCATAGAAGTTTCCAGCAAAATAATCTGGCTGGAAATGCAAATTAGCTTGTTGACTAAAAACAATAATCTTAAAAGTTAAAACAAATGGAGAAGGCTAGAATATATACCTTCGAAGGGGTGTATGATGTCAAGCAAATGATGTGGCACTTCCTGCACAAAAGTGTAATTTATATAAATTTATATCTATTTCATAAATATGTTTTTATCTATTTTTATATATAATATAATAATATATATCGTTTAATAAACAAGCAAATCTCTAATCCTGAGCTTGTTTATGCTGATATTGATTCGAGCTTTTAGGCCCTCCGTAATGGGGCGTGAATTAGCGCCCCTGCCCTTGCATCTGATTGGTTGCCATGAAACCCAAGACCACAACGCCCAAATCAAGTGCCAAAAAAATAACGCCCCTGCCCATTTTTGATCCATTAACGCCCCTGGGGGTGGTGTTGGGGCGCTAAAGCCCACTTTCCCGCCTAGTTAGCGCTCGACTACGGATGGTCTTAGCGAGTAGCTAACGAGTGGCTTAGCTCGTTTAAACCCCTACGTATACCATTCTTCCACACTGTAACATTACGCATTTAAACTTGTACGTTACACGATCGTTATCAATAAAACGTCAAGTTCTACCTATATTATTCGCATTTATTATTTTGTCGCTTTTTTTGGAACCTTAATTATATATTATATATGAGGTTGTGTGATAATTATATCAAAAAAAAATAAACTGCTCGAGCCGGGGTTCGAACCCGCGCCCAAGCCCAAACCACATCAACCACGAACCAACTGGGCTAGCACCACACACCTGATTCAAACCTGATGCACAATAATCTTATACACGCTTGAAACTCTTAATAGTTGACTTGAAAAAGTCAACTGTCTTGACGCGTGATGCAGAATCAATCACATTAACTTGTGATTGATCTATTATTGGAACCTTTTCATGATCTTCGGCCCTGTATGACTCGGATACACATCAATCACGATTAATCGTTGACCAATTTCAAACCATTACGCGTTTGACATTTAATCGCAGGTCAAACTTGCCAATTAAACAATCCATCAATCTCCTATATAAATTGACCTTCTGCAATCCTTCACAACTCGCTCACACATCTCTCTTAACCTCCAATTGCTCTTAAACACCCTCTGATAATACCCACGCATACACAGTTTGACTAATTAAGTTGACTACCCAATCGTATATCAAACAACACTGTAAGTCCAATTTATATTGTGGGTTTTGTTAGTCGGCATCCATACAACGAAAACCCAAACAATAATCGGGTTAAAAATGTATGGATTGCCTGATTGGAAAAACTAGGGTTCGTGCAAATTGATTTGGGGATAAACTGAGTTTTACATCGTGTATATAATTATTTTTAGACGGAGTTCATCACAACCACAGGCCTAGGCCAAGTGGTTGTGACTGAGGTTCATAACCAAAGGCACCCGGGTTCGAGTCCCGGCTGTGGCCTTCTTTTCCTTTCCATTTTATTTCTAAAACAAACTAAATTATAATTATATATATTATACATTTAAACCTTATAAATTCATTTTTAAATATTAAAACCTTTTTATAAATTCTAAAAAATTATATTTATTAAATCTGAGATAAAAGTTTTACTTACAATTTTTATTTTTCTGAAATTCATTTATTTAATATTTATAATAATTAAATCAATTTTATACTATTATATTTATAAAAATCCATTAAAATATCAAAACAATTTTATTAAATACTACAAAAATTATCCTGAGTTTGTATAAAGTTAAACTTTACTGAAATGATTTTTAATCCTGAAAAATCATTTATTTTATATTTTTAATCAATTTTTGTTAGTTTTAACCATAATTAAATCATAATAAATTCAATTTTCATTATTTTTGTACCAAAATTTTATACAATTTATTTTTAAATATTTAGAACAGAAATATGATTTTTAAAATAGTAATTCTTTAATTTTAGTATATTTGAATATTAAAGTTAAATTTTGGCAATTTGTAATAAATAGATTTAAAAATCTATTTTAAAAGAAATAATTTTATAAAAATTATTTTTATACTTCAAACACATTATGGTGAGCATTCTGAATTCAAATTTTATAAAAAGACTTTCTTTTATTTAATTATCAAATTACTCTTTATTTAATTAACATTTTATTTTAAATTCAACAATTGGATATCCCCAAATCGAAACCCTAGGATACACTTATAAACTAATTAGACTTAGACTTATTTATTACCTTATTATAGGGTGATATTTGGCATTATTTGGGCAACACTATTATTTCATCTTTTCAAGAAGTATAACATTTGCTAAGGTGAGTTTTACATAGCCCCTTTTTATTTATCACCATTTTTGGGGTGAAACATGTTATAACATCATTATTGCAATTCAATCATCAATGTGTCTATGTGTTTTCTATGTTGCATTATGTCTTGAGCATGATTAGAGTAAGCACCATTCTAGCATAATCATTAACTCCGTACAAGCCGACGGTATACATTGATAGATCTATTGGACTGACAATCCCACCCGGATACGTGCCTCCTGCAAAGGTAGCGTGGGTGTTTGTTATCGCATAACATATTCAAGTGAACCATGAGCGTATGGTATGTATCATATTATAACAGTCATCAGGGTTGGTTATGCACTCGATTTATTTCTAGTATGTTCTCACATATGGACTAGATTGACATGACACATGAATTGCACAACATTTTTATTCTATTATCAAAAACCTATGTAATTCTCACCAACTTTTGTTGACCCAAAATATTTTCAAAATAAACATGTTTCAGGTAACAATGAAGCTGAGGCTTGAGTTAGCATGAGGATTTAACATGAAGTTTTATTTGAAGCTATTGAAGTTTTGTTATTTGATATTATGTATTGAATTCCTAGACATCATTTTATATTTGGATATTATGTTTGAATAAATTATTTAAAATTTAAATTATACCATGTGCTACTGAAACAATCATCAACACGTGGCACCCCGATGTTTCCGCCATCGGTTGGGGTGTTACAAATTGGTATTAGAGCCTTGGTTATAGGGAATTTTGTTATTAGAAATAATCTAGACTATAACCTTAGGGACTTAAACAGTACTTGCTTCTCTTACTTGTAACCCTAATTGCTTCCCTAATCCTATCCTTATCCTATACCTTATATAACCCTAAACCTACATGTGACTACTCTTATTCGTCTGCTGCAATCCTGATCCACCATTAGATTAATAGGACAAAATCCTCAGGTTTAACCTGAACCCCCTTGAGATCTCGTCGAAGTTCTAGATTTTAATAACGAACACGTGCAATCTGGAAGGGTGAACGCCTGTATTCTGAGTCTTCTGTCTAGGCTGGCATTGCGCATATATCCCAATCAGACGAGGGACCCGGATGCCTACCTGGGAATTCTCGGGATGAGTGTTCACTTATAGGCTAAAGCATGTCTTCATATGTTATTAGAATTTAGAATCTTTGATAAGTCCACGTTTTCGTTTATTCGTTTTAATTAATGAATAAATGATTACATTCCTTATATAAACTCTCATTCATTTCATTGTGTCTATTACAGATCATGCCTCCTCGTCGCAGCACTCGCAACAGCAATGGTGAGAACCACGAAGAAGGTGGTGATAACCATAACCATGACCAAGTTCCTAACCACAACAACAATGGTGTCGATGCTCAACTGGCTGCAATCATTTCTCAACAAATGGCGCAGCAAATCGCAACTCTGGTTCCCAATTTACTCGCTCAAGTCATCCAAATGAACGGCAACGGGAATGGTCACGGCAACGGGAACGGGAATGGGAACGGCAATGGCAATGGAAATGGACCCCTAGCCTGCACCCTTAAGCATTTCAACTCTTGTAACCCTCCAAAGTTTAGTGGTGAAGAAGGAGCTACAGGACTCCTCCAATGGTTTGAGGGTATTGAGAATACCTTCATCAACAGTGAATGCCCCGACAACTTCAAAGTTCGTTACGCCATGAGTGTTCTCCATAAACGAGCACTCACTTGGTGGAATGAAGAAAAGCGTACTCGTGGGGCCGAAGTTGCTCTTGCTATGACATGGGACCAAGTCAAGGAGGTCATGAAGGAAGAGTTTTGTCCTCGCAATGAAGTTAAGAAGCTTGAGGATGAGTTCCACACCTTAGCTCAAGATAGTGGGGAAAACCTTGCCTACAACACCCGCTTTCATGAGCTTAGCTTATTGTTGCCTCACAAAGTTACTCCTCTGCCGGTAGCCATCGAGAAGTACATCGGTGGTCTGCCCATGCAAATCCAGGACACCGTTTGGGGTAGGAATCCTGCAACTTTGGAAGAGGCCAAACGTCTAGCGGCCACTCTTACTGATAATCACGTGAAGAACGGTACTCTCTTCCGCAAGGGCACTAAGAAGACGGTTGCCAAAGACACTCCACAGCCTGCAATTGAAGTCAAGCCTGAGACCTCAAGCAACAAAAAGCGCAAGGCTAGAAACTATATGGTTGCTGCTACTCCACCTGCTGCCCAGAACCCAGCCAAGAAACCATACACCGGACCTCACCCTTTGTGCAACACTTGCATGTACCATCATCCAGCACAGGTGCCATGTCGTTTTTGTACTAAGTGTCAAAGATATGGTCACCTGGTGAACGTCTGTCGAGCCCCTCCTACTACCCAAGACAACAATAACCCAGCTCCCAACCAACAAAACAACAGGCCTGCTCGTGGTCAATGCTACGAGTGTGGCAGCCCTAATCACTACATCAACAACTGCCCTAATCGAAACCAAAACCAAAACCAAAACCGAAACCAAAACCAAAACCAAAACCAGAACCGCAACCAGAACCAAGGTGCTAGAGGTCGCGCCTACAATCTCAACGCTAACCAGGCTCGTGACAACAACGAAGTGGTGAATGGTACGTTCCTCATTAATAACCACTATGCATCCATATTATTTGATTCAGGAGCTGATAAGTCATTTGTGTCACTGAAGTTTGAACCTTTACTTAACTTACCCCACACAAATCTAGAGGAACCTTTAGTGGTAGAGGTAGCTAACGGAAGGTCTATTTCGATCGACTCTATTATTCGTAACTGCTTGTTGAACCTCGACGATCATACCTTCCCTATCGATCTTATCCCCATGCATCTTGGAAGTTTTGATGTTATAGTAGGCATGGACTGGTTGTCAACTCATCGTGCCGAAATTCTGTGCTTCGAGAAAGTCATACGCATTCCTCTCGAATCTGGTGAGATTTTGAAGATCTATGGTGAGAAACCCTGTGGCGAGCTTAAGCTTATGTCTTGTACTACTGCCCAAAAGTACTTACGAAAGGGGTATACAGCCTTCTTAGCTAACGTGATAGAGAAGAAGGACAAAGGCAAAAGTATCCAAGACATTCCTATTATTCGAGACTATCCTGAAGTCTTTCCAGAGGATTTACCTGGTTTGCCTCCTGCTCGACAAGTTGAATTTCGTATTGATCTTGTTCCTGGTGCTAATCCTGTCGCTAAAGCTCCTTATCGTCTTGCACCCTCTGAGATGCAAGAACTTGCCAGTCAATTACAGGAACTTTCTGATAAAGGGTTCATTCGCCCTAGTTCTTCTCCATGGGGAGCCCCTGTCTTATTCGTTAAAAAGAAGGATGGTTCTCTTAGGATGTGTATTGACTACCGTGAACTCAACAAACTCACCATCAAGAATCGTTATCCACTTCCTAGGATTGACGATCTCTTCGATCAACTTCAAGGAGCAACCCACTTCTCGAAGATTGATCTTCGTTCTGGTTATCATCAGCTTAGAGTCCACGATGAAGATATTCCCAAGACAGCTTTTCGCACACGCTATGGTCACTATGAATTCATGGTTATGCCTTTAGGGTTGACCAATGCTCCCGCAGTATTTATGGATTTGATGAATCGGGTTTGTAGACCCTATCTCGACAAATTCGTGATCGTTTTCATCGATGATATTTTGATTTACTCTAAATCAAAATCCGATCACGAGCAACATCTTCACTCTATCTTGAATCTCCTAAAGAAAGAACAACTGTATGCCAAGTTCTCAAAATGTGAATTTTGGCTTAAGGAAGTTCAATTTTTGGGACATGTCATTGATATGAACGGAATTCATGTTGATCCTGCAAAGATCGAAGCTGTGAAGAATTGGAGTGTTCCTACCACTCCAACGGAAGTCCGTTCTTTCCTTGGTTTGGCTGGTTATTATCGTCGATTCATCGCCAATTTCTCCAAGATCGCTGTTCCTCTCACTACCCTAACTCACAAGGGTAAACCTTACGAGTGGGGGCCAAAGCAAGAGGAAGCATTTGAAACTCTTAAGCTGAAACTCTGTGAAGCTCCTATCTTGTCTCTACCTGATGGTAATGATGATTTCGTGGTCTACTGTGATGCATCGAACCAAGGTCTTGGTTGTGTTCTCATGCAACGAGGAAAGGTTATTGCTTATGCGTCTCGACAACTCAAGACTCACGAAAAGAATTATACCACCCATGATCTTGAATTGGGCGCTGTTGTCTTTGCGCTCAAGATTTGGAGACATTATCTTTATGGGACCAAATGTGTGGTGTTCACGGACCACAAAAGTCTTCAACATGTCTTCGACCAAAAGAATCTTAACATGAGGCAACGACGTTGGGTTGAATTACTTAACGACTATGATTGCGAAATTCGCTACCATCCTGGCAAGGCGAATGTTGTGGCTGACGCACTTAGTCGTAAAGAGCGTATCAAACTCCAATGTGCGAGAGTTCGTACTGATCTTCAAGATCGCATTCTCCAGGCTCAACACACATCAGTCACCCAAGGTAACATGTACGATGAAATGTCTTGTGGTGCTGAAACTCAACTTGAAACCAAACCCGATGGTCTCCTTTATTTCCTTAATCGACTGTGGATTCCCGACCGTGATGATCTTCGTACTTTTCTCATGAATGAGGCTCATAAGTCTCGTTATTCTATTCATCCTGGAGCTGACAAGATGTACCAAGATCTTCGTTATTCTTATTGGTGGCCTGGTATGAAGAAAGACATTGCTCTTTTTGTTGCAAAATGTCTCACTTGTTCCAAGGTCAAGGCTGAACATCAACGACCATCTGGTATGCTTGAACAACCAGAGATTCCTGTCTGGAAATGGGAGAGCATAGCTATGGATTTCATCACCAAACTCCCTCGTACACCCAAAGGTTTTGACAGTATTTGGGTAATCGTCGATCGTTTGACCAAATCAGCTCACTTCCTACCTATTCGTGAGAAGTATTCTGTGGAAAGGTTGGCAAAGATGTACGTAAGTGAAATCGTATGTCGTCATGGTATACCATTGGATATTATTTCTGATCGCGACGGTCGTTTCACCTCTCACTTTTGGGAGTCTCTACAAGATGCTTTGGGTACCAAGTTGAACCTGAGCACTGCTTATCACCCTCAAACTGATGGTCAGACTGAACGAACCATCCAGACACTTGAGGATATGCTCAGGGCATGTGTCATCGATTTCGGTGGCGCATGGGATTCTCATCTTCCTTTGGTTGAGTTTTCATACAACAACAGTTATCACGCCAGCATTAACATGGCTCCTTTCGAGGCACTCTATGGTCGGAAATGTCGTTCACCTGTCTGTTGGACCGAGGTTGGTGAAGCTCGTATTACTGGACCCGAACTAATCCAGGAAACCACAGACAAAATTCAACTCATTCAGGATAATCTTCTCAAAGCTAGAAGTCGCCAGAAGAGTTATGCTGATAAACGTCGTAAACCCTTGGAATTTCAAGTTGGGGACCTTGTACTACTTAAGGTATCCCCTTGGAAAGGAGTAATTCGTTTCGGTAGAAAGGGAAAGCTAGCTCCTCGATACGTAGGCCCCTTCAAAATTCTTGACAGAGTTGGAAAAGTGGCTTACAAACTTGATCTTCCACCTGAGCTAAGCAATGTTCACCCGACCTTCCATGTTTCGAATCTCAAGAAATGCTTAGCAGATGAGAACCTTCATGTTCCTCTTGAGGATGTGCAAATTGATGAAAGCATGCACATTATCGAGAAACCCGTCGAGATTGTTGATAATGGAGTCAAGAAACTCAAGCGCAGTCGTATTCCGATCGTTAAGGTTCGTTGGGAATCTAAACGAGGCCCAGAGTTCACTTGGGAACGTAAAGACCAGATGAAATCGAAGTATCCACATCTTTTTCCACCAGACTCTCCAACTCCAACTTCGGGACGAAGTTCCTAAAAGTAGGGGAGACTGTAACATTATGCATTTAAACTTGTACGTTACACGATCGTTATCAATAAAACGTCAAGTTCTACCTATATTATTCGCATTTATTATTTTGTCGCTTTTTTTGGAACCTTAATTATATATTATATATGAGGTTGTGTGATAATTATATCAAAAAAAAAAAAACTGCTCGAGCCGGGGTTCGAACCCGCGCCCAAGCCCAAACCACATCAACCACGAACCAACTGGGCTAGCACCACACACCTGATTCAAACCTGATGCACAATAATCTTATACACGCTTGAAACTCTTAACAGTTGACTTGAAAAAGTCAACTGTCTTGACGCGTGATGCAGAATCAATCACATTAACTTGTGATTGATCTATTATTGGAACCTTTTCATGATCTTCGGCCCTGTATGACTCGGATACACATCAATCACGATTAATCGTTGACCAATTTCAAACCATTACGCGTTTGACATTTAATCGCAGGTCAAACTTGCCAATTAAACAATCCATCAATCCCCTATATAAATTGACCTTCTGCAATCCTTCACAACTCGCTCACACATCTCTCTTAAACTCCAATTGCTCTTAAACACCCTCTGATAATACCCATGCATACACAGTTTGACTAATTAAGTTGACTGCCCAATCGTATATCAAACAACACTGTAAGTCCAATTTATTTTGTGGGTTTTGTTAGTCGGCATCCATACAACGAAAACCCTAACAATAATCGGGTTAAAAATGTATGGATTGCCTGATTGGAAAAACTAGGGTTCGTGCAAATTGATTTGGGGATAAACTGAGTTTTACATCGCGTATATAATTATTTTTAGACGGAGTTCATCACAACCACAGGCCTAGGCCAAGTGGTTGTGACTGAGGTTCATAACCAAAGGCACCCGGGTTCGAGTCCCGGCTGTGGCCTTCTTTTCCTTTCCTTTTTATTTCTAAAACAAACTAAATTATAATTATATATATTATACATTTAAACCTTATAAATTCATTTTTAAATATTAAAACCTTTTTATAAATTCTAAAAAATTATATTTATTAAATCTGAGATAAAAGTTTTATTTACAATTTTTATTTTTCTAAAATTCATTTATTTAATATTTATAATAATTAAATCAATTTTATACTATTATATTTATAAAAATCCATTAAAATATCAAAACAATTTTATTAAATTCTACAAAAATTATCCTGAGTTTGTATAAAGTTAAACTTTACTGAAATGATTTTTAATCCTGAAAAATCATTTATTTTATATTTTTAATCAATTTTTGTTAGTTTTAACCATAATTAAATCATAATAAATTCAATTTTCATTATTTTTGCACCAAAATTTTATACAATTTATTTTTAAATATTTAGAACAGAAATATGATTTTTAAAATAGTAATTCTTTAATTTTAGTATTTTTGAATATTAAAGTTAAATTTTGGCAATTTGTAATAAATAGATTTAAAAATCTATTTTAAAAGAAATAATTTTATAAAAATTATTTTTATAATTCAAACACATTATGGTGAGCATTCTGAATTCAAATTTTATAAAAAGACTTTCTTTTATTTAATTATCAAATTACTCATTATTTAATTAACATTTTATTTTAAATTCAACAATTGGATATCCCCAAATCGAAACCCTAGGATACACTTATAAACTAATTAGACTTAGACTTATTTATTACCTTATTATAGGGTGATATTTGGCATTATTTGGGCAACACTATTATTTCATCTTTTCAAGAAGTATAACATTTGCTAAGGTGAGTTTTACATAGCCCCTTTTTATTTATCACCATTTTTGGGGTGAAACATGTTATAACATCATTATTGCAATTCAATCATCAATGTGTCTATGTGTTTTCTATGTTGCATTATGTCTTGAGCATGATTAGAGTAAGCACCATTCTAGCATAATCATTAACTCTGTACAAGCCGACGGTATACATTGATAGATCTATTGGACTGACAATCCCACCCGGATACGTGCCTCCTACAAAGGTAGCGTGGGTGTTTGTTATCGCATAACATATTCAAGTGAACCATGAGCGTATGGTATGTATCATATTATAACAGTCATCAGGGTTGGTTATGCACTCGATTTTTTTCTAGTATGTTCTCACATATGGACTAGATTGACATGACACATGAATTGCACAACATTTTTATTCTATTATCAAAAACCTATGTAATTCTCACCAACTTTTGTTGACCCAAAATATTTTCAAAATTAACATGTTTCAGGTAACAATGAAGCTGAGGCTTGAGTTAGCATGAGGATTTAACATGAAGTTTTATTTGAAGCTATTGAAGTTTTGTTATTTGATATTATGTATTGAATTCCTAGACATCATTTTATATTTGGATATTATGTTTGAATAAATTATTTAAAATTTAAATTATACCATGTGCTACTGAAATAATCATAAATACGTGGCACCCCGATGTTTCCGCCATCGGTTGGGGTGTTACACACACCCTTTTGGAAATGTATCTCAACACTTGCGGAAGGTTTTGCAGATCCAACATCAAGTCCTTTATAAACTTTTCATAAAAAAGCATAACAATTTAGAGAGTTTACTAAGCAAAATATTCCTTTAGAATTGTGTGATTGTGTGTGTTTTAAAAACCATATGCAAAATGTGTTATTGATGTGTTGCAAAACACATCTATTTCCTTTGTATTGTGTAGTCAATTTTGAGTCTTTTTATTAGTGTTTTATTAGTTTTAGGCTTGTACTTGTTTATTTTATTTATTTTAGTGTTTCATTAGATTTTTATTATTTTTGAGTCATTTTTAGTATTTATTTACTTAGTTCATATTTTGTAGGTGTTCATGAACATTGGAGCGTAGACGAGGAACTTTGGTCGAGCCAAGAACACCTGAGTTGAGAGCACGAAGTTATGATACTATATATAAATAATATTATATTAATAATAATAATGAAATAATAATAGAAAAAAAAAGAATTGAAAAGCTTGCTCGTGGCCAAGCGGTTTGATTGGAAAAATCAAGGGCAAAGCCCATGTAGTTTTTATTAGTGGAAACATATTATAAAAGGGAAGAGCATATCTTGAAAAAGGGGGCCGCAAATCGCAATTGGAGGAATACATATTATTAATATCGAGCAGCCATATTATTATCAAAAACATTCCAGCGGCAGAATATTATTATCGAGAAGAAGCAGCAAACAAGCTTTAGAGGAGGATTATTTTGAAGAGGAAGGCGGGGTTCAAGTATTAAAGGCTCGGGTTTAATCACTCTAAGTTATAGGTTTTATATTTATTTACTTTGTGTCTATGAGTATTGGTACCATGACTTTGCTATATTTAGAACCTATGTTTTTATCTTGTTCCATTACTATTATGTTTGGCTAAAACATTAGTGGCCACTAGGTTTGACATGATGACTTTTTAATTTTGGATTTATGTTTCGGTTTTGGATTTTATAGTTGGATTTATGTTTTAGTAAGAAACTTGTTTATAATTCTATGATGTGTGTGCGTACTTTTTACTAATTTGTGATCTTTTGATGTTCCACGAGTGTCTTAGTGAATGTCTTTCATGTTTGGACACTTGTTAGAATTACTTGCTTTGTGCTTGTAGTTTATTTTATGGTTTTAGGCCTAAATTCCATAGGAACATTGATTGTGAGTTTAGAGGTAATTAGTATTCTTCCTACTCTTGAGACCGAGAGGTGATAGGTAGTCGGATTTGTCTTTGGTGCTAGAGGTTTAGGCTAGAAACGCTGAGAGATCAGGTTTTCCTAGGTTCTCTAGTATTATTTGCTTATCTGTGTCATAGATTGACTTCACAGGTTACTCCTTGCACTTTAGGGTGTATTGTGATTGGAGAGTGAGAAATCTAAACCAGTCTAGCGAGTACTTTAGCATAGTTAGTGAGACCGAGAGGTGATCTAACCAATCAGTGAGATTAGTAGCCTTTAGGATTCCTTTTCGGTCAGTCTTGGTAAATGATCTGGGAGCCACTAGGATACTAGAGGTGAATATTATAAGATCCTGATTGCCAACATAGTTTCCAAAGCCGGGGCAGTTCCAATTTCATTAGTAGGATTCGATACCTAGGTGGTTGCCTTTCCCATCTCTGATTTCCCTCCTTAGTTATTCTCTATTATCTTTTAATTTAAGCCTTTTAATTTATTTACTTTAGTAATTAATTAATAAAAAATTCACAAAAATCCAAATTGTTTGGCTAGGAGTCGATAGAGGTCTAGTACCGAGAGTCGCCACATTGTGTCCACAGATCGATATTCCGGACTTACTTGCTTTGCTACACTGCGACCGGTGCACCTGCCGTTAGTGTGTGGTTCAGTGGGTTTTTCTATTTTTAAAACTTGACCCGAATTTATTTAATACACATTTTCACACATCAGTTATCATATTCCCAAGTGAACAACCCATAACAAGTAATATTTTTTTTTTAGCAATTACCTCCCAATTTGAGACAACATCACTAATTTCCTTTAGTAGCTTCAATACCAAAAAAATAATAATAAAATAAAAAATACAAGGATTGACTAGACTTTGGCTATCAATAAACTAAAGAGGAAATGCTAATTCTGAACATACATAGATTGAAAACGAATGAAGTTTTCTTATTGCATAATATAAAACATAATCTGTATATACCTGAACAGAGTCTGCACTTATTATTAGGATCTTGTTCCAATAGTTACGATTGATGAGGATTTGTAGGTAGGTGAAAAATTAGGGTTTTTTATTAAGGGATTGGGAAGAGTTAAAATTGGGTAGGTGGTTCTTGATGGCAGTGGTTTTAGGGGTGGATTGTGGTGTAGTGATTGCAGGATAGGAAAGTTAGAAATTTATAAAGATAGGCGGGAGAATGAATTAACAAGGAGGATTTTGAAAAATATATTAGATTGTGTCTTGTGGACTCGCCAGGCGCGAGCAGTCACAACAACCTCACGTTCACCCTTAGCCACAACAACCCCACGCTAACCTGATGCGAGTGAGCCAACGCGAGCAGGTTCACGGCACGAAGAAAGGAATTTGTGTTGGATTTGTAAGTTGTGGTAGCGTTGGTGCTCACCCCCAGCCACAACAGCCTAGCGTGACCGGGGTACTTGAGAGTCACATCAGTGGCTCACCGTAGTGCTCACTAAGAGCTACAACGTACAACCTTAGCACACAACAACATGATAAAAGTATTTTCATAAAGTCATGTTTTTTATTTTTTGATACCTAGTTCATGATATACAAAAATACGTGCCACAAATTTATCATATTTTACAAATTATGACATTTTTTTTATGACATACGCTTTTAAATATTATAAATTGAGTGTGTATTATTGTTTGTGTGTTAAGGAATGTATATATTTTAGTAGTAAGTAGTAGAATTTACCCCTCCCCTAAAAAAGAAAAGAAAAGAAAAATTATACATTAAGCTGATACATGAATTCTTTGGTGATTTCAAGATTTGCACACAATGGGTGTATGCATAAATTAATAGAAAAGACAATGACATAGTTTGTTGAGAGGCAGCAAATATAAAAAAATTAGCCCGCTTAATATTTATTAGGGGTGTAAATGAGTTGAGCTGTGTCCGAGCTTGACCGGGCTCGAGCTTGATTGACTTATAAGATCTCAAGCTTGAGCTCGGCTCGATTCAAGCTTTTTTTTTTTTTTTCAAAGCTCGAGCTTGGCTCGTTGACAATTTGTCAAGCTTGAGCTCGACTCGTTTATTATCAATTAGCTAATACGTTGAATAAAAATAATATATATAATAGTTCATTTAGGCTCGTGAGCTCAATAAGTGAAGCTCGAGCTTGGAGCTCGTTTACTAAAAGCTCGGCTAGAGCTCGATAAGGCTCGACTCGTTTCGAGCTTTTTACTTAGCCAAGCTCGAGTAGCTCGCGAGCGGCTCGACTCGTTTGAACCCCTAATTTTCATGGGTGTGCTAATATGGTAGCAAATCAGCCACTGTAATCTTATCTTATAAATTTTATTTTTCTCATCAATTTGCAATAGAAAATATCCCGTACCAAAAGTTTTGATCAATAATTAGCTACCATGTCATAACAAATACGCTTAATTCGCATTGTAGTGGGAAATTGGTCACTAAATTTGCTACGATTTTTTCGAGTCCAAATATAGTCTGCTTAAATTCTTTTTTACCCAATGTTGCTACCTGAAAACGGTCACAAGTTATACTCCTTTTCTATTTTTCATATGTTTGTTACCATTTTGTGACTTGGTGGCAAAACTTGACACATTTTTGTTACCGTTCAATAGATTTTGCTACCAATACGATTTTGGTTGGAAAACGGTAGCAAATTTTGGGACCGTTTTTTTTGGTCACGAACTTTGGTGACAATTGCCTAGTTTTCAAGTAGTGAAAATAATATAATAAAATTACAAATTAAATAGATTAAATAAAATGATAAAGAAAAATGGAATGGGGAACCATTTCCCTTATTTGGGGAGAGAAAGGGAGAAATGACGTGACGCTGACATAGGCCTGTAAACGAACCGAACGAATAAGAACACAGACGTGTTCGTGTTTGTTCATTTAACTTTAACCGAACACGAACACGAACACATAATCGAACACATTTTTGTGTTCGTGTTCGTTCATTAAGAAATTTGTCGTGTTCGTGTTTGTTTATGTTCGTTCATTTAAAACCTAAACAAACAGTTCATGAACATAAACAAAGACAAATAATCAATATAAACGAATATAAACAGACACAAATGAAGACAAACAAAAACGAGTTATTTATGAACACAAATGATCAATTAAAGTTCTAACAATATGAAACATACTAAGAAATAACATAAAAAAAACTTACAAACCAGAGACGAGGATAAGAAATACGGCGGCGCTGTGGTCTGTGGAGACGGGGATGAGGGAGACGATGACGCTGTGGAGGCTAGAGAGTGGAGACGGGGCTGTGGAGGTGGTCGGCCGGAAGTAGACGAAGGTATGGCTGTGGAGTGTGGAGAAGAAAGAATGTGCGACTGCAAAGCGTGAAGAGTGGCTAATAAGTGATATGGTTAGAATGCTAGGGTTAGGGTTAAGTTTTATAACATATGAATTAAGATACTTATGTAACATAAGGAAAGAAATAATAAAAATAATGTTAAGTTTAATTAAGCGAACATAAACGAACAAAAATAAAGGAACAAACATATATGAACAAACATAAACGAACATAAATGAATGAACATAAATGAACAAACATAAACGAACGTTTATGAACATAAATGAACGAACAAAACGCGTGTTCATGTTCGTTCGTTTAATTAAACGAACAAAAAATTGTGTTCGTGTTCGTTCATTTATTTACATAAACGAACTTCCCGCCGAACAGTTCATGAACGTTCGGTTCGTTTACAGGCCTAGACGCTGATGTGGGCTTAGGGGAAGAAAGGGTGGGGGTTGTGTTCCCACACCCCGATAGTCTGAGAGGTGGTTCTGTATATAGAATGAAAAGAAGTTATAAATCTCATGTTCTTTTTAATGACTTTTAAATCACAACAACCAACTCCTTTCTGTTCATATTTCAACAACTGATTAAAAAATAAAACACACAAGTTGTTAACGTTAATCATGTAAAAAATGGCCTACAAAATGACCCTCAGTCTTTAAATATTCTTATTTCATACCATCCCACAATTTATATGTACTGACAATGTTTCCCTTAATTTGTCATACTGCATCTTCAAGCTAGCCTGAAAAAATCTAACTGCACTATTAACAAAATGATGAAATATTGTTTCTTAATTTCTGTAGCAATCAATATATTATTTAGTATACATATGTACGTAGGTGATGGTCCGTCGGGAGTGAAAGATCAGGAGATTAGTTGCCGGTCATCATTGACATGGAGCGAGAAAGCAGCCGCAGAGGCAGAGGCGGTTGCAGCAATCTCATGTTCTGGCCATGGTAGAGCTTTCATTGACGGTTCAGTCTCTGACGGTCAACCTGTTTGTGAGTGCTATGGTTGTTACGGTGGCACTGATTGCTCTGAATTATCTCCTGGATGTGCCGCTGATGCGGATAGGTATATAGTTTTCTATACCATATTTGCATATGCGAAATATTTATGTTGCCAAATATTAGGTAACTCGGTTTTGGACCTGATCTGGTTCGTTGCGATTCACATATAGAACACAAAACAAAAAATACATATACTTTTTTTTTTTTTTTTGAAAGGCAAACATGATATAAGAAGCACACCCTGTTAGAAAAGATACAAAGAAATACAGTAAATACTTATGTAACGTATAAATATATACACAAATATTTATGTCAAAAAGTCACTAAGATTATCAAATACAATAAACATATGATGTACGTTAATTAATATTTATTCTAAAACCTATATATATATGCATGTTGTAGTGGGGACCCTATATACCTTGAACCATTCTGGATGCAAAATGCAGCAGATACCGCAGTAGTCATATCGGGGTGGCATCGTATGAGTTACGAATACGCTGACGACCCTATGATGTCAAAAGAGCTCGACAAGTACATTCGTGAGCTACACTCCATTGTCGGGAATGCAATCACTCAAGACCGGTACATTGTCTTTGGTGTCGGGTCATCCCAACTTCTAAGTGCAGCTGTTTATGCTTTTTCCTCGGAAATCTCTTCTTCACCATCCAACGTCCTAGCTTCAGCACCCTTCTATCACGTAATTTATAAGTTTTAATAATATACCGGCCTATAGAAATACGTAGTACTTTTCCCCAATTTAATTTCTTTATGATTGCTTTTTTTTTTCATGACATATATATATATATATATAGTTGTACAAGGATCAAACATGGCTCTTTAACTCAGAGAAGTTTGTGTTTAGAGGGGACACAAACTCGTGGCAATCAAACAATTCAACAAATAACAAGGACGTGATTGAATTTGTAACCTCGCCAACCAATCCAGGAGGGGAGTTGAAGAAACCGGTTCTTAAAGGGAAGACAATATACGATCATGCCTATTTTTGGCCCCAGTTTACACCTATCCCTGGCCCTTCAGATCATGATCTCATGATTTTTAGTCTTTCTAAGCTTACTGGTCATGCTGGTACACGCTTTGGGTATGTATACAAATGTTTATGCACTTCTCACGATTTTTTTTTAATTAAAATTTGTTTTGTATTGTGCGCGCGTTGATTACATACATAGGTGGGCGATTATAAAAGATAAAGATGTATATGACAAGGTTTTAAACTATGTCTACTTGGCTAACGCGGGGATCTCAAAGGACACTCAACTAAGAGTTTTAAAGGTTCTAAAAGTCGCAATTAAAGAAGATGGAAAACCATTTTTCGAATTTGCTTATAACCAAATGACGGAGCGTTGGAATAGATTGGCTTCTGTATTCTCAAAATCAACAAGATTTTCAATCCAACAAAGACATGCTTTGCATTGCAATTTCTTTCATGAAACTAGGCTACCATCTCCAGGTAATTTTTGGGAAACTTCGGTTATTCTAACAATCCTTTAATTTTAAATTTGGTTCTTCTAACAACCATTTGAACTAAAAAAAAAAAAGATATTAGGTCTTGTGCCGCGTCACCTAAGACAGAGCCAAGCTTGCACCCTAAATAAATACTTTAAGAAACGTTAAATTCCCTTCCCAAAATAGTATTTAAATTCATTTATAAGAAAATGCATACCTTTTCCCAAATAAAATGCAAACCTACACAATCTTCAACGTAAAAAAATAAAAAAAATTATAACAATATACAATCTTCAACGTAAAAAATAAAAAATATAGTAACTTGAAACTAAAAATATGACCTTTTTACTACTATTTATCTCAATAATTTTCTTGACAAACTTCGATCTGTCAATAATTCACTAAACAAATTTTCTCAACAATTTTTAGATGTAAGTTAACATTGAAATTACAAAAAAAAATTAAAAAAAAAACAGTTACAAATAATTTTATTTTTTTTCGTTTTCTTATTTAACTATTTTCTTTACTATGGGGTCAGTATTAATTATGATTTTAAATTATATTAAAATGAACAGTAGAGGTTTTGATAACTTATTATTATTCCTATTTTTTATTTATTTTTTACATTCTTTTTCCTTTTATACATTTTGGGCATAGTTTGGACTCTCTCAGGCGCAAGTAAGACTTGAATATAGATGAATTTTATTGTAAAAGTTGATGTCAATGTCTTTTTTTTTTTATATATAATTTTAATGTTAATTGGCAATTTTAATAAAACTGGTTGCATTATTTTAGTGATTTTCGCTATTTTAATTTCATGTAATATTGGACTTTTTAACCAAACGATTCTTAAAAGGGGCAACGGTTGTTGGCAATCAATTTGTAGGGTATTTGACACTAGTATAAGCCTACATCTACATGAAATACTTCTAACGCTTTATATTGGGAATCAAATAATCATTTGTGTTGTAGATTTAACAATAATTGTTACGCTAAGAATTATTTATAGGCTATGTTACAAATAAAACCTTAAGTAGTCATTTTTAAACTACAATTACACTTATTGTTTAATAAACGATAACTGTAGCTTATGCATGGGTAAGATGTGAAAGAGAAGAAGACGACGATTGTGCTGCAGTGCTTGAAGCAGGAAAAATCAAAGGCCAAAGTGGAAGTACCTTTAGTGACAAAGATCGTTATACACGGCTTAGTCTGATCAAGAGCCAAGACGACTTCGAGATGCTTTTGCAACGACTCACCGATCTAGTGTCTCTTGAAAATGATAGCATGGAGACAACGTAGAAAGATCAAATGAATTAATCGTAATATCAAGAATTAAAGGGATAACATCGTTTGCTAATTATTTAACATAAAGTAGTTATGTTTACGTCATATACATGTATATGTTGAAGAATAATTCAAACTCATGCACGTGCACATTGAAGCTAATCAGTTCCTACTTTCCTGGTTGATTTTGTCAAGTATTTTGAATAAGGCTGTTGCATAATAGCCGTTTATTATTTTCTGTTTTATAGGATCAGTAGTTGTTATTTCCCTTCTATAATTTGTAATTCAAGTTCTTTGTTTTATCATCCACTTTTCAATTCAGTGAATAAGAAATCATCTTCGAATATTTCTTTGTGTTTATTTACAATATATTATGTGATATTATTCCAACAGAGTGGTATCATAGCCTGGTGAGTGCTCTATACATTAGTATTCTGAATTGAAAGGCTGCTGTATCTCAAGAAATGACTGAACAAGTGAATGCTCTACCTATGGCTCCTACTTCGATCCCTATCTTTAAGGGTGAAGGGTATGAGCACTGAAGTATCAGGTTAAAAACTATCCTAAGATCAAGAGATCTTTGGGATTTTGTTGAGAATGGGGTAAATGAGGTAGAAACAGATTAAGGAAAACTGAAGAACAATAGAAAGAAAGATGCTCATGAAATGGCTGTTATTCAACAAGCCGTTCATGATCAACTATTCTCAAGATTGCAGCTGCTTCGTCTGCCAAAGAGACTTGGAAGATACTGAAAATGGAATTCCAAGGGGATACACAAGTCAAATCTGTGAAACTACAAGGACTCTGAAGGGATTATGAAAATCTGAGTATGAAAGAAGGTGAGTCCATTGGGGATTATTTTTCTAGAGTAATTGGAATTGTGAGTCAGCAAATATTTTATGGGGAAAACATTGCTAATCAAACTATTGTGGAAAAGATTCTTAGGATTCTGACCCCAAAGTTTGATTACATTGTTCCCTCAATAGAAGTGTCTTATGATCTTGCTGAACTCACACCTGTTAAGCTCATGGGCTCATTGCAGTCTCAAGAACAAAGAATCAATAGTAGAGGGATTGGCAAGGTAGAAAGGCTTGATGAACAAGCCTTACAAGTATTTCAGGATACAAACAGAAGCCCACAAGGAGGTTCTAGAGGTAGAGGACGTGGGCTTGGAAGAGGTAGAGGTCGAGGCAGATTCTCTAGACAAAATAGAGGCCCTCAATGCTACTTATGCAACAGGTTTGGTCATGTTAAGAAAGATTGTTGGTATAATGATGAAAGTTATGTTAACATTGCGGAAAATGAGGTTCAAGAAGATGACAATGCAGCTGAAGAACCACATCTCTTTATGGTGTTTATTCCCGATGATCAATATGTTCTTATGGCTGATGTCGGTACTAACTCTAAGTATGTTTGTCTTTGGTTCCTTGATTCTGGTTGCTCTAACCATATGACAGGAATCAAGGACAGTTTTATAAAGTTAGACATACCATTCAGTCTGGTTGTTAGACTTGGGGATAAGAAAGGGTTGACAGTTGAAGGGAAAGGAACAGTCAAGATAGAATTGAGCAATGGTGGTTATAAGTTGTTGGATGATGTATACTATGCACCAAGCCTTGAGTATAACCTTTTTAGTGTTGGTCTATTGATGAGAAAAGGGTACTCTCTTCTGTTTGATGATGGTAAATGTGTGATTAAGAATAGAGACTCGGGCACTCCATTGATGACTATGATGGTGGCAAGCAACAATATGTTCCTGTTGGATGCTTCAAGTTCTGATCCAGTAAGTCCCAACAAACCTGCTCAGACTGCTGATGAAGTTTCTACTCTTTGGCATTTAAGGCATGGCCACTATAATTCTAATGCTTTGAAGCTTTTACATGATAAAAGAATGGTATTGGGGATGCCAATGATTAAATCCTTTGGTGAATGCAATTGGTGCATATTTGGTAAACATGCCTTATCTCCCTTCAATTCAAAGTTGTGGAGAGCCAAAAGAAAACTTGAATTGGTTTATGTTGATGTGTGTGGCCCTATGCAAGTGGCAAGTTTAGGAGGGAGTTTCTATTACTTGCTATTTGTAGATGATTTTACTAGAATGTGTTGGGAATACTTTATCAAAAACAAATCATATGTTTTTGGAAAATTCAAGTTGTTTAAAGTTATGGCTGAGAAAGAAGCAAGATGTTCAATTAAAACCTTGAAAACAGATAGGGGAGGAGAGTTTTGTTCTAGTGAGTTCAATCATTTTTGTGAATCTTATGGTATCAAAAGAGAACTCACTCCTCCTTATACACCTCAAAATAATGGTGTGGCAGAGAGAAAAAATAAAACAGTTATGGGATTGACTAGAAGTATGATCAAACACAAACAACTTCCTAACTATTTTTGGGCAGAAGGTGTGGCCACAGCAGTATATCTTATTAATATTGCTTTCACTAAGGTAGTAATTAATAAGACACCATTTGAAGCTTGGTTCAACTATAAACCAAAGGTTGATCATCTTAGAGTATTTGGTAGTTTAGCTTATGCTGTCACACCATCACAAGGGAGAAGAAAATTGGATGACAGGTCTGATATTTCAATTTTTATTCGGTATATTAATGAAACTGATGGGTACAGGTTATTTAATCCCACTACCAGGAAGTTTCTCACTAGGAGAGATGTAAAAGTGAAGGAAGATTTGCAGTGGGAATGGGAAAACAAAGGAAGTAAGCTATTGTACGAAGCAAACTATGTTGATCCTTTTCCTATTTGCCTTGATGAATCAGTTGCTGAGCCTGAAGTTGGTCAGTCTCAGTCCACTTCTGGACACACAACTCAGTCAAATGATCATGAATCTAGTAGTAGTTCAAGTCCTCAAGTGTCAGCAAATGTGCAAAGTTCCACCGATCAATCCTCTCCCTCACCAGTCCTTAAATCCTTGGCAGATGTTTATGCAAATGCTAAGAAAGTGACTGTCAATTATGATACTCATACTATTCAGGATGATGATGATCCTACAGTCTGTCAATTTGCTCTCAATGTTGTTTACCCTACTTTTTTACAGTAATGCAGTCACAAAAGAAGAATGGAGAGATGCTAAGAAAGAAGAAATTCAAGCTATTGAGAAAAATAACACATGGAATCTAGTGAAACTGCTAACTGGAAAGAACTTTGTAGGATTGAAATGGATATTCAAAACTAAGGTGGATGCTGATGGTAGGGTGATGAGGCACAAGGCAAGATTAGTTGCCAAGGGCTATTCACAGAAACAAGGTCTGGATTATCAAGAGACTTTTGTTCCTGTAGCCAGGTTTGAAACTATTAGAATTTTTATTTCTATGGCTGCACAATTGGGTTAGGAACTTCATCATTTAGATGTGAAGTCTGCTTTTTTGAATGATGATCTTTTGGAAGATATCTATGTGCAACAACTAGAAGGTTTTGAGGTTTAAGGGCATGAGAACAAAGTGTACAAGTTAAAGAAAGCTTTGTATGGTTTAAAGCAGGTTCCTAGAGCCTGGTATTCAAAGATAGATGGGCACTTTGTAAAGCATGGATACATAAGAAGCTATAATGAGCCTACTTTATATGTTAAACAGTTTGCTGATGGTCATAAAATATATGTTTATCTCTATGTTTATGACATCATATGTACAAGCTCATGTCCTAAGTTGATCTTTGAATTCAAGAAAGTCATGAAAGATGAATTTGAGATAACTGATTTAGGTCTGCTCAAATTTCTTGGATTAGAGATTAGACAAACCAAGGAGGATATATTTTTGTCACAAGAAAAATATGCCAAGTGTCTTTTGAAGAAATTTGGGTTGGCTGAATGTAATCCTGATAATATTCCTATGTGTGTTAATGAAAAAATTCAGGTTGAAGATTATGCAGACAAGGCTAATGAATTGGCTTTCAGAAGTTTGGTTGGTGGACTTTTCTATCTTACACATTCAAGACCTGACTTAGCTTATTCAGTTGGTATTGTATCAGGGTTTATGCAGATTCCATCCAAAGTTCATTGGGGAGCAACTAAAAGAATTCTGAAATATGTTGTTGGTACTGTTAAGTTTGGAATTTCGTATCAAAAAGGGAAGAAAATTTAGCTCACAGGGTACACTGATAGTGATTGGGCCAGTTGTATTGATGATAGGAAAAGTATCTCAACTAATGTTTTCAGTTTGGGTAGTGGCTCAATCACATGGAGCTCAAAGAAGCAGCAGACAGTTGTCTTGTCAAGCACATAAGCTGAATATGTTGCAGCTACTGCTGCAACATGTCAGGCCATTTGGATTAGAAGAGTATTGGAAGAACTTGGGTTGAAGAAAATGGTTGCAACAAGACTCTATTGTGATAATAGGTCTGATATTAATCTGAGCAGGAATCTTGTTATGCATAGCAGATCCAAACATATTGAGCTAAAGTATCACTTTGTTAGGGAGATGGTTTCACAAGAGCAGGTTGCTTTGGAGTTATGTAACACAACTGATAAGTTGGCAGATATGCTAACTAAAGCTTTGGGCAGAGAATGTTTTGTAAGATTTAGATTTCAGTTAGGAATTGTGGAGTTTGAATTAAGGGGAGGTGTTGAACAATAATTCAAACTCATGCACATGCACATTGAAGCGGATCAGTTCCTACTTTCCTAATTGATTTTGTCAAGTATTTTGAATAAGGCTGTTGCATAATAGCCGTGTGTTTTTTGCTGTTTTATAGGATCAGTAGTTGTTATTTCCCTTCTATAAATTGTAGTTCAAGTTCTTTGTTTTATCATCCACTTTTCAATTCAGTGATAAGAAATCAGCTTCGAATATTTCTTTATGTTTATTTACGATATATTGAGTGATATTATTCCAACATTTTATATATATAACAAATAAAGTTGGGTTATGTCTATATATTAACCATGTGTATAACAAGCTCGTTATATGTGCTGGATCATTGTCAATCTTAATCTAGTTGCCTTATGTGAATGTAACTAGAAAAATAATATCGTAACAGATTTTGAGTCAGCGAAATTTATGTTTATATGTTAGAATGTGGCTATATAATTTCGCATGTAATTTTTCAAACGTTTGGAATATATGTCTGTGTTTAGAATCTTTAGCATTTTTTTTTTCTTTCGAAGGGATTACACTTGTATCATTTAGACAATGGCCTTGTATACTTATGTATATTGTATGAACTAGATGTAAAAAATGCAGAAGGGAGTGAGAGGTGTACCGCCCTATCAATGGTCCATGTGGCATGATGCTAGTGGCTGCAGGCGGATCTTCTCTGTTTGCGTTACTCTGTGTCAGTCAACGCCAGTTTGTGTCAGCCTGCTCCATCTGGAAGGTCGCTTGAGGTGACGTCTGACACAAAGGAGAACAGTGCAGCAAGTGGGGATAGGGGCTGCACCTTCACTGCTGGTGTTCAGACTTGGTAGGCCAACGATGACACGCGTCGGCTTGTGATTGGTCCGCGACAAACCATCGCTGTTTTGGGTGATGGATCTTGCACGGATGGATTGCACTCTATGTGTGGCTCCGCAGGTACCTTGGACTCTGCGGAGAATTTGATTCGTCGGAGGAGGCTCCGCGGAGGTCTGTTGTCTTCAAACACTTAAGCATTGTAAATGGCATTGGTACGTGATTTTGTCCGTGGATGTCTTGTGAGTCAGCAATGTTGTGATGTCGGGTCCGTCTCCGCGCTAGGAATTAGAACCTTATCCCTTCAATTATCAAACTATACACTGAATAATGACAAATATAGTCCTTGTCATTTAAGTCAGCTAAGACAATCAACAACAACCAACTGTTGAACACTATTCATCAAGTTTAATAACAAATAGTTAGGATAATATATGTATGTACATTTTTAGCGAATAAAAAAATAAAAATAAATATAGATACATGTAACACCCCAACCGATGGCGGAATCATCGAGGTGCCACGTAGTGACGATTGTTCAAAAGCTCATGGTACTAAAATGTAAATATATGATTATTGAATATTGTTTTACAACATGTGAAATTTAAATACAAGACAACAAAAATAAAGATAATTGATTGATTTAATCTAAGTCCAAAGCCCTATGTGAAGCGTCAAGCAGCTTATCCTGAAACATGCACGAAAATAATTTTGTCAACATATGATGTTGGTGAGTACTACTTAGTTTTGTACATATAGTATAAGTTTGAATAGTAGTACAATTCATGTGTCTAGTATCACCAAGGCATTATGTAAACACGCAAGTAACCAAACAAGACAAAGATCACATGTAAAGTTGTACAATGAAATTGATAATGAGCACCTCAACACGTGTGAGTCTAAATGAGCACCATAACATAAGTTATGTCTAAATGAGCACCGTAACATAAGTTACGTCTAAATGAGCACCGTAACATAAGTTACGTCTGAGTGTAAAGAGCACCATAACATAAGTTATGTCTAAATGTATGATTTTGTATGCAAGCTACGTTCATGTTCAAGCATAAGCACAAAGATAAACAAGACACGTATATGAATTGTAAATGAATAAAATGTATGTGTAAATGAATACGAAAGTTTTGTATACTTGTGCATGAATCACCCCAAAAGTTGTAAAAGCGGAAAAAGGGGATAAGTAATACTCACATTAGCACGGTGGTAAATCTTGGAATTGAATAAGTGTAAACCAACGTTTGTCAAGTATCTCCCTATGTATAAGGTAACAAATAAGTCTAAGTTTATCTAGTCTATAAGTATTTTCTAGGGCTTCGAATTGGGGATAAGTATTTATTTGGTTAATAGATTAAACGTTTAATAAATAAGGGAAATTTGGTAAATAAATAAACAAAAAGTCTTTGAGTAAACTTTAAATCAAATGTGGTCACAATATAAAGTTTTAAGTGTGAAAATATTTTTTTATAAAATTATTTTCTTGAAAATAGAATATTTAATCTATTTATTTCAATTTGTCCAAATATAACTTTAATATTTAAAAATATTAAAATTAAAAAAAAATAGATTAAAAATTGTATTTCTGTTCTAAATGGATAGAAATAATTTATGTAAAATTTTGGTGCAAAAATATTGAAAAATGAATTTATTATGATTTATTTATGATTAAAACTAACAAAAATTGATTAAAAATACAAAATAAATGGTTTTTCTGAAATAAAAATATTTTCTGGAATGTTTAAGAATATACAAGTTTAGAATAATTTTTGTGAGATTTAATAAAATTGTTTAGATATTTTTATAGAATTTTATAATTATAAATGAATAAACTTGTAATATTTATTATATATAATAAATAAATGATTTTTGAAAAAACTAAAAGTTGGGTAATAAAGTTTAACATTTCAGCAACATAGGATAAATTTTGTAGATTTTATAAATCAAATTTGGTATTTTAAATGTATTTTTAAAGGTTAATTAGAATAGGTATAAGGTTAAAAGAAAATAAAAAATATATGTTGATGCTAGGAATCGAACCTTGGCCAAGGCCGGTTCAGGTTCCATCTCAACGAATGTAAACCAACTGACCTAGGTCAGTTGGTTATTGAGTTTTCTGTTTTATAAAAATTATATATGTTATCTGCATTACATGTTCTTCCCCAATTCACTTTACGAGCCCTAGATAATCCAATCAAACAAATCACACAACAATAACCCAATAAACCTTAGGGTTATTGTTGTGTGTATGTGTCACACCACGCCAATGGCGGAAACACGTGGCGCAACGCTCGAAAGCATATCAAAGTCAAGATTAACACAAACTATATTTAATTAGAAAAGATTAATTTATTTGGATGTCGAAAACGAGTATCTCGTTACAAGGTTGCACAAAGCGTTACATAAAACAATGAACATTAAGTTTCAATGTGGGGGTATTTCCGTTTATGTTCCAACCCATTGGTAACCATAGATGAAACCCCGACCAGTATCCGACATCCCGAATTCCACCGCACTAGCCCCATATCTATTCAGCACTTAGTTACCTGAAAGATATGTTTAAAAAGACGTCAATATATAAAATATTGGTGAGTTCACAGGTTTTAGTTTCATAACAACAACATTTTCACAACCATCGACTCGACTCACTTTACCGTATAATTATTTTCCCATTAAATAATTATACTAGGATCTTGTCGATCGATATTTAGTTTCATGACAACATTTTCACAACCATCGACTCGACTCACTTTACCGTATAATTATTTTCCCATTAAATAATTATACTAGGATCTTGTCGATCGATATTTAGTTTCATGACAACATTTTCACAACCATCGACTCGACTCACTTTACCGTATAATTATTTTCCCATTTAAATAATTATACTAGGATCTTGTCGATCGATATTTCGTGTTTACAACATGTGCGAAACCTGCACAACTTGTGGCCGTTGTAAGGAGTAGCTAGCTCCTACAAACAATGATGACGAGCAATCCCTTGAGCCCATAACCAAACCAAGACTAATAAATATGCCCCGCAATCACAAGTTGTTTCTCGGCAAATAACAACTTAGTTTAGAATATGTGCACCTCTTGTCTTTACCGGGTTGACGCTATCAACCAGAGGTGGGCCTCGTCAGGCACCAATAGTACTATCCAAATATTCCTTCGGTTTCATGCCCCTGAATTAATGGTTACAGCAACGAGGACTCAACCCCGAGTGGCGAACACAAACTCAAGTACTCATCATGCCACTTATCACGTTTTAACTCTTTGAAAACATTGGTCATGTAAAACATTTGACAAAACATATCTTTCCCCCAAACAAAAACAGTAAAAAGGGGCCGTGAAACTCACCTGATGTACAGCGTACAATCAAATAGCAGAGAATAGCAAGTCTGTGGTCAAGCACCTACGAACGTCCTAGTTCGTGTAAGTCACTAAGTCTACAGCGTGTGCTTTTCCGGCAAGTTGTACACCCAACTCCCAACATCACCATTTACATATAATTCCCCGTTTAATTAAACATATGTCCTAGGTCCGTTGGTGATGGATTACCCTTGTTACAAGTTACATTTATACTTTCGTGAATATTTCTTAACTTGTATAATATTATCATCGACTCAACTTACTTAACGTATAATTATTTTCCCATTAAATAATTATACTTAAGATTTCGCCGTTCGATATACTATTTTTACCACTCGACACGACTCACTTTACCGTATATTTATTTTCCCATTCAAATAAATATACTAAGGTCTTGTCGTTCGAGAATATGTTTTCTACGCTCGACTCGACTCACCATACCGTATATTTACTTTCCCATTAAGTAAATACACTAGGATCTCGTCGATTCGATATAGTTGTGTATATATATATATATATATATAGTTATCTGCACTCGACTCGACTTACCTCCCCGTATATTTACTTTCCCATTAAATAAATATACTAAGATTTCGTCGAGTCGAATATATATATATATATATATATATATTTTCCTTGTTAAGACCATACACTCGTTTAACGTTTAATCGTTAGATTATTTACGTTACTTTTCTCCCACGAATATTTTCCAACACTTAGGAAAGTGTTATGTATTTTTCACCCAAATTATATATTTTAAATCCTTAAAATATATATATATATATATATATATATATATATATACTCATCCTTTTATTTGACGTAGTGATACTTTTCTCGTTCGTCCGTTTTTACGTCTTAGTTCGTTAACACATCCAAATCCGATTACTTAACGTATATTCATATATTGTTAATATTTCCCAAGTTCCACAATATATGTATTCTTGAAATTAATCACCTTTTAATTTCCACATATATTACTTGGAAGTTTATAAACATATTTGTATTTTTATTTCCAAGACTTGGTTACTTATATAAACAAAATGCTCCAACATTTTTATATTCTCATAAATATAAAAATTCTTATTTTTATAAAATTTCACCAAGTCTTTAAATTACCAATTTAGAAATAAAAACTTTAGTTTTTTTTTTTTTTACTTCTCAACATCTTTGATAATTTTCATATTTTTATAAAATCCCATTTTATAAAAATACATTCTATACATTTGTATAAGTTTCAAACCTTAGAAAGTTACAACTTTCTAATTTCAACACTAATTTTACAAAGCTCATATCTTTAGACATAAGTTTTCCCAAATGACGTATTACACCCTTCAACTTTTAAAGTTATCAAATATCACCTTTAACTTTCAAAAGGTAGACTTTTATCCTTAATCTTCCAAAAATGACAATTTTCTACTAAACTACTAAACTTAGTTTTATCAACTTTGTCATTATAGATTATTAATATGATCCAACATTATCAATAGTCCATAATAACCTTATTAAGGATAATAATAGGTGTATTTGGTGTATTAAGTCCATTTTGTCCAACTAGATGATTTTATGTCCATATCTTATAATAAGTAACTTTTGTATTTTTAAATTTTCTACAAGATCAAACTTATACTAAGCTTTATATGGTCATTTTATGATGATTAAAACCACCTTTAAGCATATTCAAGTTACATTTACAAACTATGTTTAGATCACTATTTTTAAGCAAGTGTATGTGAACTTTATAACTTATGAAAACAATATAACATCACCAACAAAAACCCACGACCCATATACCCCTTTTTAGATCATCCATCTTGCTTAAAAAAAACATAATATCTTATGTTTAAAATCATATTTCAATCTCTATGTACAACTTGCCTTAAAAACATAAAAATATAAACTTTCAAGAACCAAAAGCAAGATCAAGAAACTTACTACTAGCACAAGGCTAGGGAAGCTAAAAACACTTAGTTTTGATGGGGTTTTGTGTGTTCTTCCAAGAGGTTAAGCTCCAAGCTCTTAAACACACACTAAACCTTATCCTTAAGCTTTAATATTTTGTTTTAAAGGTTTGAAAAGCCATGAAAATGGGATTTTGGGATTTTGGCCGTAAGGTTGCAAAGAGGAATGGTGGAAGAGTGGTATTTAATAAGTAAAATTGTTAGTTGGCATACTAGATTTTGTAGGATTTCATGTAGGACATTATTATACTTTTAAATCTAAAGGCCATACCTAAATCTTCATCATATCTACATAACTTTCAAGTAAACTCAAAATGAGTATGGAATAGATATGGTGTACGGTTGGGTGGATCTTTTAGGAACCCACCATTTTTTGTCACATGTTAGTGTTATATAATAATTAAATCAAGTTCGGTTCTAATCATGTAATATTTCATACACTTACTTACCCATTAATTACTCTTAAACATGGTCTAGTTTAAGCGTTGGTAAGTTATTTAGGCTTTAATTGGGTGAATTTATAAGTTTCGCGTGTATCGGGTAGGATACGCGAACTTTATTCGTTACCGGGAGATTTATATTTGGAGTTTCCATTTATGGTTTTGGAGTTCCAAAACGCATAATATTTCATGAAAATACCCTTTATTTTATATCCCGGGTTTCCGAGATCCTTTTTGTTTATTTAATTTTTACCGGGTAATCGCCAACGTCCGTACCGGACAAGTTTATTCGCACATGATCCTATCATGCTTCATCATTAAACGTGTGCATTCCTATGCATCTTATGGGGAATTTGCTATTCTCTACGGCATCAATTAAATTAATCCAATTAATTTAAATATGCACTTAAACCGTTAATTACATATACTAATTACGTACGGAATCACATCGATTTTTGCCGGATGTTACATTCTCCCCCCGTTAAGAGAATTCCGCCCCGGAATTCAATTCAAGCAATCCGTCCCAACAGTATTCTTGAACAGGGCGGAGTGTTTGTGCTTCACGAGACTTCCTCTTTCCTAAGTGAACTCGGGTTCAGCTTAGCGTTCTAACGAACACAATATCATGATCCAACTATGACTAAGCTCTTGGACGTCCCAATCCGACACATCTATCGGTTTCCTGACATAATAGAGCATACGTCAACCTGGATCCCATCGGTCGAGGAATTGGCAACACTTCCTCGGTCTTGACTTGCGGGATTCATCAAGAGTCTTACTGAGGTCTTGCGATAATTCGAGCTTAATCGTCACGAGACCAATTTTGATCGATATTCTCCATGCCACTGGAGTATCAAGAATTTGGCCTACGATAATTTCTATGCTTGCCAACACTCTCCCAGAGCATGACTCTCAGTGTAAGCCTATTACTAGTTCGAAGTCCTTAAGGCCTACGCCTTGTCCGTATGACTTCTTAATAGGTTCGCATGTCATCCAAGCAGTCTCTAAACTGCAAGATTTACTGGCCATCTCTCGAGTAACTCAAACCAGGTTATGTATCTATCTCCGTCTGTCATTCGACGTACTGGAGATGCACACGTATGCCCTCCAAGGGCTTTGAGTAGTACACCCCGAACACTGGGATGATAATTCCTATCACATAGGAAATTTTGGTCATGAAGCTCATGGATTCGATGTGTCACGGACACCAATCGTGTCAACGCGGAACAGTTCCGTCAAGTACATTCAAATAGTTCGAGAATGACGAGCCATACTCATTGCAAATAGAGTATCACATGTTTGTGTACAAAGTTTGTCGAATCTTGAGGCGGAACGACTACTACAATCCGATATAATGGAAGTTGGCAATCCAGTGTCTAGCCACAACTCTCTCCAAGAGTATAGGTAACTGTCTGTATGCCTCATCTCGAAGCCACGGATGAGTACAGAATGAGAGGGTTCCAAACAACAATCAATCATCACTTGGGTCACATCCGACCCCTGGACACCTCAGGTGTCATGGTGATGTCAAACAGGTGATCTTACCGCACAACTTAAAAGTCCCCTTGGAAACCTCGTCGGGTATTCCATTTTATTTATCCTTCGGCTCGACTCACTTTACCGTATATTTACCTCCCCATTAAGATAAATATACTAGGTTCTTGTCAACCGAACAACTATATATTCAAAATGGGACTTTATTTATGTAGAACCCTCTAGGTACTAAATTTCTACCTTCCACCTGAGCAATTGTGGTTAATGGTACTAGGGTGCCTAGTAGGGACTGATGGGGGTCGAAAGTTTTTGAGTCGCTTTCACCTTTCAGTTCCCTGACAGTAAGCAGTGTATATACGACACCCGGGCCGCACGATTCCACAGTCCTCGAGAATTTCCAGTCGATACCGGAAAGAGATTTATGAAACATATTAACTTGTTATCGCAATGGACGGAGTATAAGGTTTCTAGGACACATCAACACTTTGGCCCCCATTGCGACAAGTATACAGAACACCAGTAGCTACCCAAAACATGGGTATCCAGTACTAGTTCTGTTATATGTGCTTCCGGTGCACTAGTGTCCTATCGTCATTAGCAACCTAGTAAGTCAATTCTGGATAATACAGGCCACACGCCCTTAAATTGACTTTCAGATCTTTGGCAGAGATCTAAGTGGAAGGAGTCCTGAAACCGGAACCCTTACTCATCGAAGGTTCCATCCCTTCGGAATCTTTTTGGGTAAATGGTGAAATCGAGTCATAGATGCATAGACATAGATTTCACATTTGGCTTGACGGCTTCACGCGCCCAAGTCGTTACTTAAAAAAAACAAACGACGACTGAGATCGCACCACAAGCGATAGTCCTGAGCCTTCCCATAAGGCATCCCATTTAATGACCCAGTTAGTCACATATATGGGCGCGATATGTAAGCCTTCAAGCTCATCCTGATTAGTCAGGTACCATACGCCCTGACCTGGTAGCTCACATTACTACGGTATCTCCAACCGTTTCTGTCAAAGACAATGGATTTTGCTCTAACGCGAGCAATGCTTCCTAAGGACAACTGGGAACACCACTATCGACCGAAGCTCGAAAGGGTTCCACTATCCCAAGAACCTACGCAACGACACCAAGACAAACCCACCATCAGAGGAATAACAATATAAATTGAAGGGCCAAGACGACTATCCATCTCAACATAGTAGGGTAGCACCTTTATAAAATAGGCAATGCCACACGCCCTTCTGGATTCAGGGTTTCATAAGACCTCCGAATCATGTACCAGGGACTCCACCCATGCACGCCCATGGGTGGGTCCACAATGGTATTTCCATAATCATCAGTATGACACGTCGTCATGTATGACATCAAATGAAACCACTAGGATGAGCAATAAATGAATTGGGTCTTTCAACTCTTGCTAGTCCCAAAGGTATGGGTCATAATATTGCTCACAATCACTCGATACCTTCGGGGTTCGAGACGCATTCAAAATTCCTTATCATAAAGACGAGCCTCGCCTCATCATATGTGGATCATAGGATTTCTTTCTGACATGATTCGATTGTGGTTAGTCGATCAAAATGCGCGCAAGAGGTTAAGGCGTCACTGATGCCTTAGATTTTGAGGATGTAACGCTCATGAAATGCGTGAGCATATCAAAGGTTGACACATGATTCGGTCAATTACTCAAACAATCACAAGTCTCAAAGGAATACATGGGCTAACACTCAGACTAGAGTGTCTTAGTATAACTTCCAGAAAGTCCGCTGAGCGCCCAAAATCTTACATAATCAATGTTGGCGCTACACAATCAAACAAACAGAACAGTGACAGCAACGAGGGGTTTGGGTGGTGTCTCCATCCCGATGGAACCAGAGCGAAGCAAACGACGAGCAATTACATCATCAAGTGACTCCTACAGCTGTAGCAATACGCCCTCTGTGCAACACGACAGTAGAAACAACACGACAATGACAGCAACATATCCAGGAATCACATCAACTAGGGAACGCCGCACAGGAGTGACACGACAACAGAGAAGCATGACGACAAGGCAACACCGCAACAGGAACCACATGACATAGAGAAACACGACAGCAAGGCTACACTACTGCAGGAGCAGTAAACAATAGGAATGCATCATCGGCAATGCAGCGCAACCACATGGATACGCAATCAGCAAAAATAATGCAACAACGAGCATGCACAATGGCTGGGGGTAACCCAGCAGCATGAATGCACACGGTAATATGACGCTCAATATGGAAAATCCACAGTCCACATCAACAGAAAACTCCGTTATGGTGAGCACGCATCCCCATGCGTCTCAGATCACTTGTGGAGGTGGGATTTGTATTCATGCCTTCGACCTCAAGCCTATCCTCCATAGGCTCAATGGTAGGAACGATTGGGTCAACAAAGGTATCCGTAATCATAACAGAAACGGGAACGATGAGTTCCGCATAATTCAGTAGACTTATCAGGCCAATATTGTTCTTAGGGAGAACGATCGTAGGCCCAATATAAGTCATTCGAATAATGGCAACTGCAGCATTGACAGACTCAACCCAAGCCTGAGAACCACCGTCAATATTAGTCTTGGCAGGAGCCCAAGGAGAGATAACGAGGGAGCCAATGAAAGCCTCGAAGAAATGGAATTAATAACAACGAATTCAACAGAGATACAGACATGGTCATAGCGGCTTGGCATGGGTCATAGAGACGTCTTCGTTAACGACATTCACCTCTGCAGGAGCCTCAAATACATCAACAACATCAGCTCGAGAAGAGCCATAGAAACCACATCAAGCCCAACATGGACTATATAGACAATGACAACAATAAGCTTAGCAACGGATATGGATACAACGGCATCAAGCCCGATAAGTGGTACAGAATCACTGACAACAACAAACTCAGCAAGAGCTACACACTTAACAGCATCAACAGGACTCGCTTGAGCCATAGGACAATAACAGGAGCAACAACGTCAGGCTCGACCGGAGCCTTAGACTCGTCGTAGTTATTATATGTGTGGTAAGCAGTATCTATAGGTCCTAGTAACCAACCTACACCCTTTTCAGTATCAAAGATAGTGGTCACCACGGGAATAGCAAGTAGATGTAGAAGGATCATGATTTATCGATACACCACGATAAAATGAAAACGATACCGACTCTGGCAAACCAGCCGAGTCATCCTTCTCATTAGGGTCTTCTTACATGCTATCTTGGCTCTAGCACCGATAGTAATTAGCTGGAATGCCTCTCTGCCACTCAAGCAAGGCCGGTGGACTTTCTTCCTGATAGGCCACGCAGTGAGAGTATCGAAATACGGCAAGAGATTAGACAGGTCACCGTGTCCACAACGAATGGACTTTGCAACCTTAGTTTATAAATTACCGTAACGAGGGAACGCAACATCTCAGTATCTATGGGGATTGATGGAAACACCTCGCATCAATTTTCACCCAACAGATATAACTAGTCTCGTCATCGTGACAAGACTGACGAATGTTATTGCAACAAAAGCAATGGAATTGTCGTCCCATGGGTATGTTTAATTTAACAGTATAACGTGATCATTTCCAGTAGTCCATCATTTGATTTTCGAGGGGGATTTTAATGTCAGCAAAAAGCGTCTTGCGACATTCTGACAATTACGCAACACCCTTACGATTACGATTCCCAAAGTGTGGTTCCACTTTCTAGGATTTATGATTGATTCAGGCACAGCACACGTATCGAACCTACTCTGGCGTTCATCGACTGAAGCGAGACTACCAATAATCCTTGAAAAACAAACAGGAGGTAGATAGAGGAGTCTTATGATAACCTTTGCACCTCAGGACAGTAGTATGACATAAGTACCAATATGCTAAGCCCATCACAATTCATCCTACGAATACGATCCAGCGCTATTGCAAAGGTTGTTAATCCATACTTGAATACTCAATACATCGAGTACTGGCTTCCCATGAGTTAATCGTATGCACTTCCGAGTGAGTCTATCGCCAAATGCCGACTGGGGCTTGCTGTTCCACTACACGCCGTCATCATAACACTGGCAAACAATGTCGCGGTCGTGATTAGTGGCCGAAACTTTCGACACCATCGAAGTTTAACAAAGCCCTATGACTCGCGGATGTGCAATGCGGCATGCTGATTTCATCATCAGTCCATGACTGCATGGGAACAACTAATACTGTCGATTCAGACAAGGGCTATCGAGCTTTCAGGATAACAAAGATCAAGCTTCCTAATCCCGTAACTTCGATTCTGTCTTCCTACAGGAGAAGAAAAATACTCGACCCTTGAAGACAACTTGGGCATGCGTTAGATTGAGCATGACTTATTCATCATGATAACACAGCAGCACACGGCCACGAGTCTCATATCTAATCCACGCAGGGTCCCGTTCTCTAAACGCACTAGTCTAGCAGGGACGCACCCTCGGTCTTCACTGGGTTCCGGGTATAACCTTCCACACACCATACTCGACATTTCTTGCTTCGGTAGGCCGTGTATTCTTGTACGTCCACTCCTTTCGAAGAACTTTGTGGTGGAGGCATTCAACTCCTACACAAGGAAGCTTTCATCTCCCGTTCCTATCTAGAGCGAGGGTTTGCGTCAGATTACTTATATGAATAGACGTTCGAGCTCTTCCGTGCTCGTACCATAAAGGTAATGTCGAAGAAAGCTCATTAGGTTTGCTAGGATCGAAATCAAGGAACATCGACGAGACCTCCCATTTAACCCATTGGCCAATCAAAACTAAGACTGAATCTAAAGAACAAGAACAACCAAGACAAGGAGTGATCACCAATCCTGGCCCTAGCGCCCACCAAGGTTACCGTGCACCCCAAACTATTATTACGTGTGCACCCGTAATGATAATTTGTGTTGCCAGGTAATCTTGTTGCCCGCTAGTTCCGAGCTTCCTGATCCAAAACAGAGATTTCATACAACAAAAGACTTGATCTAGTTTCGCCTCCAAATCATAAACAACGCGGCGACATCCATTAACGCGATAGAGATTAGTCCTTCCGATCATCCCGTCTACAGGTAAGCGAGTGAGCTACTCGTAGACCACAACATCCATCCTACTTGCTGGTACCGGTGATCGATGCAAGAGTGTGGACTAATGTGAAGCGTGACACAACATCCTTACTGGCAAAATATCCGCACTACGTATATGTATTAACTAATCTTAGAAAATCGAATTCCTATGCAACATAAACATCTTATCCATATTTTCTAATACTTCATATATTGACACACGTGGCTAGTCGGTCGGAATTTCCCCTTGTACATCCCATGTACAAATTTCTTTCTTTTCTAAAAATATTTTGTTGTGTTTTAGTTTTGAAAACTTTGTCTTCGAGCCGAAACCGGTTATAGTCTAGATTTTTCAAAAATGCTAGTTCGCTATAACCTTGGCTCTGATACCACTTCTGTCACACCACGCCAATGGCGGAAACACGTGGCGCAACGCTCGAAAGCATATCAAAGTCAAGATTAACACAAACTATATTTAATTAGAAAAGATTAATTTATTTGGATGTCGAAAACAAGTATCTCGTTACAAGGTTGCACAAAGCGTTACATAAAACAATGAACATTAAGTTTCAATGTGGGGGTATTTCCGTTTATGTTCCAACCCATTGGTAACCATAGATGAAACCCCGACCAGTATCCGACATCCCGAATTCCACCGCACTAGCCCCATATCTATTCAGCACTTAGTTACCTGAAAGATATGTTTAAAAAGACGTCAATATATAAAATATTGGTGAGTTCACAGGTTTTAGTTTCATAACAACAACATTTTCACAACCATCGACTCGACTCACTTTACCGTATAATTATTTTCCCATTAAATAATTATACTAGGATCTTGTCGATCGATATTTAGTTTCATGACAACATTTTCACAACCATCGACTCGACTCACTTTACCGTATAATTATTTTCCCATTAAATAATTATACTAGGATCTTGTCGATCGATATTTAGTTTCATGACAACATTTTCACAACCATCAACTCGACTCACTTTACCGTATAATTATTTTCCCATTTAAATAATTATACTAGGATCTTGTCGATCGATATTTCGTGTTTACAACATGTGCGAAACCTGCACAACTTGTGGCCGTTGTAAGGAGTAGCTAGCTCCTACAAACAATGATGACGAGCAATCCCTTGAGCCCATAACCAAACCAAGACTAATAAATATGCCCCGCAATCACAAGTTGTTTCTCGGCAAATAACAACTTAGTTTAGAATATGTGCACCTCTTGTCTTTACCGGGTTGACGCTATCAACCAGAGGTGGGCCTCGTCAGGCACCAATAGTACTATCCAAATATTCCTTCGGTTTCATGCCCCTGAATTAATGGTTACAGCAGCGAGGACTCAACCCCGAGTGGCGAACACAAACTCAAGTACTCATCATGCCACTTATCACGTTTTAACTCTTTGAAAACATCGGTCATGTAAAACATTTGACAAAACATATCTTTCCCCCAAACAAAAACAGTAAAAAGGGGCCGTGAAACTCACCTGATGTACAGCGTACAATCAAATAGCAGAGAATAGCAAGTCTGTGGTCAAGCACCTACGAACGTCCTAGTTCGTGTAAGTCACTAAGTCTACAGCGTGTGCTTTTCCGGCAAGTTGTACACCCAACTCCCAACATCACCATTTACATATAATTCCCCGTTTAATTAAACATATGTCCTAGGTCCGTTGGTGATGGATTACCCTTGTTACAAGTTACATTTATACTTTCGTGAATATTTCTTAACTTGTATAATATTATCATCGACTCAACTTACTTAACGTATAATTATTTTCCCATTAAATAATTATACTTAAGATTTCGCCGTTCGATATACTATTTTTACCACTCGACACGACTCACTTTACCGTATATTTATTTTCCCATTCAAATAAATATACTAAGGTCTTGTCGTTCGAGAATATGTTTTCTACGCTCGACTCGACTCACCATACCGTATATTTACTTTCCCATTAAGTAAATACACTAGGATCTCGTCGATTCGATATATTTGTGTATATATATATATATAGTTATCTGCACTCGACTCGACTTACCTCCCCGTATATTTACTTTCCCATTAAATAAATATACTAAGATTTCGTCGAGTCGAATATATATATATATATATATATATATTTTTTCCTTGTTAAGACCATACACTCGTTTAACGTTTAATCGTTAGATTATTTACGTTACTTTTCTCCCACGAATATTTTCCAACACTTAGGAAAGTGTTATGTATTTTTCACCCAAATTATATATTTTAAATCCTTAAAATATATATATATATATATATATATATATATGTGTACTCATCCTTTTATTTGACGTAGTGATACTTTTCTCGTTCGTCCGTTTTTACGTCTTAGTTCGTTAACACATCCAAATCCGATTACTTAACGTATATTCATATATTGTTAATTTTTCCCAAGTTCCACAATATATATATATTCTTGAAATTAATCACCTTTTAATTTCCACATATATTACTTGGAAGTTTATAAACATATTTGTATTTTTATTTCCAAGACTTGGTTACTTATATAAACAAAATGCTCCAACATTTTTATATTCTCATAAATATAAAAATGCTTATTTTTATAAAATTTCACCAAGTCTTTAAATTACCAATTTAGAAATAAAAACTTTAGTTTTTTTTTTTTACTTCTCAACATCTTTGATAATTTTCATATTTTTATAAAATCCCATTTTATAAAAATACATTCTATACATTTGTATAAGTTTCAAACCTTAGAAAGTTACAACTTTCTAATTTCAACACTAATTTTTACAAAGCTCATATCTTTAGACATAAGTTTTCCCAAATGACGTATTACACCCTTCAACTTTTAAAGTTATCAAATATCACCTTTAACTTTCAAAAGTTAGACTTTTATCCTTAATCTTCCAAAAATGACAATTTTCTACTAAACTACTAAACTTAGTTTTATCAACTTTGTCATTATAGATTATTAATATGATCCAACATTATCAATAGTCCATAATAACCTTATTAAGGATAATAATAGGTGTATTTGGTGTATTAAGTCCATTTTGTCCAACTAGATGATTTTATGTCCATATCTTATAATAAGTAACTTTTGTATTTTTAAATTTTCTACAAGATCAAACTTATACTAAGCTTTATATGGTCATTTTATGATGATTAAAACCACCTTTAAGCATATTCAAGTTACATTTACAAACTATGTTTAGATCACTATTTTTAAGCAAGTGTATGTGAACTTTATAACTTATGAAAACAATATAACATCACCAACAAAAACCCACGACCCATATACCCCTTTTTAGATCATCCATCTTGCTTAAAAAAAACATAATATCTTATGTTTAAAATCATATTTCAATCTCTATGTACAACTTGCCTTAAAAACATAAAAATATAAACTTTCAAGAACCAAAAGCAAGATCAAGAAACTTACTACTAGCACAAGGCTAGGGAAGCTAAAAACACTTAGTTTTGATGGGGTTTTGTGTGTTCTTCCAAGAGGTTAAGCTCCAAGCTCTTAAACACACACTAAACCTTATCCTTAAGCTTTAATATTTTGTTTTAAAGGTTTGAAAAGCCATGAAAATGGGATTTTGGGATTTTGGCCGTAAGGTTGCAAAGAGGAATGGTGGAAGAGTGGTATTTAATAAGTAAAATTGTTAGTTGGCATACTAGATTTTGTAGGATTTCATGTAGGACATTATTATACTTTTAAATCTAAAGGCCATACCTAAATCTTCATCATATCTACATAACTTTCAAGTAAACTCAAAATGAGTATGGAATAGATATGGTGTACGGTTGGGTGGATCTTTTAGGAACCCACCATTTTTGTCACATGTTAGTGTTATATAATAATTAAATCAAGTTCGGTTCTAATCATGTAATATTTCATACACTTACTTACCCATTAATTACTCTTAAACATGGTCTAGTTTAAGCGTTGGTAAGTTATTTAGGCTTTAATTGGGTGAATTTATAAGTTTCGCGTGTATCGGGTAGGATACGCGAACTTTATTCGTTACCGGGAGATTTATATTTGGAGTTTCCATTTATGGTTTTGGAGTTCCAAAACGCATAATATTTCATGAAAATACCCTTTATTTTATATCCCGGGTTTCCGAGATCCTTTTTGTTTATTTAATTTTTACCGGGTAATCGCCAACGTCCGTACCGGACAAGTTTATTCGCACATGATCCTATCATGCTTCATCATTAAACGTGTGCATTCCTATGCATCTTATGGGGAATTTGCTATTCTCTACGGCATCAATTAAATTAATCCAATTAATTTAAATATGCACTTAAACCGTTAATTACATATACTAATTACGTACGGAATCACATCGATTTTTGCCGGATGTTACAGTATGCCGGACATCAAAACCCATATGAAAAACTTGACTTACAAACACGATGCGAATACGAAATGGTCAGTCAATGCCGAAGTCAAATACGATCAAGACTCTTCGATTGAATTATTAACAATAGAAATAAAAGGTTGTGAGAGGATTATCGCGGTTTGTGAGTGTCCAGGAACGCCCAATTTATAGTTTTGAAGCTTGGATACTTGAATTGGTATGTTTGACTCAAACGACTAAAATGACGCGATTTGGCTTTAATTTGGACGTGGTAATTGTCGATTGATGTGTGTAATGGACGCGTTAATTAGTTGTTCAACTAGGTGTTGTTAATTATTAACGTTTTCCAAAAATGTTAGCTCAATTAGAGGTCAAAGATTGAGTTGAAAGAAAAGGAAATATGTTAATGTGAGGTGTTGTTGTTCGCGTGCAGCAGAAGAAGAAGGGAGAACAGATAGGGCATGGTATATATATAAAACGGGTTGAAATGATTCAGTAAAGAGCTTGTAGCTCAGTGGTGTTGGCGCGTGTGTGTGAACAGGACAGACTCGGGTTCGATCCCCGGTTCTGTCATGTTTTTTTTTTTTTTTTTTTTTTGACTAAAGTGAAGGAGAGGTAAGCTGGGCTTGGGCTGGTTCTACTGGGCCTGTTGATTGAGCTTCGAAAGTCCACAAGGAAAGGTGAAGGTTGGGTTTTAACATGTTGGGTAGTGGGTTTGGGCTCAAGGTTTGGGTTATGTGTGGGTTGGTTTAGTCTACAAAATAATAAAAAAAAATCTGATTATTATTATTATTATTATTATTATTATTATTATTATTATTATTATTATTAAAAAAATAGAATAAAAAGTGACGGATGTCACAGCATCCCCTACTTTTAGAAACTTCGTCCCGAAGTTAATAGTAACATAGGGTTATGGATGTTAGGGTAAAATTTAAGATAACTGTGGTTTGGAAAAATTCGGATGGTTCGGATATGAGGTTTGATAGGTGTGAGTTAAGGATTTGGATTAGGTTCGTCTCGAATAATAAGGAGAATAAGAATCTAGTAAGACACTAAACTTCAGGTTTTAGGACTCCTAGAATAATTGCATGAGTTGATTGACTATAGAAAGACTAAATGAACTTCCAAGTAACTAGAGTTTGTTCCTGGTCCGACTTCCAGTCTCACTTTCAATGCATCATTAGTGTTTGTATACAGGGTGTACCGCAGCTAACCCACCACACCTTTGATACCTTGAAAACGTACTGGACGCCTACCAAAAACTCTAATAGAATTTCACACTACCCTAACGCACCTGTAAATTCATGATTACGTTCCGGACCGGAATCATCAATTTACCTTACATTAGGGTTTTATGTCCTTCTATGATCCTAATCTAACACACATCAAAGCAAATAAGTTTCACAAGAAGATGACACAACAACACGTTTATCAATGAAATGAGGATATGTAATAACGAGGTCAATTGTATTGGTTTGCAACAACTTGTAAGCACAACAGTATTTAAGTATGGGCTACCACTCGTCCGAGGAGCCGTTTAAATGAAATGTTTATCTGAGTTGCGTGGATAATACACATATAGAAGCGAGTTTGTAAGTACTACAACCATTAAGTGTAAGTATTATCTTAGTGGCCTATAGAAATAGAATAATTAAATGTTCAATGAATAGTCAAATTAAGGGAAAAATCAAGTTTCATGTAACAACCAATGATGTTTTTAGAAAAAAATTCTGTAGGATCAAGTGTCGAGTTTTTAGTAGTTTGGTTTTCATGAAAATCAAGTCCAAATGTTTTCAATAAAATGTAAGGTAGAGTCTTATACGATTAAAATAAGCGTAACCGAATATGATAAATTTCCAATCTGCGTTCGTACACAATAGTATGCAACAAATTTCTAGATGTTATATGCTACTGAGTGCGACAAAATTGGGTACAAAATGAAAATAGAATTATGAAAATGAAAACACAAGCATTGGATTCTCGAGTCTTAAGAAGATTCCATCCATGGCTTAACCAATGGGATTGACGTCATCCTGATCGTTTGCTTCGTTGATATTGATATTGAAAGCTCGTCCATGTGCCACCAGGTTTACATTATTCAATTTAGGGCATTGAGGTCGCATGTGGTTAGGGTCTCTACAATGATAACATGTCCGACCGTTAGTAATCGCCAGTGGTTCCTGGGCAGCTGTTTGATGATTACTCTGTGTCCCAACCATTACTCGACAAGTGGTAACAAAGTGTCCAAACCTTCCACATCTAGTGCATTGACGACATGGAAGACTTGCAGGGTGATGATACTTGCAAGTGTTGCATTGAGGATGGATTCCCATGTAGGCTTTCTTGATAGGGGGTTGAGTTACAGGATCCACAACAGCATGGTTCTGATTATCGCCCATTCGTTTCTTAGAGTTCGAAGCAGTAGTGGCGGCCTTTGCTAAAACAGTCTTAGATTGTTCAACAACATGGGTGGTTTTCTCAGCAGACGTCTTGGTGCCGTTCCTAACCAGGTTTCCTTTCCTTACATGTTTGTCTGTTAAAGTGGCTGCAAGCTAGATGGCTTCTTCTACCGTAGTGGATTTGCCTCCAGTGACAACGTCTTGAATCAGGTCAGCTAATCCCTCGATATATTTCTCGATTGCTCGTGAGACCGGGGTGACCATGTGTGGAACCAGTATGCTAAGTTCGTGATATCGAGTATTATACGCAAGATTCTCACCACTGTCTTGTTTCAACCCATGGAATTCTTCCTCTAGTTTCCTGATTTCGTTCCTAGGGCAGAATTTGGCGATCATGAGTTCCTTAACTTCAGCCCAAGATAAAGATAAAGCAACATCAGCTCCTCGATTGCGCTTTTCGTCATTCCACCAGGTTAGCGCCCCCTTTTGAAGGACACTAGTAGCATAGCGAACGCGGAGTTCATCAGGACACTCACTGTTCACAAAAGTATTCTCCATGCTTTCAAACCATTGGAGAAGGCCAGTAGCACCCTCCTCACCAGTGAATTTTGTGGGGTTGCAGGAGTTAAAGTGTTTGAAAGTGCACCGAAATTGAGTCGCACCCCCTGTGTTGGCACTGTTACTATTCTGGGTTATCTCACTGAAAAGGTTTGGGATTACTGCAGCAATTTGTTCGGCGACTAAAGATGCGAGGCGACGATCAGAACGTTGTCCAGAAGCACGAACAGGACGTTGGCTGGCATCACGGAGCATGCGGCGAGCAGACATCTATGAGGTAGTCAATGAATAATTATGGGATTAGAAAATGTAAGTGTATAACCGTACAGATGATTATGAAAGTATGAACTTGTAAGCAATATATGAAAATCATGAAATACAGAATATTGTATATGAAATGAGAGAGTATTATTGAAAAACTTGCATAAGATGCTTGGAGTGCCCTTGTCTAGCTGTAAAGCCCAACAAGAACGTTGACTTTTCAAAGGAATTGAACCCAATGGTGATCAAAGAAGACATGCTTTAGCCTATAAGTGGACACTCACTCCAGGAATCCCTAGGTAAGCATAACAGGTCCGTTATTGGATTTATGCGCTATGCTTGCCTATGCCAGAAAACCCAGTGCACAGGCGTCCACCCTTCCAGATTGCACGTGTCCTCATTACACTCATTAAAGTTCAACAACTTTGAAGGAGCAGAATAAGAGTAGGCTTTATGCCTAAGAGTGTCTTCATGAAAGGTACTGTCCCTGTTCCATAATGATGTAGACTTTCCACCCCTTGTATGACACCATCTTTATGCACCATGATGAAAGATGAGGAGAAATAGAGAAGAAGAGAAAGATAGAGGAAGGAAAGTAGAGGAAAATGAGGGGTAGGGTAGTTTAGGAAATATAATGCATGAAAGTTGAAGTTCGGTTATAGTCTAGGCCATTTTATCTAATAACCTAGTTCCCTATAACCATGGCTCTGATACCAATCTGTAACACCCCAACCGATGGCGGAATCATCGAGGTGCCACGTAGTGACGATTGTTCAAAAGCTCATGGTACTAAAATGTAAATATATGATTATTGAATATTGTTTTACAACATGTGAAATTTAAATACAAGACAACAAAAATAAAGATAATTGATTGATTTAATCCAAGTCCAAAGTCCTATGTGAAGCGTCAAGCAGCTTATCCTGAAACATGCACGAAAATAATTTTGTCAACATATGATGTTGGTGAGTACTACTTAGTTTTGTACATATAGTATAAGTTTGAATAGTAGTACAATTCATGTGTCTAGTATCACCAAGGCATTATGTAAACACGCAAGTAACCAAACAAGACAAAGATCACATGTAAAGTTGTACAATGAAATTGATAATGAGCACCTCAACACGTGTGAGTCTAAATGAGCACCATAACATAAGTTATGTCTAAATGAGCACCGTAACATAAGTTACGTCTAAATGAGCACCGTAACATAAGTTACGTCTGAGTGTAAAGAGCACCATAACATAAGTTATGTCTAAATGTATGATTTTGTATGCAAGCTACGTTCATGATCAAGCATAAGCACAAAGATAAACAAGACACGTATATGAATTGTAAATGAATAAAATGTATGTGTAAATGAATACGAAAGTTTTGTATACTTGTGCATGAATCACCCCAAAAGTTGTAAAAGCGGAAAAAGGGGATAAGTAATACTCACATTAGCACGGTGGTAAGTCTTGGAATTGAATAAGTGTAAACCAACGTTTGTCAAGTATCTCCCTATGTATAAGGTAACAAATAAGTCTAAGTTTATCTAGTCTATAAGTATTTTCTAGGGCTTCGAATTGGGGATAAGTATTTATTTGGTTAATAGATTAAACGTTTAATAAATAAGGGAAATTTGGTAAATAAATAAACAAAAAGTCTTTGAGTAAACTTTAAATCAAATGTGGTCACAATATAAAGTTTTAAGTGTGAAAATAATTTTTTATAAAATTATTTTCTTGAAAATAGAATATTTAATCTATTTATTTCAATTTGTCCAAATATAACTTTAATATTTAAAAATATTAAAATTAAAGAAATTTTTAGATTAAAAATTGTATTTCTGTTCTAAATGGATAGAAATAATTTATGTAAAATTTTGGTGCAAAAATATTGAAAAATGAATTTATTATGATTTATTTATGATTAAAACTAACAAAAATTGATTAAAAATACAAAATAAACGGTTTTTCTGAAATAAAAATATTTTCTGGAATGTTTAAGAATATACAAGTTTAGAATAATTTTTGTGAGATTTAATAAAATTTTTTAGATATTTTTATAGAATTTTATAATTATAAATGAATAAACTTGTAATATTTATTATATATAATAAATAAATGATTTTTGAAAAAACTAAAAGTTGGGTAATAAAGTTTAACATTTCAGCAACATAGGATAAATTTTGTAGATTTTATAAATCAAATTTGGTATTTTAAATGTATTTTTAAAGGTTAATTAGAATAGGTATAAGGTTAAAAGAAAATAAAAAATATATGTTGATGCTAGGAATCGAACCTTGGCCAAGGCCGGTTCAGGTTCCATCTCAACGAATGTAAACCAACTGACCTAGGTCAGTTGGTTGTTGAGTTTTCTGTTTTATAAAAATTATATATGTTATCTGCATTACATGTTCTTCCCCAATTCACTTTACGAGCCCTAGATAATCCAATCAAACAAATCACACAACAATAACCCAATTAACCTTAGGGTTATTGTTGTGTGTATGCCGGACATCAAAACCCATATGAAAAACTTGACTTGCAAACACGATGTGAATACGAAATGGTCAGTGAACGCCGAAGTCAAATACGATCAAGACTCTTCGATTGAATGATTAACAACAGAAATAAAAGGTTGTGAGAGGATTATCGCGGTTTGTGAGTGTCCAGGAACGCCTAATTTATAGTTTTGAAGCTTGGATACTTGAATTGGTATGTTTGACTCAAACGACTAAAATGACGCGATTTGGCTTTAATTTGGACGTGGTAATTGTCGATTGATGTGTGTAATGGACGCGTTAATTAGTTGGTCAACTAGGTGTTGTTAATTATTAACGTTTTCCAAAAATGTTAGCTTAATTAGAGGTCAAAGATTGAGTTGAAAGAAAAGGAAATATGTTAATGTGAGGTGTTGCTGTTCGCGTGCAGCAGAAGAAGAAGGGAGAACAGATAAGGCATGGTATATATATAAAACGGGTTGGAATGATTCAGTAAAGAGCTTGTAGCTCAGTGGTGTTGGCGCGTGTGTGTGAACAGGACAGACTCGGGTTCGATCCCCGGGTCTGTCATGTGATTTTTTTTTTTTTTTTTTTTTTTGACTAAAGGGAAGGAGAGGTAAGCTGGGCTTGGGCTGGTTCTACTGGGCCTGTTGATTGAGCTTCGAAAGTCCACAAGGAAAGGTGAAGGTTGGGTTTTAACATGTTTGGGCTCAAGGTTTGGGTTATGTGTGGGTTGGTTTAGTCTACAAAATAATAAAAAAAAAATCTGATTATTATTATTATTATTATTATTATTATTATTAAAAAATAGAATAAAAAGTGACGGATGTCACAATACAAAAACTGTATGTATCTACATAACATGTATTAATACACTACCATAAAAAATACAAAATAAATCATCATATGCCCATTTATTGAGTTATTATGGGGTTGTCAAAATTGTTGTCGCAACATAGTAATGCAACAAACTTTTTTTGTGACTAAACTTTAGTGACCGGAATTTCCGTCTCAAGGACCAATTCAAATATGTTTAAATCTGAAGGGATTGAACAGTTTTTTTCATCTTCGTGCCATCATATAATTGGACCTCACTTCCCTCTTCTTATTTTTGTGTGACACGTTTCCCCACCAACATTCCTGATAACATCATCACCACCACATCTTTCCCTCTTCTGATGCATCACCACCACCACATCTTTAACAAACGAAGGCAGATCTCGCCAACAACTTCCAGCTCCATGGTTATCACCACCAACACACACCACCGATGTACCCTTTCACGCCACTACATTGACCGACTCTCATATTATAGGGTTTAGAGTACAGTGAAATTTGTGGTGGTGTTTCTTTAGAAACGGGGGTTTTAACCTGGATGTGGTAGAGTGTTGACTCATTGTTGTTGTTTCTGGTAGATTGACAGTTCTGGTAAGAAGTCGTGGTGGTTGTTGTGACTGGTGGTCATGGCGGCGGTTATGCTAGGTTTAGGCTTTTGTGCAGACATATGGTTCGGCCCTTCTCACTAAATGGAAATCTCCATCATCTGCGCACAAAGATCCATCCGTTCTCTTTACCTCTATACTCAACTGCTTTCTTCTTTATTTTCCTGTTTATGTTTATAATCTTTTCTTTTGTTATGGATCCATTTTTTTGCGGGTATGTTTATCAATAGGTCAGTTATTAGTTAGATAAATTACGGGACTTAAGAAATGGGGCCAAATTTTTAGGTTTACATGATTATTCTTTACCCGCTATGATAGAACATAAAAAGGATTGTACTGATATAATTTTTTTGTTAATATTTCATACACAAAGTGGTTGGTGTGCAACCTCAATCATGAGTTGAACTGATCAAGATTATAGACCATCGCCTGTTTGCTCTTAAGCACACGAGTCCTTAACTTCAAAGAATTATTAATCTGGTAAGACTCATGAGGCTTTATATATGATGTTTGACATTAGGGTCTTCGTTTTCGCCTTAACTTGCCTTTAGCCATAACCTTGTAAAATATCACAGACGTAAATTTGTATACCATTAGTTTATATGTTCTTGCACTTAAATCAACTGTGTAACTTTGACAGGGTGTTGTTGTTTCCCTTCCAGTTTATTATGAATTTGTTGACTTCTACCGATAACAAAATTGTGTTTGCTTCGGCAAATGTCTGGTAAGTTTTTTGCAGCATGTATTCATTGTTTATTCTATGAGTGTAACGCATACACTTATTGTCTTTCAATCATATGAATTAATAAGTTGAAATATTATTTGATCTCTGGGTATAAGCCATAGAAATTTAGCTCGGATCACGATAAAGTGTATGATACACTGCTCAAAATATTTAGGCCGGTAATATACATTTACAAGACATTTAGGCTGCAAGATTACTTCTACCCTCACATGGTTATTCGCCAAAGTCCTTTATTTACATATATAGCTGCAGGTTTAGAGATGGAGTAAGGTAAAGTTCATGATTAAAACTCGGGATGGGAATGATTAAATGTATCATTCATATTTGGTTTGATGTATTTTTTATATGGCTTTATGGTTCAGTATAAAAAAAGTAGAAGAAAAGGTATCTACTGTTATTTAAGTATTAGTCACTAAGCATATGCTAATATTAATAGTTATATTTGGTTTACACAAAAGACAAAACTATGCAGGTAGTACATGATCAAGGGATATGATGTGAAGGTTTGAACAACTGCCTTTATAAGTGATGGTTTATAAATATTTATGGTGAGATTGAATGAGTACATTTATGTGATCTTGTATCCATTGATTGTGGTTACAATAGTTTTGTATTAGCATATGAGGTTTTAGAAGGTTGGGTCCTAATTCTGCTTAATTTTTTTTATTGGATATCTTGGTAACAAAGTGAAATATATGATTAAATGCCAGTTTGTATGTTAATCGCATTCATGTCTTACATAACATGAGGTTAAACATGTAGATTCAATGTAGTGTTTGTGTTTTTGTTTAAGATAAAGTGATCGTGTTTGTTTCTACAGGTTTGTGATGCATCACTGAGAATAAGGTTGATTCAGGGTTGATAAGGTGAGGCCTAACTACTTTCATTAAAAATATTTGTTTCGCTCTCAGTTGGATTAACATTTTTATATCTACCTTGCTTTTGCACAGACTCTTTGAAGAGGTCAAATGTATATAAACGATTAAACCCCACCGTATTGTTTTTCCCATGTATGACTACTCATTTCTTTTATGTTTTCCTTTAAACTTTCTCATTAATCACTGTCGTTGGAGGCTTGGTTGTGGTTCTTATTTGTAGTTCGTGTTATGCAAACATGCCTAGCAGTCGGTAACAGGTAGGTTAAATCGAGTTATTCCCAGGCTTTATGCTTGTACAAATTTAACATGTACACAACGAAGAAAGCTGAGGTTAATAGTTTTGTATCTTTAGTAATGATAAATATACCACATATCCATTATTGAATCATCTGCTGAAACATGAACCATGATCTCTAATGTGAAGTAATTTGCTTAAACATGGAATATTAAACCAAGAAAGGTTTCGTTTTACATGTGTTTTGTCATTTGTTGACAGGAAAAGGATTCTTTAACGCTGCTGAAATGGTAGCAAATTTGACATAAATGAGTTACATTCTCCATATGCAACGACCGAATCTTTGGCCTTCTTTTAATGCATACTCATTAATGCAAACCCTTTCGCAACAAGATGGCGTCCGCGTTTCACGTGTGCGGATATACACATAATTTTACAATGAAATAACACATGCTTTGCTTTAATATTTATAAAAATGGTTTAGACCTTAATATTAAAACACACACAATAGGGCAAGTGTACCCTGTCATATATGTAGTAATGTACAGATAAGAACTAGATATCGATCCATGGACGCACGCGGAGCAATGGTACTAAAACGCTGTCCCCCATTTACCAGTAGGAAAAGATAGTTTTGAAGTTTGTTTATAACTAAATTAATTCCAAAACATATAAATAACACAAGTAAGACTCCAAATAGAAAATATAACTATATAGACTATAGTATATCAACCCTAGCATGTCATCTACATATCATATAAAATAAAGGCGTGTGATCAACATTCCCATTCTCCGACAGTTAGTGTCCCTTTCGGGCATCCTAACATGACAACTATACAGAAAGCTAACACGAATACACACGTTAACCACTTCAAGTCGTTTATTAGCGAGCAGCTGATATGATCTCACGCAGATCTTTTAAAGATAAGTTAGTCATCTGTTAAGAGTTTTCTAACCTCACTAATTCAGGAAAGCGATACCGAATACACAATACAGCCACCTAGTCTAGCATAAAGTAGAGCATTTCACAACCTATTCCATTTTACCACCTTTGAACACAGATCTACTAAGATCGCTATTTTTACCAAAATAACTACCAAAGATCATTAACCGTGTCAAAGATCAGTAACGACACCATTAAGCTTTTAAAACCCTTTTACGTGCCGGTAAGAATTTTTAACCGTTATTCGACTGACTTTAACCAAACCAATACCCGGTTACAGTTTCATGGCGTAAACTTATTAACAAGTTAACAAGTCTACTACCAGACGATTAAATGGACGGTTTTTCAACATTTATCCGCCTAACACATTCGACATTCGCCAAAATCATTCAAATACAACTACAAATCCAACAACAATGAAACAAGGTTGCGCTATGATCATCAAGATCTAAACATGAAAATGCCAAATTTATACAAGACATGATTAACAATACAAATGATTGTTTAACGTACTATATACTATTGTTCTTGCCTGTAGGGGTACGATTAACTAAAACAACATCAAATAAGCTTTCAAAATCAGATTTGGATCATAAATGTTTAAAGGATCAAACCATATAAAATGCTAAAGAGATGGATTGGATGATGAAGGATGGATCGGATGGCTTCCCGAGCTTGTTCCACGTCTGTGCAGCACTTCAAAAGCCCCAAAAATTGCCAGAAAACGTTCCCCAAAGATCCAACATTCGATCAGTGGCTGAAATGGGCAATTTATAGAAGAACAGAGCATGTGAGCGGCCGCTCACTTTTCAAACAAGTGGACAAGTTGCTCGGGTGCTGATGTAGGTGTGACACCCCAGGAACACACCTCATCAGGGATGATGAGACTCTAACAGGGGGTGAATGTGACACCCCAGGAAATCCCACATCGGCCGTGGCCAGGAGAGATCCTTGGTTCATAAGTAATGTCTTGCCTCTTAAATCACCAACGCGTTTTGGGGCTTAATGTTAGTGGATGAGAGGAGAACTCCACAGTTAAGCGTGCTCAGGTGGGAGAAATTTCAGGATGGGTGACCTCCTGGGAAGTCTCCACTTGGGCAACCAAAAACAAATCCGTGAGCTCTGGATGGGCAAAGCGGACAATATTGGTGATGAGAGGGGCGGGGTGTTACAGTAGGCCTTTCAGAAGGTCTCCAATAATATCTGGGGGAGCACGCGGGCGCTCACAGGGAGTGAGCGGCCGCTCACAGGGCCTGAGGTCCTGTTTGTGCGCCGAAAACTCTGTTTTTCCTTCTGTTATGCTTCCGGGACCTCGTTTAAGACCTGAAATCGTAAAGATACCCAAATAAGTACCAATTCCTGTGTATAAGGTCAAAAACGTATTAAAATGGGATTTAAACAGGGACTTTTATATGTATAATTTAACGTATATCAGCGTTATTCCGAGTGTTGGTATGTAACATGGGTTGAGGTAAAATTTGTCTTTGATAAAAAATTACTAATTATCTTATATGTTAACTTACAAACGACGGGTAGCTCGGTGCCATTTCGTCTTTGTACCACGTTTCTGAGGTTTTGGTTCCTTTGATTCCATTGTCTTTCTTCAAATAGGAAGGTGCGTGTACATATTATCCTGTTTTTAGGGCGGTTCTTCGCTCCCAGTTTCTCAATGTATCTATTCTTGCATATCATTGTAGACTTGTAGTAGATATGTGACCCGCTTCAACATCATGTAGGTTGACTTTTTCTAGTGCAAAATCATGCTAACTTTCCCGTATTTCTCCATCATGACTCCCACTTTTCATCTCCGGCATGATCTTCACGGTCGTCGTTGCGTACACAAAATGATGCTTTCTCCGGGTAACTTTTCATTACTGTTGAAGTAGTTTTCTTTTTCTCAGTCACTGGTGCTTTTCTTCAATGGAGGTTTGAAATGGCTGGGTGTTTAGTGAGTTAAATTGATATTACTGTTGTTGCTATGTCTATGCCACTTTGGTTGTTTCTGGATGTATTTTTTATTGTGATGTAAATGTTATGTTAACTTCATCATCAATTGTTAATTTACGTTTTTTATCAAACAAATTTGGTCTACATGGATACTTTGTTCTGTTCGCACGCAATTTAACTATGACTAAGAATATCTTTTTTTTCCCGTGCTCTCTGGATGTTTTCATAATTAGACTTGAGTAGTTGTAGGCTTCTTTTGGAGGGCAAGCTTGATTTGAGTTATAAGAGGTTTGTGGTGTCACTGTTTAGTAAAGACCAAATGAATGATTTATTAGATATAAAGAATTTTAGCTACTAACAGAATCTTTTTATAGGATGTTACCACTGTTTAACAATTCTCATATGCAGGTTATGTTAATTTTTGCTGACGCAAACTAGGTTTGCATTCGCGCAACGCGCGATGATTATAAACACTAGTTATGTTTAAATATTAATAAAACAACACTTTAATAGTGTACTTTTCTGCTTTTTAATTTTTATCACAACTGTTTTGACTATTGATTTCTTTTCGCAACCAATACAACGAACTCTTTATGTATGATATTGTTGTTGCTTTTTATGTTGTTTTTGTGGTTGTGGTGGTGGTTCTATTGGTATGTGATTATAATGTGGTGGTTGTTGTGATGGCGGTGGTGCTTCCATTGGTATAGAATAATAATAAAATTGTGTGTGGGGTGGGTGTTGGTGGTGTGCGTTTTTATAATGTGTCTAAATAGTGATGGAGGAATGATGGGGATAAACCATGAGGAATGGTAACGATCGCTTTACAATGCCGAAAACCACTATCATCAATCCATAGAAACCAATAATTTGCTTAAAGATCATGCAATTAGAACACTCTGCACTGCATGTGAACACAGGGGCTTTGTGATGATATCTTATTATGGTATTCTTGTTGCTCTAACTGCTATGCGTGCGTGAAAAAGATTTAAATCAAGGAACATTGGTTGTTTTTACTTTAGATCCATCGGTTTGCGTGTGACGATCTACTTCAAATCTTTGGCGCATATGGTGAGGTTAGAGATGTAATAGTTTCCCTTAATACCCTAATTTATAATGCCATAGTAAGAAACGAAAGTTTTTTCTTCAATGAATATTTGTACATTTGGTACATATTATACGCGATAACAGATAACAGAGACACCATACAAAAGGCACCATAAGTTTATTGAATCTTATGACGTTAGAGATGCAGGAGCAGCCTTGCGGTCTCTCAACAGTAGTGATATAGCTGGGAGACGAATGTTGCAACCAAGTCATGAGTTCAACCAAGATGACACGCGAAGCTTTAGACTCCAAGCGGATCCCTTGATTGCCAACGCATCTCTCATAGAACATAGGCCTCTACAAAGTTTGACCAATTCGCACTTTTCGCTTATTTAATGAAATTTAACGCGCATACTGCATTCGAAGATCAAGGTCTTCACATTTTAGTAACATTTCAGACTAACTAAGATTCGAGAATAACCACCTTCTCTCCCCAACCTTTCTAAAAGTAGAAAAAACTAGAACAACATTAACAACTAATAAAGATTGTAGAACAAAAGAAGAAAATGTTCATCTTTGTTACCAAGCATGTTAAGAAATGATAATTTTCAAATATTGCAGATCAAGCTCTTCATTAATTTCATTTTGGTTAATGATAGTTTTATATTACTTTGTTTTGTTCAAAAAAAAATATTATAACAATTAAACAAAAAAATCGATAACTGAACAGTTGTTAGGAATTGTTTGAGAATATATTTTCTGATCAAAGGATCCATAACTGAACAGTTATTTGGAATGTTCCTGATCATTACAGAAGTGGAACAATCATCTTGATGAAAAGGAATAATCTCTCGAAATGTATTACAAGATGCAAAGGATAACGAATATGAATGTTGTATCTATCAGGGAAGTACTGAATAACAGAGATAAACAAGTACAACACATAACTGGCTCTAGGGTTCTCTATTCATACATTCATGGAGTCACCAATTCTTTCAAAGGAGGTCTGTGCTTTAATAATACTCTTCTAATTCCATCAATCTTTATGATAGAATCTAGAAAGTAGAATTTTCATTTTGGTTAATGATAATTTGATTAGGGTTATTACTTTGTTTTTTTTTAAATAATATTACAATAATTGAATAAAAAAAACACTTCTAAAGTTATTAATGATAGTTTGATTAAGGTTATTACTTTGTTTTTTAATTTTTTTTACAATACTTAAATGAAAAAACATTAAAAAAAAAAAAAAAAAAAAACACTTCAAGACACCATAAAAAAACCAAACCCTCCCAACACATCACCCACCCAAATGTCCAGGTTCATCTCCCTTGACCAAAGCGTCTCGCTATGGTCATAACAAGGCGCTTAGGGTTTACTTTTTTAGACTTTCATACAACCTCATACTCACGTCGTAGTTTCATGTAAACAAAGCGTCTCGCTATGACCATAGCGAAACGCTTTGGCATGGGTGAAAATAGAATTGGGGGGGGGGGGTAGATGGAGTCCTTTTTTATTGCAATGTATATCTTTTTTTATTTAATGTTATGGTTTATAAAAAATGTTTTGTAAAATATTTATGTTTAATATTATTATTTGGTAAAAAAAAAAAAAAAAGACCCGCTCAACTTGACTCATAACGGAATCAAGCTAACAGTCCGTGGTCGCGGGGCATTGACACATGAACACGTACTTAACACAATATGATTAGATCAAGTTGTGGCTCACCTCTTATCATAATATAAAATTAATTCCTTTTGTATTTTTTCTACAAATACTGCTTAATGGGAAAGTTGTTGGACCCACATTAAAATTATTTCTATTTGTAGCATACTTTTTACGTGATTAAATTTAATTCCTTTTATATTTTTACGTGATTAAATTTAATTCCTTTAAAAAATTTTCTACAAATTTTGCTTAATGGGAAAGTTGTTGGACCCACATTAGAATCAGCAGCAGAATATGACTATAACAACTCTCCCGGCCTTGTCTATTATTTGTATCTTGGAACAAGGACAACAACATAAACCTCCACATGAAAGAAATGGGGAAAACAAAGAAATGTTTTTATGGATTTTGTTTATTGATTTCTGTAGCTATCAATATAGTGTTTAGCATATATTTGTATGTAGGTGGAGGTCGTTTGGTAGAGAAGAAGCAAGAGATTAGTCGCCTGCAATTAATGTTGAGTTGGAGTGAGAAAGCAGCAGCTGAGGCAGAGGCGGTTGCAGCAATCTCATGCTCCGGCCATGGCATGGCTTACGTGGACGGTTCGACTTCTGAAGGCCAACCTGCAGTTTGTGAGTGCCATGATTGCTATGCTGGACCTGATTGCTCTGATTTATCTCCTGGTTGTATTGCAAATGCAGATAGGTGTGATTTCTCTCTCTCTCTCTCTCTTCTTTTTTTGTTTCTTTTTCTATTTCCTTTCCTGATGCATGTATGCATTTTCAAATCACAATAATAAACATATTGACAGAACTTCTTTACCAAAATAAACATTATTAATGTCTAGAATTTAGAGAGCAACTACACAAGAGGCTAAAATGTAGAGAGGTTGGGATGGTGAGACCGGCCAATACTTTTAAACCAATAAAATCTCTCAACGTTTCAAATAGGAAGGTGCGTGTACATATTATCCTGTTTCAAAAAAAAAAAAAATCAATATCTCTAAAGATTGCTAATATCTAGCCATTTTTTCTGACACAAAGTATACTGAATATATTGAACCGTCTTATCACGGCCTAACTCCTCAAATATTTAGCCGTTACTTTTCAAAATGGCTTAGACGGTTTTTAGACGTTTTTGTTTCCATCCCTAAACCTTAGATGTGTTTCTATTTCCATCCCTAAACCTTAGCCATTTTTATGTTTTTATGTGTTATCTCCCGTAGCTCCAAGTAAGAACTTCCCCAAACCTTAGCCTAGTCTTTAAACCATGTCTAAAGCTTAGCCGTTCCATAAATTAATTAGGCCCCTTAGGTAAGAAACAAATTGAAACAAAGGGAAAAAGCTAGTTTAGGGAAGAAGGCTAGAGGTTAGGGGCGAAATGTAGGAATTAGGGAAGAAGGCTAGAGATTAGGGGGAAATGTAGGAAACGGCTAGAGGTTAGGGGTGAACGAAGATACGTGTAGGGTTGTTAAGTGGTTGGATATCACAGCTAGTGATTAGCTAACAAGATACGTGTAGCAATCTGCTTCTCTTGTTTTTTGGGTACTCCTAAAACTTTAGCCTCTAAAAATGTTTAGTTTGGTAAAAAAAAAAAGGGGTAGTCAATGTTTATTTGGGTGATTTTCCCTTCCAGTAACTCAAGCACGGGTCAAGTGTAACCTTTGATGTGTTTTAATTATTTTTAGAACCGCTAACTTACACACCTGGGCTTCGTGAGTTTCCATCTGGAGCAAAGCGAACAATATTGGTCGGATGTTAAAAAAACATTCACTGTCACCTCCTAGGCTACAAGCACTCTAGTTGACGTGTCTTAACTTTATGTTTTTTGATAATTGATCATTTGTTGATTGAACTCATTTGACTCTAATCTTGTGACATGCATGATGTAGCGGGGATCCTGTGTTCTTAGAGCCATTTTGGATGCAACATGCAGCGAATAGTACAGTCGTCATATCAGGGTGGCATCGAATGAGTTACTACTACGCTGATGGAACTAGCATGTCTAAAGAGCTCGAGAACTGCATCCGTAAACTACATTCACTTGTTGGGAATGCAATTACCGAAGGTCGCTATTTAGTCTTTGGTGTCGGGTCAACCCAACTCCTTAATGCAGCAGTGTATGCCCTTTCATCCGAAAACTCTTCCTCACCTTCCAGTGTGGTTGCTTCAATCCCGTTCTATCCGGTAACAAACTAGCTGTAATAACTAACACATGATGTTATATATCATTCACAGTTTTGTTTATAACTTATTGATCGATTATATATATATGTTGTATAATTATGTATAGGTTTATAAGGAGCAAACATTGTTATTTAACTCAAAAAATTTCCGGTTTGAAGGAGACGCAAACTCATGGCAATTATCAAATAAGACGGATGTGGTTGAATTTGTTACATCACCAAACAATCCAGATGGGGAGTTAAGGAAATCAGTTGTTGGAGGGAAGACAATATATGATCATGCCTACTTTTGGCCACATTTTACACCAATCCCATGCCCTTCAGATCATGATCTCATGCTCTTTACTCTTTCTAAGCTCACAGGTCATGCTGGTACTCGGTTTGGGTATGTGTATATATGCTCATAGTATGCCTAGCTTAATTATTTGGTGTACGTAAAATTTCATACATTGATTGTTTATGTATGTTACAGATGGGCAGTGATAAAAGATAAAGATATATATGACAAGTTCTTAAACTACATAGATTTGGCTGATATGGGGATTTCAAAAGACAGCCAATTAAGAGTATTGAAACTTTTAAAAGTGGTCATTGAAGACGATGGAAAATCATTTTTTGAATTTGCGTATAATAAAATGAAGGATCGTTGGGAAAGATTGACTAATGTCTTCTCAAAATCTACAAGATTTTCAATTCAGGATATACATCCTTTGCACTGCAACTTCTTCAATCAAACTAGGCTACCATCTCCAGGTAAGTAAGTAACTACATGATTAATTAATTATTAATTATTAATTATATGACGACGACATTATTCGTTTCATGTTCAAAAATATGTTACATGTATTGCAGCTTACGCATGGGTAAAATGCGAAAGAGAGGGAGATGATGATTGTCGTGCAGTGTTGCAATCAGCAAAAATCATAGGGCGTGCCGGAAGCAGATTTAGTGCCAAGAATCGTTATACACGACTTAGTCTCATCATTAGTCAAGACAAATTTGAGTTGCTCATTCAACGACTTACGGAGTTGGTGTCTCTTGAATTACTTGATGATCATAACTTATTGCAGGGGAAACTTAAACAAGATCATATGATTTCAAAAGCGTAAACGTACGTGCTTTATCAATTAACTAGTTGTGGTTAATAAATTCTTCGGTGGCGTGGTTTCAGCCAATCTTATTATCATTCGATGTAATTGCTTTTTTTAATGTCAACAACCTATATTTTAATAACATATATGTTTGGGAATGAGCTTTTAAGAGTTTTTACGAGCTTCAAACTTCAAGCTTTTAAGAAAAACCTTCTACTTAATAAAAAACCTTGTTTGGTTGAAGCTTTTAGGTTAGGAAAAAAAAACTCCATATTGAAAATCTACTAGTACTAGCGCTTAAGAAAAAACTCATACTACCTACAAGCTTTTAATTTTAATGAGTAAATGACACAAATACCCATTCTATAATAAAAAAAAAATATGCATACAAGCTTTTAGTCAATGAGTAAATGACACAAAGCCCCCCAACGATTTTGTAGCTTTAGCGCCCACGTGTAGTAGTGTTGCAGGTACTAAAATGGAATTAAGGCCAATTTCACGCCTCATTACGGATGGTCTAATGTAGTTGGATTTGCACTTAATGTTTAGTCAACGTTACAACATATCTTTTTGGGTTCATCAACTCTTTATTAAGGGGAAAGGGCCCTTGTAGAGTATGGTTTTTCTTTCACTAATTTTAATCAATCATGCACTGTCACATCATTTTACTGATTTACTTTACTGAACCATTTTTTTGGGGGCAGCACTTAATTGATTCACTTTACTGAAATCTTTATTTTTTTAGTTTTCCTTTTTTTAATTACTGTTTTTAAAAAAATGACCGTTTGAAGTAAAAAGAGCCGAGCATTACCATTTTTAATTACCGTTTTTAAAAAAATGACCGTTTGAGGCAGCAAAATAGTCGTTTATTAACCAAGCATTGCCTCCCTCGCGATCACATGGCACATATCTTTTTTTAGATGTTGTTGTGTCTTGCTCTGCAGTCCGCTTTGCAAGGTCCGTGAGAAACTCAAGGCTACTATCGCTTGAGTGTAAAATCAGGTGCACTTCGAGCGGGTGAATGATAACTTGATCATCTTCTATGTTAACTTCACTCATTTTTTTAAAAGTATGTATATAATTTCTATGTTTTTGATACTAAACAGTGGAATTGAAATGTGTTTTTATATACACCTTTGATAAAAACGGTCACAAAATATGACCGTTTGATAGTCAAAAAGGAATTAAAAACCACAAAAATTCGGTCAAAAATGAATTAAAACCCATAAAATTTCGACCGTTGCATTTTAGTCACCAAACTAACAGCCCGTTAGATAGAACCAGAAATTGGTTCACGGGACCCCTACCAGCAAGGGTGGCGGCGGTGTTACCGTGCCCGTGCCCAAATCTGGTAGCGCCCCGTCCCCCTTAGTGTGATACCCAGCAATTTCAGGTTCTTACTTTAACTTAACTCTAGTTACTTGTACTTACATTCCCCGCATTCTACTTAACTATGTGTAAACTGTATGTGATTACGTGAACATAAAGTAAACGCGTTATTAAAAACCGTAATCGACGAACCGTTAGGAGGGTTGGGGTCTAAATACATGGGGTTATGCTTGATATGGTCCAAAATAGCGAAAACATTAAACACTTATTTAAGAGCGGCCCGCTCACTAGGTCTGCGCGTCTAAACCGACTTTAAACACTTATTTAAGCAATCTTGAGCCCCAAGTACCTCATAACCTTAACCATAATCATCCCTAACACCCTGCATATGAAAAATACATCCCCTAACACCTGCTAAAGCTCAAGAACATCATTCGGGAGGCTTAGAAGGTCTTCGGTTGGTGATCTTGAAATGCTTTCGGTATAATATTCAATCTCTTATGTTTTAAGCTTCTTTAATATGTTGTTAAACATCATAATTGAAGGGATATGGTACCAAAACATTAGCAAATACCATATCACAAACCCACAAACAGCGCCTAGCTAAAACAGACATCGCCCGTTTTACGTCAGCGGGACAGATACACTTCGAAGCTTCTTCAGCAAGTTAGACAAAGCTTCGTCGACACAACTGAAAGATGCCTTCCGGGGCAGCCTCGAGACACACGCTCCTGCCCCAAGCAACTATTCTTGACGCTACAGGCTGCCCGTCAGAGTTCTCAGCCACTCAAAGGCTGCTCTCAGTCTGACACTCAGAAAGCACGATGACGTGGCGGCCTCCCAACCAAGATATCTATCTGACAGAAGACTTTTTCAACCCTTCAACTTACTTCGGGTTTCAAGAAAGAGGATGACTACCCACCGCCCTGGATCAGCCAGTAGGCGGACGCCACGTGTCCGCCGCCCACCAGCGTCCATTCAACGGACGCCACACGTACTTTCGTCAGGACGGTTGTAAGGCCCATAAATAGGATAGGTTTACGCTTGTCTTTATCAAGCACATTTGATAGATTTGGACTTAGTTTAGTCTATTGGGCTTGGGTCAGGCCATTTGGGCCAAGGGAGAGACATTGAAAAGTCATTTGAGTGTTGCAGAAAGTGTTTTGTGTAGAGAGAGAGGCTTCATCAGATAAAGAGAGAAGAAAAGGAGGATCAGTGAAGTTGTGAGAAGTGAGAAGGCAACACTTTTTGGTTTAATGTGCAGTGACTTGTACATATCAAAGAAATAATAACAAAGAAAAATCTCATGAAAGAAATAATAATAATACTACTAATAATAGTGGTAGTATCATTTGGGGTGTACAAGCTTAATTTGTGGAGATTGACTTTATTGAACTTGGATTGACATATTGACTTGCTTGGACGTCCTGTGCTTAGTCTAAATTTTTGTGGAACGTCTGGATTTTTTGGGGATCACTATTCAACATTAAAAATGTCTTCTCAAAGTGATGTGTTCGAGCAGAGACTTGAGGGTTTCAGTTACATCACTGGTGAACCCGTGTATGCACTAATTGACAGATTTACTGCACTGTTGTCAGAAATGAAGAATGCAGAGACCGTGATATCAAGTCGTTGGGTCAACAAGAGTCTTCTAGATGCTTTAAAAAGAATACCAGATCAGCCGACATGCAGCTAGTTTAAGTATGTCAATTGGATCATTACAGAAAAAAATTGGTCCAAAATGACGTCAGATGAGTTAATCTTGCTCGTCAAAGAACATGCTAAGCGTACAAAGCCGAGGACTCAAAATAGCTCATCCGCCTCTGACACTTCATCTTCGAACTCAAACTCTGACTGCTCACCCGTTTTTGCTGCTCCTGCAACTGAGGTATATTCTGATCTGTTAGCCGCCTTTTGTTGTACTGAGCAGTGTAAGTTAAAAGTTAAGGGTTTAGAGAAGAAACTCTCTCCGCATTCAAGAAGCTTGAATACGAGAAAATGGCCACTTGGGATATGAAAAAGAAATTTATGTCCTATAAAGAAATGGTCGAACAACAAAAACTCGATATCAGTCGCTTGACTCAGGAGGTGAGTGAACACAAATGTCGATACTTACACTTCAGACGATTGTCTGATACTTTAACTGCGGAATTGATCGATTTAAAATACAAATTTTAAAATGCCGATTTTCATTTAAAAAAATTCGATTGTTCTAGTAACAAAGTTGAAAAAATAATCAACACTTAGTTAAAGTTCAGACCAAAGGAAGTGAAGAATAAAGGTCTGGGGTTTGTGGAAATTCCACCACCTTTTAATGAAAATTATTCTCAATTCCTATGTCGGATGAAGAACTGTTGGCTCTGCCAATTAAAGGATACGGTCTTCCAATAGAAGAGCCAACTAGCCGACCATCAAGGGATCAAGTTGAAATCTCCAAACCTGAATCGGTCCCCATTAAAATCTCTAAACCTAAATCTGAAAAATCTAAGCAAGAGCAGGCTCCATCAAAAACTTTTGTCAAGTCTCAAGATGCTTCAAAGCAGACTCAGACGTTAAATTTTGAGAAAAATAAAGAAACTGACAGAGTTTTTGATGTGAAAGGAGATGAAGTCCCAGTTCCCAATGACACAGCTGAATCGAATAAAATGTTGAGGGATACTGTTTTAAAACCTGAACCGACCGACCAATCAAACTCAAATGTGCCCTTTTAGTTTGATTTCATGAAAACATTCAAAGGATTTATGAAGAGTACAGGGCACAACAGACCGTTGAATCAGCTGCCCCCACAAACTTCTGAATCTGACCCCACATGTGAATCACCTGACGCGACTGAATTTGAGAAATCAACATCAGTTAAATCTCGTGATTCTAGCTGTGAGTCCTCAAGAGCAGCTGAGTCAACGAGGGATTCAGTAGTGCCACCACAAGTTTCTAAATCAAGTGGCTCGACTGAATCAAATATCACACCCTCGACTAAGCCACAATCTGAAGAATCTAATCTGAAGAATCTATGTGCTCAAGGCCAGTCGAGACTGAATCAAATGTCACACCCTCATCCAAGAATGTTGGCACAGGTGTGGTAACGCCAACAGTCCCTGTATTTAAATGTGTGAACGTTACTAATGCTTCTACCTCATGTGCAGCTGATGTCAAGGTAGAGGGTAAGTTTGAGGGGGGTGATCTTGTTTGCGTTAACAATACAGGTGTTTGTGTGAAAAAGTCTAATTTGTCTGCAGATGTTGTTCCTTATATTAAAAAGACTGTTTCGGAGCTATCTGTTAATGGCACGACTAATAAATATGTGCCACCACATAGAAAAACTGCTTGTGCTAACTCTCATGTACAAGCTCCTGAAGTTAAACAAAAAGCTCAAGGCAGTCACTGTCGCAAAGACAATCTTGTTCACACGGGTGTTCAAGATCTTCTAAGCAGAGCAGAAAGACTGAGAAGCCTGCAAACAAATCATCAAATGGATCCCATCACTCGCATTCATCAGTGGGATCTAACAGACCGGGATCTGCTCCTTATGCAAAGAATCGGACTTGTTATAACTGTGGAAGACCTGGTCACATTGCAAGAAACTGCGCACATCGTTCTTATGTTCCCTATTACAGACAACATCAGAGGCTGATGCCTAGGGATAACTACTACTCCAAGCCAATGAAGGTTGAAAAACCTAAGGCAAGGAAGAATGTGAATCCCAAAGATAAACCATCTTATGGTGATTGGAATGCTGCCAAGAGCAAATGGAAGGTTGTTTAACCACTGAAATCAAAACAACCTGAGAAACAGAAAGCTGCTACTCCGAAAGTAGCAAAACCATTTGTTAAGCCCATGCAAGTCTGGAGATAAAAGGCGGCAGCAGCACCAGTTCTGAATGAGAAGAATGACATGTGCTTGAGATAAGTGTCTTTCATAGATGCTTCAGGAGTGCCCAGGACCGCGATGGCCTAGGTACCAATGTTTAATTAATCTCCTTTCTTGGTGTAGGGACATCCAAGGAAGATTGTCGACGACCACTGGTATGTTGATAATGGTTGTTCCACTCAAATGACAGGTGACATCTCTCTGCTATACATTTATTTTAATTTCTTAAACAGTGAGTATGTTTCCTTTGAAGAAGATAATGGAGGTGAAATCAGCGAAAGAGGTACGTTCAAAACCTGATGCTTTTTATTCTGAACGTAATTGGTCTTTGATTCAAGAATGGTTTTGAAAAACACAAAAAGATTTTTCTTAGTTTTAGGTTGTAAATTTGTTCTTTAAATTTTCAATTTTAAGCACAAATTTAGGGGGATATACCCTCAGAAATATACAAAAACAGTAGAAAATTCAGAAAATGAGATTTCGTGGTGCGAAAAAGAAGAAATGATAGTACATCAGCTGTTGAACTGTCACACCTTAAAATCGAAAAGAAAATTAAATCAAGTGTGATTGCAGCTCCATTATATGATGTACTGGCAGGCAAGCTGCACAACGAACTCAGTCCAAAAATGCATACTAAAGATAAAGGACTGTGTAGCTTGTGGGGAACACATCATTGGCATATGATTTTATGGTGTTTAATCTTGTGTTCATAGATTGCCAAAATCTGAGATTTCAGGTCTTTAAATTGTTAATACATCTAGAGATGTCCTGGCTACCCTTCTGCTGCATCCAGATATATGCTGACCTAGGCACAGTCGAGACGTCTTAAAAGAGCAATAAGGAAATGCCAAAACCCAAAATTCTCAAAGAGAATTCAAGCTAAAGGCACAAATCAAAAGCCTAAAGGAATGATCATACCGAAAATTTGGTATTTGTCCTAACCCTGGTCGAGAATCCATTGGTCTCTCTGTTGCATCCAGATATATGCAGACCTGATCACCAATGATCTTGACCTTGTAAAACATACAGATGTCAATAATTTACTCACCTGTTATGAAGAAGCTTTGTGCATACCTTGATCGCGGGGGTATGTCATGATGTGGGACACACATTTATTTTGGTCTAACACACGTTAATAAAATCATAAAAATTAATGTAACAACCGGCAAAAATAAGGTAATTCCGTACAAAGTAATTAATATATGATTAACGTAATTAAATGCAATTATGTGTGATTTAATTATCAAGGCCTTAGGAGATAGCAATTTCCAAATAGTGCATAGGAATGCATACGTTTAATGGTAAAACATGATTGGATCATGTGCGAATAAACTATCCGGTATGGACGTTGGCAATTACCCGGTAATAATTAAATAAACGAAAAGGATCCCGGACACCCAGGATATAAAATAAAGGGTATTTTCACAAAATATAATGAGTTTTGGAACTCCAAAACCATAAGTGAAAACGTCTTGTACAAATCTCCCGGTAACGAATAAAATGCGCGTACCGCACCCGATACGCGTATAACTCATAATTTCACCCGGCAAAGGCCTAAATAACCAATCAACGCTTAAATTAGACTATATTTAAGGGTTATTAAAGGTATTTTTAATGTCCGAATAACGCGTGATTAAAACCCGAAAAATACCCGAACGACAACCGAACGACGAGGGATTAAACATAACAAATATTGGGTAAATATTTGAAGTTGTGGACCCCACCTAAGCCCATCCAAGGGCCGGCCTAAAGGGGTCTTGAGGTGTCCATGCATGTGTTAATAATAATAAGCTAGTAATTAGGAGATAAAGCATGCTTTACTAAAGCCAAAAGATGTAAGATGGAAGTACAAAGCATGCACATCTCTTGTCCCCTTCCTTGTGAAATTTTCGGCCCTTGGCCACTAAAATCCAAGACAAAGAGCTAGCAATCATGGCCTAAGTATGTGCATGTGCTTGGTAAAGATCTTGTATAAAGATTAAGTGTGAGAATCATCCAAATAATAAACCAAGATTTACAAGTAAACTCTCCCAACCCCTCTCTATCTCACGGCCACACACACACACTCACATCCATCCAAGATCACTTGTGTACTTATTAAATCTCTTGAATCATTAACAAGATTTCATGCAATCCATGGAAGATTACATATGATAGCACTATAAATAACATGTGTTAGAATCTTGGAGAAACAACAAAAAAATCTTCTTCTTTTCTTCTTGGAGCCGTGAGTTTCACCTCCCCCATATACATTCTTATTTCAAGTTTTTACATCTCCAAATCACTCAAAAACAATCCATCATCCAAACCCCTATTGTGTGTTTCAAGCTTGGAGCTTAACCATTAAGGAAGAACACACTAAACCCCTCTCAAAATCCAAGGTTTTGTCTTCCCTAGCCTTGTGCTAGTAGTAAGCTTCTTAACCTTGTTTTTTATTATTATTATTCATGTATGTGTTCTTAGAAGCAAGTTGTACATGAAGGGTTTAAAAGGTGGTTTGAACATAATCTTTAATAGGTTTTACATGTGTAAAATAGATGATTAAAGATATGTAAATAAATCATGGATTGGATGGTGATAAAGTAGTGTTCTTGAAAATGTATAAAATCTACACATACACTAAGTAGGATGATGATTTGATTAAGGTTTATGGAATAAACTTGAATGTATTAAAAAGTAGTGTTAATCATCTTAAAATGATCATACATGGTATAATAAATGATGGAACATGTTAGAAGTTCATGGATAAAGAAGATGAAAAATTAAAGTTACTTACTTAGAAGAATGATATTTTGTTAAAATGGGCAAATACATAAAACACACATACAAGTAGTCTTATATATGGAATATAAGCCTAATAAAAGTGTTTTGATACAAAAATAACTTACCAATAAAAAGTTGAATCTTCAAAGTCTACTATTTTGAGTGAAAAATGCTAACTTTGGAAGTTAGAGTGGAAAAATGCAACATTTGAAAGTTAAGGGACTAATATTGTAACTTTGAAAGTTAGGGGACTATAATGGATATTTTAGAAACTATTAGTCCAAAAATGCAAGGATGGAAAGTTTGGTGTCAAAAGTGTAAGTAATAAATTTCTAAGGATGATTTTGGTAAATACTAGTAAATATACTTGGGTATTTTGGTATAAAAGTATATTTTTGAAAGTTATAAAAATATGGATTGTATTAACATAAGGATTTTTATAAAATAAAGATTTTATAAAAATATTAAACAAACTTGAGAAACTTATACAAAAATGAATACTTTTATATAAATGGGAATATAAAAGTATTGGAAACATTTTTGTAGTTAAGTTAACAAGTTGGGTTAAAAATACATAGATATTTCAAACCTTCCAAGTAATATGTGTAAAGAGGAAGAAATATGAATGATATTTCTATAAAACACATGTTGGGAAAAACTTGGAGAAATTAACTATTCGAGCTAAGATATCGAACTAAGACGCGTTAACGAACCGTACACGGACAAAACATAAGAAAAATGCCGTTGCGGCAAGATAAGAAAATATATATTTTTAAGAAGTAAAATATATATACAACATGGGTGAAAACTAATAAACACTTTCCTAAGTGTTAAAGGAATTATTCGTGGGAGAAAAACATAACATAAGACGTTAAACAAACGTATATACTTAACAAGAAAATTACACATTTATATATATGTACGCTCGTCTCGGCAAAATTCTAGTATATCTACTTAATGGGAAAGTAGATATGTGGGAAGGAAAGCCGCGACGAGAAGACAAAGATATATATATGTGTATGCCGTACCAACAAGATCCTAGTATATTTATTTGAATGGGAAAATAAATATACGGTATGGTGAGTTGAATCGGGTGTTAAGAATATACAATCGAACGACAAGATCTTAGCATATTTGTTTAAATGGGAAAACAAATGTGCGGCAAAGTGAGTCGGGTCGAGTGTTGAAATATATATTATATTATATCGAGCGATGCGATCTTAAGTATGATTATTTAAATGGGAAAATAATTATATGTTAAGTGAAGTCGAGTCGATGATAATAAGGTACAAGTTAAGGAAATATTAACAAGAGTAATATATAACTTGTAACGCAAAGGGTAATCTAACGCCAACGAAACCTAGGATACGCGCTTAATTAAACGGGATTTGGAATAACTTGTGGTCGGGAGTTGGGTGTACAACTTGCCAAGGCACATGCACTATAGGAATAGTGACTTATACGTCTAGGACGTTTGTAGGTGCGAGACCCTCTTTGCTATCTACTTAGTGAGCCAGACAGTGTTTCAGGTGAGTTTCACGGCCCCATTTTAAACTATTTTTACGTTTTTCGGGGGAAAGATATGTTAGAGAAAATGTTTGACGGATTTATTACTTGAGGTGTGACCGCCACTCGGGGTTGAGTCCTCGCCTCTATAATCATTTGTTCAGGGAAATGAAACCGGTGGAATATTTGAATAGTACTATTGGTGCCTGACAAGGCCCACCCCTAATCGATAGCGTCGATTATGCATTAGTGTATGCCTGGGGTGCACATATTCTGAACTTAAGTCGTGGGAAACCGAGTAACGACTTGGAGCGGGGCACAATTATTATATGTCTTGGTTTGATTATAGTCTCAAGTAGAATTATAGGAATTTGCAACTCCTATATATTGTCATAACATGGTATTTCCCAAGTATTCGAGTTTTGGAAACTAAAAACCTGTGAACTCACCAATATATTTATATTGACGAAACTTTAAACATATCTTTCAGGTAATTAGATGAAGATGAACCGGGGCAAGCTGGGTCGTGGAATCCTCCGATGCGGCGTCAAACATTTTGCAGGGTTTCACCTTTATTTCCCAAGGCTTTGGGATATATTTGAGAAACCTCTATGTTATCTTAAAAACAATTTACTTTTATGTAATATTTGAACAAGATTTGACGCCATAATAAATGACCCATTTTCTTAAATTACTTGTGTTTAGCATTAACCTTGACTTTATGCTCTTAAACCGTCGCGCCACGTGTTTCCGCCATTGTCGTGGTGTGACAATTAAGGACTTAAAGGCGTGTGTGTATGTCTGTTTAAGTGGATAAACGATGCTGGTAATCGTCTTGGACTGCTTTCTGGCACTTTAATAAGTATACCAAAACAAATATACTAACGGTGTGTTACAGTTTGACAAAGCTGATATGATCTTCTTGCACATGATTCTCACAAAAAGATGTATTGTAAATAGTTTGAGGTTTATTTTTAATTTTGTTTATCTTTTATAAAATTAACCATTCTTGAGGATTTGACCGATTCTCGAACAAAATTCAGGTTTACAGAAATTAAAATGGAAGTACACGGATGTACTCGGTGTTCATGTGTATAGTGGACCCTTTGTTGTGTTTATTGTTTGCTCACAAAATTCTGAGAATTCGCAGATTTTTATTCAAATCAAGAAACAGAGGTTGATGAAGAATGAAAGAATTCCAGTTGCTGACAAGCATGAATCACCACACTGAGAAGATGTATCCGAGTCAGAAGAACCTTAAGTAAATCATTTTTTGAAAATGAAAGTACAAGTGAAGAAGTACCTGAAAAGTTACTTGAACGAGAAGATTGAGAAAAAAGAGAGCTGTGAGAATCCTCCTCTCAATTTCTCTTTTAGCTAGATGTTCAAGCAAGAAGCTGATGATGATTAAAATGCAAGTATGCCTCCAAGAAAAGATGAAAGAACCCAAGATTGGAAGATCAAGATCTGAAGATTCTTCCTACTAAGCCATGATAAAGACAGCATAAACCTAGAGGGATATTGTAAGGCCCATAAATAGGATAGGTTTACGCTTGTCTTTATCAAGCACATTTGATAGATTTGGGCTTAGTTTAGTATATTGGGCTTGGGTCAGGCCATGTGGGCCAAGGGGTTAGTGGACACTATATATTGTTATGTTTTAGTTCATTTTAGGTTAGACCTTTCATTTGACAAAAATCAGAGAAATATTTCAAGAGAGCTTCTCTAGATCTTAGTGGTGATTGGTGTATTGTACCCGACGGTTTTCATACCATGTGCAATACAAGCAGGAATAATATTGTGTTTATCATCGAGTTTATCTTTTGCTTTCTTCTTTTGTTCTTACACTAAATCTTGGATCCGCACTCGATTGGGTGTGTTTGATACCCCGGAGAGGATTATTGTAACACCCCAACCGATGGCGGAATCATCGAGGTGCCACGTAGTGACGATTGTTCAAAAGCTCATGGTACTAAAATGTAAATATTATTGAATAATCAAAATTGTCTTACATGGAAATGGAAAATACATTGTCTAAATGAAATGTAAATATTGAAATAACTGAATAGAAATAAAACACTAAATGTCTCTTGCTAAAGCACTAGATCAAACTGCACCTGAAACATGTACGAAAATAGATTTGGTCAACATATGAAATGTTGGTGAGCATTCCTAGATTTGATATATATAGTAGGTTAAAAAGTTATACAATTCAAGTGCAAGCTACAGTGCAAATATGTAAACTATGTATCATACAAATGAGCGAAATCAACCCTGTGACTGTATAATGTACTGTATAAACTGTAGTGTACTCAACCAATAAATGGATGATAACTTAACACTGGCCACGGATTCTCCGATGAAAAAGGGGGAGAATCAATCTAGGCGGGTTGTCAATCCAAATAGCGCTATCCAATGTTAAGGTCGGCTTGTACCATGTTAATGATTTCACTAAGTACAAATGTAATCCACATGTAATGTCTAAGCATAAAGCACGTTGTAAGCAATGCACATAGTACTAGAATTGTATTGTAAAAATGTAAACTTGTATTTGAATTTGTAATAATGTACATGTAACACCCCAAAAATGTATAAAAGCAAAAAGGGGTAGGAATACTCACTGTTTACGTAATAGCTTGTAATTGAACTTGGACAACGAAATATGTGTTGGAACTATCTCAAAGAATCAACCTAAAGAATTTGATAATGTGTAAGGGAAATAACTCTAGGATATATGTATTTCTAGGGCTTCGAATTGGGGATAAATGTTTTATTTGTTTAATACACTAATTGTTTATTAAATATAAGAAATTTAGTAAATAAAAGTCTTTTTGTAAAATCTTAAGTTGACTATAATCATAACATAAGGTTTTGAGTATGAAAATAATTTTTATAAAATTATTTTCTTGAAAATAGAATAATTAATCTAATTATTCAAATTGTCAAAATATGACTTTAATATCTAAAAATATTAAAATTAAAGAATTTTTAGATTAAAAATTGTATTCCTGTTCTAAATGGATAGAAATAATTTATGTAAAATTTTGGTACAAAAATATTGTAAAATGAATTTATTATGATTTATTTATGATTAAAACTAACAAAAATTGATTAAAAAATATTAAATAAATGATTTTTCTGAAATAAAAATCATTTCTGAAAAGCTTAATGTTATAAAAGCTTAAAATAATTTTTGTGGAAATTAATAAGATCGTTTTGATATTTTTATAGATTTTTATAAATAAAATAGAATAAACTTGATTTATTTATTATATATATTAAATAAATAAATTTTTGAAAACTAAAAATTGGGTGTTGAACTTTTTTATCAGATTAACATAATATAATTTTTGTAGAATTTATAAAAGGGTTTTGGTATTTTAAAATGAATTTTAAATATATAAATGGATATATATAAAAGTCAAGCCTTTAAAAAAAAAATGGTGCTTGTGGGGTTTGAACCTGCGTGGACCATAAAGTGTGCACCAGACACAACCACTTGGTCTAGACCAGTGGTTGTGATGATTCTTGTTTTATTTAAAATAAATAATAATGCAGAAATCGTGATTATCCCCAATTTAAGCTTACAAGCCCTAGTTTTTTCCAATCAGACAATCTACACAATGTTAATCTAATTAACCATAGGGCAAACATTGTGCAGATGCCGATTAACAAAACCCACAAAAATAATCAAACTCACAGTGATGAATTGAGTATGAATGCCGAGTCAAAGTAAAAGTCAAACGACGAACACGATAATAATAATTAGAGTGATTCAGAGATAATGGGAGGTTAAGAGAGATGTGTGAGCGAGTTGTGATGGATCGCAGAAGGTCAATTTATAGGGAGGATGCATCAGGGATCAAATTGGCATGTTTGACCACGAATTGAAGTCTAAACGCGTAAACGAGTAAATTAGGTAACAATTGATTTGTAATTGACGTGTAGAAAGATCAGTCATGGCCGATAATCAAGCATCGTTGCCATATGTGAAACAATTACAAGTAATTTGTGATGATTAGGTTTGGTAAAAAAAAAAAAAAGAGAAAAAGAAAAAAATATAAAACTGTCTGCTACAGCTGCTGCACATCGAACAGGGGAGGAAAAGAGAAAAGACGAAAATGTGCTTATATACATTAATTGTTGGGTTAAATACAACACAAGGGTGTGGTGTAGGTGGTTAGTGCACGTGTGTGGGTGAGCTGTGATCCGGGTTCGATACCAGGGTGAAGCGAAACTCACCCCCTTTTTTTTTTAATCAGGTATGGAGGCTGGAGTTGGGCCAGACAGGTTGTGGATTGGGCCTGTAGGGTTAGTGGGCTGCAAATTAACAAATGGAGAGTATGGGTAAACATGTTAGGGTGTTTGGGCTATGGTTTGGTTATGGGTTTAGACTAAGCTTATAATTTATTATCATTATTATTATTATTATTATTATTTTAATAACAATATATATATATATAAAAAGGAAAAAGTGACGGATGTCACAGCATCCCCTACTTTTAGAAACTTCGTCCCGAAGTTATTAGAAACATAGGGTTATGGATGCTTGGGTAAAAATTAAGATAACTGTGGTTTGGAAAATTCGAATGATTTGGATATGAGGTTTGATAGGTGTGAGTTGAGGATTGGATTAGATTTGTCTCGAATAGCAAGGAGATAAAGATCTAGTAATTCACTAAGTTTCAAGTTTAGAAATCCTATGATGAATGTACGAGCTGATTGACTACAGAAAGACTAAATGAACTACCAAGTAAACAGAGTTCGTTCCTGGTCCGACTTCCAGTCTCACTTTCAATGCATCATTAGTGCTTGTATACAGGGTGTACCGCAGCTAACCCACCACACCTTTGATACCTTGAAAACGTACTGGACGCCTTTCCAAAAACTCTAATAGAATTTCACACTACTCTAATGTACCTGTAAACTCATGATTACGTTCCGGACCGGAATCATCAATTTACCTTACATTAGGGTTTTATGTCCTTCTATGATCCCACTGATTGATGAGCAGGTTCGATAGCCTCCACCAGCCGTGGAGTAGGTTGTAGGGCCTCTCCCGACTGTTTGAAAAGGCATAGTGACCTCTACCAATCGTTGAGTATGTTCGATAGCCTCCACCAGTCGTGGAGCAGGTTGTAGGGCCTCTCCCGACTGTTGAAAAAGGCATGATGACCTCTATTAAGTGCAGCAATTATTATTCACATAGATTGCAAATTGATAGCATGTTTATGCAAGCAAGTTTGTAAGTACTACAACCATTAAGTGTAAGTGTTATCATGAATAATTAAATGTTTACGAGTATCATGAATAATTAGATGTTCAATGCGTAGTTAAATTAGGAGAAAAATCTAGTTTCATGTAATAACCAATGATGTTTTCTTAGAAAAGCATCTGTATGATCAAGTATCAAGTCCAAAACGTTTCAAATAAATGTAAGGTAGAATCTTGTATGATAAATGTAATCAAAATTTCCAATCTGTGTTAATACATGATAGTATGCAAGGAAATTTCTAGATGTTGTATGCCTATGAGTATGACATAATTGGGTACAAAATGATAATAAGATCAAGAAAATGAAAACACGAGTATCATGAATAATTAAATGTCCAATGAATAGTCAAATCAAGTTTCACAAACAATGATGTTTTGAAAAAAAAAAAAAAAAAATAAGATCATGTAAAATCAAGTATTAGGTTTTTAGTAGTTTGATTATCATGGGTAACTGGCTCACGTGTGAGAAGGTGAAGGATATGAATTTAGTTCTTGAGAGGATGATGAAAAATCTTGAAGCAGAATCAAGGTTGTGAGAGATGGTGAATGTGAAGATAGTTGATAAAGAGTTTATTTTATAGTATAGCAGTGTAAATTTTGGGGTTTGGATCAAAGGTTATAATCAAGTGTATAAGAAAACATGATTGTGGTGTATGCCAAATATTGTAAAAATTTGAACAAGTTGAAAATGAGTGAGTGTTGATGGAGAATCTAGAGACTAGATATTATTCAAAAAAAAATAAATATTTTCAAAATTGGTTTTGTACATAAGGCAAAAGTTGTTAAATAGTACAAGCTAAGTAGGCTTTGTAATAGTTTAAAACATTATATAGAAAATCGTTTGTTACGTCAATAAATAATTGAATTTAAGTTTTGAGGAAAATATGTACTTTGTAAAGTTACTAGGTAATACCACAAGTTTTAGAAATCTTTAGTTTGTGCTAAAGTATGAGGTTATAGTTTTTTTTTTTTTTTTTTTTTAAATAAATAACATGTGGAGAAAAAAAATAATAATATGATTTGGGTAGGGTGTTGAATATTTAAAAAGTGGCTAAGAGGGTAAGGTGAAGTGTGATTGTGAAATCCATAGATGGTTATGAAAGTATGAACTTGTAAGCAATATATGAAAATCGTGAAATACAAAATATTGTATATGAACCGAGAGAGTATTATTGAAAAAGCTTGCATAAAATGCTTGGAGTGCCCTTGTCTAGCTGTAAAGCCCAACAAGAACGTTGACTTTTCAAAGGAATTGAAACCAATGGTGATCAAAGAAGACGTGCTTTAGCCTATAAGTGGACACTCACTCCAGGAATCCCCAGGTAAGCATAACAGGTCCGTAAATGGATTTATGCGCTATGCTTGCCTATGCCAGAAAACCCAGTGTACAGGCGTCCACCCTTCCAGATTGCACGTGTCCTTATCACACTCATTAAAGTTAAACAACTTTGAAGGAACAAAAGTAAGTGTAGGCATTATGCCTAAGAGTGTCTTCATGAAAGGTACTGCTCCCGTCCCATGATGATGTAGGCTTTCCACTCCTTGTAGGACACCATCCCTATGCACCAGGATGAAGGATGAGGAGAAATGGAGGAGAAGAGAAAGATAGGGGAAAGAAAGTAGGGAAATGAGGGTAAGGTAATATAGGAAATATAATGCATGAAGGTTCGGTTATAGTCTAGGCCATTTCATCTAGTAACCTAGTTCCCTGTAACCATGGCTCTGATACCAATCTGTAACACCCCAACCGATGGCGGAATCATCGAGGTGCCACGTAGTGACGATTGTTCAAAAGCTCATGGTACTAAAATGTAAATATTATTGAATAATCAAAATTGTCTTACATGGAAATGGAAAATACATTGTCTAAATGAAATGTAAATATTGAAATAACTGAATAGAAATAAAACACTAAATGTCTCTTGCTAAAGCACTAGATCAAACTGCACCTGAAACATGTACGAAAATAGATTTGGTCAACATATGAAATGTTGGTGAGCATTCCTAGATTTGATATATATAGTAGGTTAAAAAGTTATACAATTCAAGTGCAAGCTACAGTGCAAATATGTAAACTATGTATCATACAAATGAGCGAAATCAACCCTGTGACTGTATAATGTACTGTATAAACTGTAGTGTACTCAACCAATAAATGGATGATAACTTAACACTGGCCACGGATTCTCCGATGAAAAAGGGGGAGAATCAATCTAGGCGGGTTGTCAATCCAAATAGCGCTATCCAATGTTAAGGTCGGCTTGTACCATGTTAATGATTTCACTAAGTACAAATGTAATCCACATGTAATGTCTAAGCATAAAGCACGTTGTAAGCAATGCACATAGTACTAGAATTGTATTGTAAAAATGTAAACTTGTATTTGAATTTGTAATAATGTACATGTAACACCCCAAAAATGTATAAAAGCAAAAAGGGGTAGGAATACTCACTGTTTACGTAATAGCTTGTAATTGAACTTGGACAACGAAATATGTGTTGGAACTATCTCAAAGAATCAACCTAAAGAATTTGATAATGTGTAAGGGAAATAACTCTAGGATATATGTATTTCTAGGGCTTCGAATTGGGGATAAACGTTTTATTTGTTTAATACACTAATTGTTTATTAAATATAAGAAATTTAGTAAATAAAAGTCTTTTTGTAAAATCTTAAGTTGACTATAATCATAACATAAGGTTTTGAGTATGAAAATAATTTTTATAAAATTATTTTCTTGAAAATAGAATAATTAATCTAATTATTCAAATTGTCAAAATATGACTTTAATATCTAAAAATATTAAAATTAAAGAATTTTTAGATTAAAAATTGTATTCCTGTTCTAAATGGATAGAAATAATTTATGTAAAATTTTGGTACAAAAATATTGTAAAATGAATTTATTATGATTTATTTATGATTAAAACTAACAAAAATTGATTAAAAAATATTAAATAAATGATTTTTCTGAAATAAAAATCATTTCTGAAAAGCTTAATGTTATAAAAGCTTAAAATAATTTTTGTGGAAATTAATAAGATCGTTTTGATATTTTTATAGATTTTTATAAATAAAATAGAATAAACTTGATTTATTTATTATATATATTAAATAAATAAATTTTTGAAAACTAAAAATTGGGTGTTGAACTTTTTTATCAGATTAACATAATATAATTTTTGTAGAATTTATAAAAGGGTTTTGGTATTTTAAAATGAATTTTAAATATATAAATGGATATATATAAAAGTCAAGCCTTTAAAAAAAAAATGGTGCTTGTGGGGTTTGAACCTGCGTGGACCATAAAGTGTGCACCAGACACAACCACTTGGTCTAGACCAGTGGTTGTGATGATTCTTGTTTTATTTAAAATAAATAATAATGCAGAAATCGTGATTATCCCCAATTTAAGCTTACAAGCCCTAGTTTTTTCCAATCAGACAATCTACACAATGTTAATCTAATTAACCATAGGGCAAACATTGTGCAGATGCCGATTAACAAAACCCACAAAAATAATCAAACTCACAGTGATGAATTGAGTATGAATGCCGAGTCAAAGTAAAAGTCAAACGACGAACACGATAATAATAATTAGAGTGATTCAGAGATAATGGGAGGTTAAGAGAGATGTGTGAGCGAGTTGTGATGGATCGCAGAAGGTCAATTTATAGGGAGGATGCATCAGGGATCAAATTGGCATGTTTGACCACGAATTGAAGTCTAAACGCGTAAACGAGTAAATTAGGTAACAATTGATTTGTAATTGACGTGTAGAAAGATCAGTCATGGCCGATAATCAAGCATCGTTGCCATATGTGAAACAATTACAAGTAATTTGTGATGATTAGGTTTGGTAAAAAAAAAAAAAAAAAGAGAAAAAGAAAAAAATATAAAACTGTCTGCTACAGCTGCTGCACATCGAACAGGGGAGGAAAAGAGAAAAGACGAAAATGTGCTTATATACATTAATTGTTGGGTTAAATACAACACAAGGGTGTGGTGTAGGTGGTTAGTGCACGTGTGTGGGTGAGCTGTGATCCGGGTTCGATACCAGGGTGAAGCGAAACTCACCCCCTTTTTTTTTTAATCAGGTATGGAGGCTGGAGTTGGGCCAGACAGGTTGTGGATTGGGCCTGTAGGGTTAGTGGGCTGCAAATTAACAAATGGAGAGTATGGGTAAACATGTTAGGGTGTTTGGGCTATGGTTTGGTTATGGGTTTAGACTAAGCTTATAATTTATTATCATTATTATTATTATTATTTTTTTTTTAATAACAATATATATATATATAAAAAGGAAAAAGTGACGGATGTCACAATTATCGACTTACAATGGTAACATCCCCCCTTTACTCCCTCTTTTTACCAAACCCACTTGCACCATTGGGCTTAGGGACTTGGGCCGGAAACCTAGAGACACCTATACCTGGGCCGGGCCCCATTAAGGGTAGAGGATGGGCTGAGAAATTTGTATGTCGAGGTACTATAAAAGGAGGAGCTCCTTCTCCTTTTGTCGGCATCCGATATTCATTAGGACTTTCATCAAAAGACTACGAAGTCCTTCGTACCTTTTTCAACCCCTTGTTTATTATACTAACGTTTAAAGGCTCGGCTCTTCTAATCGGTAGTCTCTTAAACTCCTTAGTCTTGTCCTTAGACCCACACATTTTTATAAATACACTTCTTTATAAAACCTCGTAGAATAACTACGAAGATCAACGTCAACCCGGTGATCTAGGATTCTGCGCCAATAGGCGGCAGCGCTCAAGCTCCTTATTCACAGTGGCAGAAGATTCCACCCAAGACATTTTTTCTCGGCTGCATACAGATCCTTCTGCTGGACCTCCCCCTCCAACTTCCTAATCTACTCAACCAACCGCATCCGAGCAGTCTCAAAAACACTTTTCTCGCGAGCCAGGCACTCCGCTTCATGCGCAACAGTCGTCTGCTCATCCACAAATTCATCCTCCGCCTGGCGTATGCCATAGACATTACCCAACGCTTGCGTAAGATTCGAGCACAGTTCAGACAACAACGTGCCCCGGTCCTAACCACGTTGGTGGCTACGCTCCGCCGGCAGAAGCGCAAAATCCACAAATTCCTCAGCCATGAAGGGACTAAGGAACCGACAACTCTTAGTAATACGCCATTTGGGGGCGTACTGTAACACCCCAACCGATGGCGGAAACATCGAGGTGTCACGTAGTGACGATTGTTCAATAGCTCATGGACTAAAGTGTAAATTTGAATACATTGATTAAATAATTTATTACATTGAAATGAAATACAACGATTCTAAATGTCAACTAAACTGAAATACAATGAATCCAAAATCTAAATAAAATTCCAAAAGCTTAAAAGTCATCTCTTAAATAACCTGAAACATGTACGAAAATAGTATATGTCAATACAAAATGTATTGGTGAGCATACCCTGTTTGTATACATTTAGTAGAAAAGTGTTTCGCAATTCATGTGTTGTATACTGTTTGCAATTATGTAATAAGTAATATCCGTTCAAAATCAACCCTATGAATGTATCAAGAATCAAGAATCAAAACATTTTTAAGTAATATGAATCACAAGACAATGACCAAGGTCTCTCAACAGAGTCACAAGGGGTATACACCATAGTACTATTCATTGAAATGTCAGGCCCTCAAAGGTTAATGATTTTGACAAGTCATAGACACACAAATTAACATAAAGCAAACACACATGAGAATTGCATTTAGTAAAATGAAATAGAAACTTGATAGTAAGTACATGAGTCACTCCAAAATATAAAACAGTAAAAAGGGGAAAGATATACTCACAGTTTGCGAAAGCGATCAAAATCCACTTAAGCGGTCGTGAGTTAAGTAATGGGAATTCCGAGGAATTCAATCTATAATGTAATAGAATACTAATGAGGAAATGTCTAATGTCTAAAGCATCTAGGGTCTAAGGCATTAGGGTTTGCTAAGTCGATTTGAGGAATTAATGTTTTTATGATAAGTCGAATTAATATAAAAGTTGTATATTAAAGAAAATATACCAAAGTGTGTAAATGTGTTTTAGATAATATAATTATTATCAATTGAATATTTAGGTAAAATATGTCTTGAATAATTAAAGCAAAATAATTTAGCTATTTACTTTAACTAATTATTGTCAATAAATACAATAATCATAGCTATTTAAATAAATAATTATGAGTTACACCATGATCCAACCAATGGCAGTTAAGATTTTCAAACATAGGAATATTTTTATTTTATAAGAAAAAAATATATATATATATATATAATAGATATTAAATAGTATAAATAAATAAATGATTAACTATGTCGTAGTTGCTAAATAATGCTAATAATACAAGTCATGATCCAAAAATGTTTTTTTTATATTGAAAAGTGATGCTTTCTAATGTAAATCAATGAAAAGAATTTTCTCAAAATTTTTATAAACTTATTTATATTTAAAACTGATTTAATGCGATTAAATCATGTTTAAATGATTAAAAATAGGAAAATCAATAAAGATTAAGGTTTTTCTGAACCAATAATTTTTAATTAAGTTCATGATGATTAGAAATAATTTATCAAAAATTTTGAGATAAAAATTATAAAAAATGAATTTTTAATCAATTAATTATGATTAAAACAATTTAAATTAATAAAATCATGAAAATTGATATTTTTCAGAAAACTAAAAATATGACAATTTTCTATGAGGTATCACGAAGCTACACCTAAATTTTCATAATTTTTGGATAAATAATGAATTTACTAGGAATATTATAAGTTTTTATGATTATAATAATATTCATAAAAGAAATAAACAATTAAATAAAAGCTAAAAAAATAAACGAAAATGAAGTTGGGGTTGCCTGGGTTTGAACCCGGGTCCCCTATGTCCAAACATGTATCACCAACCACTACACCACTTGAACCTTGTGTTATTATTTTTTGATTTATAAACCATTTAAACACTATGTTCAAAGTCATCTTCTTCTTCCCCAAATCCTAAGAACCCTAACCCTAGCTTTAACACTAATAGCCCGATATAGAGCTGCTTTGGCAACAAATTTATGGGGCTATTGAGCGACCATTCACAACAAACAAAATGGCTACAAGAATTGATACTTACAATAGCGTTTTATGGCCGAAAATGGGTAAGATGGGCCACGACTTGAAACCAATTATACAAGCATCTCTGGAGTGGATTTACACGAACTCGTTGGGAGTTTGATACCTTTACGGGTCTGGGAATGTTTTGGAATGCTTATTTTATAGGTTTGTTAACATTATGCGACCGTTTATAAGGCTATAATGTCCCGGCGGTTACAAAACTTTGGGGTCCGATCGGTTACACTTCGAGCGACTTAATCGCGTTTTAATTTCATCTATTATGATTGAAACCTATTAAAAATCGAAGGAGAAACGGTTTGGCATTTACAAAACGAGTTTTAAAGCATTAACCTCTGAAATTGGGCTTCGCCGGAAATTTACTCCGGCGGCCGGGGTTATCTGGCCGGAAAAACGAGTTCAACAAGGAAGGAGGAAGAGTTTGTTTTAAAACTTTGGATTTTGGCAGATTTGGTCCCTCATGTTTAACCTTGTTAGTTTTTAATATAAATAGGTTAATTTTTCTTTGTAAAACTTAACTAATTTAACTTAACTTAACTTAAAAGTTTCCAAATCTTTATAAAACTTGAAATTTTTTTTATAAAATTTATTACGTAGACGTTTCAAGATACGTATTTGATTAAAACCTGTACTCGATCCATATAAATAATAATATTTTAGTTCGCTCTAAACTTAAATTTAAAAACGACGAAAATTACATGGACTATAATGGAAATATTTGAAGGGCTATTATTGTCAATTAACTGAAAGACGAGGGTGACGGATGTCACACGTACATCGGAGCGTCAAGTTTAAAGGTGGGGCCACTAGATGACACCCCACCACTTTTAATTTTCTTCACATGTGGCCCTTCAACGCCACCACTACCCAACAGGCCCACCGGAGCCTCCGAACTCTCTAAATCCACGAAAATTGGCTCTGTTGGCATCCCAAGCCTTGAGCACCCAATGTTTGGGCCTGCTATTTCTTAACCACCACAAGGGCGTCATGTCTCTTTAAGAGCTCAAGGCGACGGAGCTCCTCCAACTCTTTCTCCTTGGCGGCAAGGGCCGCCAGACAGGCATCCTCCGCAAGCTTTTTCTGAAGCTCGGCCTCTAAGGCACACGCCTCTTCCTCCTTCTTCTTTAAAGCGGCCTCAGCAGCACGCTCCTTCTCAGCGTTAACCCGCGCATCCTCCTCATCCTGCGCGGCTTTCTCCTCCGAAAGACGAGCCCCAACCTTAGATCGCTCCTCTTCTTGCAGTTTCTTCCTCCTTTCCTCCTGCAAATGCTTAACAGCAGGCGGAACGGAGCCTAGAACACAAACAAACAACAAACAGGTCAGAAAAAATCAAGACTTCAATAAACAAAGAAAAAGAAGAACAAAAAACCAAATAGGCGAGCAAGGTACTTACTACTTATTTTCCTCAACGCCTTCTTCCCTAACGGTTCACGGACAGGCGGGGGATCGAAATCCAACTCAACGTTACCACATTCGGAGACAACACCCTCGAGGATGGGGGTGATAACACTACTACTCATCGCCACCTTCTTTGGCGATGGCTCAACAGGCGCATCTGGGTGCGACGGCTCAACAGGTGCATCCGGGTGCGACAGCCCAAGATACTTCCACTTGTGGCCAGAACCTGCATGTCATGCAATTTATTCACAAACAAACAAAGGTGTACAATAAGGATATAATCCAAAACAAAACCTACCTTGGCCGGTCGCCCCTTCAACAGTCTCAACTCCACTGCTGCTCGAACCCCCAGTTTGGGACGCAGTCGCCGGAGTGCTGGAACTACCACCTACAGGGCGACGCGCACGAGGGATTAGATTAGACGATGATCCGCTAGATTCATCATCAGATAAAAATACATAGTCAACCCATGCCGCAGTACGCACAGACAAAGGGTCGGGATTAACAAGAAATACAACCGCTAAGGGGTTTTCAAGCGCACCTTCGAATTGAGCAAGGACCAGGAAATTGTCCCGCATATTCTCCACCCCAAAAACCTCACCATCAGGGATCTGTACAAATGCGGTGCGGGAGACACGCGCAGCAAAGAAGTCAAAAAGCCTCTCACCTACAAAAGCGGAATACACAAATTCAAAACTTCAAAACTTCACAAACAGACAAAAAGGGAATCACACAACCAAAAAAAGCAGTTACCTTCAACCAAATGCATACCTCCATCGCCATAGGGAAGCACGTCATACCCCCTCCTTAATCCCCAAACGGCTAGCTCCCAACAGTCTCAGCATACCCTCATCACATCTCTCCAAGTCATCAAGTCGGGTCTGATGCGCACATAGAAACTTAAACCATCACTCCTGCTGAAAATCCTTCATCACTTCAAAGGACGGAGGCTTCTGGCCAGCCCTCAGGTTCATCCACTGCATCTCTACCAGAATGACCTCCTTCCTCAGATAGAAGAAGCACCGTTTCCAGTCACGCAGACTTTTTTGGCGGGCTCTTCAGCGCCACCACAGCCATTGACTTTGACCTCTCGGTGAATAACATCTACCCACTCTCCTTTACTTCCACTCTATAGAATACGTTGAATTGCTCAAACTGAGGCTCCACCCTCAGGGATCTACAAGTGGCCTCAAAGTGCATCACCCTCATAACCCTAAAAGGGCTAACTTGAGAGATATGCAGGCCATACTGTTGAAGTACAGAAATCAAGAATTTCGACGTAGGAAGCCGGAAGAGACTCTTTGTAACAATGGCCTCATGCAAACAAATCTTGCCCGAAGGGCAGTCCATCGGAGTCTTACCCTTCTCCGGCAGCTCCAGCTTCCATTCCAGGAGAATGTTGTACTTTTGTATAAGATTCTGGTACTTATCCTTCGAAAAACTCACCTGAGCCTCCACCATAGCCAGCTCAGCCTTTTTATCATCGGAAGACATGGTTGCAGAAAGAAAAATAAGAAAAATAAGAAAAAACGAAGATTTTTTGTAAATTTTCTCACCGGAATTCGAGAGCAAATCGCCGGAGAAGAAAAGAGAGAGAAAAGTGTGTGAAAAATCAAGAAGGGAACTCCCATATATACCCATCGCATTAATTACGATAGGAAAGGGAGTAATCATCACAGGCAAAAAGTTCTGACGAAGGCCCAATCACCAGACGACACGTCAGGAAGCCCACTTGACAAACAGCCCACACGTCGCGCGTGCATCCCTGGCTTGACGATTACAATACCCAACAGCTGTCACATGGCACCGATGATCGACACGTGTACGCCCACGTTCAAACATACCACTACCAGATGTCCACACACAACAGATGCATGACATGTGGCGGCCTACTAACTTCCCAGCCACAGCGACTATCAGACACGTTCACCAAAGCAGGTGTACCAACCGTCAGACACGTCTCTTCTAATCCAAACATTCCCGCCTTTAATTCACACGAAATTCAAAAAGACAAATTAAATGCGCAATAAGTACACTCATTCAGGCGCAGAATAAGACAAGAAATACCTTTTCCACATCATTGGGATGCGCTCAGGCCCGACGCCTTCTTTGGCCTCATGCCTGCGCCTAAAGACAAAATTTCAGGGTTTTTTTATTCACATCTTTGGGATGCGCAATCAGGCCCGACACCTTCTCAGGCCTCACGCCTGCGCACAAAGCCAAAATTCCAGGTTTTCTTTTATTCACATCTTTGGGATGTGCAATCAGGCCCGACGCCTTCTCAGGCCTCATGCCTGCGCATAAAGCCAACATTCCAGGTTTTCTTTTATTCACATCTTTGGGATGCGCAATCAGGCCCCACGCCTTCTCAGGCCCCACGCCTGCGCACAAAAAAAAATATTAGGATTTCTTTTATCCACATCTTTGAGATGCGCACCTAGGCCCGACGCCTTCTCAGGCCCCACGCCTACGCACGGAGACAAAATTTCAGGTTTTCTTTCACATATGAAGAAACAATCTTCTTCATCTTGCATCAAGCTTTACACATGCAGAATTAATCTTCTCCATCTTGCTTCAAGCTTTATACATGTAGAATTAATCCTCTTCATCTTGCTTCAAGCTTTACACATGAAGAATTAATTTTCTTCATCTTGCTTCAAGCTTTACACATGAAGGATCAATCTCCTTCATTCTTGCTTGCCCGGACCTACTATCAGGTCCCGCAATAAACGCTTATTTCGTCATACGCCCAGAGCTTGATCACTGTGCGCGCACCAGTTGACGAGGTCATAATAAAAACTTATACACTTTGTAACATTAAAACCCAGTGACGACTGGATGTAACTTAAAGTACACTTGAAGAGATATGGTACCAAAACATTAGAAAATACCATATCACAAACCCACAAATAGCGCCTAGCTAAAACAGACCCCGCCCGTTTTACGTCAGCGGAACGTCTAGCATCCATCAGAGAACGGACGTAGACTCACCCACCCGTTTTACGTCAGCGGAACGTCTAGCATCCATCAGAGAACGAACGCAAACTCACCCGCCTGTTTTACGCCGGCGGGACGTTCGGCGTCCATCAGATGACGGACGCAGACTCGCCCGCCCATTTTACGTCGGCGGGACAGATACACTTCGAAGCTTCTTCAGCAAGTTAGACAAAGCTTCGTCGACACGATTGAAAGATGCCTTCCGAGGCAGCCTCGAGACACACGCTCCTTCCCCAGGAAACTATTCCTAACACTACAGGCTGCCCGTCAGAGTTCTCGGCCAATCAAAGGCTGCTCTCGGTCTGACACTCAGAAAGGACGATGACGTGGGGGCCTCCCAGCCAAGATATCTCTCTGACAGAAGAATTTTCCAACCCTTCAACTTGTCTTGGGTTTCAAGAAAGAGGATGATTACCCACCGCCCTGTATCAGCCACTAGGCGGACGCCACGTGTCCGCCGCCCACCAGCGTCCACTCAATGGACGCCACGCGTACTTTCGTCAGGACAGTAACATCCTCCCTTTACTCCCTCTTTTTACCAAACCCACTTGCACCATTGGGCTTAGGGACTTGGGCCGGAAACCTAGAAACACCTCTACCTGGGCCAGGCCCAATTAAGGGTAGAGGATGGGCTGAGAAAGTTGTATGTCGAGGTACTATAAAAGGAGGAGCTCCTTCTCCTTTTGTCGGCATTCGATGTTCACTAGGACTTTCATCAAAAAGACTACGAACTCCTTCATACCTTTTTCAACCCCTTGTTTATTATACTAATGTTTAGAGGTTCGGCTCTTCTAATTGGTAGTCTCTTAAACTCCTTGGTCTTGTCCTTAGACCCACACATTTTTATAAATACACTTCTTTATAAAACCCCGTAGAATCACTACCAAGATCAGCGTCAACCCGGTGATCTAGGATTCGTGTTTCTTTAATAACAAAGTTTTTCCAAGTCTGAAACGTTTTCATAAAGATTAAAACTTGATGTTTATAAAGGTTTAGTGGGTTAAACATGATATTATGTGATGGTTATTGTATATGTCGCATGATATTTCATGTTCTTGATGTTTTAGACTTCTAGGGTTTATGATTGATGATGTTTAACATGTATCTTGTAAGGTTTTGATCAGGTTATGTCTTATTGATGTTGTATGATGATTGTTGGGTGTTATTGATCGATTATGTGCGTAGATGATTGATTATAACTAAGGTTTATGCATGATTAGAATCTGGACAGATTGTTTAGGCCGACTTGCAGAGTCTGTAACGTGGCATTAAAGTGTTTGTTTTGATGATTTCTTTACTTGAACATGTTGTACAAGGTCTTATCTTTTCATATGGGCAAAAGCATTTGATTTGGACGCCGTTTGATATGTTTTTAGAATTTTCTTTGATTAAAGGTCAAATCAGATTTTCAGATTTAACATTTTGGGTCAACTTTAAACGACCATAACTTGAGTTCTACAAAGAGTTAGATTATGAAATTTGGACAGTAGGTCAACATCGTAAAAACTTGGCTTTTCTAAGTAGATTTATCTCGTTTGGATGAATACACAAGTTTTGGGAATTTTTCTACAAACTGATCTGTTATGAATATTTTCTGGACCTAGCTGTATTGTATGATTTTTCATATTTTTTGTGTATAGTTTTATCACGAAAAAAAATATGGACATGACCGATTGACTCCCTGGAAGTTTTAGTAAACTTTTGGGAGTCTAATTCAATGTATAAGTATTTTCAATAAAATTGTTTTCACATCGCATAATCTGTCCTAAAAAAACGCATATTATGTTATGTACGCTTATGTGCCTAATTGGAGTCTTGTATGACTTGGTATTGACATGGAATTGTTTGAGTACTTATATGAGATGTATTTGAAGTGTATGAATGTTGTTAATCATACCGTTCACCAACGGGTTCGTAGGGTCTACTTGTACATATAGAAACACTAGGTGTCACTTACACGGTTTTGTATTTTAAAACGTCTTGGACAAACGGGTTATATGGTGTGTTAATTATGCACATATACTCACTTAGTGACACATGTAATAGGGAGTCAGTATCACGTCCTTATTTGTGAAGTTTGGATTATTTGCTTGCAACCTAAGGTGAGTTTCACTACTCTTTTCTCAAAAACATGCGTCTTGGGGAGACAACTTACTTAACTTTTCTAGTCCAGTTTGGGACTACTCACACATCCTGTGTTACGGGGTGCTATGGTTCACGGGGTGAATCGAGTTTTACTAATTCATGTTATATGTCCTTGATGAACTAAACCAACTCTATCACTTAAGTCCTTCTAAATACCGAATGAATTGCCGGGTTGGCAAGCGGGTTACTAGTTGATAGCATTTACTTGGTTACGTGGTTTGGGAAACCTACGCATTTACTTTACTTTGTGAACTCACCAACTTTATGTTGACACACGATATACATGCTTTTGCAGGTAGTTAGCTTCCGGTGTCACGATTAGGAAGCACTACACGTTTCACTGCATTTAGGGTCTTGGGCATACACCTAAATTACATATCATGCTTTTACGTTTTCTTTCATATGGTTTTAATTTGGAAGCGTTGTTTTGCGCATGATTATTTTTTTTGGAAGGCAAACTTTATTAAACCACAACCAAGAAGGGGAACATCTCCAAGGCGGAGACCCCCAAAACAACAACAGTTACATTACATCGAAATTAAATCTTTGCCAATCCTTCCAACCCATTAACCCCTTATTATTTCTACTACTAAACCAAATATAACCCAAAACTTTGATATCGGAAACAATGTCAACCACGTTACGCCGGACATCCCTAAAAATGAGCTCATTCCTAGCCTTCCAAATATGCCAACATGTCAAAATGAGAATACCATGTAAAGCCGATTTCTTCTCCTTAGACCATCTGGAAGACGAGTAAACCTACATGATGTCGCTAACCGAGAAGAAGTAGAACTGAGGAAGGTTGACCCAAGAAGCAATCCCACTCCATACCCCGCACGTCACCATACAAGCCGTGAACGTATGATCGATGCAATCCTCCTGTTCATTACAAAAATTACATATAATATCCCCACAATCGATATTTCGCCTCTGTAACGCCTTCTTAGTCGGAATCCGATCCATCAACATACGCCACATAAAAACGTTACACTTTATCGGGAGCCATTTACACCAAACAAAATCCGAACTAGGCTGAGATAGACGATCACTAACTAACCATTTCCGAACTTCACTGACCGAAAAATCTTTCCCCAGGGCAGCATCCCACACCCACCAATCATTATTTGTCCCTAAACCAAGGCCCTCAATCATTTGCACATAATCTATCAAGTGTTGTTCCTCTATTTCAGTTGTAGGATAGTTCCGCCAATTCCATGAACCATTCCTTCTGTTTATTGCGTCCCAAGCCTCTCATAAACCTTGCAAGCCTTCTCCGATTCTAACCGAAAAAGATCCGGAAACAAACTCTTGAACGGAATGCGAGACGCCCAAGGATCTATCCAAAATCTAATCTCCATACCATTTCGCAAAACGCCTCGAATCATGCTCATACTATTGAATCCACCCACATTTAGCCGATACCCATTATTAACCATCTTTGACCAAGTACCTGAAAACCTCGAATTACATGGATAGGCATCCCACCTTCTACTAGAACCATGAATCGCCTCCACCACTCTTTTCCACAACGCTTCACCTTCATGACGGTACCTCCACAACCATTTAGCCAAAAAAAGCATTGTTCACATCTTCTAATTTGCAAATACCCAAGCCTCCATTTTTAATAGTTCTTGTCACAACATCCCAACCCATCCAATGTAATTTCCTCGAGTCTTCATTGCCACCCCATAAAAACCATCTCATCAAACCTTCTAACTTGTTAATGATACCGATAGGTGCTTTGAATATAGAAAAATAATAAGACGGAAGACTCTCCAAAACCGACTTGATGAGCATCAATCTACCACCAATCGAAAGCACTTTAGACTTCCATGTCGATAATCTATTTTTAAAAACCTTGACCACCGGCTCCCAATTGTTTATTCTATTCATGTTAGCACCGACTTGAATACCCAAGTAAGTGAACGGCATCTCACCCGCGCAGCAACCCATCCCTAACGCCTTATCACCCACCTCTTCCACACTCTTCCCAACCCCATACAAAATAGATTTATGAATATTGATCTTGAGACCCGAACACATATTGAAAATCCGAAGCAACCTTCTTAAACAAAGAAAATTACTTTCCACCCACTCACCCATGACCAAGGCGTCATCCGCATAAAGCAAATGGGAGATAACCGGACCATCCTTAGGAAGAATGACCCCCCGAAATTGACCAATTTCACTCGCTTTCTTTATTAGCCCCGAGAAAGCTTCCATAAGAATAATGAATAAAAATGGTGATATGGGATCACCTTGACGAATACCCTTGCCACAAGAAAACTCAAACGTCGGTGACCCATTAACTAACACTGACGATCGAGCCGATCTCAAAATACCTTCTATCCATTTACACCATTTATCCGGAAAATTCATTTGCTTCATGATCGAAATTAAAAAATCCCAATTAACGTTGTCGTAGGCCTTTTCAAAGTCGATTTTAAACATAAACAACTCCTTTCCTTTCCTCTGCGCCCAAGATAGGACCTCGCTTATAACTAAAGGGCTATCCTAAATATACTGACCCGCCACAAACGCCGATTGAGACTCCTTTATGATACTATCCATGACCATCTTCAATCTGTTTGCCAAAACCTTCGAAATAACTTTAGACACCAGCCTTATCAAGTTAATAGGACGGTATTCCCCAAGAGTAACCGGGTCTTTCACCTTAGGAATCAACGTAATAAAACTTGACGCCGCACCACGACTAATCTCCCCACAATCCGCAAATTTATTAAAAATATCAACAAAATCAATAGCAAATAAATCCCAATACCTCTTAACAAAGCGGAAATTGAAGCCATTGGGACCTGGTGCTTTAAACCTCCTCCTTTATTTCCTTCTCCAAAAACGGACTCGTCAACATCTCAGGCTCTTCCCCGCTAATAGTCTTTAAACCAAAACACGTTAACCTTGGCCGAACAGGAACCTCTTCAACAAATTTAGCGCTGAAAAAACGCAACACCTCTCTTTTGACATCCTTCGGCTTGGTAACCCATGCACCATCGACAGTGGCGGATCCAGAAATTTTTTTCAATGATGTCACTATTTTAGACATATTAATTTTGTAGAACCGGACATAAATATTTTCGGGTGGATCGGTTTAACGGTTCAGGTCAAGTAAGGTTGATCACATAATAAAAATATTATACAATAATAAAAAAACATCGTCATTAAAAATTAAAAAAAACACATAATATAAATTCGATGGTCTTATGAGCCCCTACGGGGTTGGTGTTGCAAGGGTTGGTCGTTTTGTGCGTCTTTAACGCACACGACCAGAGCCATTTATTCATTTTCGGTCCAACAAGTCATTTTGAAGGTGTGGGTTTTGTTGATGTTGAATTGTGTTTTCACCATCGTGGTATAATGGTTTATATACAAAAAAATCTCAACCATGTTGCATGTGAAATTCAATATTACGGTTAGATGAATCCGATTTTAATGAACATAATTATTTTTTACCGTGTTGGTAGGACGGTTTATGAAAAATCTGACCGTTTGGCGGTAAAATCGTGTGAATTAAAAAAAACAAAGATTAAGATTTGAATTTAAATAAAAATAGATAAAAGAATCAGTGGAGTGTTGCCTTCAAAAAAGTGTATCAGTAAAGTAATGTGGCAGTGTATGATTCGTTGAAATCAGTTAAGTGAAAAGTGAATCTTATAAACGCCTCTTCCCTCTAATGGGCTAAATAGTGGAGTGGGCTTGCAAAAGGTTATATTTTTATCTACTAAAAAATTAGAGTTGAGCCCATTTAACTGGAATTGGGTTGGGTCTAATGTAGTCACCATAAAAAAACATTGATGTCACTCGAAAAACTATGTATACATGTATATATACAACTGAAAAAAGACTGTTGTCCCGGGACTACGTCCCAAACAATATACCTTCGCCAATGACCATCGACTGTCAAACCCGTGATTGCATTAGTCACTCTTCGGTTGTTGATCGAACCATGAAAGAATCGAGTATTCCCGTCCCCTTCTGTTTCAAATCCTTAATTTTAAAAATTCCAACTGCTTCAATCTCTTTCTCGCTTCCTCTAGAGTCCAAACCTCCTCTTCATTTAGATCCCTATGTTAGGTTTGTGAAGTCCTTGATTATTGGGCTTTTGAGGTTGACATTAGAAGACATGGGCCAGGCCCGGTTTAGTTTTCTTAATTGTTCTCTATATATACCCTAGTCATGTATTGTAATCTTGTGTGCCTTGAGCTTAATGAAATAACCTAGTTGCGGCCCGTGGACGTAGGTCCCCCACTGGGACCGAACCACGTAAAATTCTTGTGTCGTGTTTATTATTTTTTGTTCATCGCGTGATAATCGTGTGTGTCGTTTGTGTGTTTGATTCCGCTGCGCCGACTGATACCTAACACCCTCTCCTCCAAAATTAACTCCAACTCATTAACTTCCTTTGACAGAACTCTAGCCTCCTCCATCTCACCATTAATCATATCCTCCTTCCATACTTTAATCGCTGCTCTCAAAGTTTTAAACTTGTGCATCAATTTTGAATCTGGGTCCCCTTGGCATACAACATTTTGAATCGTATTCCTTACCAAATCATCAAATCCATCTCGTAGCATCCAGGAGTTAAAGAATTTGAATGGTTTAGCTCCGAAATTATGAGATTCAATTTTAAGAACAAGCGGACAATAGTCCGACCCTTCCCGATCTAAAGCCCGATACTCCGCATTCGGCCATTCGTTTACAAACGACCAATCAACAAAAATCCTGTCAATCCGGCTGAAAAACGTAAACTTCCTACATTTTAAACCATACTCGTACAAACCAGCGTCTTCCACAAAATCATTAAAATCGGACGTCTCTAACAAGTTAAAGTTAGAATTTCTTCTTTCGACTCGATCACGAACACAATTAAAGTCACCACCCACAATCCATAAACCCCCGTCATCTGATATTACCGACTTCAAATAAACCCAAACCGCCCGCTTTTCCTGAATACCTTGAGGACAATACACATTAATAAACGTCACCTTTCTTCCATCACCTTTTAAAACACCCGAAACAACCAAAACATTCCTCCTCTTTATGACCTCAGCCATAGCAAACAGCTTTGGATTCCAAAAGGTGATCAAACCTCCGGACCTACCTAAAGCATCCACATGCGCAAACTCGAACTCAAACGTACCCCAAAACCTACTAATATCAATATTATCCAGCGACTCGAATTGAGTTTCCTGAATAAGAAGACAACCAATATCATTTTCCACTTTCATCTTTCGGCACCAAGCACTTTTACCATCCGAACCTAGTCCTTAAACATTCCAAGATAACACATTCATTGGCAAACATGTGGAAATCCTTCTTCCTGGATGACATTCGCAACAGAATCACTAAAACCATCGAATTCTTCGACACCCAAAGCATTACCAAGTTTCAACGTTTCCAATACTTCAACCCCGATAACAGACGAAGCTGAAGCCTCCTGGTTGATACATACCTCGGCCGTGACACCATTCAAATCAGAAGAAACGTAAACTTCCTCTTCTTCATGATGCCTATCAATCACCTGCTTACTCGCGCAATTCTCTGCTGCCCCCATTAACATTAAAAATGAACCTGTCGGTATCGAACAAATCCTCTCCCTCCCTAGCTCTTTTCTTTGGACGTTCTTGTCCCTGAGGAGACGGAGACTTCTGCGATCTATCTTTCTTACGGAATCCCCTTTTTTTAATCTTGTTAACTGCCGTATCAAGCTTATCCCCACCCACACTTGTGTCAACACATAAATTAACTAAGTCAACACCATGTTCTACATCACCCTCTTCCCTACTACTGCTACTATTAACCAACGTATGTTCAACACCATTACCTTCCTTAACAAAATTCACGCCACCCTCCTCCAAATTGAAAACACCAACATCCTCCACCTCCACACTCCTTCCATCACTTCGGTTCCCGTCGTCCTCCGAATACGCAAACGAATCCATCAAACAATCCGGAACCCACTGATGTGTTGTGAAACACACCTGATTAATATGTTAATTTTGCGTATATTTTATTGTTTAATCGGTGCATTTTAGGTACATGTTATAATATATTAATTATGATAAAAATGTATTGATATTAGCGTAAAACATATTAGTCTCCCTTAATTATATTATTTTGTAGATTAGCATATAAATAGTCTAATAAAAGTGCATGAACAAGGAAACAAGAAAATATAAGAATTGTAATGTCTCGTAAAGTTTTCATCAAATGAAAGAATGGAGTTAATTGGTTTAATTAATTGTTGGTTAATAATATCATGTGAATTAATTTGTTGTTTAATTGTTGCAAGGGACCAAAAGAAGAATACTAGTGTGATATTGGGCAGAATGCTATCAATTCACAACATCACGAAGATATAAATTATTTACTAAATGACTAATTGGAATGCAACATAAAGTTAAACAAAGTTAAATGGGTTAATTGCATCATGGGTCGGTAGCTAAGGATGAAATTATTGGGCTGTCATTTGGGCCTATTGAAACAAGAAAGCAGGCGAGAAGTCGGTCCGTAAAAGGAGGTTTTCGAAGGCAGCTTTAAAAAGGAGGTATTATTATTTTACAACGGCTGTTCTTTTTGATGGAGACAAGAAGCGCCGCACGAAGAAAAGAGAGGAGGAAGAACTTCAATAATCGGGATGCAAGGCTAATCCTCTCGCGGTTCTCTCCGGGTGAATGATTCATTTATTTTATTAGTTGTACTCTGTTTTATACCTAGTATTTGGATTGAATTTTGTGAACATCTTAAAGTTCTTTTGGATTCAATTGTATGTTTGACTGATCTAGACAATTTGGTTTCTTTGCATTGACACAATATATCATCGTTTATTGGTTTTCTTACACTAGGAATAATTTGATTTTGTATTTAGTGTTAAGATAATTGAATTGGGTTGAACAATTTAAACAGGATCATGTCTATGTGATTCCCTAACTAGGTTAATTACAGAGTAGCTTTAAAATTACCGGATCAGAAACCCGGAGTGGCCGTGTTTCATTATATTATTGTTTTTTTATACTTTTCAATCAATCACTTTGTTTTTGCAAGCAAGCAGCAAATCAACTTCATAAAATTAATTTAGTTTAATTGATAAAATTGCTATTAACACTAACCACATACTACTCGTGGTTCGACAACCCTACTCCCTATACTGCAGTCCTTGTAGCTAAGGAATTGTTTTTAAAATAGTTTTTGATTAGCACTCGACACGCGATCAAAATGGTTCCGTTGCCGGGGAGTTCGTGCGCTTAGTGTTTTTAGTTTTATTATTTTATTTCAAAAAAAAAACAAAAAAAAATTTCTTGTCTTGTATTTTTCTCTATTTTGTTCAGTATTACGCTGGGTATGTTAGTTTTGCAGGAAAATTGAATTCAAGATGAATTTGGTGGATTATGATGCATGTGGGTGTTGCGAGAGCCCATATCATGTGATGCAGGATTGTCCAATTGCCCGTCAGAGAGTTAAAGCATATAATGCATGAAAAGATCGTATTCTTTGGGCTAGAAAAAGATGAAGACTCATACTTATCATCCTCTTATTATTGGCCACAATATCAGAACTGTCAGCAAAGATACTACAAGCCAAACATTTATCAATCTAGGGAACAAACTGCAGATTACTACATGAATACTGATCCGATTGTTCATGGAGGCCAGAGTGTTAACTACGGTTATCAACAGCAACAAAACAATGAAGAGGGAAGCAATGATCAGCTGAGTGAGATCTTAGAGGCCATAAAGGCTGTCCATGAAGATGTAAAGGCGATCCAGGAAGATTTTAAGAGAATTCGGAAGGATAATGAAGTTCGGGACCACACCGTTGAGGCATTGTTTAAGCAAGTTGGTCAACTGGCAACAGAGATGGAACTTGAAGATTTGACTATTGAACCGGATATGGTTAATGTTGATGTGGCTGAAAAAGTTGTTGAAGAGGCATATGTGGAGCAGGATGTGATGGAGGAAGCCTTAGAAGAGGAAGCTACCAGCCTTAAGGTAGGCGTGACTTCGTACGTACAACCACTTGTAGACACACTTGCTGAAGAACCAGTGAACCGGGTAACCTTGGTGTACCCTAACCATCCTTCTATATTTATGAGCAAAGTAGACAAAGTTGAAGATGATGGATTGAGTGGGCAAAAGAGGAAGGTGAGCATTGAAGACCTTGGACAAAGTATAGTCAAGTGGCCCAGCAATGATCCTGCAGACATGTCAAAGATAAGAAAGAAGATAAAGATTCGACATGTCAACTACCAAACATACATTGGGAATTCGGTAGGCAAATGTTCTTTGAGACCACCATGAATGAACATCAGGTATGATTTTTGTATATTTTGTATATTTATTTGTTTTTATGTTGTTTTATTTTAGTTTATTTTTATTTTGAGTGTGTTTGAGTCAGTTTTATTTTTATTTGAGTCATGGGATTGCTTGATATGATTTGAATAATCGATTGCCTCGCCCGTACTCAATCTCCATTCGAGCGGGGACGATCTGGAAACCACTAACATTTACAGGTATCCCGATTTGTTTGTTTTGTTTTTTTTTTCCTTGTTTCTTTGTTTCAGGCTTGTTTATCGGCCGCGAATGAAATGCTATACGGCTGGATTGGAAGGAATTATACAGACTCATACGCGTATTGCTTATCCAGGGGAGTTTGTTCCTTTTATTGTTGTATTTTATTTTTATTTCTGTTTTGTATTATTCTCTATCTTTCATTGAGGACAATATGTCGTTCAAGTGTGGGGGTGGGGAAACTTCGTTTTTATTTATTCTTGAGTCTAAAAAAATAAAAAATTCAAAAAAAAATATTGAAAATGTCTTGAAAAGTGTTCCTAAAAAGCATTCTAATCAGACATAAAGCAGTTTTTTGGCACATACCAGTTGTTTCTTGATTGTTTTGGCAATAGATCCTCAGTCATGGTCTAATTTGTAGAAAAGTAATATGAACCGTTTTCAGCAGGTATTTTTAAGAAAAATGTTTAGAATTTGCCCGATTAGGTGTAACGAGCTGTCGGTAATAAATGCATGCACACATCGGTAACCCATTTCCTCACTTTGGTGAGATCTTGAGCCTACTAGATGATAGATTGATACATATATATTTTCATTTGTTGAGTGTAGGCCAGATGTTTCTCTGTTGCAGAACTTGTGTGATTTGATACATGCCGAGGTTGTAGACTAGATATGCACATAGATGATAAAGGCAATTTAGGTTTTCCCTTTTTCTTTTGATACCCATTTATTTGTTATGTGTTGACCCGTTTACCTAATATCACCCTTAGTAGCCCATCTTGAGCCTATACCCTTTCATTTGATTAAACCTATTACCCAATTTGACCTGTTTACCCTTGTGTAATAAATTGATGACATCCGTTGTGTTTATGTTTTATTCAAGTGATTGAGTTATGTTTAAGTTGTGAAAGAAAAAAAAAGAAAAAAATTATATATATGAAAAAAAACGAAAAAAAAAAAAGAAAAATACAAAAATAGAAGTTGTTTGTTATGGTCAGAATATGACCAAAGTTGTGTTTATTTATGTGAACTGTGAGAATAAGGATTGTCAATCATGTTTGTCTCACCATTTTGTTTTAGCCACTTTTAGCCAAACTTTCCTACCTTTACCCTAAGCCCAAAACCCGTAAGTCCTTTAGCTATGTGCATTGTCTACAGTTGAGGTGTGATTGTTATACAAGCCTATGATAACAGGGTTGCATACTTGGTTTTTGAGTGAATAATACTAGCGCATTACATGCTAGTCCAGATATTAAACCGAGTGGAGTGAAAATTTGTGAGGGGTGTGTTGCATGAAAATAAAAACCAGAAGCATGTTAGATTTAGTTGGGTTAATTCTGTTTTTAAATAGAAATCAATTTGACTTGCTGAATTAACACATCTAATGCTGATCTGTAAATGGGGTATGACTTTGGACCTTAGCTAAGGTATGATAGGGCGACTGGGGTGCTGGTCTGTGATAATGTGTTGAGCAGAGTGAATATAATTTTTCGAGACGAAAAAAGATAAGTGTGGGGGTGTGATGTGTTGTGAAACACACCTGATTAATATGTTAATTTTGTGTATATTTTATTGTTTGTTCGGTGCATTTTAGGTACATGTTATAATATATTAATTATGATAAAAATGTATTGATATTAGCGTAAAACATATTAGTCTCCCTTAATTATATTATTTTGTAGATTAGCATATAAATAGTCTAATAAAAGTGCATGAACAAGGAAACAAGAAAATATAAGAATTATACGTAAAGTTTTCATCAAATGAAATAATGGAGTTAATTGGTTTAATTAATTGTTGGTTAATAATATCATGTGAATTAATTTGTTGTTTAATTGTTGCAAGGGACCAAAAGAAGAATACTAGTGGGATATTGGGCAGAATGCTATCAATTCACAACATCACGAAGATATAAATTATTTACTAAATGACTAATTGGAATGCAACATAAAGTTAAACAAAGTTAAATGGGTTAATTGCATCATGGGTCGGTGGCTAAGGATGAAATTATTGGGCTGTCATTTGGGCCTATTGAAACAAGAAAGCAGGCGAGAAGTCAGTCCGTAAAAGGAGGTTTTCGAAGGCAGCTTTAAAAAAGGAGGTATTATTATTTTACGACGGCTATTCTTTTTGGTGGAGACAAGAAGCGCCGCACGAAGAAAAGAGAGGAGGAAGAACTTCAATAATCGGGATGCAAGGCTAATCCTCTCGCGGTTCTCTCCGGGTGAATGATTCGTTTATTTTATTAGTTGTACTCTGTTTTATACCTAGTATTTGGATTGAATTTTGTGAACATCTTAAAGTTCTTTTGGATTCAATTGTATGTTTGACTGATCTAGACAATTTGGTTTCTTTGCATTGACACAATATATCATCGTTTATTGGTTTTCTTGCACTAGGAATAATTTGATTTTGTATTTAGTGTTAAGATAATTGAATTGGGTTGAACAATTTAAACAGGATCATGTCTATGTGATTCCCTAACTAGGTTAATTACAGAGTAGCTTTAAAATTACCGGATCAGAAACCCGGAGTGGCCGTGTTTCATTATAATATTGTTTTTTTAAACTTTTCAATCAATCACTTTGTTTTTGCAAGCAAGCAGCAAATCAACTTCATAAAATTAATTTAGTTTAATTGATAAAATTGCTATAAACACTAACCACATACTCCTCGTGGTTCGACAATCCTACTCCCTATACTGCAGTCCTTGTAGCTAAGGAGTTGTTTTTAAAATTGTTTTTGATTAGCACTCAACACGCGATCACCCACTCACCTAACTCCTCTTCCACCAACACTGAATAAACCTCCTCATTCCAATTGACCTCCACTGTTTCATTGATTCTAATACCCGGTTCACAAAGAATTCTAATCATTACATACGACAAGTCCACCTCCGCTTCACTAACCTATGCCGGATGAATGACTTTGCCAAATAAAGCACCAATCTCATTAATAAACCCATTATCATACAAACCCAATGGTAGACCAAACATTTTAATCCAAGCGACCCGGTCCCTAGGTATCACCTGCCCATCCTATTTAGCCAACGAGTCGAAACATTCCTTCCAAACCTCCTTATCAAGAACAAACTCTTCCATGCATGCAGCGGAATTGAACACAAGTACCACCCGCAAACCTCCCACGTACCTAATGCCGACCCTATTACGATTTATAGAGTTTAGCCAGATACGTAATTTCGAAAGCTTGTCAAGATCATACACCCTTCCCACGGCTCCACAACCCAACCACATCAAGCTCCCTTTTACCTTTGGATCCACCACTATCTCCTTGCGTTTCTTTTCCCCTACCGGCTCAACATTCAATAAAGTATCCTTGAAAGACCTTCCATCCCCCAAACCCTTTCCGACGTTAATTTTTTCCACCACCGGTTCTTTACCAGTTTCCACGTTACCCTAAACCGGTATTTCATGATCGTTTTTCGCCGGAGCCTGTTGCTTTCCCCCTTTCCATTCGATTTTTCCCCCTTCACAAAGCGTGACAAAGCAATGAAAAGTTTATATGACCCAATCCAAACATCACCCATATCCTTCTCTAAACCCACCGGATCAATCACATTCACAAACGTAACAAACCCAAAACGCTTACCCAACTTGTCATACTTTCGTGCGATATACGTATTCTGAATGATACCGAAAGGCTTCAGCACCGCTACCAAGTCCGAGGAGGCACAACCACCCGGCAAAGTGGACACAAAAAACTTCGTTTGCCCCAAATCCTTCTCTTTTGATGATTCGCCTTGTTTCGATCTTTTACCCTTTCTTGATGGAGCATCATACCATGTATTCACCTTAAACCTTTCTTTGCTCGCCATTGAAACTGAAGAGATCAGCCAATTCGTCTGAGATTCGCCGTCAATTCACCTCCTACTTTCTCGGAGAAGTACTAACAATTAACTAATATAATATATTTGCCCATGATTATTTGATAGAAATAAAACACAATACTAATACTTAGTGTGGTGACCTTTATCATGAAGGAGACAAAACAAAAATTACAACAGGAATGTGTGGTGACCTTTATGGTCACATGTTTCTAACATTTGTATTTTATTTTTTTTGTTTGTATTCAAATGTTAATCGATCAAAAATGAGATTTGAAAACCAAATCCCGAAAACTTCTCTTTCATTAATAATAAATGAAAAAAAATACCATATTGTTGATTATGTGACATGTGTAATTACCTAAATGACCTTTAGATTAATTTAAACTATTGCAACGTGTCATCACATAAAGCCTTCTTATCTTTCTTAGAAAACTTAGCCTTTGTACCCCAACCTATATATATATATATATATATATATATATATATATATATATATAAACAGATGTTTATTCTTTTTCAAACACTTAAACCCGTTAAGCGTTTTTTTTAAGGTCGTTAAATACTAAAACCCATTTTAAATTAAGCCAACCCTTTTACTTGTCAATCACATTAGTAAAATTTAAATTCATATAAGATGATCCAGGAATGTGTGGTGACCTTTATGGTCACATGTTTCTGACATTTGTATTTTATTTTTTTTTTTGTTTGTATTCAAATGTTAATCGATCAAAAATGAGATTTGAAAACCAAATCCTGAAAACTTCTCTTTCATTAATAATAAATGAAAAAAATACCATATTGTTGATTATGTGACATGTGTAATTACCTAAATGACCTTTAGATTAATTTAAACTATTGCAACGTGTCATCACATAAAGCCTTCTTATCTTTCTTACAAAACTTAGCCTTTGTACCCCAACCTATATATATATATATATATATATATATATATATATATATATATATATATATATATAAACAGATGATTATTCTTTTTCAAACACTTAAACCCGTTAAGCGTTTTTTTAAGGTCGTTAAACACTAAAACCCATTTTAAATTAAGCCAACCCTTTTACTTGTCAATCACATTAGTAAAATTTAAATTCATATAAGATGATCCAGGAATGTGTGGTGACCTTTATGGTCACATGTTTCTGACATTTGTATTTTATTTTTTTTGTTTGTATTCAAATGTTAATCGATCAAAAATGAGATTTGAAAACCAAATCCCGAAAACTTCTCTTTCATTAATAATAAATGAAAAAAATACCATATTGTTGATTATGTGACATGTGTAATTACCTAAATGACCTTTAGATTAATTTAAACTATTGCAACGTGTCATTGTTGGAAAAATGATAGTGGAAATTGATTTTTCCCTAATTTTGGACATAAATAAATATATTTATATAAGTGTTATATAAATAATTATTTCCGGGTTTGTGTACTATATTGTGAGAGCATCACAACGAATCAAACTATGTCCAAAATAGAGCTAAGATGAATGAGATATCGAAGCTTGAAAGTTGTAGGTTGGAACAACCAAAGATGAGAAAATGGATTAAGTTTTGTCCCACATTGGTGGGATGACAAAACATAAAGTGGTTTATAAGGAGGAGCACTCCTTGTGTATTGTTTAGCATGAGCCAAACACTAGTGACTTTTAACTCGCACTTGCACACGCGTGCGCGTGGCGTGGGCGATGGGCGCAATGTGGCGCTTTGATGGCACACTTTGCACCTCGCACACTCGCATCGCCGCAAGCCGCCTTTGTATTTTTGACCTCGTGCGTGTGGTCTGGTACATGGCGGAAGACCAGGTAGCGTCCTGGTCTCCGCGGTGCGCAAGCGGGCTTCCGCATGGACAGTCTCTGGCGCACAAATGCACGGGTGGCAGATGGCGAGTCACGTAGGTAGTGTATTGGTCTGCGCCTGATGTTACTAGTATTCTCGATGGCGCATGTTATGCACGCATCGGCGTCTGGGAGCAGGAGTCTGTTACGAGTCAGTTGACTTGGTCAAACCAGTCAGTTTACTGTTACAACTCGTGTCATAAACAAGATATGAGTTTCATTTTAACCACTTTAATTCCATTAAAATATTGTGTTAATTACTAGATTAATTGCAAGATTAATCTAAAGGAAGTTTCATCTTTGGTCCAAATAAATATGAGTTATGAACTCATTGTTTAGTATGTGATATTCTTGTATCTCAAAAAGCTGATCAAGAATGCGTCTTCATAAAATTTTGAGAGGAGGACTCTCAATGGTTCCAACTTACTTTTCTTTTTCATATGTTTATAAAAACACCAAAACACCCGGTGTAATCTTGGGCTCAAGACCATCTCCGGCAGTACGACTACTGTTTCGGTTGTTGTATCCTGGGAAACAGCCCGTCTGAGAGGAGGCGCGGAATCTGTTTTAAGGGCCCCGTGTCAAACACGATCCTCAACCAAAAATCGTCTACAACAAGTTTGTTATTCTTGCAGCAGAGTGCTACACAAGATGGTTCGGTTGAAGTTTACTAAAGTATTCGACTTGGATCAAGATTCGGTATATGTATTTGTTTTTATTTTCATTTACATTTAGTTTTGTAATCGGTATTGTACTATGTTATTTCTTACGAATAACGAGAGTATCGTTATTATTTCTTTTTATTATTAATTTAATAAAATTGTGAACCCTATTTCCTACAGTCATCACATAAAGCCTTCTTATCTTTCTTACAAAACTTAGCCTTTGTACCCCAACCTATATATATAAACAGATGTTTATTCTTTTTCAAACACTTAAACCCGTTAAGCGTTTTTTTAAGGTCATTAAACACTAAAACCCATTTTAAATTAAGCCAACCCTTTTACTTGTCAATCACATTAGTAAAATTTAAATTCATATAAGATGATCCAATATTGTAAAATTAAACCTTAAATAAAGTTAGACCATTTTTTAATTGAGCTAACAGAACCCTATTTTTTCTACTCGCCCTATGATCAAAACTTTTTAAGAATTTTTAGGGACATCTTTGATTTATACCAACAACGATGTTGTTTGGTGGGTACTAGTTCACCTCGTTATTAGGCTAATGGGTGTGAAAATATCCCTTCATATCACTTGTCACATCATAAAAATGGTAGTTTTTCTTTTTAAGATGGGTAAAGAGTGTGGGGATGATACTCCCTCTTTTTTATTTTTTTATTTTTCTAAATCTAATTCAAAGTAATAAATAAATATGAAATTAAAATAAATACTAAAATTAAAAAATAAAAACTTACAATAAAAAACATAAAGTTAAAAAAATACAAGATTTCATAAACTTTTAAAAATCTCTAGAGAGGTTTAGGTTGAGGTAAAGAGAAATTTTGTAAAAAAAATGTGATGAAATGAGTTAGTTTTAAAAATCTAGAGAGGTTTTGTTTTTTTGCTTTTTTATATAGTAGCTGTTGGAACCCAACAGCAATATATTAAATGAATTTAGCCAATTGCCCGTCCCTAACGTTATAGGCAAGACTTTTGAGACCGAAAACGGCCTAAGGAGCCAGACAGTGTGGGGTGTCCTTAACGAGCAAACATACCCGAGGATGAGCCCTACACCCTTAAGCCTTACATTCAATATACCAAATACCCCCCAGTCAACCCACGATGATCTCCACAATGGCAAACGTATGGGAAAAATAATCTTCCAGACATTTATATATCTAAGTGTCTTGATATTAGGGCTGTTCAAAATCGGATAATCCAAAATTCGAATCCGAAAAATCCGAATCCGAATTATCCGAAATTTTGGATAATCCGATTTTCGGATATCCGAAAATCGGATTATCCGAAATTTCGGATTCGGATTCGGATCCTGATTTTGAAAATTTTCGGATAATCGGATTATCCGAATCCGAATATTAAAAATATATATATAAATATATAATATTATATACACTACATAACACAATACACAATCCTAAATCCTTAATCCTTCTAACTCTAAGTCCATACTCCTCTAATCCATAGATGTTGCTCTCTCTTCTCTCCTCTATACCAGCCCCCGTCCACCTCGTATCCGACCTCCACAGCCCCATTCCATCAAAATAATAAGTTTTTTTTTATATATTTGTTCTTCAAATTTCGTTTATGTAACTTCGATTTTTGTTTTTTTAATAGGATCACGTTTTAGGCATAAAGGAGAACGTTTTTTATAGTTTTTTTTTATTATTTTTTTAATTTTTTTTAAGTTTCGGATTATCCGTTGGATGATCCGAATCCGAATCCGAAATTTCGGATATCCGAATTTCAGATATCCGAAATTTCGGATTTGGATTCGGATCTCAATATTGACTATCCGAAATTTCGGATTATCCGAAATTCGGATATCCGAAATTCGGATTATCCGATTTTGAACACCCCTACTTGATATCACCAATAACTTTGAACATTGCTTGGTCAACAAGTTTATAATAATTAAGTAATCCTCCTTACACATGATTAACAATATTTATATGTTTGGTCAACAAGTTTCCCTTGTTAATCCCGCATCTTCAAGCCGGCAGCGAAGTCTAACTGAAATATGAAGAAATATTGTTATGGAATATGTTTCTTGATTTCCATAACAATAAATATATTACTTAGTATATATATCTATGCAGGTGTAGATCGATCGAGAGAGAACAAACAGGAGATTAGTTACCGATCGTCGTTAACTTGGAGCCAAAAAGCCGCGGCTGAGGCGGAGGCGGTTGCGGCAATCTCTTGCTCAGGACATGGTCTAGCGTTCCTTGACAGTTTTATTGCTAAGGGTCAACCTGTGTGTGAGTGCTATGATTGTTATGTTGGAGCTGATTGCTCTGAGTTATCTCCTGGATGTTCTGCAAATGCTGAAAGGTGATTTCTATTGAATTTGTGGTAATCAAGTAAAATATTTTTGAATGATGGAGATTCTATGAATTATAAAACCCATAGTTTAAACATAAATAAACGTTGCAATTCGGGTTGACTTCTTTTCAATAAACATGGAAATATAAATGAGTGGTGTAATATAAGAACATATATGTAGAAATAATTTATTTTGTCTAACATTTTTATTTCGCGTTATAATTTACACGAATGATTAATTTATTTTGTTGTATTATACGATTAAAGTTGTAATGATTTACATGAAGACTTTTTGGTTAAATTGTTGTTTTACATGATGAAACTTATAACCGGTGGGTTTATAAAAGTGGTCAACTAATTTCTTGGTTATTATTTTTGTTGGACAATGAAAGGGGTGTGTCATGTGTGGTTACTTAGTGTGATGATCGAGCATAATTAGAGGTGTACTTTATGCTTCCTTACTAGTAGGTTGAGTGGTTGACGCTCGACTAATTGCGGTTGGTTCAAATGGACAACTTACAACGACTAGTCCATGGTTCAAAACGAGTTCATTGATTAAGGACTTAAAGCATGACACTTTATATTAGTTAGTTGGAAAGGCTAAGGCGCATCAATTTGCTTAGTTGCAATTGTTATGTCAACCCAGTCATTCTAGAACGTTTCAAACTAAGGTTTTTTTAATTTGGACCGTACGATGAATCAGTCATTTTACTGGTCTACTGGTGGGATTTAAGAACCATGAAACAATATATTTTATAATATTATACGTATAATAAAAATTCAAGTACATAAATACAAAAACATAGTTTAATGTTTTTTAAATTACTATTATTATATTGTTTAAAAAACTCAAGTATGAACATTTTAAACACTACATTGTTTTAGAGAGTTGTCACAACCTATTGATGCGTGTTTTCTAACGTAGACACAATTATGAAATGAAAATATATATATATATATATATATATATATATATATATATATATATATATATATATATATATATATATAAACTAACAAAGAAATATATACTATATATTAGGGTGAGCATATCCGTTATGGTTTGGTTTTCCCCATTAACCTTAACCATAACTAATAGGTTGGTTATGGAAAAATCCATAACTGATAGGTTGGTTATGGGAAAATTCATAACTGAAACCGACCATCAATTATGGTTCAATTTTGTTAATCTTTGGCTAATATAGGGTTTCAGTCATTGTTTGGTCATGGCCGATTATGAGAAAAAAATATAAATATAAAGAGAATAAATGTGTTTGGCTATAAATTGTGAGAATTTTAAAATAAACCAGCAAGAGATAAAAAGGAAATAAAGCATTATATTACAATTTACAAACAGCCAAATTCAATTTTTAGATGAAATATTAATTATGCCTGAATAAAGAAGAAGAAAGAAAATCGGTTCGGCTATGAAAATCTTCAAAACTGTAACCATAATCGAATGGCTCAGTTATGAGATCTTCATAGCTATAAGTAAAATGGTTTGTTCGGTTTTCGGTTAATTTTAGTTAACTTTTTCAATTAACGTGTCACTTTTCCGTCATGGTTCGGCATTCTCACCCGTGCCAAATATCTATTAATATACATCGAATGGGTTCAGCACCTTGAACTTCACAACATGATCGAGTGTCGTTAACGAGCATTTAAAAAAAAAAAAAAAAAAAAAAAAAAAAAAAAAAAAAAGCTTGGGATTGCTTATTGAACTCAAAACGTGTTTTTAATAAATGGCTTTGTTCATGCTAATCATAATGTTCTTAAACATCAACCGGCGAATATATATGCATTAAATATGTTTTCTCAAACAAAAGATATAGTTAAATAGATTTAAGGAATTAAGGGTAAGTAACTAAATATGCGATATACATATAAGGGTGGTCGGGGTGGTCCGTGATGACCGTGACCATCACGATCACCACCCCACCTATTCTATGATGCATACAATATTTTCACGACCGTGGCATACATCACAGAGAAAGTGAAGACTGGTGGGTGGTCCCTACTAAAAAACTATTCATCTCAATTAATTTTCCACTACAAGTAGGTGAGTGGTCCCCACTAAAAAAAATATCTCTCTTGGTTTTTATTTATGAAAAATAGTGGTGCGTGTGATGTAATGAGGTGTCACAATATGATTGGGTGTGATGGTTTTAGTTATAATTGCGAACACCACCACATGAGTTTAGTGATGAAATATGATAGAATGTGATGAAATGAGGTGTCACAAGATGATTGGGTGTGATAGTATGATGAGTGTGATGATCACCACATACACGCTAACATTATTTTCTTTTCATAAACATATGGCATTTATATATTTGCAGTGGGGATCCAATATTCCTTGAGCCATTTTGGATGCAAAATGCAGCTGATAGTTCAGTCCTCATCCCAGGGTGGCATCGTATGAGTTACCGATATGTTGACTACACTTGGATGTCAACAGAGCTCGAATATTGCATTCGCAAGCTACATTCTATCGTCGGGAATGCGGTCACTGAAGGACGATACATGGTCTTCGGTGTCGGATCATCCCAACTCCTAACTGCAGCGCTTTATGCGCTTTCCTCTCAAAACTCTTCTTCACCATCCAACGTCCTCGCTACCATACCCTACTATCCGGTAACAAGTTTTATTTAATATCTACAGAAATATTTACTCCCATTTTAATTATTTAGTTAATATATATATATATAATTAGATTTGTTGTTGATCATAGATGTACAAGGGCCAAACTGTGTTATTTAACTCTGAGAATTTTGACTTTGGAGGAGACACAAACTCGTGGCAATCAAACAATTCAACAAATAACAAGGACGTGATTGAATTTGTAACCTCGCCAAACAATCCAGATGGAGAGTTGAAGAAACCGATTATTGGAGGGAAGACGATATACGATCATGCCTATTTTTGGCCACAGTTTACACCCATCCCAGGCCCCTCGGATCATGATCTCATGATCTTTACCCTTTCGAAGCTCACTGGACATGCCGGTGTTCGTTTTGGGTATGTGCTTTGTTTACTAGCTTATAATTGATTTTGTATTAAAAATAATTACATGTTGATAATAGGTGGGCGATTATTAAAGATAAAGATGTATATGAGAAGTTTTTGAACTATATCATGGTTGTTGATTTGGGGATCTCAAAGGACACACAACTAAGAGTTTTGAAGCTTTTAAAAGTAGCAATTGAAGATGATGGAAAACCGCTTTTTCAATTTGCTTACAACTTAATGAGGGAGCGATGGGATAGGTTGACTTCCCTCTTGTCAAAATCATCAAGATTTTCAATCCAACAAAGACATCCTTTGCACTGCAATTTCTTCAACGAAACTAGGTTACCATCCCCAGGTAATTCTATTTCATGCAACTATATGTACTATATGCTTCATGTTACACTTAAACTTTTTAAATAAGCAATTTTTTAACCTCAATATAATATCCTTCTATCAAAGAGTATTGGATTTAAATAATCCCAACTATCAGCTATATTGGCAGCCACCAATCCCAACTAAGGAAATTTGTGCTCGTGGTCTTACCTTTTAACATATTATCCACCAATGGACCATGACTAACATAGTGCCTGCCATTTAACAATCAACTATTAGCTACCACTGGTCCAAACGAATGTGGCATGCTAGTGTGGGAAATTCTCTCTTGCGTGTCAAATTCTTTCTTAGTATTTCGTTAGTTATGATCCGTTAGTGCACAATACATTAAAAGGTGGGACCGTTAGTTCACATTTTGTTAGTTGGGACCCTTGGCGGTTAATTACTAATAGTTGGGATTATATAAATCCAATACTCATTCTATTTATAATGGTGTTAACGCAGCTTATGCATGGGTAAAATGTGAAAGAGAAGAAGAGGAGGATTGTAGTGCAGTGCTAGAAGCTGGAAAAATCATAAGTTCGGGTGGAAGCGTGTTTAGTGCCAAAGATCGTTATACGCGACTTAGTCTCATCAAGAGCCAAGATGACTTTGAGTTGCTTATGAAGCGACTCACCAAGCTTGTGTCTCTTGAAAATGGTAGCATTGAGACTATGTGAAACGCTCAAATGAATTATTGGTTTAGGAAATAAGAAATAACATAAGCTTGTTGGAACATTGTTTAGGCAATCTTAATCTAGTTGCCTATTTGTGTGTATATGCAATTTATTCATTTGGATGTGTATGTAAAAAAGAATATATTCATAGTTATACAATTTACATAAATTCAAATATTACATATTTTTCAAGTTTAAATGTATTTACAATACAATATAAGGTTGTTGGAACATTGTTTAGGCAACCTTAATCTAGTTTCCTATTTGTGTGTATATTTGTATTATTATAGCTTACGCTTGGAAAAAATGTGAAAAAGAAGAAGACGAAAATTGTGATTTGTGGTACAGTGCTAGAAGAAGGAAAAATGATAAGTCGGAGTGGAAGCTTTTTTAGTGCCTAAGATCATTATTCTCGACTTAGGTAGTGTTTGATATGATGGAATGGAAGGATGAATGAAATTGATCATTACGAGGTAATGAAAAATAGTGTGTTTGGTTGGTTAAAGGAATGATGAAATCACCCATTCCACAAGGCATTCTATTCCCTAAAAACCATTCCATCCATCCCCCATGTTTTTTTTTTTCATTCCATCTCTCATTCACCCTGTACTAACAACATATAACCCACCACCACCACCATCATCAGCACCCACCACCACGCTACCGCCACATATTACCACCTACCATCACCACCACCAACCACCGCCATTACTCACCATCATCGTCCGCCCACCATCACGGCCATCCACCTCCACCTTCCACCATTGCCGCCACCCACCACCGCCGCTACCGCCACATATCACTACCCACCATACCAAAGAGATAACTTTAGTTGGTTATGCAACGACTCACTGAGATAGTGTCACTTGAAAATGGTAGCATTGAGACTACGTGAATAACTCAAATGAATAATTGGTTTATGGTAAAGAAATAATATAAGCTTAATAGAGAAGTGTTTAGATTAATCTATATTAGAATATTAAATTAAATATAAAATATTATAAGAGTCAATGGTTTTTATTAAGTTGATTAGGAGAGTCAATGGTCTTTGCTAGGTTGACTAGGTGTAACAACCGGCAAAAATAAGGTAAATCCGTACTAATTAATTAATGTGTAATTCACGTAATTAAGTGCAAATTCGTGTTAATTGTTTAACTAAGGCCTTAGAGAATAGTAAATTCCCCATATGATGCATAGGAATGCACACGTTTAATAGTAAAACATGATAGGATCATGTGCGAATAAACTTATCCGGTATGGACGTTGGTGATTACCCGGTAAAAATTAAATAAACGAAAAGGATCCCGAACACTCAGGATATAAAATAAAGGGTATTTTCACAAAATATAATGTGTTTTGGAACTCCAAAACCATAAGTGAAAACTTTACATACAAATCTCCCTGTAACGAATAAAGTGTGCGTACCGCACCCAGTACGCATATAACTCATAATTTCACCCAGCAAGAGCCTAATTAACCAATCAACACTTAAACTAGGCTATGTTTAAGGGTTATTAGAGGCACTTATAATGTCCGAATAACACGCGATTAAAATCCGAAAAATACCCGAATGACACCCGAACGTTAAAGGATGAAACTTAACATATTATTAGCAAATATTTTGTGTTGTGGACCCCACCAAACCCACCCCAAGAACTGACCCCCAACCCTCCCCATGCTTGCAAACTTCTTATTGTACTTAACAATCCAAGGAAAGGTCATTTGTGTGTATGGGGTGATCTATGATATGATTTTATATGTAGATTACTTGTCCTAGCAAGATAACACAAACCTTTCTTTTCTTTTAAAAACCCTCGGCCAAAACACCCCAAAGAAATCCTCCCAAGATCACCCAAGGATCACCCTAGTACACTAACAATCTTTTTAAATCCAAGCTAGATCATGCTTGATATTATTGTGTCCTTAAGATCACAAAAGAATCCCTTCTTTGGCTAGCAAAAACTCACGGCCAAACCCTCTTTAAAACACAATCCTTACAAGATTTAACTAGTACAAGTGCATCCATATTTCAAGGGATTTAATATCCAAGGGAGATTACATACAATCTTGGGAGATCATGAAGGATTATAAAGGAAACAAGTGAGTGTATACTTGATCAAACAAAGCAAAAATCCTCTTCTTTTTCTTTTCCTTGGCTGTGGGCTTGCAAGACCACACACATTTTCTTTCAAGTTTAAACACCTCCAAATCACTCATAAACATCCATCTTTCAAACCCCCATTGTGTGTTTCAAGCTTGGAGCTTAACCACTTAGGAAGAACACACTAAACCCCATCAAAATCAAGCATTGTTAGCTTCCCTAGCCTTGTGCTAGTTGTAAGTATTCTTGATCTTGTTTTGTCTTTAAAAGTTTATGTTTAATAGCTTGAAGCAAGTTGTACATGGGGTGAACTTGAATAAGCTTTTCATAATAAAACATATGGTTTTAAAGACTAAAATGGTGTTAAGATAGTGTGAAATGGCCGAAAATATGGTGATGGATGTTAAGTATTCTTGTAGTTTTTATAAAGTTCATGAATACTTGAAGAAAATGGTGATTTAAATATAACTTGTTATTAGAACTTGAATGAACTTAAAAATGGTTTTAATCATCTTAACATAAGGATATAAGACTTGTTATAATATTGCTTTTGTTAGTAAATAAGTTATACAAAAATTACATTATCAAAGTCTACAAACTTGAAAGATATAATTTGGACATGTTGGACAAAATACACTAATTACACTTATTAGTAGCCTTAATAAGATGATATAAGACTAATAAAAGTGTTGAAACATGAAAATAAACTAACATGACAAAAATGATCCATTAAATCTACTAGTTTAGTAGGAAATTGCTAATCTTGGAAGATAGAATGAAAAAATGCAACATTTATAAGTTAAAGGACTATTTTTGTAACTTTAAAAGTTGAGGGACTAAAAATGATATTTTTAGAAACTTGTGTCTAAAAATATAACTATGAAAAGTTTGGTGTCAAAAGTGTAAATAATAATTTTCCAAGATAGATTTGGTAAATACTAGTAATTATACACATGTATCTTGTATAAAAGTGTATTTTTATAAAATAGAGTTTTATAAAAATATGGACTTTTCTAACATATGGATATATATATATATATATATATATATATATATATATATATATATATATATATATAAACAAAGGTTTTTATAAAAATGTTAGACAAATTAAAAACTTGGGAGAACTTATATAAAAATGAACACTTCTATATAAATGGGAATATAAAAGTGTTGGAGCATTTTTATATATAAGTTACCAAGTCTTGTGTTAAAAATACAAAAGTATTTATAAAACTTTCAAGTAGAAATAAGACGTAAAAACGGACGAACGAGAAAAGTGTCATTACATCAATATGAGTATAAATATATTTAAGGATTTAAAATATATGATTTGGGTGAAAAATACATAACACTTTCCTAAGTGTTGGAAAATATTCGTAGGAGAAAAGTAACGTAAATAATCTAACGATTAAACGTTAAACAAGTGTATGGACTTAACAAGGAAAATATATATATATTCGACTCGACGAAATCCTAGTATATTTATTTAATGAGAAAGTAAATATACGGGGAGGTAAGCCGAGTCGAGTGAAGAAAACAATATATATATATATATATATAAGTATACCGAATCAACGAGACCTTAGTATATTTATTTAAATGGGAAAGATAAATATGCGGTAAAGTGAGTCGAGTCGAGCGTAAAAAATATATTATCGAACGACACGACCTTAGTATATTTATTTAAATGGGAAAATAAATATGCGGTAAAGTGAGTCGGGTCGAGCGTTAAAAATATTATATTGAACGACACGATCTTAGGTATAATTATTTAAAGGGAAAAATAATTATACGTTAAGTGAAGTTGAGTCGAGGATAATATTATACAAGTTAAGAAATATTAATGAGAATATAAGTAACTTGTAAAAAAAGGGTAATCCATCACCAATGGACCAAGGATACACGTTTAATTAAACGGGGAATTGGATTAAAGCGTGGTTTGGGAGTTGGGTGTACAACTTGCCGAAACACATGCACTATAGGTTTAGTGGCTTATACGTCTAGGACGTTTGTAGGTGTTGACCTCAAGCAAACTATTCTCTACTCAGGCCCGTGCACTTGTTGAGGTGAGTTTCACGGCCCCATTTTAAACTGTTTTACGTTTTTTGGGGGAAAGATATGTTAGGGAAAATGTGTGACAGGATAATTACTTGAGTTGTGATCGCCACTCGGGGTTGAGACCTCTCTTCTGTAACCATTAATTCAGGGAAATGGAACCGAAGGAATATTTGGATAGTACTATTGGTGCCTGATAAGGCCCACCCCTAATCGATAGCGTCGATTATGCATCGACGTATACCAGGGGTGCATGTATTCTGAAATTAAGTCGTTGGATACCGAGAAAAGACTTGGAGCGGGGCATTATTATTAGTCTTGGTTTCTGAAGAAACAATAAGTAACACGGTGATTAATACTAATCACCGGGTGGTTTATACTTATGTAACTACAAGCTTAATCCTTTACCCAAACCGTGATGGTTAACCCGTTTGGAGATTTAATGTGTGTGAGGTGTGTTAGAAGTGTGTGAGAACACGAGAGTTAAGTGGTTCGGTCTTTAATGACCTACGTCCACTGTAAGTACACCGGAATATTATTAAGAATGAGAGATTACAAGGATTGTATGTGGTTGTTGTGGCTATTTCTGAATGAGAATACAAGGATTGTATGTAATCCTATTTATAGGCATCGAAGTGGGCTGCATGGAAAAGCCCACAGGTGACACCATTGGCCTGGGCCCAACTGAGGCCCAAGTCCATGGTCCTTCTGAAATTGGCGGGAAAGGCTGATCACTGTTGATGACGTCACGCTACAGTGTGGTCGTTGTTGTAGCTGGACACGTGGCGGGTTTCCGGTGGTGCATAGTGATGCTGTACTTGCTACAGTACTCAGGCTATCTCTGCCGTCTGATGTGATGTCTGACAGTTGGCGAGGTAATGCCTGCTGGTCACTGTTCGACGACAGCATGCACTGTGTAGCCGTTCTCCTATTGCACTATCTGCCACGTGTCCTTCTCCTGCTGGTGCGTACACTGACATAAATCTTTATGAATCTTCCTTTTGTCGTTCTTTGTACCTCGTATGAAAAGTGCTAAGGGAAGATTCCGCGCGTGGTTGTACGCGCGTATCAGGTAATGTCTGCTGCTTATCATGTCTTGGCGCGCGAGGCTCGTTGATTACTTGTCCTAGCGCGGGTGCGTTGTTCCGTCGTGGTTTGGCGCAGGGTTGCTGTTTCATGGGGATAGGGATGCCTTTCGGATTAGGCTCCCTATCCCTTCATGTCCCCCTAGTCTAGGACTGCTCCTGCTCGCTGGTGAGAAGGTGGAGTGCTAGACTCAAAATATGTTGGTCGCGGATGAAAGCTCATCTGCTTGTGTTTGGCTCTTGAATGTGTTCCAACGCGGACTCTTGAAAAGTTCAGCGGGAAACGTCTTTTGCAAGTTTACGTCAAGTTTCCGCTGAGAAGGACGTTCTCCGCCTTACCTTTGCAGGAGTTTGGGCGGGGAACGTCTTTTGCAAATTTACGTCAAGTTTCCGCTGAGAAGGACGTTCTCCGCCTTGCCTTTGCAGGAGTTGGGCGGGGAACGTCTTTTGCAAATTTACGTCAACTTTTCGCTGAGAAGGACGTTCTCCGCCTTGCCTTTGCAGGAGTTGGGCGGGGAACGTCTTTTGCAAATTTACGTCAACTTTCCGCTGAGAAGGACGTTCTTCGCCTTACCTTTGCAGGAGTTGGGCGGGGAACGTCTTTTGCAAATTTACGTCAACTTTCCGCCTTGAAATTAAATGCTGCTGGGGTCATTAATGCGGGTCTGGAGTTTGTGATAAATTCTAAATCATTGACATTCAATTTGTCTCTCATAAATTGGAGTAAATGCGCCTGGAATTCGAATGATCAATAACTTCTGATGGAAGTTTAATTGTTGCTGACGTGTTCAGTGATTGTCTGGTTGTGCAGACTGAGGGACGTCACATCGTGGTTGCAGTTACCAATATTTCGCCTGGTGTCAGGAGCGTGGGACGTCACGCGCCTGACGTTTTGTCTTCATGGTTGAGATTGTGCCACGTGTCACTGGGCACGTGTCTTTTGTCAGGCGCGTGGGTTCCCACGCGCCCACCTTGTAGATAATGTGAGATCTTGCGACACGTGTCGATCATCTGGGGTGTGTGCAGTGTATAACTGTCACACACTACCATCTGAACCGTCCGTCCATGTCATTGACACGTGTCGCCATCTCGTTCTTTGAATTTGAAAAGGTGTGACGGTTGGTGCCTCCCTGGCGGGTCCCACCGTCATTAATGCGATGATTATATAAACCCCATTAGGGCTCATATGAACGGTTACATTCATATATCCTTCTTCTCCCTACTGTTCTCTTTTTTCTCTCAAACTTCCGGTCACCTTCTTTCTTTGAAGTTTCCGTTTAATCTTCAAAGATCTCACTGATCTTGAAGATTCATTGTTGAAACTTCAAGTTTCTTCTTGTTTGATTTCTTGCACCGTTGTCTTCTGTTTCTCAGATTCGTTAAGTCTTCGTGTCTTCTTGAAGTTTCCGGCAAATCTTCAAGTTTTCCGATTATCTTTTCTAGTTTCCGGTGACTTTTATTTTGACAATGTCTGAAGTTCCGGTGAGTCCGTCGCCATCCACCGAGGATGTTAGGATGGAGCCGGCTGTGGAGGAGGTAGTGGAGGAAGAGGTTCTTGTCGAACATGGCAAGATAAAGGAGAGGAAATTGATGTACAACACCTATTGTGTTTGGAGTCAGGAGGCCTTCAACCGGTTCTGTATTATGTACGGTATTCTGCTGGAGTGGGAGCCCACCCTTCCGTCTCCGACCAGCACTGTTCTCTCTGCCGGTAGCCGTCGGTTGGCATTGTATGAGGCCCACTTTGCTAAGTGTGGATTCCGCCTGCCATGTACCCGCTTCCAGATTGACACCATGGTGGCCTATGGCGTTGGGCCTACACAACTAACCGCCTTCGGGCTTCTGAGGTTAGTTCATTTTGAAGCTTCATGCCGCGCCTTAGACATTGAGCCAACCGTTGAACGGTTCAATGTCTTCTACTTTATGGCGCGAGACGAGATGTGGTTCTCGTTCAAGCCACGCCCAAAGGTGCCGCCTATGGCCACTCACACTCCTAAGTCCTTGCATTGGGCGAAGGAGAAGTTTTTCTTTGTGAAGAGGGGTGTGATCCCCATCAGTCTCCCCTGGAAGGTTATAGGGGATGGGCAGCGTGTAGCGGACATGGCTGTGCCCAAGGATTTCAAGAAGCAGGCTTGGTTCCTTACCCTTACCTCCAATGCCACCAAGCTGGAATTCAACAATTTGACAGAGGGCATCTTTTTCCTTCTTGGAATGAGCCGCCTTGGCATCCGCGCGGGCAAAGAGCCTTATATTGCGGAGGAGGGTATGTACTTTATTTTTTTTTTTCTTTTGTGTTTTCTGCGCAGTTTCCCTTATTGTTTATTGTTGTAGGTGTGGATAAGTTCCAATTTTATGTTGCCCACAAAGAGAAGGGTATCAAGTGGAGGCCTTTGGCGGAGGGTCAGACTTCTTATATAGATGCGTTTGCTGACCGCTTCTACTATCCTGACCTCACCACCGCGCCCAAGCCTTATTATACAACCGGTGAGTCTTCGGATCCTTTCGGCACTAGCGTTTTTGGAGATGATTCTACTGAGTTTTCAGTAGAGATCGTTTCGCCGCTGAACTCGTCCGCGGGGCGTGGACGTTGGAAACACGCGCCGCGGAGGCATGGGTATCGAGCAAAGGTTGCTCTTTCTGACTCGGGTTCTTCCGTTTCAGCAGGAGAGGCTGTAAAGGGGCGCCGACGGCGGAAGGATGGGCCGCCCTCGGAAGATGAAGAGGAAACTGAGTCCTCTCAGCTAGAGAGGCGGAAGAGGGCTCGTCCTGATAGTGCTGCGACCAGCAGTGTTGCTGCTGCGGAGGGTGTGTCTCCTGCCTCGGCTGGTGGGGGCGAGAGTGGGGGTGCCACTCAAATCTCTGAGTCAGTGGCGGCTTCAGAGACTGTTGCTGGGGGCGCTGGCAAGCAGAAAGTTAGCTTTGCTGGGGAGCAAGGAGGGAGCGCCCCCGTTTTTTCTGTAGGGATCAGCGCTGCCCCGACTCGACAGCCTCTGTTCCAGAAGCTGATAAAGAAGAAAGCGCCTAGTAAGCAATGCTTATTTTCCTTTGGAATTTTTAACTTTGAATTTTTCTCTTAATATTCTGTTTTGCTTTGATAGTGTCGCCCAAGATAACTCCTACCCCTCCTCCTGCGTCTCCATCTGCGGAGGCGGCTCAGGTAGAGGAGGAAAGGCTGTGGAGAGAACAAGAGGTGGCGCGAGAGCAGGTGGAAGCCGATGAAGCCTTGCAAAAGGCTGAGGCTGAGCGGGTCGCCGCCGCTGCAAGGAAGCAGGCGGAGGCCGATGAAGCCCTTCGGAGGGCTGAGGCCGCAAGAGTTGTTGCTGCCAATGAGGCCAAACGAAAGGCTGAGGCAGAGAAGCAAGCAGAGGCGGAGCGGCTTCATCTTCAAGAGCAACTATTTCTTGAGGAGAAGGCTCGGCTTCTGAGGGAGCGCGAAGACCGTGAGTGCGCTGCTGCTGAGACCCAAGACAGGATCCATGAGTCTGATGGGTTTGAGAGAGCGCTCATGGAGCAAGGCGTTGCTGGTGCTAGCGGTGGCTCACGCCAAACTCGGCGTGAGTCATCAAGGGTTGGTGAGGGGCCATCAGGAGTTTATGATGGCTCCTGTTGGGCTGGTGGTGATGCTATCTGGCGGCCTCGCTGGACGATCAGGGAGAATACCTCCTTTTCGAACTCCCTGGCCGCCCTCGAATTTGTCAGCGAGGTGGTGCCTCCCTACGAGCGCACTCACTAAGATTTGTTGAGTCGTCAGGACCTCATTGCCGCCTTGTGCGTTAATCAGGCGACTCAACTTTCTATGATGGACTCGCTGCGCCGCCGAGATTCGGCGGTGTGGGAGGATATCGAGAGGGTGGAGGCGGAGAAGGCAAGCCTTGCGGAGAAAGAGGCTGCCTTCAAGGCAGAAATTGCCAAGTACCGCCGTCGTGCCCATGACGCTGAAGCAAAAGTCTCCAAGCTTGAGGAGGATGCAGCTGCTGGAAAGCGCCGTTGTGCAGAGTCTTGGAAGAAGGCCAACCTCGAAAAGATGAAGTTAAAGGATACTCTGGCTGAGGTACAGGAGGAGAGGCGGACGGCGGTCCGCAAGCTGGAGGAGAAAAGCAAGGCCCTCACCGAAAGGACCGCTAAATATGTGGAAATGCGCAAGGAGCTTGAGTCCAAGGACGCGGCCCTTGTTGCAGCCATGGAGCGCGTCTCTTTCTTGGAACAAGAGAGGGTCCAGATCCTTGGGGCGAAGGAGGATTTGGAGCGGGACTTAGATTCCTCTGACCAGGCTCGTATTGCGGCCGTCAAGGAGTGCCAGGCGGCCCAACACTTGCTGGAGGAGGCGGTCACTGCTCAGACCCAGATGCAAAATTCTATCCACTGGCTGATGACGGATGGAATGAATGGGGTATGTCCTTGCACCTACTTTGTTGTTGATTCTTGTTGCTTGCAGGTAGTTAACTTTGTGTTTTCTCTTCAGGTCTTTAAAAGATTTTGGCAGGAGCCCAAGTTGGGCGATCAGGTTGCCTCCATTGCTGCCGCCGCACAAGCTTTTGGATATGGCGAGGGCTATGCGGATGGTTTCCTGACTGCCCAAGGTGATGGGCGGCTTGAGGACGCCGATCATTATGGCAAGCCGCTAAAGGAGGAATATGAGGCGGAGCTGGCCAAATTTGAAGAGATTGACTTTCCTATCCTCCAAGTTATTGCTGAATGCAACAACAGCGCGGATCCCCTTGCTGCCTTGAAATACTTTATCGACAAATCTGATGAGTTGGCGAGGGCTGCGGGCGGGGATCCTTCTGGCGGGGGCTCTTCTGGGGCGCATGATGAGTAGGCGCTGTACTTGTAATTTTCTTTTCAATCTTGTAAATATGAAGGTTTTTAAGTCCCTTTTTTAATGAAATTGTAAGTTTGTTATATTGTGTTTATTCTCGCTCCAACTTTTACTTATTTAACCAAGTCGTCACACGGTGTGTAAGTGTAAGTTTGGGGCGCGCACTGGGCTAGACAGTCCGACATTTTGTACATGCATTTTTGCCTTGAAGACTGTAGTGAAGCGCGACTTGTGCCATGGAGTCCGAGTTAGGCGCGTAAGAACCTTGCCTAGAAGACCGTTTGGCCGCGTTTTATGTGGTGCGTCTTCCTCTTGTCCGAACTGTAAGTTCTTGAAGACAAGGGATTGTGTGCGCACGTGTGCTAAGCGGGCTGATTGGTCCGACAAGTAAATCTGTCTTGAAGACCATGGCGCGTCGTCCAAGTGTAAGATGTATAAGCCCGACGTGCCAGTGGCGCGTCTTGAAGGCTTATCTTACTACATTGGCTCGCGGTTTTTGGCCCGACAGGATTTTGCCTAAGTCTTGAAGACCCTGGCGCGGAAAAACAAGTAGAAACACATATATATGAAACTTTTTCATTAATGATATGGCGTGTGTAGCCATCTTACAGTTTTACAAGTAGCAGCGTCTTAACTGTGCGCCGTTCCAAGATCGCGGGATGGGGGTGCCATCTAGCCTTTCCAACGCATAGGCGCCTTTGCCTAGCACTTCTTGTATTTTGTATGGCCCCTCCCAAGTCGGAGCTAGTTTCTCTGGTTTCTCGGCGTTAGAGGCTTCGTTGTTGCGGAAGACGTAGTCCCCGATCCTGAACGTGAGCTCTTTGACCCGCTTATTGTAGTACTGCTCTAGTTGAGTTTTATATCTTGCCTCTTTGATTGCCGCGAGATCGCGGCGTTCTTCTAATAGGTCAAGGTTCATGCGGAGCTCTCTGTCATTGTCTGTTGTTTCGGCCATTAGCACTCGTGCGGTAGGATAAGTCATTTATGCGGGAATCACTGCCTCGGAACCGTACGTTAGGCTGAACGGCGTTTCGCCGTTACTTGTTTTTGTGAGGGTGCGGTAGGCCCATAAAACGTGCGGCAGTTCGTCTACCCACCCTGTCCTCTTGGTTCCAAGCCTTGTCTTGATACCTTCAACGATTATGCGATTGGCCCTTTCCACTTGACCGTTGCCTTGCGGATGCGCAACGGATGTGAATATTTGTTTTACACCCATTTGAGCCAACCATTCTTGAAGGGATTGGTCTTCGAACTGTGTACCATTGTCGCTGACCAGCTGCATCGGTAAACCAAATCGGCAAATAATGAACTCCCAGAGAAATTTCTTGACATGCGCGCCATCGATCTTGGCCAGAGGCTTTGCCTCGACCCACTTAGTAAAGTAGTCGATGGCTACGATTAAATATCTGACGTTGCCCGGGGCTGTTGGGAATGGCCCAACCAAATCGACAGCCCATTTCTGGAACGGCCATGCCGCTGTAACGGGCACCAAGTTGTTCTTGGGACACAAGGTGTTCGGGGCGTGGCGCTGGCAACTGTCGCATTTGCGCAACTCGTTGACCGCGTCCACGTCCATGCCGGGCCAGTAGTACCCTGCGTTCATCAATTTTGCTACTACCATCCTTGGGCCAGCGTGTATCCCGCATATTCCCTCATGTACGTCTCTGAGGAGGGACGCGGTGTCTGTGGAGTCCACGCATCGTAACAGTGGCCCTAGGTAAGATCGACGGTAAAGAGTGCCTTCTATGAGTCGGTAATGTAAAGCCTTGTGTTGGATCTTTCGGGCTTCTAATTTGTCATCAGGTAGGATTCCAGAAGATAAGAAAGCTTTGATTGGGGTCATCCAGGACGCGTTGCCTGTTTGGATGACATGGACTTGTCGCAGCGGGACGGATGGTTTTTCAAGGACTTCAACTCGCACCTCTTTGGCCATGTGTGCGAAGACTGTGGATGCCATTTTACTCAGCGCATCGGCTGGTTTATTCTCACTGCGCCGGACGTGCTCGACGGTGCATGAGTCGAACCGTCGCATGAGTTGTTTGGCTTGCTCCAGGTATAAGGCCATGGTTTCGTCCTTTGCATCGTATGATCCATTGATCTGTCGCGCGACAAGTAGTGAGTCGACGTGTGCCTCGACGTGCCTGGCCCCCATTTTTTCCGCAATGCGGAGGCCTGCTAGCAACGCTTCGTATTCCGCCTCGTTATTTGTGCTTTTAAAATCGAGGCGGATGGCGTACGTGAACTCGTGTTTATCTGGGCTGATGAGGTGTAGTCCTGCGCCGGCGCCGTCGTCATTAGAGGCCCCGTCTGTGAATAGGGACCATTTTTGTGACGGGTCATGCGCTGGCGCGGGTGATTCTTCGGCTTTGCATTCTTGGACTTTATCGGCCGGTATCTCTGTAGCGAAGTCCGCGAGTATCTGTCCTTTGATTGCGGGCCGGGGTTTATAATTGATCGTATGTTCCCCCAACTCGATAGCCCATTTGGCTAGGCGGCCGGACAGTTCGGGTTTGGCGAGGATGTCATTTATCCGATAGTCCGTGAGGACGTTTATCGGGTGGCCCTGAAAGTACCTGCGGAGCCTTCTAGACGCATGAACAAGTGCTAGAACCAGCTTTTCCATTATTGTGTACCTTGTTTCCGCATTTAACAATGTGCGGCTGACGTAGTAAATTGGCGTTTGCACTCCTTTGCGCTCAACTATCAGAACTGCGCCTATCGCTCGTTCCGTGACGGAGAGGTAAAGCGTAAGCGGTTCTTTAGGAAGCGGCGCTGTTAGTGTCGGGAGGTTCATTAGGCACTGTTTCATTGCCTGGAATGCTGATTCCGCCTCTGGAGTCCAGCGGAAGTTGCTCTTCTTTAAGCAGTTCTTCAAAGTGTCCACGAACGGGAATGATTTTGAAGCATAGTTTGACAAGAATCGGTTTAGGGCCACCAGGCGACCCATTAATGTCTGTACTTCTTTGACGGAAGCGGGAGACGGCATTCTTTCGATTGCTTGTACTTTTTCTGGGTTGGCGCGGAAACCTTCCCGCGTTACAATGACGCCTAAAAACTTGCCCTCTTCCATCCCGAATGAACATTTGCTTGGGTTCAACTTCATGCGCACTTTGCGCAATTGATTGAACGTCTGTTGGATATCTCGAAGCATGTCTCCTTCATCCTTGCTCTTGATGACCAAGTCATCAACATACACCTCCAATCGAACGCCGATTTCATTGATGAAGGCCGTGTACATGAGACGTTGGTTTGTTGCGCCCGCGTTTTTCAGACCGAAAGGCATCTTGGTGTAGCAGAAGATGCCCGCGTCCGTTCGGAACGCAGTTTTGTCTTCATCTTCCTTGGCCATTTGGATCTGGTGGTAACCTTTATATGCGTCCAAGAAGCATTTGAACCGATATGGGGCGAGCGAATCCACCTTTAGGTCAATTTCTGGCAGAGGGTAACAATCTTTGGGACACGCCTTGTTGATATCTTTGTAATCGACGCACATGCGCCAGCCTCCGTTAGCTTTGGCGACCATGACAGGATTAGCCACCCAGGTTTGATATCTGATAGGGCGAAGGATGCCCGCGTTGAGCAGCTCGGTGACTTGTTCATTCATGGCCTTTGTTTTCTCCGGGCCCATACTGCGTTTCTTTTGTACTATGGGCTCTACGGAGCGGTAGACGTTGAGCCTGTGCTCCGCTATTTCGCGGGGAACACCCACCATGTCTGCTGGTTGCCACGCGAAGACATCCATATTGCTGATCAGAAGTTGCTTCAAGTGATTGCGTATGGTTTCGGAGATTTCATGGCCAATGATCACCGTTTGCTCCGGCAATTTAGGGTTCAGCGCCCATTTTTCCGGCTCGGTGCGGCGTTTGTTTTGACCATCTTAGGAGGCTTGGCGGCTTCAGTGGTGTGGCAGTCTTTATTGGCTCTGATGAAGGCAATGCCTGTCTTGGTCGGAAAACCGACCATCGCGTGCGCCGTTGAAGCGTTGGCGTTAAAGCGCGCGATGCCTTCCCGACCCAGTAGAATGTCATGATTTGAAGTGGCTGGTAAAACCATAAAGTCACGTATCTCTGTGCGCTCGTGGGTGCCATCGGACCATGTGACTGGCAGGGAGAGCATGCCCCGCGGCATGATGGTCTCATGAATGAAACCTGAGATTGGCTCGTTGACCGGTACGAGCTTTGCCTTGTCTTCTGCATCCAATTGTTGGAAACATTGCTCGTACATGATATCTGTGCTGCTGCCGCCGTCTAAGAACATGTACCGCGTGCGGTAATGTCCGAAAACGGCGGTTATGACTAGTGGGGCGGTGCAGGAGGCGCCGCCTCTGACTTTTGGCATGAGGACATCGGCCTCCTTCCATGAGTCATCGAGTGGTTGCAGACGGGTGCGCTTGCCGTGCTGGGTGTTCTTGCCACGCTTGGTCATGTTGCAGTGATGACGAGGGACGAGTGTGGCGGCATGAGTGTTGAGGTCACGGATTTTCTTTCGCGACCCCTCCCCTTGATTTTCATCGCCCGCATTACCCTTGCCAGTGCGATGGACGTTCTTTACCAAATGGCCCAGTTGCCCCGACTTCAGTGCGGCCTCGATCTCCATCTTTAGGCTATAACAGTTGTCTGTGAGATGACCGAAGTCATTGTGGTACTCACAGAACTTGCTTCGGTCCACGTTCCTTCGTTTCCCCAAGGGGTTGGCTTCTTTCAGCGTGACTTTCTCTGTTTTCAAGACCTGGGATGGTGTTTTTGTCAGCGGGGTCCAATCGTGGTTTTTCTTTGAATGTCCACGCTGATCCCGCGATTGCTTGTTACTGATGAGTTGGCGGGCATCACCCGCGGGGGAGTACTTTCCCTCGTCGGCGGTACCCGAGATGCGGCTCCAGACAGATTTATTTTTGTGTTTATTATTATTATGGTGTTGCGGCTGGAAACCGTGCATCTGGTTGAAAGATTTTTCGGAGGAGGCATATATTTTCGCGGAGTGGATGAGTTCATCCCAGGACTCCGGAATACCGTCTTTTCCCGTGAGGCATTTCATTAGCTCTGGGCTTCGTACGTTATGTATGAATGCCGCCCGGGTAAGCTCCTCCCCGCAGCCTATTTGCAAAGCCTCCTTGTTGAATCGAACTATGAAATCTTCGATGGATTCATGATCGTGTCGACGACATAACAAAATATGCGCCTTGTCCTTCTTGTGTTTGCGCAAGTGTGAAAAGTGGTTTCCAAACTTGTCGGTGAGGTCGTCGAAATCCTTAACGCTCCCGGCGGGGAGATTGTCGAACCAGACTCTAGCCGCACCGGTTAAAGTCTGTGCAAACAGATGGCACCAGACCTGGACGGGCCAGTCTACCGACATACCTGCGCACTCAAAGTCATGCACATGGTCATCCGGGTCATGCAGGCCATCGTATCTACCGATGCTGCTAGGAAGCTTAGCTTTCCTTGGTATTTTGGCTGTCGCTATGCGAGCGACAAACTTTGATTTTTCGGCGAAAGCTTTTGGTCTAAACGGCCTGACCAAGTCGTCGTCCTCGTCGTTATGACGCGAGCGATGACGGTGTTTCTTTCCATTGTAGTCAGAGTCGCTGCTAGACGACTCATAGCCATCCGGCTCGTCACGTGACTTCGCGCGGCCCCGAACCCTGGCATCTCCGCCGAGTTCCCCGCTACGACCGTCATCGTGAGTGGCCGGGTCTTTCTTCTTGTACCCCTTTTTGGCTGGGGTTTCGTAAGTAAGGATTTTGCCCTTTTTCTTGGCTTGTTGCAAGAGTTTGCATTGATATATTGCGGCACTTTTGGCGTTTTGACGAAGGAGCCACTGGTCCGGGTCCTCCTCAGAACCGCCATCACTGTCATCACCCGAGTCTACGTCCCGGATCTCAACGTCCGGTTCGAGACGTGAAGTGGGTTGTTTGACGACAGTGTGTGGTGTGTTTTGGTTTTCCGGGGACCGCGTGTCTACGTCCCCGGTATGGTTAAGGGCAGAAGTGTTAGGGTTGGGTTCAGCCATGGGTGGGTTAAAAGATGAGTTAATAGGGCTGTTCTAACCCACGGATGGCGCCAATGAAGAAACAATAAGTAACACGGTGATTAATACTAATCACCGGGTGGTTTATACTTATGTAACTACAAGCTTAATCCTTTACCCAAACCGTGATGGTTAACCCGTTTGGAGATTTAATGTGTGTGAGTGTGTGTTAGAAGTGTGTGAGAACACGAGAGTTAAGTGGTTCGGTCTTTAATGACCTACGTCCACTGTAAGTACACCGGAATATTATTAAGAATGAGAGATTACAAGGATTGTATGTGGTTATTGTGGCTATTTCTGAATGAGAATACAAGGATTGTATGTAATCCTATTTATAGGCATCGAAGTGGGCTGCATGGAAAAGCCCACATGTGACACCATTGGCCTGGGCCCAACCGAGGCCCAAGTCCATGGTCCTTCTGAAATTGGCGGGAAAGGCTGATCACTGTTGATGACGTCACGCTACAGTGTGGTCGTTGTTGTAGCTGGACACGTGGCGGGTTTCCGGTGGTGCATAGTGATGTTGTACTTGCTACAGTACTCAGGCTATCTCTGCCGTCTGATGTGATGTCTGACAGTTGGCGAGGTAATGCCTGCTGGTCACTGTTCGACGACAGCATGCACTGTGTAGCCGTTCTCCTATTGCACTATCTGCCACGTGTCCTTCTCCTGCTGGTGCGTACACTGACATAAATCTTTATGAATCTTCCTTTTGACATTCTTTGTACCTCGTATGAAAAGTGCTAAGGGAAGATTCCGCGCGTGGTTGTACGCGCATATCAGGTAATGTCTGCTGCTTATCATGTCTTGGCGCGCGAGGCTCGTTGATTACTTGTCCTCGCGCGGGTGCGTTGTTCTGCCGTGGTTTGGCGCAGGGTTGCTGTTTCATGGGGATAGGGATGCCTTTCGGATTAGGCTCCCTATCCCTTCAGTTTCGTTATGGGCTCAAGTAGATTGTAGGAATTTGCAACTCCTATAATAGTCATAACATGGTATTTCCCAAAAAGTAAAGTTTTGGAAACTAAAACCTGTGAACTCACCAATATTTATATATTGACGATTTTTAACATATCTTTCAGGAAATTGAAAGACAGAGGATGGCATGGCTAGTGGGTCGGGGGATCTCATACCCTTACGTCGGATGATTTGGGAGGGGTTTCGTTATTATTTCCCAAGTGTTGGAATATATTTTGGAAACCTCCTTTAATGTATTAAAACAATTTGGTTTTTGGATATGTAAACGTAAAACTCGGTAACGACGTATTAATAAATGATCCCTTTGATTAATTACTTGTAGTTTGCGTTAATCTTGACTTTATACCATTGAATCGTCACGCCATGTGTTTCCGCCATTGGCGTGGTGTGACACTGGGAGAGTCAATGGCCTTCATATGTTACCCATATTTCTCTCCCTGTATCTCGCTTATTCATCCCTATAAGAAGAGGGACATTGTACAAGGTTATTCGATCAATACAATCAATACCATTGACTTACATGGTATCAGAGCCAGCCTAGGCTCTATACTGTCTCCGCTGCACCACCAGAAAATACAAACCCTAGTCGTCACTGCCTTAGAAAAATACTAGACTGGGCGGCGAGCTGTCACCGCTGCCGTCGCCCTGTCTGACCGCTTTTCCCCTTTTTTCCGTTTGCTAGTTTCACTTTTCTATTCTGTTTTAAATAAGTCTCAATTTTTTGTTCTAGGTTCTTGCCATTATTATCAAATCTATTTTCGGAACACCATAGCATCCCACAGTCGCCGCCATAGTGACCGCCTACCTCCCATCTTATTGATTTCGTTTCTCCGTCATGCCACTCCTTGCCGCCCCGCCGCCGCTGCTTATTGGACTACGGTCCCACGCCGCGCCGCTTACTGGACTACGATCCGCCGCCGCGCCGCTACTTGCCGCCGCTGCCTTGTCGCACTGGAGACCTCATATCGGATAATAGGATCATTAAAGTCGTGGATTTTCATTGAAGATTATGGATTTCAAGATTATGAGATTATGGCAAAAGTTTTGACCAATATTGAAGACTGTTTATTATTATTGTTTATTTTTTTCTATGTTTTGGTTTTTCCAGTCTGAGCTTCTGGTTTCCTTTCGCTTTGACTGCACGAGAGTATTAGAATATTAAATTAAATGTAAAATATTATAAGAGTCAATGGTCTTTATTAGGTTGATTAGGAGAGTCAATGGTCTTTGCTAGAGTGACTAGGAGAGTCAATGGCCTTCATATGTTACCCATATTTATCTTCATGTATCTCGCCTATTCATCCCTATAAAAAGAGGGATATTGTACAAGGTTATTCGATCAATACAATCAATACCATTCACTTACAATCTAATTGCTTGCTTGTGTGTAAATGTACTTAATATCTAGTTTCCTACTTGTGTGTACATGTAACTGGAGAAAAAAAAAACAAAAGATTATGATTCATTCGAATGTGCATGCAATAATACATTCACAGTTTTTTGTATAATTTATACAAAGTTTAGATAGGATATATTTTTTGAAAGTCTCAAATACCCGGTATCATATCCCACATGATGAAAACACGATGGTGCAATATGATTAAACAATCATTTACATGACATCGATGTTGGACATCAAGAACAAGAATCAAGAATCTAAAGCAACATGTATATGAACATGTGCAGGGAAACAAAAGACTTTTATTGATAGGAAATATTGTACAACCCAAAAGTGATTACACATGAATACAAAGGTCCTATATATATACAATTAAGAGGTATGTTTGATGACAGTTATTGGTTGAAACATTGTGTCCTTTTGGTTGTATTATAACTGCCACCGGTTGGGTTAATATTGGCGGCATTTGAATAATAATAACTACCAAGGGTAGTTCGGTCTTTTCTTCTTCTGTCCCGCCAAAAACCATCTTAATATCTGCTGCTCTTTTTCTGTTTTGATGACCCATCCATTTCTGATCAGGCAGTCTTCAAGTCTGATACATTTCAGTGTGTGCAGCCATGAAGTTGACCCATCAGACTTATTGTTTTATTGCAGCCTGTCTTATTATGCTGTAAACTTTCTGTTGCAGCCGAATTGACCCATATCCTATCTATTTCTAATGTACTTACAACTATTGTTTACATCTAACAACATACATACTAATATTTACATACAACTATAAAAGTATAGTTTATAATTCCAATACCCTCCCTTAAACTAGACTTTTATGTAACTAGTTTAGGATAGAGTTGAAGCCTTCATTCTTTTATTTCTTTCCGATCCATAGGCTGATAATTGACTTTTGGTTGTTTTTCTTGGATGTTCTTCCTTTCGTTTCTTTCTTCGGTTCGTTTGGAATCCGATCCTTCTTATTACATATATCTTCTTCTTCATAGTAGGATTCCATGTAATCAATTCCTCCATATATTATTTCCCGATCCTTATCTTTCAACAGAAACAGATTATATTCTTTTCCTTCAATATTTTGTGTAATATTCTGCCTTCCTTTTCTTTGATCAAGACCCGTTTCATCGTATTATATCCGTTCATATATGAGAGTGTATGTACTCGGTATCATATATGAATCCGATTAATTGCTTTTTCCATATATGAGAGTGTGAACTCGGTTTCATATATGAATCAAATTAATCCATATTCTTGATTTCTGTTTATTTCACACGATTCTGTGTTTCGGTGATGACTTTAACATTGAAACTTGGGATCTCGACGTAATATTCTTCAGTCCAATCAATATCACAGATCTAGACGTTTGATTTCATATTCTTTTATAAAGGAATCATACGATATGTTGATATGATTCGATCTGTGAATCCTTTCAAAAAACAGAGTATGTGTTCGTTGTGTTTATTGACTGAACACGATTGAAATCGATTATCTTTGGATTCAATTCTGATTGAATTGAATGATTTAAATCAATTTCAAATAGATTTCTTAAAAAAATAAACAACACAAAGAGAATATTACTCTGCTTATTGGTTGTTCATCTTCTTGCTTCGTACTCTGTTTTTCTTTCTTTTCAATTGTTGACTGTAACTTCAATAATCATTCCTCTGTTTCTTGATGAATCTTCTTCTTCAATTCTGGTGTATAAATTCTGGATCATTTTCATAAGATTCTTGATTCTTTTTGATTCGTGCAGCGGTTTTCAATCGTTGTCCAAGAATCGTTGCCATGCTCTGATACCATTTGTTGGACATCAAGAACAAGAATCAAGAATCTAAAGCAACATGTATATGAACATGTGCAGGGAAACAAAAGACTTTTATTGATAGGAAATATTGTACAACCCAAAAGTGATTACACATGAATACAAAGGTCCTATATATATACAATTAAGAGGTATGTTTGATGACAGTTATTGGTTGAAACATTGTGTCCTTTTGGTTGTATTATAACTGCCACCGGTTGGGTTAATATTGGCGGCATTTGAATAATAATAACTACCAAGGGTAGTTCGGTCTTTTCTTCTTCTGTCCCGCCAAAAACCATCTTAATATCTGCTGCTCTTTTTCTGTTTTGATGACCTATCCATTTCTGATCAGGCAGTCTTCAAGTCTGATACATTTCAGTGTGTGCAGCCATGAAGTTGACCCATCAGACTTATTGTTTTATTGCAGCCTGTCTTATTATGCTGTAAACTTTCTGTTGCAGCCGAATTGACCCATATCCTATCTATTTCTAATGTACTTACAACTATTGTTTACATCTAACAACATACATACTAATATTTACATACAACTATAAAAGTATAGTTTATAATTCCAATATTGGCGGCATCAAGAACAAGAATCAAGAGTATAAAAGTATAGTTTATAATTCCAATACCATTCACTTACAATCTAATTGCTTGCTTGTGTGTAAATGTACTTAATATCTAGTTTCCTACTTGTGTGTACATGTAACTGGAGAAAAAAAAAAGATTATGATTCATTCGAATGTGCATGCAATAATACATTCACAGTTTTTTGTATAATTTATACAAAGTTTAGATAGGATATATTTTTTGAAAGTCTCAAATACCCGGTATCATATCCCACATGATGAAAACACGATGGTGCAATATGATTAAACAATCATTTACATGACATCGATACTGAATGTTTTATATAACGTCATACAAATCTTAGTCGCTTATATTCAGAAACAAGCCTACACAATTAGGCTAATTGGTAATTCTTCCTGAATCTCGTATCCTAGTATGCACCTAAAAACATATTCATAAAACGTCAACTAGGGTGCTAAACATAGGGGGTAATAAATTTGGTGGGAGAAAATTTAATTTTTGAAATTTAAACAGTCAGCCAGCCCGCTAACGGATGCGATATCACGTCCCATCGCTCGCTGACTCAATCATGTGGACCTGTTGCAGACAGCACGAGACACGTGTACAAAGTTGTGGCTCGCGGCAGGCTGCTTGCGGGCATAGTCTTATCATTCATTTTCTTGCAACCCCTACCAACCACCACCTCTACCTCCTCTCTCTCCTAGTAACCTTTCTCTCGCTAGCAACAGACTCCGGCGACTGATGACCTATTTGTAAGAACCGCTCGTGTAAAAATAAATAAAACAAATTTAATTACGATTACAAATTAAAATTGAAAACTAAGACTATACGATTACAACTGAAAAAACAAAATACAAGAATGCTGCCGGAGTTGGCTCTGACCCAAAGTGTACCTGAAACAGGAAAAACTCAAGAACAAGATTGCTGGAGAGGAGAAGTGTTAGTGATTCAGAACAGTGTGTATCAAGGTGTGTCTTCTACCAAGGCCCTCCTTGGTTTATATACTAGTCCCCAATCATGTCAGTTTCGGAAATCATTAAAAACGAAAAATAAATGTCATTGAACGTCTTCAATGTCATTTATTAAGTTCTTAAAGTTTCAGACAAAACTGCTTGACCAGACAGTTACACTACTGAGCTGTTACTAATCGGTTGAGAAGCTGACGAGCCCGCGCGGGTAGACCAGGACGCCACCTGGTTGTCTGCCCGTACTCGCGTGCTATCACCAACCTCTGTACCTCGAACTTGCTTTCAAAAATACTAAGGCGGCTCTCAAGCGGTGATGCGAAATGCAAAGTGGGCCATCAAAGTGTCACATTGCGCTCATCGCCCACGCCACGCGCGCGAGTGCGTGTGGAAGTTAGGAAGGAGTGTTCCTCCTATGAAACAATAAGGAAGGAGTATTCCCCCTTATATACTACTCATGGTATCATCACTCCTATGTGGGACAAGTTTCACCTTGTTTCATTTCAGCATCAATTGTTTCAATCACCAACCTTTGAGCATCGATATCTCATTCATCTTAGCTCTGTTTTGGACATGGTTTGGTTCGTTGCGAAGCTCTCACAACATAGAACATAAACCCACAAAGAAATATATTATTAAACCTCTGTTTCAAATATATATATATATATATATATATATATATATTTCAGTCCAAAGTTAGAAAAAACTTATTTTGCTATAATTTGTGAAAATAGCATTGTCACTAAATTCCGTATGCTAATCACTGTTTTGTATACCCAAGGACGACTCAAGCGCCGTTAAAGAAGTTGAGGGAGCAAGGGCTGTGAAATTGAATGTAGGCCGTCTCCTTTTCCAACCACCCGTTGTAATTTCCGTTTCCGTCCACAACGCAAGCTGCTTTGCTTATCCGCCTTCGGGAATACTGTGATTCCGCTGGTCAACGAAGGGCAAAAGCGTAATTGTCTGTACGTACTGTAATTTAGCTGGTAAATGAAGGGCAAAAGCGTAATTGTGTATGTATATGTATGTCGCTTTCACCGACTTTCTCCTTTAATAGTATGTATATTATAATATATTTTTACAACGACAACTCAACTTTGATCTTCTACAACATGTGTAATAATAATAATAATATTCATTTCTTAAAATTCATATATATATATATATATATATATACTGTATATTTAATATATCAACAAGCAAGCTAGGTGTCCTTTTTTTATTACATGGCTATGAAGAAATATTGTTATGGAATATGTTTGTTGATTTCCATAACAATCAATATATTACTTAGCATATATATCTTCTATGCCGCCGGAGGAGAGAAGAGTTACAGTTGGAGCGAGAAAGCCGCGGCGGAGGCGGAGGCGGTTGCGGCGGTCTCTTGCTCCGGGCATGGTCTAGCGTTCCTTGACAGTTTTATTGCTACGGGTCAACCTGTGTGTGAGTGCTATGATTGTTATGTTGGACCTGATTGCTCTCAATTATCCCCTCAATGTTCTGCAGATGCTGACAGGTTAATTTCATCTGTTGACTTAATTAATTAATCAATCTCACCACCTCATTTCATTTCACCCCCCGTTAAGTAGGATTTAAGATCTGGAAACTTGATCTTGTAATAAATGTTTCAGAATATATTGATCTGCTTGTCTGTCGGCTATATATTTGGGTTGACTTTTTTTTTTTTTTTTTCTATAAACATGACTGATCGAGTCCACAACACAAGACAGCTAGCGACGGATTAGTAAGGGTTTTTTTTTTTTTTTTGGTATGTAATTGATCGAATAACCCTTTGTTGGTTCAGGTTCAGGTCCCTTCTAATCTATACACAACTGATCACTGTATGTATGTAGAAGTTGTAAAATGAGAAAGATGAATTAAAAGGCTTCACTGTCGAAAACAGCTATATATTTATGGCTTTACAAGACTATACCTACCCTTCCAATAGAAACAAACAATCAAAAAAACCAATTAATTCTTCTAATTTATATATGAAACATGCATGCAATGCAATGCAGCTCCTACTTTCCTTCCTGGACTGGTCATCCAAAGACCAAGCTGGATGATCCCCAACCATCACCCGTATGCTATATAGCTGGACCTATAAAATAAACCAACCGATTACTATTAACCCACCCGTTAGTCATCACGCTTGCTGCTTCAATACCTTTTACTTAATTCAACCTTTTCAAGAGACCCTCCCTCCCTCCCTCCCTCCACACAAACAACAGTTTTGCGGTTACGGTCACCAATTACAGCTTCATAATTAGAATTCAGCCACCCTTCAAGTGCTGGTGGCCGGATTATTATTATTAATAATAATATACTTTTGTTACATTTTAATAAATATATATGTGACATATATATTGCTATTGCTATTGCTATTGCAGTGGGGATCCTATTTTTCTTGAGCCATTTTGGATGACTAATGCAGCCGATAGCGCAATCCTCATACCCGGGTGGCATCGTTTGAGTTACCGATATGCTGACTACACTTTGATGTCAACCGACCTCGAATTTTACATACGCAAACTACATTCTCTTGTCGGGAATGCAATCACCCAAGGACGATACATGGTCTTTGGTGTCGGATCTTCCCAACTTCTAACCGCAGCGCTTTATGCTCTTTCCTCTCAAAACTCTTCTTCACCATCCAACGTCCTCGCTTCCATACCCTACTATCCGGTAACAAGTTTTAATACCTACAAAAATATTCAATTCGCTCCCATCCCATATTAATTTCTTTATGATTTTTTATTAGATTAATTTGTTGTTTTCGTCATCGGTAATTTATAGATGTATAAGGGGCAAACGGTGTTATTTAACTCCAGGAATTTCGAGTTTGGAGGAGACACAAAATCATGGCAATCAAATAATTCAACAAATAACAATGATGTTGTTGAATTTGTAACATCACCGAATAATCCAGATGGGGAGTTGAAGAAATCGGTTCTTGGAGGGAAGACGATATATGATCATGCCTATTTTTGGCCACATTTTACACCCATCCCGGGCCCTTCGGATTATGATCTCATGATCTTTACGCTCTCTAAGCTAACAGGTCATGCTGGTGCTCGTTTTGGGTATGTATGTATGTATGTATATGACAAGTTTTTGAAGTATATTAATTTGGTTTTGTATTGAAAGTATTTATATGATTATAGGTGGGCGATTATAAAAGATAAAGATGTGTATGACAAGTTTTTGAACTATATTCTGGTTTCTGAATATGGGATCTCAAGGGACACACAACTAAGAGTTTTGAAGCTTTTAAAAGTAGCGATTAAAGATGATGGAAAACCGCTTTTTCAATTTGCTTACAACTTGATGAGGGAGCGTTGGCATAGGTTGACTTCTGTCTTATCAAAGTCAACAAGATTTTCAGTCCAACAAAGACATCCTTTACATTGCAACTTCTTTAACCAAACTAGGCTACCATCTCCAGGTATTTCTATTTCATTCAACTATGTTATAATCCAACTATTTATGTTTAAACATTTTAAATTAAATAAGTGATTTTGAACCTCAATATCAAATACTTCTATTTGTAATGGTGTTATTGCAGCTTATGCATGGGTAAAATGTGAAAGAGAAGAAGACGAGGATTGTAGAGCAGTGCTAGAAGCTGCAAAAATCATAAGTCGGGGTGGAAGCGTGTTTAGTGCCAAAGATCGTTATACGCGACTTAGTCTCATCAAGAGCCAAGATGACTTTGAGTTGCTTATGAAACGACTCACTGAGCTTGTGTCTCTTGAAAATGGTACCATTGCGACTTTGTGAAACGCTCAAATGAATTATTGGTTTAGGAAATAAGAAATAATATAAGCTTGTTGGAACATTGTTTAGGCAATCTTAATCTAGTTTTCTATTTGTGTGTACATGCAATTGATTCATTTGGATGTGTATGAAAAAAAAAAAAAAAAGAATATATTCATAGTTATACAATTTATATAAATTCAAATAGTACATACTAGATTATCCCCAGCTGCTTCCTGTGATAGACAAATCTAATATTGAGTGACAAAATGTGGTACAGTAAAAGGAATAGGTCGTTTTTTCAAGATTTTTTTTAACGATCAACACTCGATAACTCATAAAACCTACTTCTAATTCTACTGTGCACATCTTGCTCGAGTGAAGTCTTTGTACAACTTTGTCATTTTCTCAAGACATTTTAAAGCTGTGATGTGAACCTGAAAAAAAAAAAACCAAATTGGTATCAAATGATATGAGCTACGGATTTACCTAGTGTCTAAGAATCATATGCTACATCTAACCGGCTTAGCAACCTTTGTAATCAATATTTCTAGCAACACGATTCAAAATACAGAAAAAACATATTCTTACCAAATGGAATACATCTTTAAATATATATATGTAGTTAGCGGTTACATGTAATAGTAGGTTCGAAAGTATATATATACTATATTAACATGATTAGTGATTTGCCTAGACATAATTAATGAATGACCTAAACACATTGTGTTTTTTCTGCATGAACAAAAACCCACTAAAAAGTCGTTATTTTTTTCGTTTATTGTATACCACTATGGTGCTCATTAGAATGATAATACAACACTCGTTAATTTGGTGTAATTTTTTTTAAATGTCATATATAAAATTTAATAACGTTTGAATTTTTTTTGAGGAGGGGGTAAGTAAAAGATAAAGATAAAAATACTTATTAACATATTTAAAATTTTAAAATAATAGTTAATAATTATCTTTTATTTATAATATAATTAAAAAAGAATTTTTTTAAGGGAAATCACAAAGTGTAAAGGCATCACCTAGTAATCTAGTATCATGTGTCACACCCTTTTTTGTTTATTATATATATAGATATAGATTTTTCAAGTATAAAGGTATTTAAAATACAATAGCTTGTTGGAACATTATTTAGGCAATCTTTGAGGGTGTTTGTTTAGCTCTGAATGAGCCTCTGAATGGTTCAGCTCTGAATCATTCAGATTCGGGGTGTTTGTTTGAACAAAAAAACACATTTGAATAGTTTATTCAGGTCTGAATCATTCAGCTCACTAGGGCCGCTGAATGAAAACAATACCTGCTATACCCCTGTTTCACCAAGCTGCAAAAAGAACAGACCTTAGTAGGCGACTGATGCGGTTGTAACGACCCTGGCGTCGGTGCCGGGTCGTCGGGTCGGGTTTTAGAGCTACACAGCGGATTCAGATCATAACAGTCTTTACTCTTCCAGGATCCACGTCATCATATCTGTTGGGTTACCTGAACACATGCCAAAAATAGTTTCTGTCAACATAAAGTTGGTGAGGTCGTGTATTTTATAAAATGAATGGCCAGTTCGTTTATTGATAATTCTTTTATATAAAACATTCTTTTATAAACATTCTTTACAGATTATAATTTCTGAAGGGGAAAATATATTCTATTATACCAACTCTATCATATATCAATTCTATTATATATCAATTCTATCATATCGATTATATTTTGTGCCATTCCTATCGATGGTACCACTCTGTTTGTGATAAAATACATGTTCCTGTCCTCTACTTGGACAAGAATGGTTTTGGTCCTCTACTTGGACATTCCTACCCTCTACTTGGGTAAGACTGGTCCTTGTCCTTTAGTTGGACAAGAAAGGAAATGGCGGATACCGGCCATTACTGTCCTCGTCGTTTCTATGTCCCTTTTTCTATTATATTTCTTCTATTGATAATCTTTTTATTATGTAAAGCATTTCTATATTTTCTAATAAATGACATGTATTCCCCCGAAAACACTTTAATAAAACAGTAAAAGTGGGGAGTTCACGATACTCACGGGTTTGCGTTATATCTTCTATAGTCTCTCTTATTACAATTATAGGTCATATATATATGGATACGTTTTACGCGTGGGGCTTGTTAGATTGTAATACTTAGGATATATATCATATATACAATTTATACATATAGAATTCGGTATATATTAGATAGTCCTAAACCCGGGGTTCATTATTGACACGACACGGGCATCCTAAATCTAGCTAGCCATTACAGCTTGGCAGATCTAAACTAACAAAAGAATAGAAAATATTATTATTAACCCGAGTCTAGTATATCGTTTTATATATCGAATCGTATATATATAAACATATATATTTTATATATGTTTATTATTCTCTTATTATTATTATCAAGTCCATACGTTCCCGTATTATATATATATTTGTATAATTCTAATAATCCACTCCGGGTTATACTGGACCGGTTTATGTTCCGGTTGGTGACCGAGTCCCTGAGTTGACTCGGTATCTGGCTCGAATTCCCGATACGATTAATAACACCTCGCAATCAATAATTATAAAGATACGTTAATTATCAGGAGATTATATATCTAATAACCAAATGATAATTATGTATCTCATACCACATATTGATCGGCTTCTCATAAAGATTGGAGTATTATCTGATAATGACCGGAACCTGACCGGAAACTCATCGGAGGTTGACCGGAGTTCGAACAAGGGCTGACTCGAGACTCAATCGGTCACCTGTTTACTGAATTCAAGACCACAATCAAGTCATAAGATTATCGAATACTGATCAGCAACAGAAGGATAATATGGTTGGGTACTTACCGGATGGAAACAGGAACCCGATTGAGATACAAAATACAATACCATACCCACCCATCGGTATGTTTATGGGTGTTGAAATAAAGGGGTTGAGTTTGACTAATTAAAACTAACCGGCGACACCATATGGCGGAAAAAAAAGGGACAGCGGTTTATCGAGATTTATAGCAGGAACAAAGGTTGGGGTTCGATTGGTTCTCAACAGAAACAGAGGATGAACGGTCACGGGTTGGGACTCGGTGGGTTTATAAGGATTCACGACAGTCACCATAACCCGGTGACTGTCCGGTTAATAATAGAGGATGATTCCGGTTGATTATCGGGTATTAATCAAGTGGGTTATGGGTTCGATTGATTTAAAACAGAAGAACATAGTGTCTGGTTCATGGGTGGTTTATCGGTACAAATCAATACAGAAGAACCAGGTTACGGGTTGAGGTTTATTATCGGGTCTTTAACAGAATCAAGGAGGAGGAAGGTTTGTGGTGCTTTTCGGGTGTTATCAAAAGCAAAGGGAAAGCATTGTGGTTGCTGGAACAAAGGAGAAGGGACTAGGATGCTTACCGGAAAGAGGCGGCCGGCGGCGGTGCCGCCGGTGACTCTCCGGTCACTCTTCTCTCTCTCTCGATGAACACACACACATAAGTGTGTGTTATTATGTTTGTTTATGTCTGATATCAGACTAAAAAGAAGAAGGGAAGGGGTTATATACCCATAAATTAAATAGGGATGTTTGGCAACAAGAATAACAGCTAGATTCAAGGGTGCTTGGCTGCAGAACTAGGGCTATACATGGAGCGTTTGGCAGCGAGTTTAATAAATAAATAAGAAGCGTTTAACCGAGATAATAAAAATTCAATAATTATTATCTATATAATCGGTTGAAACGTTTGGTCGCGAGATTCGAACTTCAATATTTTATAATAATAAAATAATTGGGTGATCGGGTCGTACCCGACCCGTTTACGAGACCCGTAACACCTCGGGGTGTTACAGCGGTGTTGTTTGGTGGTTGGAGACGGAGAGGGGATGAGGTCATGGGTTGTTGTTTGTGGCCGGTGATGATTTATCGGAGAAGAGGAAGATATGACTGGTGGAATTGAAGTCAAAGAACGTGAGTATTGGAGTGTTTGTTAGAGATGACCGAAGATGGGTTGGGTCTAGTTACCGGAGGAGATGGTAACCGGTACCAGTGACTCTCTCTATCTCTCATGTAAATATATATATATATATATATATATATATATATCCCTCTCTCTCTCTCTCTTCTATTTTGTTTCTTTGCTTTGGTTGGTGCAGAGATGTCTTATAACTCTCTCAATTTATATATAGTATGTATGTATAGGGGATGGATAATTTGAAAACCTTCCCCACTTAAGAAAACCCCTTAAATCCTCATCTTAACCACTTGTTGAAGTTGATATACGGTTCATATTGTTTCTACTTTTTTGATCAACAATAAAAATGTTCTTTATGTTACAAAGGGTAAAATGGTCAAAATATGATGTAAGTGTCTCCCCCCCCCCCCCCCCCCCGCTCTCTCTCTCTCTCTTACTTTTCAATCTCCTCTCTCTAAAACCAGCAATTCACTCATAGGGGAAAACATAAGTTCTTTTAACAATTACATATGTTTTTGGAACTTATTTCACCAAAAACATATAAATACATTATAACACAAAAACAAAAACATATGATAAATTATGATCCCAAACAGCAAAACCATATGTTTTTATATGAAAAAACAAATGTTTTTAGATCAAATTCAAAGCTTTGATAGACAAATTATTTACAAAACAAAACAGAAAATTTTGTGAGTTATATGTATGTATGTTGAGGTTATTGGTGCATTGAACCAAAAGCATGTCCTCAAGTGAATTTGGTAATGTGCCAGTCAACTTTATGAGTTATCTACTTGGTCAAAGTTCCATAGTAACTAACTAGGTTTGGACACGCGCTCCGCGGCGGGAAAGTAGGGTTGTAGGTTGACTTGTGTTCAAGATGTAATGTAGTTGGGATAACAATAAACGCATAATATAAAAGTAGTTTATGGATAGTTACATGACCACTTTTATTTATCTACTACATGTGATTCTATATACAAAACCAAGGGCACATGTAATGGGTCATGGTTGTCGGATGTTTCGTTGATGTTCAAAAAGTATGGTTGCATCCGTATCTATCCAGTAGTGCCAAAAGGTTTGGGTTGCAAGCATCTATTTCTGGGTGCAGCTTCGCTTGACTTCTGTTTTGGAAGACATTGTTGTTAGTATGATTGTGAACAGGGTGTATGGTGAGTAATAAAAAGTATTACCTGGTATGTCAAAACGTAGTTGTCGTTTTGTTGCGGTTGAACTGCCTTCTCCTGCAAGTGGGTAAGAGAACCTTGTATTTATGGGTTTGTATGGCAAAGTATTGTTGCATTTTGTTGGGTTGTAGGATTTTGTACCTGGTAATTCGTCTTGTAGTTTTGTTAATGTTGTTGCGCTCGTGAATGTTAGTACTGTTGGAAGATGATGTTAATGTGAGTATGTATTGAGTGGATACTAATACTTTTTACTATCTGTGTATTTACCTGGGGTGTTTGCAGTCATCTGTATGTTTGGTGACGCTAAGGATGTTGGTGTTGTTGCTGCGCCACTTACATTTTAGATAATACGTTTTGGTTGCATTAGTTTTAATGATAAGAAATGCATAAGGTGTAATCGGAGGGGGTTACCTTGCTGAACTGGCTGTATTTCAAGAAGTGACAAACGTTTAGATGATAACGAATCTAAACAATTGGTGTTATTTCCTGAGGATTCCGAACTTGTCGAGAAACCAAAAGTAGAGTACGAAGGACAACCTCTTTTCCAATGCGAACCGCTTGAATTAAGATTCATGAGATCAAATGTCTACTAAGATAGAGATTGTTATCCTTGAAATAAATATAAAACGCTAGTACCTACGTAAATAACTAATGCAAAAGTCACTAAAATAATAAACGTAAAGCGAGTTATATAGTAAAAAAAAGGTAGAAACATACCTAGACAAAATAAAGAGGTAAAATTCCAACGCAACACTGCATGTATAGGAAACATAAGCCAGTAGAGATGGAAATATATTTAAAAGAACAATAACAACATAAAAAGTAAAGCGAAAATTCTAATTTCATTTATGTCAACATATTGTCCAGAAAAAAGAATTGAAACTTTGGTAATTTCTGATAAGCACATATGCCACTGTAGAAAACTTCAAACCAAATTCTATGTGCTTGATCATGTCATTAAAATCAATATTTGTTTCCTTATATCATTTTCAAAGAAATTTAATACATCAACAAGCAAAACAATTTCATATAAATTGAATCAAGTCTCATGGTTTAACAAAAGATCTAAAGTACCAAAATATATCCAAATATAACAGAAAAAAAATCGATATATCACAAACTACATACGACTCCGTTCACTACAACAAAAATGGCTTTTTAGGACCTTTTGTGTGGGATGCTTGTAAAATAGGGTCCTAAAAACTATTTAATAAGACGAATGAACTTTTGGGGTCCTTTTATAATATATGCTACTAAACCGGTGTCCTAAAAAGCTGTTTAATAGGATGGATGATTCTTTGGAGTCCTGTTATCATATAACTTAATAAGACACTTAAAATGTAGATCCTAATAAAGTAATTTATAAGACATTTAATTGTTGGTGTCCCATTATGTGGTAATGTAATAGGACACTTGATCACCGAGGGTCCTATTATAACATAACTTAATACGACACTTTGTAGTTAAGCCATAAATGTTCGATCTTATAGGACCCTTTCTACTTGAAGTCATATTAGAACATAACTTAACAGGACGCTTGACACATGGGTCTTATACTTTTAACCTTTATAGGACGTTTAATCATTGTGGTGTTATTATAATACACCGTAATACGACACATGATATTTGAGTCATAAAACATCAGTTTTATAGGATGCTTATTCGCTAGAGTTTTATTATAACATAACTTAATAGGACACTTAACACTAGGGTCTTATAACTTTGACCTGTATATGACGCTTAATCATAGTGGTGTTGTTATAATACACCGTAATAGGACACTTGATATTGTAGTCATAAAACATTAGTACTTATTCGCTAGAGTTTTATTATAACATAATTTAACAGGACACTTGGCAGTTGGGTTTTATAACTTTAACATTTATAATAGTGGTGGTGGTGGAAGGTGGTGGTAGTGGATGGTGGTGGCGGGTGGTGGTGGTGGGTGTTGGTGGTGGATGGTGCTGGTGGATGGTGCTGGTGGTGGTGGACGGTGGTGATGGTGAACGATGGTAGGTGGTGGTGGGTGTTGGTGGTGATGGTAGACGAAGGTGTGTGGTGGTGCTCGGTGGTACTGGTAGTGATGGTCGACGGTGAGCGGTGGTGGATAGTGGTGGTGGTCAAACGTGAGACGTGTTGGCGAATGAGTTTTGATTCCCGGATTGAGTTTCGCGACAACATGTTGGCGAATTAGTTTGATAGTTTTTTACCATCGGGTTGGTCAAACTAAGGTCGAACGTGACACATGACACTGCATGATTAAATAAAACATAAGTTTTAAGATACACAAGAGTAGGTGCTGCCAACGTTTTGATGGTTCAAGGTTACTTGTGGGTGAATTTGATATAATAACACCATATAATTGGATGGGGCTAGGATACTACCCCTCGACTAGTTCATGAAGTGATAAATGGCCCATTTATGCTTGCATTTTTATACTTTTATTAATTGTAATTTCTCTATATAGAAATATTATATTTTCTATAAATTATAACTTTATTCTCTGTAATTTTATATTTACACCTTTCTTAATATTTATATACTTAATAAATTTGGTATATAAACCACCTGTCTACTAACTAAATTGTAGTTAGGCTCGTAATTAACTTTCACTGTAAAAAAATACCATTTAGTAGCACAGTCTACTAATGACATTTGGTTTTTATGCCACTAGTTTATGTTTTAATATCGCTTAGCATATACCATATTTGATTAGCAAATTCTTTTGGTGTCATTTAAATTTTATGCCTTTAGAGTTTTAGTATCACTTTGTATATCACGTTTCACGCTAAAATTTTTGCTACTTTACAATTTTTCCTTCTATTAAAGTATTTAATAAAATTCCAATCTAAAATTTCCAGTGTTTTGAAAACCGGACCGGACCGGCCGGTCGGACCGGTCTGGTCCGGTTCGGGTGTTTGGACCGCCCTGCAACTGAACCACTTATGAACCGGTGAACCGGCCGGTCGGACCGGAAAACTGACCGGTCGGACCGGAAAATAAGGGGTCGAGCCGTTCTTTTTTTATTATTTTTTGGGTTTCGATACATGTTTGACCCGGTTCGTTGGACCGGTCGGGCCGGTTGGACCGGTTGAACCGGTGAACCGCCCGGGGGTCCAGTTCTGAAAACCTTGAAAATTTCTACCCTCCTCCTTCACCTCCAAAATATTAGTTTCCCTCTTTAACTCAAAAGTTAATTTTAGCTGTTATCCTTCAATATCATTCCCCATCCCCAAAATCGCTTCACCAAAACTGATTTCATCCATCTCCCTTCCCCAATCGTTCTGTTCTTCCCCTAACCCTTCATCGATTTCCCTTCCCAGCCAACAAATTTTGATTTTTTAAGACGAGAAACCACCAACGCCACGTCATTTGGACCGGCATCACCGTAACCCTCTTGATTTCCCTGTTTTAAATTTATGTTCCTTTTTTGTGTTTTGATTGTTTTCTAGGGTTTTATTGTTGTATGATATGTTTGTTTGATGTAAACTTCTGGCTATGTGAAATGTGCATATTAAATTTTGGGTCAATTTTAGAGTGGGGGTTATTCATTATGTTTCTTGTGTTTGTTATCGAGGGTTGAAATTAAAGTTCTAGAGAATGAGGATTTTTAGTATTTGTAACTAGGTGCCTGCTAACTTTCTATCTGTGTATATTATTGGTAGGACTTCGTTGGTAGGGTTAAAAGGGGTGTTTAGGATGCTTTTAACATGGTAGTTGCGTGTAAGAATTATGGTTCTGACTTATGAGGAATGTGTAATGTAAACACTAGATGAGTGGTATTCATTAACTTAATGTGTTTGTCTTCGAGAGTTGAAATTAGGGGTGCAAATGAGGTGAGTAGCTCTAGAGCTACTCGAGATTAGCTCGATAAAAGGGTTGAAAAGAGTCGAGCCTTATTGAGCCCGAGCCGAGCTTGTGCCTTGTAAAAAGCTCGTCAGGCTCGTCAAGCTTTATCGCGCCTTAGTGTAATATTAATTTTGTTAGTATTTAATAATGTATACCTCTTATTTAAAGCTGTATACTCTAAATCAGGTGTATATGTGTTTGATGACCTTTTGAGTGCTCTTGATGCTCATGTGGGCTGACAGGTAAATTCCCTAATTGCCCCTAGCTTTAATCACTTGATCAACATCAACTATGATTCTTGATGTCACAATCCGATATAATGTGGAATATGACTTTTCTTTAAATTCAATTACAAGGTTTTTGAGAAGCGTATTAAAGAAGAATTAAGAGGAAAAACACGAGCTCTAGTTAAAAACCAGCTACATTTTCTGTCACTAGTGGATAGGATCTTATTGGTCCATGAATGCATGGTCGCAGAGGAGGGGTCCTATGGGGAACTCTCTCAGAATGGTGTACTTTTCCAAAAGTTGATGGAAAATGCAGGAAAAATGGAAGAATATGTCGAGGAACAAGAAGAGGTGGAAGATTCTAATTTAACAACATCAAAACCTGCTACTAATGATGAGTTAGTTAAATCTTCTGATAAAAGGAAAGAAACTAAATCTGTTCTTATCAAACAAGAAGAAAGGGAAACAGGTGTTTTCGGCTTCTGTGTTTTGAAGAGGTAAGATGAGTATTATTGTGTGAATCTTGACTAGTTATAGATATGCAACTGAAAGCAGATTTTTTTTATTTTATTTAGTTTGTTTTGTTGTTTTTGTCTTTGTTTTTATTTCAGGTATAAAGATGCATTAGGAGGGTGGTGGGTTGTGGTTATACTGCTTGGATGCTATGCTAAAACCGAAACTTTAAGAATACTGAGTAGCAAAGGGTTAAGTATATGGACAGATGAAAGCACACCAAAGATCCACAGTCCATTATTTTATAATATTATCTATTCTCTTTTATCACTTTGTCAAGTACGTTTCTAATCAATTTTATTACTGCATAGGTTGATTTTACATTAATCAGAAGTAAGAAATTTACTATTTGGTTTTCAGGTTTTGGTGACGTTGGTAAATTCTTATTGGTTTATTTCAGATTGCGGAATTGGAAACAGGAAGAATTGTTAATTGTAATTATGATATTGCAAAGTTTGGCTTGACTGATCTTCACAAGGTTCTTGGTATTGTACCTCAAGCACCAGTTCTTTTCTCAGGTATCTTGATAGTTTAATAACATTGAAAGTAGCAAACTTGGTTTTAAAAAGCGCTAGGCGCACAAAAGCGACAAAGTCTAAGCGCATCGCGCAAAGCGCTAAAAGTGTGGGATTTTCGTACCCGAAGCGCACACTAATTATATAATTTTTTTATATATTCCATGAGTTTTTAGCTTCATTTACCCAAAATATAGCTATAAATAAGGTTTTTATGTAATTTTACCTATATGTGCAAGCCAAAACCACCAAGGTACAACATTTTTATGCATAAAAAATACCCTGGGTACGTGAGGCGCCGCCTCAGGGATAAAAACCCCTGAAATTTGACAAAAGAGCGCCTGAGGCGCGCGCCTTTGGGAAAAAGATAGGCGTAAAGCCTTGAGGCGCCCTAGGCTGCGCCTTGCGCCTAGGCGCGCCTCAGGCGCGCTTTTTAAAACCCAGGTAGCAAAATGGGCTGGTCGGGCTAGGTTGACCTGAAACAACTTTTCCGAAAAAAAGAAGTTATTTGTTCATAAATGATCAAGTGAGACAGTGAGTCAAATAAGTTTAAGAAACTATATTATTTCACTAATAGTCTAATATCAAATGACCTTTTTTCTTTGACTCGGTTTTTAATGTGTTTTTTTGGTTGACAAAAGGTGTCATAGGCAGGTGAGAACTTTAGTGTTTGATAACGACAATTATTAAGTCTTTCTCGTGCATTGCTTAGGAGATCAAAAGTTCTTGTTTTTGATGAAGCAACAGCACCTGATGTTAGAACAAATGCACTTATCCAGAAAACCATCCGTGAAGAATTCAAATCATGTACTATGATCATTATTGCTCATCGTCTAAATACAATTATTGATTGTGAGCGTATTCTTCTCCTTGGTGCTAGTCAGGTATTGGTCACTTCTTCACCCTATGAGTTGTGTGGATTTTCACTGAATTTTTAATAACTTTGTTTAAGTAGTTGACAATTGTTAGGTTGGTGTTGAACTTGTTAACGAATCCATATCCTTAATCAAGTAGATAGGTCAAATATTTAACCTCAAGAGCCAAATTAGACCTTTTTATATGGCTTGCGTTGACCTTTTCCAAAAACTAGTTTTTTTCTTTTCTTTTTTTATTTTATGAATAACTAGTGTGTCTAAGATGATTACAAATATTATACTATTTCAATATAATCAAGTTACTAATTAAAGTTATTTAGAAGAATTTATGCATTAAAAATACACTTTGTGTGCCTTCCGATCTGTTTGACACGTTTCCTGTTGAGTTAACTTCTCTTATTCGACCCATATGAAATATAACAATACCATAATTGGCCTATTTATTAGTAAACGTGTCAAAAATGTCACCTCTACGTTATCATTTTCTTTTAATGCTGAATAAAGACTTATTTGGTTATATTATTCCAGGTTGTCGAGTACGATTCCCCGGTCAAACTTTTACAAGACGAGCACATACCTTTCTCCAAAATGGTTCAAAGTATAGGTGCTGCAAACGCACAATATTTGCGTGACTTAGCAATCTTTCATTGCTTATATTTTTTTTGTTAAATGTTACAAAACGTTATGTTGGATAATGCTATAACTTACTTATGTTTAATATTTTTGTTATGAATATGCTTATTTGAAATATAATAAAGTTTTATTTCTTTCATTGGTTGATGGATGATATACACACCATATTGTAAAATTGTGTTTGTGGATGTTTAAAAAAGCGTTGTATCATATGCGTTGTTAGGACTTTGAAATTTGTTTTATTAAACTTGTTAGAGCATTGTAAAGGTGTCCGAATATGCTTTTCTTAGGACGCTATATGGGTTGTTCATTGACATATTATGCGACCATAAAATTGGCTTCAAAATCTTATTTGGGATATTAGGACCCTTTTTTTGGTATTAAAGTACCTATAATGTTGCATCACAAGGGTCCTATAAATTATTTTTTAAGGACCCTTGTATGTGTATTAAAAGATTAAAAGTAGATAAGCACATGTTAGAACATTATAAGAGTGTCCTAATATGTTTTTAGTAGAAGTTTTTTTTGGGTTGTTCATAGATATATTATGCGACCATAAAATTGGTTTCCTTATCTTATTCGAGATATTAGGACGCTTTTTAAGTTCCGGGACTTATTACGACCCCTTTACATGAAACGCTTTTACCGTTGGTCCTATTAAATAAAAGGTCCTATAAAATAACATTTTAGGACGCTTTTGTGCGTATTAAAAACCCATTTTTGTTGTAGTGGTTTGTTCAAATGAATAATAATAATGACACTTGACTCAAGTAATGGGGTAATGAATTTCACCCGGATAACATGATGATTTAAAAAAAACTACACATTTAACACATGGAGAAACAAACATGCGTAGAAGATAGCAACAATTGAAGCTAAAGGCAAGTTTTCATTTAAGCATTTTAGCAAATACGTTATGGGCATCTAATCCCATGAAAAAAAATTTACTCAAACCAGTTTGATTGACAGTATGACTGTATGAGAAAAGTAATCCACACTCAAAGAAGGAAGCTAATTAACATTAACATCTGAATATCAACAGAAGAAAGACTCAGATAAAAGGCGGAAAAGTAAAAATAGAACATAGAGAGGTTGGTGACCTGGGAAAGCAAAGCATGAGTTAGAGAAGGAGAGGGCATCAGTTTGGCGGAGGAATATCTTAATAAGAACACTGTTAATAGCCACTAATGTAGGTATACTATGTGTTTTAGGGGAAAAAAGATAGCTAATACCATCCAAACCACGTGTAGCATGTAGAGAAGCAGGAAGGGCCAACTAATTAATCAATACTGTTCACAATGTAATTTGTTGTTATATAGAATAATAGTATTAAATAATAATAATTTTACATAACAATTGGAGCGGCATTAACTAGAAGCCCGTTTTTACACCCCCTGTGCATGTGTAGGTTGTCAACATATGCCTCATGTCTTGCTATATAAGGGTCTGAGGTAAAAAGGTCATTATACACAGACATTCAAAAGTCCAACCAAACAACACTTATTCATTCAGCACTTACTGGTTCAGAGTCTCTTAACCATTCAGACCTTCTTAATGATTTAGCACTTAATCAGACAAATCCGACCAAACAGCCCCTTAGTCTAGTTGCCTATTTGTATATGCAATTGATTCATTCGGTTGTGTATACAAATATATATATATATAGGAGAAGTATTGGGAGAAAACCTTGACTTTTGAGAAAACCTTAGTAAACTTGATAATTGGCCTACATTTGGCTATATCATCCATTATAATTTATCCCATATTATATTATAAAGGTTATTTAAGTCATTTTGTATTTCCCCCTCTTTTCAAATTTAAATCATTTTCCCCCTCCCTATATAAACCACATTCTCTCTCTTATCTCTCATTCTCTAACCACCACATTATCTCTCATCCTCTCCTCTTACCACCATGAGCAGCCACCACCACCGCCTCACCACCATCGACCACACTAACCACCACCATCATCATCCACCATCATTAATGTCTGCAACAACCATCGACCATCATCGTCGAACATAACCACGACCGTCGCTCCCACCATCAGAACAACCACCAACGGCATCATCAACGACGACCACAAAACCATTCACCACCATGGGTTCGATTAGTAACACCGTAGAGACAGTGAACATTGCTACAACTGTTATAGTTTCTGCTAAAACTTGTATACAACCCACCTCTATTCAGGTTTGTTGTTCATAGTTTTTAATTTTTTAGGTTTAATTATGCATTGATTTGAACTAGAGCAAAAGGCATAATTATACAATTTTTTTTGGAAGAATGTGTGTTGATGAAAATTATGTATATGTAAATGATATTTGTTTGAAGAATTAAACAGTGATTGAATATAAAGTTGTTAATGGGGATAATGATTTTATAATATAAACAATTTTGGGGATAGTTTGTTGCATACCAAGTGTTTGATCAAATGCTTGAATGAAAAAAAAAAACTTATGTTAACCTTTTTGATTTTTTTTTTATTATTATTTTGTTTATGTTAGATTGGATGTTAAAGCCTTTGTTCTATTGGTTTTAATTTGAAAAGCCTTTTTTATTATTTTTAGTTATTAATATTATTATTATTCTTTAATGGTTTGTTAAGTTGGAGCTTTTTGATGTGAGTGATTTTATGATGATTAGGATTAGGTGAGTGAATTGAGTATTGGATTTTTTGGGATTGTTTTTGTTTTTTAAGTATTTAGGAGATTTACAGGGTATGTGGATTTGGTGGTTGAATTGGTTTTTGGATTATTTGGGATTATTTGTGTTTTTTAGGTGGATTGTACATTTTGGATGCAGATAAATAACATATGTTAAATAGCAACTGTTTTTTTATTTTCTTAGTATAACTGTTCAATTAACACATGTTAGTGATTCTAGCACATGTTTGTATTGGTGCCTATTGATGAATTTATCCCAATTGACATGTGTTAGGGTTCACTTAACATGTGTTAATGATACTAACACGGGTGTGTATATGGTGCCTACTGGTGAATCTATTCCAGTTGACATGTGTTAGGGTTCAATTAACATGTGTCACTGATGCTAACACATGTTAGTATATGCCCAACTAACACGTGTTAGGGTTCAATTACATGTGTTAGTGATGCTAACACATGTTAGTATATGTCCAATTAACACCCAAATTGATCCAGTTAACATTTTCTAGTGATGCTAACACATGTTAAAAATAATTAATGTAGGAGGTTCTATGAACAACCACCAGAGTTCAAGCTGGCTACTCCACACAAGAATCGACTAGAGATGGAGTGCTAAGGATTGAAACATGAAGCTGAAGATGCCTAATAAGGAATGGAGCATAACACCGAAGACGACTATTAAAGAATGAAGCATAATTTTAAGTTTCATGTGTTTTTGTTAGTTTATGATAGTTTTGTATCATTTTTTTAATTGTTTAGATTTATATGAAATTAATTTCTTACACTCAATGTTGATTGCAATAAATTTTTATATACATGTGTTCTTTTATGTTGTTATACTAGTCCAAAATTAACGTGATAATTATTTGAACCAATTACACGTGTTAGTGATGTCTGTGAAATGAGCTTGTTTGAAGAGACCAAGTAACATGTGTTAAAGGGCTCGTGTGACATACATTATTAATAAATCTGGATCTTTAAATTAATATGTGAAAAAAAAATTGTAGAGAGAAAAGTAGGAGAAGGGAGGTGGAGAGAGGAAAAGGTGGAAAGAGAGTGTTGGTGAAATGAAAGGTGGAGAGAGAATGCAAAAAGGTGGAGAGAGAATGTGAAATGATGGAGAGGGGAGGTAAAAAAGGTGGAGAGAGAAGGTGGATTAAATGACAAATCTACCCTTTTTCAAATATAATATCAATAAAGGTGGAGAGAGAATGTGTATTTTTGTCAAATGGTGGGACCATTAACCACAACTATTAATCATGCTTGATCAATGGCTATGGTAGGGTTTAGAGAGTTTCCTTAAATATTTGAGGTTTTCTCTAGAACCTTACCATATATATATATATATATATATATATATATATATATATATATATATATATATATAGGGTTAGGATCGTGTGAGAACTGTACCGAGTTGTGAGAACTAGAGAACTCTTGTGGACCATTTATTTTGATGATCCTATGGTTGAGATTTAATCTTGATATTTTTTTGTCTTTACATGTTAATTAAAATATTATTAGTATATTTTAATACAAAAAGTATATTAAGGGGCATTTTAGTAAAACCACCATGAAAGAGAAAATAATTATTATAATACTATTTTAATTTTTATTTAATTATTCAAAAAAATCATTTTTTAAAAGAAAATCTGATGAGATGATCTATCATGATTTACATTGGTGTGATTATTTACACCAATGTAAATATTTTCATACACAACCTTCTACACAAATATGTTGTAAAAACCAAACCAAGATATGATAAGTATGATTCACACTGGTGTAAAAACCAAACAAAAATCATATAATGCCGATGATTTACACCAGTGTAAAATCTACCATACACAACTTATACAAAAAATACACTAGTTTAAAAAACCAAAACTAGATGATACTACAATACATTAATATTTACAAAATGATAATACATTAATATTTACACTGGTGTAACTAATGCTTACACCAGTGTTTTCTTACAAAATGATACTACACCATTCATCGCTGTCTCCGCAAAACATCGGCTTCTTAACGCAAAACATCATCTTCTTCGAAGCTAATTATCTTCTGGCAAACAAAACAGCCAAAAATTTCAACATAAAAACTTATTTTTTCACCATAAACATCATTTAATAATAATAATAATAAAACCATAATAATAATATTAACAATGATAACAGAAAATAATAATAATAACAAAAAATAATAATAATAAATGTAATAATAATAATAACAATAATAACAGAAAATAAAAATAATAATAAAATTAACAGAAAAAAAAATAATAACACTAGTGTAATTACATAATAATAATAATAATAATAATAATAACAGAAAATAATAATAACACTTGTGTAATTACATAATAATAATAATAATAACAGAAAATAAAAATAATAATAAAATTAACAGAAAAAAAATAATAACACCAGTGTAATTACATAATAATAATAATAACAGAAAATAAAAAAAATAATAATAACAGAAAATAATAATAATAATAACAATAATAATAATAAGAATAATAATAATAATAATACAAACATACCGAATCTGTTCGTCTTCAACCTCCCTTGGTCGGACCACCACCTCGACACCGTCACCATCATCATCAGATCCACCACCTCCGCCGCCTCTCCACCGTCCTCCGCCCTGAAAACGCTAAAACCCACCATACCTCGAACCCGCCACCAACGATCTGTTCATCCCCCCTTTCGAGATCACCCCCAACCCTCAACCACCACAGATCCACCACCCCCAACCCACAACCGCCTCGGGAAAACACCTTCCACCATCATCGACCCTCGTCACCACAGATCCACCCCCTCAAACCTCGACCACCATCAAACACCTTTCACTGCAAACCACCACAGCCCCCCCCCCCCCACCTTCCACCATCATCGACCACCATCAAACCCCCCTCTGCAAAACCACCACAGCCCCCACTGTCTTTTTAGAGAGAGAGAAAGAGAGAGAGAGAGAGAGAGAGAGAGAGAGAGAAGAGAGACAGAGAGTGATTTTTTAGAGAGAGGGAGAGAGAGAAGAGAGAGAAAGCAGAGAGAGGGAGTGATTTTAAAAAATAAATAAATCAATAAACTTATTATTTATATAAAGGTGATTGGGGTGGGGTAGGGAATGGTAAATTACTATGTTACCCTTTTATTATTATAATGATAATATGGTTATGTGTGGTCCAGATGAGTTCTCTAGTTCTCACAACGCAATGGAGTTCTCACATGATCCGGATCCTATATATATATATATGTATGTATATGTATATATATGCTAAGTATCGGGAAGAAACCCAAAAATTTGAAGAAATCCTCACAAACCCATCTAGTGGTTCATATTGTTCCACATCACACATTAGTAGAAATATTATTTTATGTATTGAGGGGTAAGAATTTGAATCTTTTAGGATTTGAAGGAAGCTTGATGACGATTCACAACAATCTTCGGGCAGTGGCCATGGAAGCTTTAATGGTTGAACAGTATCTACTGCATAGCTAGGAGATCGTTTCACAAGAAAATCGAGGTTACATTTACCTTTCATATCTGTTATTTGATGTTTATTCCCTATATATATTAACTATTTAATTTATGTTTTTAGATCATAAAATGATTGATATCATTTCATACTAAAACCAACAAGAATTACAAGTGAGCCGTGGGTAGACGGCCAACAAGCTGCGCCGCAACCCCTTTTTGAATAGCAAAGCCTACTCTATTAAATATAAAGCTTGTGTCCTTGGCCGCAAGAGAGTTTCTCTGCACCACCTTCTGCACTCGATCTAAAAACCGGATTGCATCGGGAGCAAGGCCCCCAAATGTGTCAAAAGCGAAGGGCATAAAGATGTGTTAGTTTTCAAGACAAGCAGCTTCATGTTTGTCAACTTTCTTGGATTCAGCCTTTAAGACTGCTTGCCCTGCCACAAACCCCGAATCCCGAAGTCCAACCAAAGGAGACACCCCTGTGAGATCAACGCACGCGTGTTTGCCCTGCGCCCACCCGAACACAAGGACATCCGCTGGTCTTAGGGTGGACCGCCCCTCAAGTGGATCCGTCAAAAAATTAACTGGGGCTTCTTTCCTAGCTGAAATCCCTTCTCTTCGTAAGAGGTCCCATAAGACATCCCTGACCAGGTCATGTCTGTATTTAAATCCTGGCAACTCCTTACAGTGAAGGGCATGCTCCCCAAATTTGTCTAAACGTGCCTTTTTAGAAACTGGACACGGCTCATCAACTGAAAACATGAGAATCATAAGTCTATACTTAAGGATAACCCAATATTCAACAGCCGATATTCATTTATGTTTAGACAAAAACTAAAAGAGGAACATTATACGAAAAAAAAATCTTCTTTTTGAAGCAAATATTAAAAGTTTAAACTAGGGTTGGCAAATCGTGTCCCTAACAGGTTAACAGGTCTCTGACGCGCGCAAACAAATCAAGTTCTAAACATGAACACGACTCGTTTAACTCATTTATATCTCATGTTTATAACACAGTTTTATGTTTTATGTACCAAAAAAGGGAAATAAAAGATTTTGGCCTCTTAATTCTAAGTATTAAAAAAAGTCAAAAAATCAAATAGTGTACTTTTCAGTCAAACAGGTCTTATCGTGTCTTAACAGGTTACCCATTGCCAGCCCTAGTTTAAACACTTATCTATTATATAATCTTACATTTAGAATAAGGTCTTGGCTACAGTAACACTAAATTGACATATAGTTCAGTGACAGCCCAATCATAGCTTGACAAGTGGATACACAAGAACTGGTGTGCTATTTTTTTTCTGCTGTGATGTACAATCAAACCACCTAGAACATCATAAAGCATTATATTATCTATATATATTAATTCAAAGACACTTCAACAGTGTCTTTGTTTTAATATATATATTGGCCACTAACTTTTATGTTAACTTTATTTCTGCCACTAACTTTTAGTTAAACTTTATTTTCTTCTAATTTAACCACCAAACTTAGACTAACAAACTTTTAGCCTTTAGGATTTAAAACTTTGGCCACTAACTTTTAGCTTAACTTTATTTTCTTCCAATTTGATCACCTAATATATATATATATATATTGGCCACTAACATTTACGTTAACTTTATTTCTGCCACTAACTTTTAGGTTAACTTTATTTTCTTCTAATTTGACCACCAAACTTAGACGAACAAACTTTTAGCTTTTAGGATTTAAAACTTTGGCCACTAACTTTTAACTTAACTTTATTTTCTTCCAATTTGACCACCAAACTTTTAGGTTTTGGGATTTCAAATTTTAACCACCAATCTTTTAGCTTTTAGGATTTCAAACTTTGACCACTCAACTATTGCACTTTGGCCAAAATTTTAGTTTTTAGGATTTCAAACTTTGACCACTAAACTTTTAGCTTTTAGTCACGAGTATTTTTTTGAAGCTCATGTAAGAATAACAGTCACTTAATATTATCTTTTATGTCCACGAAACCCTCCACGCAACAGGAGCTCCCACAGCGACGCGCGATCTTTAACGTCCGCCAAACACTCAACGCAACAGGAGCTCTCGCCGCGTTTCGCACAACAGCCGCACCCGCGGCGAAGCGCGGGTAACTAATACCTAGTTGATATAAAGGAAAAGTTAGTTTCTAAATAGAATAAACTTGATAAACGATTTTTTTTTTTTTTTGTATGGGAGCTAAATTGATTATAGAAACTAGATTATTATAGGTGTGTGGTATACTTATTAATAAACATGGCTTTGCTATATGCAGGTATATGATGAAGCCATCTTTTAGTCGGACACACTTGGCGAGGGTTCTTACAAAGGTGGCTTGTAGAATCTTTCTATGGTTACTTACAAAAGTTTTAGATTTCACTCTGCCTTATAGCATGATAGATATTTGTGATAATTTGATTTTGTATGCGGTACTAATTTTTAATACTGGTCAGAGGCTACATCTACTTCTGCATATTGTCGTGAACATGTTTACAAGCACACACACGGCGCATCGCTCTCACACATGGGCCATCACTACGTTGCTTAATGCCCAACCACTATCAAGAAGGCGAGGAGTATAGGAGTATACTTTTGGTTATTGATTATCGGTCCGCCGCAACGCGCGAGTGTAAATACTAGTTTTTTTATGCAAAGAATAAGGAAACAGATCTTATACATCTATCTATATATATAAAAGAAAACGTATATGCTGACGTGACGTGCAATGAAGGCCTCAACCTCCCCTTGAAAGTGCCACGTGGCATCATAATTGAAAGATTTTAGTGTTTTTGAACTATTTCCTTTTTTAATTAAAAAAAAAAGAAGATAAACATAAAATCCTAAATTAAATTGAGTTATTTTAAGAAAAAAAAAGAATTTAAAAATGAATTTAAAATTTTCTCTCTAATGTTTCTCCCATAATTTTTAAACGTTTATATCTTTTATATACGGGATTTTTTAAAGAAAAAAATTACACCAAATTAACGAGTGTTTTATTATCTTTCCAACGAGTACCATAGTCCAATATAAAAAACGGAGAAAAATCGACTATTTTTTGTGGGGTTTCGTTCATACAGGAAAAAAACACACAAAGTGTTCATATATTCATTAATCATGTTTTTTATTTTAAACCAGCTTCTTATCTACGATGTTGAAAATCAGCCCAATCGTCATGTTATCATTGGAATTTTACTAGGTATACTTCATCAAGAGAAGTTAGGAGAAAGAATCGCGCAACACTGCAACACATGGTGTCACCTTATAGCAAGGTTATTTTTTTATTTATTTAATTACAAGAGTAATAATTATTACTATTAGTATTAGTATTATTAGAATGCTATATTTTTCAACCCCGGGACGCTCCGGAAAGAATTGATAGTTGCTGACGTGGCGTTCAATGGTGGCCTCAACCATTTCTTGATTATGTCACGTGGCATAATGAGATGCAATGATTACAACTTCCAACTTAAGTGTTTGTTTAGTTGATTAGGTTAGGAATTATAAGAGCCATTAAAATGTGAGAAATTAGAGAGATGTGATGAGTTTTTTTAATAGTTGCAGCTTACATAAGTTATTCTTTAGATGATTACTGATTAGGTTTTAGATTAGGGAATATGAGTTATTACTGATTAGAATACTATGAACATGCAATGATTGAGAGATTTTGTGGTTAGTTAACTTGAGTCATTTGCAATAGGTTATCACGTAAAATTAGATTTTTCAACCCCGGGACCCTCCCGGAGTAATCAGCTAGTAGTAACATAATACAAATCGAGTAAAAAAAAGTAGGTGTTGTAGTGGCCGATGTTCAAGATCTGAAATAAACCGTGAAAATATTAAAAAAAATGTGTTCATGTCAATTTGTTAAAGTGAAAATGGAATTTGATATTAATTTTGATGGTGGGTCTGGATAACATTTGTGCTTCAAATTTGAAAACAGAGTTCACTTGTTTTTGCCTTTTTCTTGCTTTTTTTTTTTTTTTTTTTTTTTTGTGGGAAACAGAGGTCACATGTTCTAATTACTAATTCTTGCCTTTTTCTTTATTTTTTTTATATTTCGAAACAGATTCTGGTTATTATTTTAACTATTTTTTTTAACTAAATTAACAAACTTGATAATATTTGATTAATAATAATAATAATATTGGTTTGGAAATGGATCGCTTAGTGTCTTTTTTTATGATCGGTGAATATGTGATTATCATTATTATTTTGATGTTTTTTTAATAAAAAAGTAGTGAATTTTAAAAAGTAAATTCATATGGAGTGTGTGCAATAGTACACATTTTGTTAAGACGTGGATCACATCTTAACATATGTTATCCACATGAAAAAGTGTAATATTATTTGTGTTGGATTACACTTAGGTAGCATACATTAACACGTAGGTTTACATGTTTGTATCAGTAGAACTAGTTGCGTATGTTACACATCTATGCATGTAAATTGATGATTTTTTTTCTATTTGCAGGTGAACATATTTTTTGTATTAAAGATGACGATACTTTATCAAGAATGAAGTGTAGACAAAAAAATTATTTATGTTAGTTATTTTTATCATTTGTTGATTGTAACGACCGTTTTGATTGTTTTTAGCATCTGTTTCATATGTTACTAGTTTGTCATTTTGCAAGAAACATTCTTGTATACAAGACATCACATATGAGACCAGAGTCATGCGTAATTTTAATGTATGCAACACTACATATGTAACACGACGTCTTGACAGATTTAGGATAATGGGTAGAAAAGTATGAGAGAGATGATGTGACGTTTGTCATGTCAACTTGTCATATATGATTTTTCAGAAAATGTCATTTGACCATTTTACCCTTTTTTGCCATCTACTCAATTAAAAAGTATTAAAATGATATAAAATCAATCTAGGCCATTGATTACTTTATATCAATGATCTAGATTGGGTTTAGTGGGTTTCAAGTATAAAATGAAACTCGTTTGAGTTAAGAAAACCTTCGAAAACCCATGTAAAAAAACATTGATTTTTTTTTTTAAAAAAATAACCAATGTAAAATATATGTTTTTAAGTGTTTTGGCAAAAAAATAAAAATAAAAAAAGCGCCATAGGGATTTTTTTTAAATTAAACAGAGTTGCTAAAAACATATGTTTACAACAGCTAAATAGCTGAAAACATATGTTTTTAACAACTTTATTTTTTTTTTAAAAAAAAGTACTTATTTTTTTATAAGTTTGATGTAAATTTGGCTTTCATATATAAAGACTTAACTTTTCGTTACTTTCAAATATATTGTCAACAAGTGGGTTTTTTATCATTCCGTTCGCAATTTGCGTATTTTTATCTAATTTCTGAACCCGTCACAAACACGAATTATAACCCACTAGTTTATGTATGATTTCCAATCCAGTTTCGTGAATGATTTAAAAAGCCAACCAAATTTTAGGCGCTTTATTAACAAACCAACAAGTTTAACAGCAGATAAACGAACAACAAGTTTTCTTAACCCGAAACCCAAATTACCAAAAAACTAGCTAACCAAATAACCATACAACCCGAAACTAGAATGAGTCACTTATAAGTTTATATTCCCACCACATGTTTGGCTCTCCTTATTTCCACCTCCTTAGGGCATTCACATCCCCTCCACCAAATCACATCTATCAAATTACATTAAAAATCACTACTTCACCCCTAAATCCTCTCTCTCCTAATTAAAATAATCATACTTTTATCATTACATTTTTTCTCTCCTCACTTTCAACTACTTACAAAAATATTAAAATATATATATAGGGATGAACACTAGCTTTTTGATATTTAGGATGGAACAATGCTTTCACCAAATATTTTCTCTCTTCTCCACTCACAACCATTTACACTCACCCCATATAATTTGGTGGACACACTCACATACATTTGATAGATGGGATGTGAGTGCTCTTATAACTTATAACTTATTGTTTTAACTTTTCATTTAGATATTTAACTACACGCCCTCCTTATATCCTTATACAGTGGCGAGGCTTAGTTGGGGCAGGAGGGGGCAGCCGACCCCCCGAATTTTCGTGCAGAAGTTCCGATTATATAGTATTCGTATAGAAAATTTTGTAAATATAGGTTTTCGACCACCCAAAACTGGTTTTCGACCCCCCGAAACTAGTGACTTCCGACCCCCCGAACCTTCAGGTCAAGCTTCGCCACTGTCCTTATATTTTCCATCCTTGTATCATTTTTTATAATTTTATCCAAATAAGTTAAACCAAACACTTTTATATAAAATAATGTATAACCTGTTTTCCCACCACATAACTTAATTCAAACACTTTTTTTTAAATGTAAGTTAATAAATCCTTCTAACCAAAAGTCATTTTAGACTCAAATAAGTTTTTACAAACATGCCTGAAAACCCGGTTAACCAGTGAACAACCCTGTTTGGCCCATAAATAATGTTGTGTGCATAAAAAAAAATAAGACACTTTATTATGTGTGAATATTTTTCTTTTTCAAAGATTAAAAAGTTAAAAAAAACTGTTATATTCAGTGAGAAGAGTAAAATGTAATGGCGTTTGGAGGCAGGAATGTGAAGAATAATTTATTAAATCAGAGACCGAATAAAAATTAGAACAAAAAAGTCCCAATATTTAAACAGAAACAGATTGAAAAAGCACAAAACCCGTACTATGATGCCATCATTTACGTTAATGTGAAGGGCAGATGAATTAGAGGGCACCCTACAGAAAACCTGTAGGTATTTCAGAGCCATTGATGTTAAGGCTATCCCCTGATTATATAACTCATGCCCATTTCATGTTATTATATGAAAGAGTTAGAGGAGAACTTACGGTTGTTGATATTGGAGACTTGTGATTTCTAGGGTTATTGATAGGTTGAAGTAGAATGATGTAATTTATAGGGTGACTATGTGCACAGGTTAGACTTGAGTGTATTTTTTACTAGGGTTAAGTTAACAACTATATTTAAGAGGCCCATTAAGAGTGGCCCATTTAAAATACCCAACAAAAAACTGCATACATGAATGTTGATGTTTTTAGTGAAAATGTTATTTTGATTGGGTGAATCGTTAGTTTATTCCTCTTGAATTTGTGTAATTGTTGATTTGAAACAGAAAGAAAAGTGATATCAAGGATTTCGCTATTTCGATCTTGATAATCAATATCCAATTTAGTTTAGTTTTTTGTCAACTATTTGTGGATTTCACAAAATATAAAAATTTTCAATGTTCATACTATTAACTTTTGGTAGTTAACATAGGACTACTTTCAAAGGCCATCTTCTGCTTTTATTTTACATTGTTTAACATAACACTAATCACTAACATTCAACACCAAACTTTCTAGCAAGATACAAGAAAGATGGGAAAAAAGTACACCAATGTCTCCAACCAAAGAAAAATCAAATGAAATTTACATCAGACTTTTAACCATCTAAAGTCGCCCGAACCTTCAAATTTAGATAGGTAGCTTCATTTATTTCCTCTACCAATTTTGTGACGGAGCTTGATTGCCTATGAAACTCCTCTTGTTTCTATCACCCCATGTTATCCATAATGTCATCATATTCATTTAAAATTATGCTTCCGGAATTGCCCAACTACACCAAACCATACCATTGCCATCCAAACTCTGAAGTGACTTTAAGAGAACTTCCTAATCTGACCAATTCAACACAACACGCGCTCAACATTTTTATAGCTTTCTAAGTTGTTTAAGCTAACATGTGTTGGTAAGGTTTTCAAACTCCTTGACATTTTACTCAGGGCCAGTATTTCAAAGCTAGGATTTTAGGCCCCCCAAATTTTATAAGCAACTTTGAATATATGGTTTATTTCCTTTGTAATTAAAACTAGCTGATTACCTCGGGAAGGTCCCGGGGTTGAAAATTTTAATATGATTTAATAAAAAAATGATAAAAATGATAAAAGAAGAAAACTCAAATCACGAAAAGAGTAAATAACTTAAACATAATCAATCTTAGTTAAAAAAACAATTATTTAAAGAGTTAAAAAAATAAAAAGCATAAACCATATTAAACATAATACAGTATTAAAGGATAACCTTCAACATATAATCATCTTCACGTAATTTAAATATGTTACAATTTTACTTTGACTTATATAGATGTAGAATTCATGATGGGGGTTGAAAAATATAACCATTCTAATAATATTAATACTAATAGTAATAATTATTACTCTTGTAATTAAATAAATAAAAAAATAACCTTGCTATAAGGTGACACCATGTGTTGCAGTGTTGCGCGATTCTTTCTCTTAGCTTCTCTTGATGAAGTATACCAATCCATCTTTAGAAGAGTGAAATTCCAATGATAGCATGGCGATTGGGCTGAATTTCAGCATCGTAGATAAGAACCTGGTTTAAAAGAAAAAACATGATTAATGAATAACCTGAACACTTTGTGTTTTTTTTTCTGTATGAACATAACCCCACAAAAAATAATCGTTTTTTTCTCCGTTTTTTATATAGCACTATGGTACTCATTGGAAAGATAATAAAACGCTCGTTAATTTGGTGTAATTTTTTTATTTAAAACATCTCGAATATAAAAGATATTAACGTTTAAAAATTATGGGAGGAACATAAGAGAAACATTTTAATTTGTTTTTAAATTCTTTTTTCCTAAAATAACTCAATTTAATTTTAGTAATTGAGAATTGAGAGATAAATTTGGGGTTTTATGTTTATCTTTTTTTTTTAATTAAAAAAGGAAATAAATCAAAAACACTAAAATCTTTTAATTATGATGCCACGTGGCAGTTTCATGAAGAGGTTGAAGGCACCATTGCACGCCACGTCAGCAATGTTTAATTCTTTTATATATATTAATAGATGAGAGACCTTTAACTTAATAGCTCAATAGTCTGAAAGTCTTATTTATTGTATTTATCATGCAAATAGTTATAATTCTACAATTATTTTCATCTTCACGTTTTATGCTGTTTTTTCAGTCTTGCAAAAGGGCCCACATTTTATTATTTGCTTTAGGCCCCCACAAAGGTTGAGCCGACCCTTATTACACTCAGTCAACGCAGCAAATATGTATCGATCATAAATTACCATATACTAACTAACTATATATATATATATATATATATATATATATATAATTGGCATGACAAATATCTCTCATTACTTCAAACCATAGTCGAGGTGAGACGACTAATACAAGATTTAAAAGTGCTTCCTATATGTTTACAGTATTAGTAGTGTACCATGTTGAAATTGAGGTTCAAAATGATGGGTAAGGTGATGTAAACTTGCATTACGGCTAAGGATTCAATAATAAGCGCAAATCTATTTAGTCCCTCAGTAATGGAGCGTGAATTAGCGCCCATCCCCTTGCATCTTTGCATCTAATTGGTTGCCATGAAACCTAAGACCACAACGCTCAAATCAAGAGCCAAAAAAAATGACGCCCCTGCCCATTTTTGACCCATTAGCTCCCCTGGCCCCTGGGGGCGGTGTTCAAGGCTGGCTCTTGGGTAAGTGAAGTGAAACGGCTGCTTTAGGCCCCATGTTTCCAAGGCCCCCAATATTCGTTTAGGGTTTTTAAGTTTTGGCAATAATTTTTAAGTTTTGGCCACTTTGCGTTAACTGTTTGGAACCTGCTAATGCAATGGTGCAGCCTCAAACCGTTTTTCGCCTTCAGTATCAACAATGTTCTGGAACTTGCAGCTCACGAAAACTGTTCAGCAAAGCGTAGGAAAGCAATACATGCGGTGTGTCTAACTACCTTATGGTGCTTATGGAGAGCGAGAAACTATCTAGTTTTCAATAATTTTCAGAGATCGATTAGCCAAGTACTTGGTGAGGTAAAGACGCTTAGTTTTTTCCATGTAGTAGGCTTCCGGAATTGCCCCACACCAAACCATACCATTTGCCATCTTTTGATTTGTCTATGTCAATGAGCCTCGAAGTTAATCTAGTAAACCATCCAAACTCTAAAGTGACTTCAAGAGAACTTCCTAATCTGACCAATTTAACACAACACGCGCTCAACATTTTTATAGGTTTCTAAGTTGTTTAAGCCAACATGTGTTGGTAAGTGAAGAAACACTAACCGAAACGGCTTGTCCAGGTCATGTCTCGACGGTGTTGAATAGGAGAACCACACCTTGTTCTTCGTCTTCTCCGGTTCAGATCTGCAAGGAAGAAAGGAAAGATGGAGTGTGGAGGTGACTGTTAGGAAACCACGAGTAGAGTCCAACGTACAGACACAAAAAGTGATGGCGGCGACGGCAGCCATGTGTTATCAGGGGGTAATCTCATGCGTGATAACTTGTGCCCTATTGAGAGGTGATGACCTCTTATATAGGGCTTTCATGGGCCTTAATGGGCCGGACATCATGGATCCCTAACTATATGGGCACATAGCCCATTGGCACCAAGCCCAGTTAGGGGGTTACCTCCACACCCCAATATTATTAAATAATATAATAAGTAACAAGTAATAAAGACGGTATGTCGAGTCAAGCACTATACCTCTACAAGTCCCCCTAGTCTAGTGTTGCTCCCATGTGCAAGCATTGGGTGGAGCTCTAGACTAATTAGGAGTGCTCGGGAATGAAGATTAAAAGCCTTGTCTTCTTGGTGGATTACTGACTCGAATGTTTCATCTTCTTGTTTTGATGTGTGTGGGAGGTTGCTCGTTGCGCTTGTTTACCAGCTAAGTGTCACTTTCTAGGCTATCTGTCACTGACACGCGGGAGGGTTGCTCATCGCGGTTGTTGTCAGCTAAGTGTCACCTTCTAAGCTAACTGTCGTTGGGGCGTGTGCGTCCAGTAATGATTCGTCATGGGTATTGAGATGGCTCGTTGCCAAACCTGCAAGTATCTCAATCATATAATATGGGTGTATTGTGAGGCGCCCAACCTTGTATTAGTATATCTAAACTTGTAATAAGTTGTTAGATAGTAAATAACGCTAAATATAAAAAGGTTGTACCAAAACCTTGAGCGGCCAATGCTATGGTGCGCGTGCGATGTTATAGCGTGCGGATGTTATAGCGCGCGGTGAACTAATAACACCTCTCTTGGGGGGTGAATTCATATGGCGCATCATGGTATGAGAACCCTCTAGAGTGGTGTTATACCATACCATTCCCCCAGTTCAGTGATGCTAAGTGTAATGCTTAGGAGCATTGAACTTATAATAAGAGTATCCTTCGCCAATGGATCGTATGACTCGCCAAGGTTATGCCCCGCGGATTGCTTTAAGTAGACAAGAGCATGCTCCGCGAAAGATGTCTTTTTAGGCTATATGTCAGTCCGAAGCAATGCTCCACGATTTTCGTGAAGTGCTTTGCGGTGGCGCATGAGAGCCAGGACTGCGCGAACTGCTTGTTGTTGACGATGAAAGCAATCCACGCGCGTAGTCAGCATGTTCCTGGGAAGGAGACACGATGGCATGGCGGTGCGTTCCTGAGGATGAGACGAGATGTCATGGCAGCACGCTCCTGAGAAAGACGTGCGCGGAGTTGACGCACATTCCTGAAAAGGAGACGTGGCGGCGCATTCCTGTTAAGGAGACGCGCGCGAAGTTTTAGCACGTTCCTGAAAAGGAGACGTGGCGGCGCATTCCTGAAAAGGAGACGCACGTGAAGTTGTAGCACGTTCCTGAAAAGGAGACATGGCGGCGCGTTCCTGAAAAGGAGACACGCGCGAAGTTGCAACACGTTCCTGAAAAGGAGACGTGGCGGCGCGTTCTTGAAAAGGAGACGCGCGAGAAGGCGTGGCACGCTCCTGAAAAGGAGACGTGGCGGCACATTCCTAAAAAGGAGACACGCGTGAAGTCGTAGCACGTTCCTGAAAAGGAGACGTGGCGGCGCGTTCCTGAAAAGGAGACACGCGCGAAATTGCAACACGTTCCTGAAAAGGAGACGTAGCGGCGCATTCTTGAAAAGGAGACGCGCGAGAAGGCGTGGCACGCTCCTAAAAAGGAGACGTGGCGGCGCATTCCTAAAAGGAGACGCGCGTGAAGTCGTAGCACGTTCCTGAAAAGGAGACGTGGCAGCGCGTTCCTGAAAAGGAGACGCACGCGAAGTTTAGCACGTTCCTGAAAAGGAGACGTGGCAGTGCGTTCCTGAAAAGGAGACGTGGTGGCGCGTTCCTAAAAAGGAGACGCGCGTGAAGTCGTAGCACGCTCCTGAAAAGGATACGTGGCAGCGCGTTCCTGAAAAGGAGACGCACGCGAAGTTTAGCACGTTCCTGAAAAGTAGACGTGGCAGCGCGTTCCTGAAAAGGAGACACGCACGAAGTTTAGCACGTTCCTGAAAAGGAGACGTGGCGGCGCGTTCCTGAAAAGGAGACGCATGCGAAATTTAGCACGTTCCTGAAAAGGAGACGTGGCGGCACGTTCCCAAAAAGGTGACGTGCGTGGAACGTATTTTAAAATTTTACGTCAACCCAACGTGTGGTGGTTACGTGGCGTAATATCTCTACCGAATAAATGAGCTGCGAACACCTCTGACATGCGCGCGAGATGCGGGACGCCTCTGACGGACACGCGAGATGCGGAATGCCTCTGACAAACACGCTAGTTGCAGAACGTCTCTGACGGACACGCGAGATGCGGAACGCCTCTGACGAACACACTAGCTACGGAACGTCTCTGACGGACACGCGAGATGCGGAACGCCTCTGACGAACACGCTAGCTGTGGGACGTCTCTGATGAACACGCGAGCTGTTAATATGACGCGGTTCTTAAAACGCCGAGCAGATATATGTAAGTGATCCAAATTGAAAAGTTATGACCATACTTTTATTTTTAAGTGATGTTACCAAACAAAACAATAGGGAGTCACTGACAAGCAGAGTTACTCGTTAGCGTGGAGTTACCGGCTTGCGCGGGGTTACCATTGCATAGGGAGTTACCGACAAATAGCAGGGTTACCTGTAAGCGTGGAATTACCGGCTTGAGCGGGGTTACCGTTGCGTAGGGTTACCGTTGCGTAGGGAGTTACCGTCAAGTGGGGTTACCCATAAGCGTGGAATTACTGGCTTTGCGCGGGGTTACCGTTGCGTAGGGAGTTACCGTCAAGCGGGGTTACCCGTAAGCGTGGAGTTACCGGCTCTGTCTGGGATTACCATTTCGTAGGGAGTTACCGTCAAGCGGGGTTACCCGTGAGCATGGAGTTACCGGCTCTGCCTGGGATTAACATTGCGTAGGGAGTTACCATCAAGCAGGGTTACCCGTGAGCATGGAATTACCGGCTCTGCCTGGGATTACCATTGCGTAGGGAGTTACCGTCAAGCGGGGTTACCCGTGAGCATGGAATTACCGGCTCTGCCTGGGATTACCATTGCGTATGGAGTTACCGTCAAGCGGGGATACCATCATGCGATAAGTGTATGCATTTTATAATAATAAAAATGCCATCATTTTGTACCAATGATACACCACTTCTTTGAATCATTTGGACCATGTGTGTTTAGTACAAAACAAGAATAGGATAACTTTATCAAAGGCATTCACTTTAAGTTGAAAACATACCATCCTGTCTGCTCGAGTTGCATGTTATAAATCCATAATCCCTTTTGCAAGCTTACGAAGATGAAGCCTCCACGGAAACTTGATTCAAGGCAGGCGCAGGTTGGCCGACGCCCGACAGAAGTGGCATGCGCCGCGGGTTGAGGGGAAAGAAGAGATCAACCAGCTGCGTGTAGCCGTCGGATGCGGACTGTGTCAAGCGTGCGTGAGCAGCGGAGCATACCCGGGACACGCGCAGTCAGCCGAGCATGCCATAGACGCGCGTGCGGCAAGTATGTGACGTGACGTAGACGACACGATGGCGGGTGGCAGCCATTCTCGAGGGTTTTGCGTTGGTGCATGAGAGCCGTGCTCTAGCGGGTTGTGCTTAGAGCTTGATGGCCGCTGATAGCAGCGGAGCTCGATCCCGGATGGCGGAGCTTACTGGGCGAAGGAGTTCACTTTCGCGATCCACGAGCATTCCTTTTCATGATCGCGGAGCTTGCGGGTGAAGCCATGCTTTGGCGGATTGCACCTGCGGGTCACTCGTAGACGACCATGCTTTGCTTGACGTCTTTTTACGCTTTTAGGCGTGGCCATGATACACGAGAGGCGTGTTTGTACGTTTTACGTCCGGCCTAGCCGTGATCCGCGGGAGTGACAACCGGGGAGATTTGATTTGGCGGGTGTGTAAAGAACTTTGCACAACGGATGAATGTCATGTTTCCGCGTATGCGCATAGAGCACTTCAAGCTGGACATTCTCGCGGGTGCACCGAGAGCTTTCATTGGCGGACAAGGAGTCCGGTGAATATGAAATGGCAGAGCAAGGCCGGTCATTGACCATTTAAAGATGACACCGAGGAACCTCTGTTCGAGTACGGGCCGAGTATTGGGGAACCATAAAGTTTTGAATAAAACAATGATGGCTCGTGGAGTCACATTAACTGTACCTCAAAAGCTTTTTTTCTGCTCACGACAGAAGTTTGTCCCCCATCGAGATAACAAGTAGAAAATGTGGTTGTACGAAATGCAACCCGAGTTGTATCGTTTGTACTGTGATGTATGGCTATGCATTGTCTACTTGTGCATTTTTCTTAAATAATATTTTTAACTATTGATAAAAATATACGATAGAAACAGGAAGTACACAGATCTAGAGGTTTGAGATCCAAATTGATGGCTCAAACTTGAATGAGCATATATTAGGAATATAAATAACAAAATCACACATATCCATGATGAAATATTACTTGAGGATTGGTGATTCAATATCTAGAAAATGGTGGAGCCAAAGCATATGACAGCAGCAGTTTTTGTGGTGAAAGATCCCTTTCCTTATGTTGCTTGTACCATATGTAGAATGGATTGTAACCACCATGTGCTAGGTTAGAAACCCCCCCCCCCCATAGACTTTTAAAGAAAAAAGAACCCAGATCTGGGAATTTTTACCCGAACATCGAGCATTAAACTTCCACAGAAGCAGATCTTTAATGTTGAAGCAAAGAAAGGACAGATTTGAGCTCCTCGTTTTGAGAAGAAAGTGTTCCCCATAAATAGCTTTTTTTTTAATAGAGACAGATCTCATGGCTTTGATAGAGAAGAACAAGATGTGATTTTTGCCGGGTCCCACGGATGGCGCCAATGAAGAAACACTAACCGAAATGGCCTGTCCGGGTCATGTCTCGACGGTATTGAAAAGGAGAACCACACCTTGTTCTTCGTCTTCTCCGGTTCAGATCTGCAAGGAAGAAAGGAAAGATGGAGTGTGGAGGTGACTGCTAGGAAACCACGAGTGGAGTCCAACGTACAGACACAAAAAGTGATGGCGGCGACGGCAGCCATGTGTTATCAGGGGGTAATCTCATGTGTGATAACTTGTGCCCTATTGAGAGGTGATGACCTCTTATATAGGGCTTTCATGGGCCTTAATGGGTCGGACATCATGGACCCCTAACTATATGGGCACATAGCCCATTGGCACCAAGCCCATTAGGGGGTTACCTCCACACCCCAATATTAATAAATAATATAATAAGTAACAAGTAATAAAGATGGTATGTCGGGTCAAGCACTATACCTCTACACTTATTTATTGTATTTACCATGCAAAGAGTTATAATTCTACAATTATTTTCATCTTCACGTTTTATGCTGTTTTTTTTTTAATCTTGCAAAAGGGCCCACATTTTATTATTTGCTTTAGGCCCCCACAAAGGTTGAGCCGACCCTTATTATACTATGTATTGATAATTTCTTAAAACTTGACTTAGTAAAAAAATGCAAACTATTATATTTATAATAAACACTCAGTCAACGCAGCAAATATGTATCGATTATAAATTACTATATACTAACTATGGGGAAGGATTAAATAAAAACCCACCTATTTTGAAGAAACCCATTAAACCCTATCTCAACCATTGATCAATCTAGATCAATGGTGTGGATCAAATGCTTAATATTATAATAGTGAGAAATACAAAAAAGGGCATATGGGTAATTTGACAACCCAAAGGTGTTGGTAACTGCATGGTTCTGCAAATCAGTCACTTCATATTCTCTCTCATTCAATAACCTCTTTCCCTCCCACTTACTCGTATACCATGTTCCCAAATTCAAAAATTCATCCCTGTTCTCTCTCCATTTGAAGCATCAACATACTTTCTTCTTGCTGAAACCTTCATCCCTGTACCCTTTTTGTCTCCGGTAACGATGAAATCGTTCATGTGGACGTTATCTTCCTTTAGCCGACGATTGGGGTCGAAGAAATCATCTAAAAGGTACGTGCCTCGTTGTTTTCTGTCCGTTTACTGTATAAAATTGGGGTTTCTCATATATCGTACAACGTATTCATGAATAATCAGGGATAAGAACATTGATGGTGTAAAAGACAGAAAAAAATGGGGATTTTGGCTAGTTTGCTAAGTAGAGTTGTTATCATTTATTTTTTATTTAGTGGATAAGTAGATTGTAGTTTTTGAAATGTGATACCCCTCGTGAAAGCGTAACAAAAATAATGTTTGAGACAGGAGGAAAAGAAAATTGGTCGTTTTGTCTGATGACACAACAAGTACCAGGCATGGAAAGGACATTGGATTATCAGCTAGTGAGTTTGAAGATGTAAAACGTCATCTAGGTAAGTGTTACAGAGACTTTTGGATAGTAATGAAGATAATTTATTTTTTAATCTTAGTAATGTAATTTTAGGCTCCTGTAAATTTATTTAGAGTGCCATTTTTTTTAAATATTTAGACTATGACTCGGATACGCCACTTATCAACCTAAAGAGGCTGCGTAAAGGAATTGGCAAAGCTTCGGCTCATAATGATGATCCAGGGCCGTCGACGGTGCAAACTTCCTATAATGAGGATGCAGGACCGTCATTGAATGAAGTTTCTGATAATGATTATTCAGGACTGTCAATTGGGGTGGAGTCTGATGATGATGATTCAAGTGTGCAGCCACAGAAGGATAAGTTGTCCTTTTTTTGTAACCGCCGTCGTCGTCAAAAGGCCAAAACCAAAGGTGAGGTGTTTTGTGGTTTTCCAATATATTCAGTGATATATGTGTAAAAAAAGGTGTTATCGTCTGGTTTAGCGATAAGTTGCTTACATTGGGTGTTTGTATGTTATGTAAAAACAGACACAAATATAGCAGTTCGTGAAACTCAGACAAGAAATAAAAAAGGTGCGATGATGTGAAACACTAAATAGTTATGTAAACTGACATCGGGTCAAAGTTAGTTTGAACTGATAATTGTTACATGTGTAACAGATAAGCAGCCAATCCCTGTGATTGATCTGTCTTCGTCTGCACCAGTTAGGATAACACGAGCAAAAACACGAGCATTAGAAGTTTCAGCGAAAATAGACAGGGGGAAAAAAGAGAAAGCATTGAAGGCAAAAAAACGGAAGAGGGTAGACAAGACATGGAATGATGCGCTTGAGCCTCGTAGGCAACGCAAAAGGTCAAAGTTGAATGAGTGGCTAGGGATATGTACTAGATCATCACCAACACAGTTAACAAGATGCATAAAGATTCTAAGTGACGAACAACGTTTAGCAGTGAAGGATATGGGGTTGGGAAGGCTGCTAAATCTTAAAATGGATGGGATACCTGCGAAGTTAGGGCATTATGTTGTAGATAACTTCAACCAGGAAAGTTTAGAGTTGACTGTGCCATCTGGGAAACTTTGCATTGATGCTGAGGTCGTGCACAAGGTCCTTGGTTTACCGATTGGAGGGGTGTCTTTCAATGCGTTGGAGCGTAGGGAAGCGCATGATGAAGGCATAGCCCAATGGAGAGAGAGGTACCCACCAAGCAGATTTATATCTGCTAAGCAAATGGTGGACATGATTGAAAAGGAGTCAAACGGTGAGGATGATTGTAATTTCCGTATGGATTTTATAATGTGCTTCTATACTATCATGATTGACTGCCACAAACAAGGCAGTCTGAAGGATAACATACTAGAGTATATTACGGATGACTTGGATTTTGCTGGTATGGACTGGTGTGAGTTAGTAGTTGAGGTACTAAAGAGTTGTAAGAATGGTTGGAGATGAGACAGTTTCGATCCACCTTTTACCGGGCCACTTACGTTTTTAACGGTATGTTGCTATTTACGCATGTTAAGTTTTAATTAGTTGCTTATTAGTGACACTATTTGTTTACTTGTTACCAACCACTTAAGCGATCTTCTATTTCTAGATTTTATACGTGGATAGTTTTAAATGCAACGGGCTTGATGTTGATACTTCGATGGATCCTATGAGTTTCTGGACATTCCAAAGGTTAAGAGACCGAGAAAAACTGGAAATAAAAGGAGGTGGTTTTGGAAGGGGAACGCTAAAAGCTTTGTCTTCATACGACGATGTGAATGTCGGGTTAGATCAACCAAGCGTCCAGGTTGGTAACATTTAATGTATTACAAAAAGATAATTCATGAACTACATTTGATTGTATCCTAATCATCCTATCATAAACAGGGAAGGGTATTAGCTGTTGGGGATTTGGTAGATGTGATGATTAGAACAAAAAAAAGGGCCGAATTCGCCATCGGTAAGTTATGTGAGGATTATCCAGGTAGAGAAGAAGTTATTGCAGTGAAGTCAAGGTACGATGCTTTTATTAAGGAAATGGTGAAGGCGAATGTGGATGCATCTGTTGCGCGTGTAACAGCTGATGCACAAATCGGCAATGTGTTAGAAGCAATAAGTAAAGGGAAAAGCATTGCAGTAGGTAAGTCAGTTGTTTATGTCCTCTAAATTATTTTGTAAACAAGGAAATTAGTTGAGAATACGTTTTTTCAAATGGCCACAGACATATTTTAATTTGAATCCTATTGTGTAAAGGAGGATGATTGTTTGAACTTGGGTGATTCGGCCCTGGACAAGTCGCCATTGACACGGTCAAAAACGAGCAAAACTCAGGGCACGTCGGACGAGGGAGGGGCGTTTGAGAGTCCAATTCTTAGCCAATACAGGAAGACCCTACATGACAGTGCCAAATACAATACTGGTGGTATGTCAGGACTTGGTGAGAAAAAGGCCGCCTTAAAATGGACACTTGATTAACATGTGTTAACAACAGATGCTTATGTAATTAACATGTGTTAACAGGAAATGAAGATCTTGCAAAGAATTTAACAAGCGAATTTGTAGAGGTGTGTGAAGATGGGACACATGAGAAGAATTTAGCAGGAAGCGATGGAACACAACAAAGAGGTAATCAGACCACGCACCGTCTAAATCTGTTAAATATGCACAGTGTGAACCAAGTCAAAGTGGGGGGTATTTTACTAATAATATTTCCTTAGATGTGCACGATGAGTTAGACGATGTGGTACCAAATGCTACTGAAGAGGAATTAGTGATCAGACAATCAGTGGTAGAAACAGAAAACGATGAACTAGGTATACCTGAGTTGTTTTTAATAAACCTGTACATCATATACAACAAATCAAATGAAAAATACTGTTATTCTAATGTGTTACTTATGTTTCAGGACTGGAAGTTGAGGTGCCCACAAACAACGAGGGACCAGGTGTGCATTTAACAACATCCTAAATACTTAAGTGTGTGTTTTTCTGTTGTTGTGACGTATGTTACATTATGTTAAGGCGGGGATCTAAACGAAGAAGGGACGGTTGAAGAAATTCAAGATGACAGTGTTGGTGGGGTAACACCGGTAGATGTGCAAATGGAAGATGGCAAAACAGGTATGTTTGTGAAGTTTCAATATTTGACAGTAGTAAAAAAGGGTCACACAATAAACAGATTCTAGCGGTAATCTTAGATTTAGTTTCAGGATGTGAGGGGATTTGTACAGCAGAGGCAGAAGTGTCCACATACAAGAATGATGAGCGAGGTATGTTGTGTTAGAGTCCGTAAGTACAGACATTCATATAGAATAATTTTAATCTTACCTATGTTGTTACATGATGTGAAGCAGACTCCCAAGCAAGCGCAGAGGCTGCGCCCAACACCATGGATGCCCCAAGTCAGTTTTTTGATTCTGCGAAAGAAGATGAACAAGCACAACAAACAAGTAATGTACTATCATTTTTATGTAAAAGTATGGAACTTGTTAGATAGACAATGATGAACGGGGACTTCGATTTTACAGGCCTTGGGGGAATAACACCTACAGAAACCTTACCGGACAGGTCAGAGTTTGGAGATAGGGGTTCACAGCTTAATGAAGGAGGTCAAGACACAAGCGCAGGTATGCTAAAGACAAATGAAATATATTACTACCTTTGCCACAATCGTCAAGTAATGTGGTTTAACTTACATTTACAGGATGCTCCTGGATACTTCCATATATGACGAAATCAGATGGAAATGATGCACCAAGTTTTAGCTTTGGCCTAACACAGCCAAAAGAAGAAGGTCAGCGGGGTTCAGGTTTGAGTTATGTTTTTAACAAAACTATGAGTCTAAAATGTTACGTATGATACAGAATTTTTGGCTCCTTCTCCAAAAATGGGATCCGGGATGAAAGCGCCATTTTGTGAATCAGGTACAACATGCAAGTTTGTGATAGGATGATTCAAACCTAGAAACAGATTCAGAGTTATATCTAACAATGGTTGTGACGTATGTTACAGGGTCTGCCGGTGTGGGTCCGCAGGCAGAATCCAATGTTTCGGACCTGCCTGCTAAGCCAGGTAGGGGTATGGTTGGTTTTTAAACCATACAAATGGTAAACATGCATACTAATGTACCCTGTTGCATGTGTTACAGAGTGTGCAGATAAGTCTGTGGAGCAAGGATTGGCTGCAAGCAAGGCGCGTGGAAAGGAGAAGGCCGATGATAGTATAGGTAAGTCCACACCGCTAATTGTAATTTAATACTCTGTTTCCTATACATGGTTTAACATAAATAGAAAAATGTTGCAGATGCGGATGGAGTTGGTGCATCAGTAAGCGATACCACACCGGTATATCCAATGGTGTCTCCTATTAGTTCATATGACGCGCAAAACAATATATACAATGAGTATGGTTTAGGTGGAAATATGGATGATGACCATATGACGCTGGCGATGTGTCAACAGATGATTGCAAAGATGGATGCAACCAAGCGAAACCCCCTACGCGAAAGGAATGTGACTTATGTTCATAAGTCACCTTTTCACATAAGGGGGGTCGATTTAACAGAGGGGGTGACAAAGGATGACGATGCTATGTGGAGGTATGTTTACATGGACGAGGACCCGCTGTATATGTTGTATGGTGAGGATGCCAGAAGGAGGGTGGTGAAACAGAATAGGTAACGTTATGCATCAATATGCTTACCAACGATGTTTGTCTTTTGTAACATGTGTAACGTATCATTTCTGTTTGTTAATATCCAGGCTAGAACGCGGGGAAGTCATAGAGAACGTAGAAATACCTCAAGAAGAAGTAGATAACGCACTTGCCAAGTAATAGAATTTTTAATTTTTAAGTCAAACATAATTGTTTGTAAAGAGGTAAAAACTACCTTCTAACATTGTCTTTGGGGTTCATTTTATAGTGAGGTGTTATTTAGAAGCTTATCTAATGTGGAGGCAACGCGTAGCATGTTCAAAACTTTGAAGCCGGGTATGCAGGTGTTAGATGTGATAGTAGATTGTTGGGTTGATGTATTAAAATACGAGGAGAGGTTGAAGTCGGAAGCGTCATCTCTTCGCTTGTTTGTGAGCACAAAGGCAGTGGTATGTTAATTTCAAAACATGTAGTTTTGCATGATTATTAATTTATATATCTATTGTCAGCTGTTTATATTTATATATCTATTGTTGGTTGTTAAAAAAACAAAAAATAGTTTCCATGGATGCTTAATGAGAAGAACTGTGATGAGAATAAACGGATGACAAGGTTTTCGGCAGCTATGGTCGCTTCGGTGCCATCTTATGAGAAGAACCATGACTTCAAGAAATTTGATATCGTCTTCTTCCCTATACTTGAAAGGGCCCACTTCTACTTGTTGGTATTCGAGCTGAAAAACATTACCATAATCCTCATTGATAATGACAAAAAGCGAGGGAGGCGTAGCTGCAAGGATCACATAGATTTCCACAAGAAAGATACGGCGTATAAATACGTAAGTTATTTTTGTGACCTCCCCCTTTGTTTTGTTAGCCTTGGTAACATATTGTAACATCCGGAAATTTATGACGTCATTATATAATAAGATTAGATTATTAAAATAATTAATTAATAGTTAATTAGAATTACGATTGGGCCACCTGTGGTGTAGCCCAATAACCGTATCCGGATTACAACCCAAGGCCCAAAAAGAAGTAGCACTCGGCCCGATAACAATTTTATGTGGGCCGAATAAGTTAATAACCCGATTAAATGATTGGGCCTACCCGAATAAGTGTTGGGCCTAATTCTAAGCCCGATAATAGCTAAAGAACCGTATCCTAGTGGGCCGAAGAGAGTTTAGATCTTGGGCCCAACCTCCTTCATAAAAGTGAAGACTAGGCTTATAGTAGTGTGATCAAGCCCAAGCCCAATAATTTAGACAAATATGCGGCCCTCTTGCACATGGGGTAACCGCCATTTTGAGGGAATAATACACCTCAATATTACTTCAACACTCCAAAGCTTGATAACCCTCCACCTCATGACCCTAGAAGTCTACTCCATCTTATCAATGCATGCATTGAACCTCTATAAGAGAAAACCATCGGCTCACTCTCAACCCTTTCAAAACATTGTGAAACCACTTTAATTCCATTCATTCAACATGCAAAACCATCCTCCTACCCATCACAAGTAATCGGCTCCCCTTACCTTATCATTAAACCACCTTTTCAATTATATAACACCACTCTTACTAGCTTAATATACCACCCTTCATAAAAGAAATCCAACCCACTTAATGTAAAACCCAATCGGCCCAAGTAGTTAGCCGAGTATTAGCCGGATCAAGATCATCATTTGGTAGGTACGAGTCTAGAGTTCCTTAAGGTTGTGTGCCAAGCTGTAATGGCCAGCTTTTAGTTTAGATCTTTACGCCTAAGCTGTAATGGCCAGCTATACGTATAATTATTATGTAATAACTTGATTTGTGTTGCAACAGGAACTCGTGGAACATAGAAATCTCGCTTCTAGTGAAAACATAGACTCAGAAATAACCAACGTGAGTGCATGTACCCCATGTATTTAAAATGATTTCGGGGTGAATGCATGTTAGTTTTTACGTATGATTTGATAAAATATTGGTTCATGATCATGAAAGAGTTAATAGAATCGGTCGAATAGAAATCACGTAGAATGGATCCATTCGGTATCACTGGGGTATATTTTTCTAAACCAAGTAGAGGTTTGGAACCACACTAAGCATTTGTACGGTGCTCCATCGTTAAATATATTCCACCTTAGAATGACCGAACCATATGAAAATTGTTGATATTGTATTATAAACGAGTCTAAATCTGGCATCACTCACTAGCTTTGTGGCTAACGTATTTTTAACATGCATTTCAGGTTGATTAGATAATGGGGAACCCGAGCTCGATAATATGCAAGTCCAAGTTAAAAAGAGTAGTTAAGGAACCGGCTTTGGGCCGGCTTATTAAATAACCGGGCTTCGGCCCAAGTGTGTAATAAATGGATATCTCTAAAGTTTGTGGTTTGGTCTTAATGGGCTTCGGTCGATGGTTTAAAAACTCGGAACATGGCAAAAGGAATGTAACGGGCTTGGCCCGGTTGGTAACAATGTTAAATGGGCTCGGCCCAGTTGTATGTTTTGAATGGGCTTGGCCCAATGTGAAATAAATAAAGAAGGTGTTTGTTTAATAAAAAGAATTGTTAGAATTAAATAAATTGGTAATTAATAATATGTGTCACGATTACCAATCCGTAATGACTCGTTAATTTTTGGGTCGTTACAGGTTGGTATCAGAGCTCGGGTTCGGGTATAGTGGGGAGTTTATAGAACTAACTTGATAATATTTGTTGTGATGATTATTTGTAATAGAATGACTCGTGGGGAAGAACGAAATCAAGAAGAACAAGATGCCCGGGGAGAGGCCCCAATGGAGTACGAGGAGGGAGAAATAAGAAGTGAAGAAGTAGTGGAAGACAACGAAAATTTACGCCTCCCCGACATCGAAACTCTTGTAAATGAGATCCCGGGTTTGACATGGGGGAACAATGGGGTGGAGCTAAATCTAGGGGAGGTAGGCGTAATCGGTCCTCTCCCCGAGCCTATCCTCACCAACTCCGAACCCAATCCATTCATACCCGAGATGCCATTCTACGGACCATCTCCTTACTACTACTCGAACTCGCCATTTCCAGACTTTACGAGTGCATCGAGTAATTTATCTATGGAAGGGTCGAGTAACTTGAGCCCATACCTCTCGCCATTTGTGGGTCCATATCCCACGGCCCAACAAGGCCCATATCCCGCGGTCCAATATCCAATGGCTCAATCTACACCCGTGGTAGACCCCTATTATGAAGCCATCATGTTTAACCATAATAATATTCCATTTCCACCCAACGATTTCGTGCCAAGGAAAGACTATTTAGAGCTTGTGGAAAATTATTATCGTATGAAAACGCAAAGAGATCAAGCACTAAACATGGCGGAGGATTTAAGGAGGTTGATCAAACGATTCGGATATCAATCCCGTCAATTGATCGACGAGTCGAAGTATCCACTTCCTTAGAAGGGGTCGAAGGGTGGTAAGGTAGGGGTGGGGCAAAAGAAGTGGCGGGAGTTGAATAAATGGGTTAGGCGTGTATGTGTGTATGTGTTAACTTAAGTCTTTGTGGTGGTAGTATGTATGGTAATTTAAGTATGTGGTTGTAATGGTAGTGTGTTGGCATGATGTGGTGATTCTAGTATGATAAAATGTAACATCCAAAAGTTTTGCTATGAAATAGTTATATTTGGGTGTAAAAATTATGTACTAAATTGAATATAAGATTGGTGTAAAAATCATGAAATATTATGGGACATGACTATAAAAATTTTGACGATAAAATGGTGAACTAAATATATATATATATATATAAAGTAATAGGCGATAATTATAAAAGATCCGATCTAATAAAGAGTAGCAATTTGTTATAATAATAATACTAATCTAAGTAAAATGTATTATTATAGAAAATGCCGCGAAGATCTGAGAGAGGCAAAGAAAAAGAACCAGTGACCCCAAAAAGAAATAACGCTTCTTCGTCCAAACAACCTACGGCCGAGGAACCCTTGACCGAAGAAACCTCGGTAACCCCGGAAACTAGTGAACTAGAAGAGAAAATGAGAAGGTTAGTTCTAGAAAGTTTGCAAGACTCAATCCCTACCCTCATAAGTATGATAGAAAAGTCACCCGGTTCAAGAACTTTAGAGAAAAACCCGGAAAACGTTGTAGTAAATGTCGAGGATGAATTGTCAAAGCCTCGATGCTGCGATTACAAAACCTTTATGGCTTGTAAGCCAGAATCTTTTGACGGTAGCACGGGAGCTGCCGGAGCCACTCGTTGGCTAGAAGAAATGGAGGCTATCTTAGAAATAAGCAATTGTGCCCCTAGAGATCAGGTAAAGTTTGCTACTCACTCTTTACGAGCTGAGGCGTTAAACTGGTGGAATATGATTCGACAAGTAAGAGGTAGAGAGATTGTAGCCACTATGACTTGGATAGAATTCCGAACCCTTATTACCGAAAAATACTGTCCTATGAACGAAATCGAAAAGATTGAAATGGAATTTCTAGGACTCGAAATGAAGGGTTTAGACTGTGTAGGCTACATAAACCGTTTTAATCAACTTGCTCGATTAGTACCCCACCAGGTTACCCCTGAACCAAAAAGAATTAGGAGGTTTATTTGGGGATTAATCCCTCAAATTCAAGGAATAGTTAGGGGAGCTAAACCGATCAGGTATGATACTGCTTGTGAATTAGCTTTAAGCTTGACAGATGATATAGTCAGACACAGGGAAAGGATAAAGTGTCGGTAGGTAGTAAAAGGGGATGGAATGAAATCTTTAGGTCTACAAATTATAATACCTCAGGAAAGAGCCAAGAAAACCCTAGGGAACAGGGAAATCCTGAGAAAAGACCCTACCGAGGAAACAATCCCTATTGTTCCAAGTGTAAGTACTATCATACTGGGGAGTGTAAGCAGCGATGTAATACTTGTGGTCGGTACCATTTTGGTGAGTGTAGGGGATCCCATTGTCAAAAATGTAAGAAGGTAGGACACACCACTGCAGAATGTCGATACAATCCAGACCGTCCTCGAGTCTGTTATGAGTGCAAGGAACAGGGGCATTACAAGAACGAATGCCCAAAACTCAAAAGTCAACACAAGGGAGACCAAGCAAGGGGAAGAGCATTTGTAATCAATGCAGCAGAAGCACGTGACGAACCTGATCTAGTCACGGGTATGTTCTATATCAATCAATTACCTGTTTATGTTTTGTTCGATACAGGTGCAAACCTTAGTTTTATCTCTAAAAGGTTAGTCAAAAAGATAAATGTCCTTCCCGAACCTATGACACAAACCTATGAAATAGAGATAGCTGATGGTAAGATTTTGCAAGCTAATGAAGTTTTTAAAAATCTGATTTTAATCATAGAAGAACAAGAGTTTAAAATAAATTTAATACCTATGAGTCTAGGAGAATTTGATGTGATTATAGGGATGGATTGGTTAGCTACAAACCAAGCAGAGATAGTCTGTAAGGAAAAGCTTGTAAGAATTCCCTTAACCAATCAAGAAACCTTAGTAGTTCATGGAGAAAAACCAAAGGGTACCTTAAGTTTAATCTCTAGTGCAAAGATGATGAAGTATTTAAGAAAGGGACATCAACTCTTCTTAATCCATGTGAATTTAGGAAATGAAGAAAAAGAAGCAGAGATTAATGAAATTAAGGTAGTATCGGAATACAAAGATGTATTTCCAAATGAACTCCCAGGTTTACCACCATCCCGACAGGTGGAATTTGAAATTAACCTAGTTCCTGGAGCCGCACCCGTTGCTAGAGCCCCATATAGGTTAGCCACCACAGAAATGAAAGAACTCACAAACCAGTTAGAAGAATTGATAGAAAGAGGTTTTATAAGGCCAAGCACCTCCCCTTGGGGAGCACCAGTGCTGTTTGTCAAAAAGAAAGATGGTTCTATGAGGATGTGTATAGATTACAGGGAATTGAATAAGTTGACAATCAAAAATAGGTACCCGTTACCTAGAATAGACGACCTTTTTGATCAATTGAACGGAGCTAAACATTTTTCAAAAATCGATCTTAGGTCTGGATATCATCAATTGAAGATAAGAGATGAGGATGTTCCAAAAACCGCTTTTAGAACTAGGTATGGACACTATGAATTCCTAATTATGCCATTTGGCTTAACCAACGCTCCTGCTGTTTTCATGGATTTAATGAATAGGATTTGTCGACCTTATTTGGATAAGTGTGTGATTGTATTTTTAGACGATATCCTAATTTACTCAAAAACCGAAAATGAGCATGAAAAGCATTTAAGAGAAATCCTAGAAACTTTAAGAAACGAAAAACTGTATGCTAAGTTTTCAAAATGCGAATTTTGGGTAAAAGAAATTAAGTTTTTAGGACATGTGATCAACGATCAAGGAATTCAAGTAGACCCAACCAAGATAGAAGCAATACAGATGTGGGAAGCTCCTAAAAACCCAAGTGAGATCTGACAATTTTTAGGGCTAGCTGGATACTATAGGCGATTTATAGAAAACTTTGCTAGATTAGCCCTACCACTCACCACTTTGACTAGGAAAAATTCTAAGTATGAGTGGAAGGAAAAGCAAGAAAAAGCCTTTCAAAAACTTAAGGAAAGATTATGTAAGGCTCCAGTGTTAACATTACCAGTAGAAGGAAAAGCTTTTACTGTGTATTGTGACGCATCTCAACAGGGATTAGGATGTGTTTTAATGCAGGAAGATCAGGTTATAGCATATGCTTCCCGACAGTTGAAAAGACATGAACAGAACTATGTTACGCATGATTTAGAATTAGGAGCGATTATATTTGCTTTAAAAATTTGGAGACACTATTTATATGGAACCAAGTGTACTGTCTACACTGACCATAAGGGTCTCCAACATATTTTTGATCAAAAGCTTCTAAACATGCGTCAGAGGAGATGGATAGAAGTTCTAAGTGATTACGACTGTGATATTAAATATCACCCGGGAAAGGCCAATATTGTAGCAGATGCCTTAAGTCGAAAAGAAAGACCCCTAAGAGATAGAGCATTTAAGGTCACTTTGATTAACGAATTTCTAAACCAACTCCGGGAATGTTAAAGGAGAGCACTAGAACCTATCCAGTTAAGTGGAGAACTTTTGAATGGAGAAGAAGCAAGATTGGTGGAAGGAACGGATGGAATTTTTAGGTACAACCGAAGAATCTGGATACCCAGATATGGTGAACAAAGAGGGATAGTTTTAAGAGAAACCCATAACTCTAAGTATTCCATTCACCCAGGAAACCATAAGATGTATAAAGATTTGAGAAAAAACTTATGGTGGCCTGGTATGAAAAAGAGTGTGGGAGAATTTATAGCTCAGTGTGTTACTTGCTCGAAAGTGAAGGCAGAACACCAAAAACCCAGTGGGTTATTGATCCAACCAGAGATTCCAGTTTGGAAATGGGATCAAATCACTATGGACTTTGTAACCAAATTACCAAGAACCCAAAGTGGTAACGATACCATCTGGGTTATCGTGGATAGACTAACCAAGTCTGCCCATTTCCTACCAATACAAGAAACCTTTGGAACAGAAAAATTGGCAAGAATCTATATAAAAGAAATTGTGTCCCGGCATGGGATACCTCTTTCGATTATATCAGATAGGGATAGTCATTTTACTTCCCGATTTTGGAAAACGTTTCAAGAAGCGTTAGGTTCCCAGATTAAGCTCAGTACCGCCTATCACCCTCAGACAGACGGGCAAAGTGAAAGAACGATTCAGACACTAGAAGATATGCTGAGAGCATGTGTCCTGGAATTTAGTGGAAGTTGGGATACACATCTGCCATTAATAGAATTTTCCTATAACAATAGTTACCACGCTTCCATTCAAGCTGCACCCTTTGAGGCGTTATACGGTAGAAGATGTAGATCTCCGATCTGCTGGAACGAAATCGGAGAAAACCAACTTACGGGCCCAGAAATTATTCAAGAAACAACGGACAAAATTGTGCAAATCAAGAAAAGATTGGAAGAAGCGAGAAGCAGGCAGAAAAGTTATGCGGATAAACGAAGGCGACCGTTGGAATTTCAAATAGGAGATTATGTCCTATTAAAAGTGTCACCCTGGAAAGGAGTGATAAGATTTCAAAGAAGAGGTAAACTGAATCCACGTTTCATAGGACCTTATCGAATTAAAGATAAGGTAGGACCGGTAGCTTATCGTTTAGAATTACCTCCCGAGTTGAGTGAAATTCATGATGTGTTCCACGTCTCGAATCTAAGAAAATGTATAATAGAAACCCAAACTATCATTCCATTAGATAATGTGAAAGTTAGTCCTCAACTCCATTTTACTGAGGAACTAATAGAGATAATGGCTCGACAAGAAAGAAAAATGAGAAGAGGAAAAATTCCAATCGTACAAGTGAAATGGAATGCTAGATTGGGGCCTGAAATCACTTTCGAAAGAGAAGACCTGATGAAAGCCAAATACCCCCACCTATTTGAGAATCAGGTATTATAAATAAAAATTTCGGGGACGAAATTTCCTAAGGGGGGGAGAGTGTAACATCCGGAAATTTATGACGTCATTATATAATAAGATTAGATTATTAAAATAATTAATTAATAGTTAATTAGAATTACGATTGGGCCACCTGTGGTGTAGCCCAATAACCGTATCCGGATTACAACCCAAGGCCCAAAAAGAAGTAGCACTCGGCCCGATAACAATTTTATGTGGGCCGAATAAGTTAATAACCCGATTAAATGATTGGGCCTACCCGAATAAGTGTTGGGCCTAATTCTAAGCCCGATAATGGCTAAAGAACCGTATCCTAGTGGGCCGAAGAGAGTTTAGATCTTGGGCCCAACCTCCTTCATAAAAGTGAAGACTAGGCTTATAGTAGTGTGATCAAGCCCAAGCCCAATAATTTAGACAAATATGCGGCCCTCTTGCACATGGGGTAACCGCCATTTTGAGGGAATAATACACCTCAATATTACTTCAACACTCCAAAGCTTGATAACCCTCCACCTCATGACCCTAGAAGTCTACTCCATCTTATCAATGCATGCATTGAACCTCTATAAGAGAAAACCATCGGCTCACTCTCAACCCTTTCAAAACATTGTGAAACCACTTTAATTCCATTCATTCAACATGCAAAACCATCCTCCTACCCATCACAAGTAATCGGCTCCCCTTACCTTATCATTAAACCACCTTTTCAATTATATAACACCACTCTTACTAGCTTAATATACCACCCTTCATAAAAGAAATCCAACCCACTTAATGTAAAACCCAATCGGCCCAAGTAGTTAGCCGAGTATTAGCCGGATCAAGATCATCATTTGGTAGGTACGAGTCTAGAGTTCCTTAAGGTTGTGTGCCAAGCTGTAATGGCCAGCTTTTAGTTTAGATCTTTACGCCTAAGCTGTAATGGCCAGCTATACGTATAATTATTATGTGATAACTTGATTTGTGTTGCAACAGGAACTCGTGGAACATAGAAATCTCGCTTCTAGTGAAAACATAGACTCGGAAATAACCAACGTGAGTGCATGTACCCCATGTATTTAAAATGATTTCGGGGTGAATGCATGTTAGTTTTTACGTATGATTTGATAAAATATTGGTTCATGATCATGAAAGAGTTAATAGAATCGGTCGAATAGAAATCACGTAGAATGGATCCATTCGGTATCACTGGGGTATATTTTTCTAAACTTAGTAGAGGTTTGGAACCACACTAAGCATTTGTACGGTGCTCCATCGTTAAATATATTCCACCTTAGAATGACCGAACCATATGAAAATTGTTGATATTGTATTATAAACGAGTCTAAATCTGGCATCACTCACTAGCTTTGTGGCTAACGTATTTTTAACATGCATTTCAGGTTGATTAGATAATGGGGAACCCGAGCTCGATAATATGCAAGTCCAAGTTAATAAGAGTAGTTAAGGAACCGGCTTTGGGCCGGCTTATTAAATAACCGGGCTTCGGCCCAAGTGTGTAGTAAATGGATATGTCTAAAGTTTGTGGTTTGGTCTTAATGGGCTTCGGCCCGATGGTTTAAAAACTCGGAACATGGCAAAAGGAATGTAACGGGCTTGGCCCGGTTGGTAACAATGTCAAATGGGCTCGGCCCAGTTGTATGTTTTAAATGGGCTTGGCCCAATGTGAAATAAATAAAGAAGGTGTTTGTTTAATAAAAAGAATTGTAAGAATTAAATAAATTGGTAATTAATAATATGTGTCACGATTACCAATCCGTAATGACTCGTTAATTTTCGGGTCGTTACACATATGTAACAACCTGTTAATTTATTTGCATAAGCACATGTTTGTGACGTTTCTAAAAAACATGAATCATCTGAAGGCAGCTTTGATTGGAGGGGCAGAGATACACAGGTTGGATGTGGAATGGGCTACGGCTGGCAATGCCATAGATTGTGGTGTCTACCTGATGAGACACATGGAGAAGTTCATGGGGCTTAATGTGCCTTTTGACTGCAATTTCAGTAAACATTGGCGCGCAAAGGACAGGGATATAAAGAAATTGCGGACGAAGTATGCGGCACATATTTTGCGTTCAGCGGTTAATACAAAGAAGGGGCAGGTGGAGGCTGTCGCAGGACTTAGGAAGTAACCGGAGGAAGTCGGTTCCAGCAGCATGTTTGAATTGTCTTTTGGGATGCATGTATGACATTTATTTTGTTACTAACCTACTGCGTCTTTTGTCAACCATCTTCACATATTAAGTCTGCTAATATACTAGGTAGACAAACATGCCCCGGTGTATGTGTAGTTTAAACAGTACTAACCTGCTAGGCAGATGTACATTCTACTATTTTGTTGGGGATACTAACTATTAATGTAACATATGTTAACTATATACAACATCTTCTATCCGTAATTTAAGATTACTGAATCGGGCGGTCTGTTAAAAATATGTTTACTGTTTTCCATAATCATCAATGTATGTCATGTTACATATGTTAATGTGTTAAAAATGTTGCCACTATTTTGAGTAGGGTTGTAGATGGTTTTTAGGATACTACATAACACACAGTTAAAGCTATTAACAACATGACAAACATTCTGTTACATACATAACACATAGTTCGAGGGTCAAACAGTTACAAGGGGCACTTCCATGTCGTGCCTATGTTAAAAGAAACACAAAATGAAACTGTCTTGACCCTATAAAGTTAATAGAAAACAACACATACACTGAAACAGCGAAAACATAAACGTTGTTAAGTTGGCCCCAATCATGGTGAGAACGTACCATACTGAGCTCCCAAGCTCAGCTCAGACGGTTCACTGTCCTCACCTTCCCACGGATTGTAGCTTGCCCACCGAGCGAGAGTCTTTGGGGAATTTGGACACAAAGGATGTAACACCCCAACCGATGGCGGAAACATCGGGATGTCACGTATTGATGATTGTTCAGTAGCTCATGGTGAATAATAAATTTCATTAAATGATTTAAATGAATTACATACAATTCTTCTAGAATTTGTACATCAAATTGAATAAAACTATACACATATCTTCTAGCATCAATTCAAATCTTCAAGCAAATAGAACCTGAAACATGTTAAGTTGAAAATGTTTTGGGTCAACAAAAGTTGGTGAGAATTACATAGGTTTTGATAATAGAATAAAATTGTTGTGCAATTCATGTGTCATGGCAATCTAGTCCATATGCGAAAACATACTAGAAGTAAATCGAGTGCATAATCAACCTTGTTGACTGTTGTAATTGTGGTACATCCCATACGCTCATGGTTCACTCGTTTATATTGCAGTAACAAACACCCACGCAACCTTTGTAGGAGGCACGTATCCGGGTGGGATTGTCAGTCCAATAGATCTATCAATGTATACCGTTTGGTTGATGAATGTTTATGCTAGAATTGTGCTTACCCTAGTCATGTTCAAGACATAATGCAACATAGAAATACACAAAGACACATTGATGATTGAATTGCATAAATATTGTTGTAACATGTTTCACCCCAAAAATGGTGATAAATAGAAAAGGGGCTATGTAAAACTCACCTTGGTGAAATGTTATATCTGTTGAGAAATTTGGATAATTGTGTTGCCCAAATATATCAAGTATCACCCTATAATGAGGTAATAAATATGTCTAAGTCTATCAAGTCTATAGATGTATAAGTTCCTAGGGCTTCGAATTGGGGATAATTGCTCGTTTGATTAATATTAAAAATATTCGCCAATTGTGAGAAATTTAGTAAATAAATAACCAAAAATCTTTTTATGAAATTTAAATTTAAGATGGTCACAATAATGTGTTTAAAGTATAAAAATAATTTTTATAAAATTATTTTCTTTAAAATAGATTATTAAATCTATTTATTAAAAGTTGCCAATATTTAACTTTAATATTTAAAAATATTAAAATTAAGGAATTATTATTTTAAAAATCATATTTCTGTTCTAAATGTTTTGAAATAAATTGTGTAAAATTTTGGTGCAAAAATGATAAAAATTGAATTTATTATGATTTAATTATGATTAAATCTAACAAAAATTGATTAAAAATATAAAATAAATGATTTTTCTGAATTAAAAATCATTTCAGTAAAGTTTAACATTGTACAAACATAGGATAATTTTTGTAGAAATTAATAAAATTGTTTTGATATTTTAATGGATTTTTATAAATATAATAGTATTAAATTGATTTAATTATTATAAATATTAAATAAATGAATTTCAGAAAAATAAAAATTGTAAGTAAAACTTTGACATCAGATTTGTTAAAGTTAAATTTTTTAGAATTTATAAAAATGTTTTAGTATTTAAAAATGATTTTACAAGATTTAAGTGTAATTTATATATATATAATGGGTTGTTTTTAAATGAAAAATAAATGGGAAAAAGGGTGTTCAAGCCGGGACTCGAACCCGGGTTGTCTAAGTTGTAGGCATCAGTCACAACCACTTGGCCTAGGCCTGTGGTTGTGACTTATCTCAGTTATTTAAAAATAAATACAATGAGCAAAATCAGTTTCTTCCCCAAATCTAAAACCCACGAACCCTAGCTTTTCCAATCAAGCAATTCACACATCTTTAACCCGATTAATGTTAGGGTTTTTGATGTGTGAACGCCGGTGATCAAAACCCACATAAAACATTACACTTACAGTGTTGATTCGTGTTCGATTGCTTGGTCAAGCTTAAAGTCAAAATATGCGATCGTGGTTGAACAACAGAGTGTTGTGTGAAGAATTAGAGATTAAGAGAGGAGTATTGGCGAGTTGTGAAGGCTCGGGAATGTCCAATTTATAGTGATGATGTCTAGATTGCTTAATTGGTAAGTTTGACCAAGCTTTAACGTGGGACGCGTTTTTGAACATAATAGGAAACAATTGAATGGTAATTGATAAACATAGAGCGTGTAGATTACCGGAAATCACGAGTCCTAGCCAAACCATGGTTAAATTCGCGTTAATAGTGTAAATTAACAGGTCAAAAATGGAAAAAAGAAAAAAAAATAAAAACTAATGTCTGTTGCTGCTGCACGCTGATTAGGGAAGGAAAAAGGGAAAAAGACGAAAGTGTGCTTTTATACATTAATTGTTGGGTTAAACTCAACACAAGGGTGTGGAGTAGATGGTTAGTGCACGTGTGTGTGTGGTGTGATCCGGGTTCGATACCCAGCAGAAACATTCCACCCCCTTTTTTTTTTAAATAACGAAGGGGGGGTTTGGGCCGAGATTTCCAGGTGGGCCGGATTGAATCTGGGCTGGGGTATTGGGCTAGGTGTGACTGTTGGGTTGGGTTTAGTTAAGAAACTTGACAAAGCATTGAAACTGATTATTATTATTATTATTATTATTATTATTATTATTATTATTATTATTATTATTATTATTATTATTATTATTATTATGAAAAACACTATATATATAAATATATGTATGAATAATTGTATAGGGGTTCAAAATATCTCCAAAAATAATAAGACTTGTTGTTTTAATCCATAACGTACAAATAATTAAATGCGAAATGTTACAAAGGACAACCACAAAACTCATGGTCGTACTCAGCTCCTGTACGTTCCCCACCCGTTCGTTTTACGTCCTCTTTGGTTACCGAGTACGCAGTCGTGCTTGACCCTTCGCCATCAATCTCCATATATGCATCCCGTTTATAGGTTACGTTGTTAGTAGAATCATCTACCATCATGGTGTCGTCGACGCCTTTCTTACGTAGTTTCCTATCTTTGGAACTAGCACCATGTTGTGCACCATCAGCGCCTACTTCTTCACTGAGTTTCATTAAGCCAAGCGCATCAGTTTTTTTGGAAGTTACCTCATCTTCATCTTTGATCTTTTGGCGTTTAGCTGCATGAGTGTTTGAAGGGCTCTCCATTTGATTTGCAGATTTGTTATGCAAATTTGCCATGTAAGGGGTTGAAGGTATAATAGGGGTGGATATAAATAGTAGGGGCCATAAATAGTATATTTAATTGTGGGTAGGTTGGTAGGTGGTAAGAAGTAAATTTGTGGTTAATGGTGTATTTTACCTTTATGTCAAATCACTATTAAAAAGGTGATAGTGATAGAAGTTAACTTAATATTATATTCTCTTCTTTTTGTACTTTGTACTTCTCAAATATTATTATTTATATCACACTTTAAAATTATCCCATTCCATACCACAACTACCCGATCTATCGCACAGGTGGTCAGGCCTTTTTTGGTTCTAATCTAGGCAACAACTTTTGTTAAACACAGGGGAGCATTTGCATAAAAACCACATTTCATGCTATATTATAAAACACAAAACGGCATGTCTAGATAAATTGTTTACATAACCATAAGTTATAAAAAAAAAAAAAAGACAAGCTAGTGAGCTGCGGGGTGCAGAATTGAAAATGACAACCATGTTACACACGTAACAAAACAGTTCCTGCATCGGGTTGTAATTGTTACCGGTGTATAACCTGGTTCAAAAAGGTAGAGATCATTTATGCTCCCCCCCCCCCCCCCGTAGTACCATAGATCATATACTAGGCTTGGCGGCCGCGTGCGGCCTCCTCCTTGGCCCTTTTCATTGCCGCAACCTTCTCGTAGTTCCTTGCATCATGATCCGTGACATATTGGTGGCAGTTGTTGCATAGACGCGGCGCTTTGGGCATTTTGGGACGCTTTGATATGGCCTTCTCACCAGGACCAGCCAATCTGCGATTTTTCCCACAACCCTTGTTGCGTGCAACAGAGGGATTGGCAACAACAATGTCAACATCAGCCGGTTGGCCAATTATGTCCTCCACAACAGCTTCATTAGGTTCAGGGGGGAGTACCAAAATAGATTCCCTTGATAACAAGTTGAGTTTGATTGATTTGAGCTGCTCAACCAAGTCCGCTAACGTGGTTTCATCTGTCCTAGCCACATCGACACATTCAGTTACGAGTTCAAGAATCTCATTCCTAAGCAAAGAACCTGGATGGGTGTCAACACCATAACGACTGCAAATGGAGAAGACTTTCTTCGGTAGAATATCACGTAACCATCTATCAGCAACATATTGTTGAGGGATGCGGTCAACTTTCTTAATCATGTAAGTCGCAAAGACATGGCGGCAAAGGTAGCCAAGACGGGTAAAACACCTGCATGAACATTCTGCCGTTGCATCCAGGCTATCAAATCGCACCTATTTCAACAAATAAAAATAGTTAACATATGTAACAAGGGCTGTTGTGTAAACTAAAATAACAGAATAAAAAGGCTGGACTAGGGGAAAAACAGAATTAACAGTACAGACAGTAGTGCTTTTTTTAGCTATAAACTTTAATTTGTAACAGATGTAACAACATATTTTTAAAATATGTAACAAACAATATTTTCATAGTGGTCAGTAAACTAATTACCAGCAGTTTCAAAATGGGGTACCTAGTAAACATTGGTGACATCACGACGCTTGTCAAGTTGTGTGACAGAGATTACGGCAGGCATGTTGTCTTGTTCGTCAACGTTTGATATGTAGCAGAAAAACTTCGCCTTCACTATCTCCTTCTTTACTTCATTGAAGACATTATTTGTGTATAGAGTAAAGGCATGCTGCTCAATTGCTAAGTCAGTAGACCCAACAAAGACTGTCGAGGAGGTTTTGTACTCAGCAACCCGCTGACGGTAGCGCTGACTATCTAGACGAGATTCATAACACAACATAAACTGAACAAGTGTGTTTGCACTGGTTGAATTGACTTTAAACGAACTGTTGGAGCTCTCGCTTCTTGATGTTGTTTTCATCAAGCAAGACATTGGAATTTCCCTAAAATAGGCCGGCACCCATAATTCCTTGATTGCAAACATATCGTTCAACCACTGATTTTCTTGAAGACCAAATGTCTCTATCAGCGCATGCCATCGAGCTTCAAACGTCGCCGGTTTAATGAAAATGTTCCAGACCAGTTTGTGAATGCAAGACCGAAACTCGGTGTTTTCTAAAACAGCTCCAGCCACCTAGGTGCAAGCGTATAAAAAAAACAAAACAAAACAAAAAAGAAAACTAATAAATTAGTACCCGACTATATGTGTATTTAGGTCTAAAATGAAGGCAATAATAAAATAGAAAACATTACCTTTGTGGGTAGTTTTTTCATTATATGCCACATACATAGCCGATGGCGAGCCTCAGTGAACACTTGTGGTACAGCCTGCATCATTGAAGGGTCTTGATCACTCAACACTAGACGAGGCTGTGAACCATGAGCTTTTAAAAAGCTTTCAAGCAACCACACATACGAATCTATAGTTTCATTAATTATCAATCCTACGCCAAAGGTAACACACTGTTTATGGTGGTCCACTCCAGTGAAAGGCACAAACACCATGTTGTACCTGAAACATTATATAAAGATACGTATGTTAAGAAGTCACAAACACTGACTGCCACAAAGTTGTAACACACGTTAAGCTATGAATTAGATCAACATACTTGTTTGTGTTGTAGGTTGCATCAAAGGCTAAAACATCACCGAACGCCTTATAGTTCAGTTTCGAAATTTCATCCGCCCAGAAAACAGAGTGTAGTTTACCATCGCGCACAACAAAGTCGTAAAAAAAGTCTGGAAAATTTTCAAGCCGATCACGCAAGCGATCAAGGAACAATGACGAATCCCTTTCACCGATCCAAATTCTCAGTTTGTTACTAAAATTCTTGAAATCAACCGCAGTACCATTGACGTTATGGTGGCCGCCTTTAAGAGACACTAAGTACCTATGAGCTTTCACGGGGCCAACACGGTTTAGACTCATATTATGAATAAACTGTTTTGTCGAGAAAGAAAGTTTCCGAGAAATCTTAGCAAGATCAAGGTTATTTTTATCCCAAAGCTGATGATTATGAACATCATTGAAACGAATAACTTTAAAACACGAACCACCACAAGTAATTGACACTAACACGTGGGCTTGGCAGTTGGAAAGGCTGAATGAAGTTTTACGCGGTTTAATAGACGATTCGTCTAGAGTGTCAAAGGTTTTATTAACCTGAGGTTTACCGTATTTGCAACAACGAAGGTACTTGTGTGTCGGGGTACCCAACCAAACCTTAGTTTGCCCCTTCTTAACTGAAAAGCCAGCTTGTTGCGCATACTCCTTGTACATGGCCATTACTGCCTCGAACGTGGGGAAAGTCTGATCAACAACAGGCACATACCGGGGGCTCACATTCGGGATCCAGAATTGGGTCCCATTAGGGGTTGAAATGACATAGTACGGCTCGATATCTTCAGCTTCACCTGTGCAAAAGAAGTTAAGTTAAAAGCTTTAAACGTAAAATCGTTTATATAAACTGTTAAGAAAACAGCAAACATTGCAGTCAAAAGTTACATGAAAACACATAAAAAAAGAATATTAACAACAACTGTGCGAGGTTGCAAAGGCAAACGTGTGTTACGTACGTTAAAAAAAGATTCATCAACACACAAGTTATCATAAAAAAGTTACTATGAACAAACATTGGTCAGCACAAAACTCTAGGAAATTCCCATAATGCTTCATCAAACAATAGCTCATGCATGATAAAACAAACACACAAAACACAAACTATTTATAGTCACATGTTTTCAAAAAATAACTTACCTATTCCATCCCCTGCTTCATAGTGATTTTCATCAACGTTCATTAACGCAGATGACGAACCCACATTAAGTCCTGTACAAAGTAACAAAAACGACTTAGGATACAAAAAACAAAATCCATGTCTTAGCTTAAAAATAACAGTGATAAGCCTACGTGACCACATATGAACAACCCTACTGATCATGATCAGACCATAACTTGTGTCTGTATCTTATCATAGGGTTTAAAAATAAAAAAAACTTAATCGCTGTTAATAAAATATGTACAAACCTTCTGATCCATCATCGTCACTTTGTTGCTCTGATTATGATGCAATAGGGGAATTTCCTTGTAAATCAAGCGGTACATAATTATTCCCATGATCAGGCTTAATAAATGAGGCGCATCTCCTTGATTCGATTCCATAACATGAAGATTTAATGAGGGGAGAAGAAGATTCAGGGGAGTTAATGAAGGGAGAAGAATAAATGAGAGGAGTAAATGAGGGTTGAAGAAGAAGCAAAAAGGTGAAAGATATATTAGAAATGGGGGGAAAGATATGGGGTTGTGTGAGGTAATTATGAACGTGCATCTTGATGGACATTCAAGTAGGATATATTACAAAGGTTGGCAGATTTGAAAGATTTCCCATGGATGGTAATTGACAACTCTACCCTTCTCAACAATAAACTAATCTTAAATGACATGGTGAGGTGGAACAATGAGAGCCACATAAAGGGTTTGTGGGGGTTTCTTCATTTTGGAAGGTTTTTTGTAGATACTTAGCCTACTAACTATATATATATATATGGTAGGGTTCCTGTAGGAAAATGGTTTTGTGTAAGAAGTGTTTTGAACCATTAGATTTAAACATGGATGGTGGAGATTAAAAGATAGGATGGTGTTTAAAATCTATACAACTAATAACCAAAACTCAATGTGTACACATGGCACTCCCATGTTGAACCTTCAATTTTCTCTCCTATCATATTGTGCCATGTGTCTCAACAATAGAATTTATAAACTTTTCTTTTTTTTAATCCAAAATTCAATTAAAACATAAATATGATCAAAAATCATCTCACCTCTCTCTTCATAACTCTCCTTTTAATCACAATTATAACAATTATTAAGTTTCCTTCTTCATGTTTCCATCCTTTTTTTTTTTGTTTTTTTTAAGTCCATATGTCCTTCTCACACAAAACAATCATCTTCTCAAGAAATTTTGTTTTAATGTTTTTGAGGGGTTTTAGGTTTTTAACAGAAATTTTGATGCTATTTTTTCTAATTATTTTTGTTAGATGATTTGATTTTTTTTTCTTGAAAATGATATCTTATCTAATTAATTATTCAGAAGGGTTTGGATCCGACACATCAAGGTACACATCGTATTCCTAAATCTTTGGTTTGGATTCATCTCCGATTTAGTTTCTTTCAGAAGGGTTTCTTCTTACTATTCGTTATTACTTCCTTGTCGGTTTGGATTCAAATGGATATGGGTTATGAATATGTCTGTGTTTTGGCCATCTGAGAAGCAGTTTTCTATTAGTCTCCATTGGGTGAGATCTGTTTTTTGTTTTCGTTTTTTTTCCTGATATAATTATATCTTAATCTTTCGTGGGAGATTAATGTTTTTATGTCTTTGTTTTAACTGATAAACTATGATTTAGCTTTCAATCTTTGATTTTTCGTGAATTATTGTTTAGGTTTAATAATTTTTTAGTTTTAGGGTTCATGTTTAGGTCTAATTGAATCTGGTTTGTTTTCAAATTTGACAGTGATCAAGAATCTATGAACATAAGAACACAGTTTTCACAGCTCATGAGCATCTGAAAATGGTAAGATTTCTTGATCTTTTAGTGTTTAAGTCTATGTAAGTTTGGATGTTAGTATTAAATAGTTAGTTTTAGGGTTCATGTTTTTTTTTTCATACTGATTTTAATACTTTAGGTTTGAATCTATATTTATTAGGCTAAGATTGATTAAAGGGTTCAAGATTTTTCATCAATTGTTCTTATTTGTTCTTGAGGATTTAATATAATTCGGATCTTCATATGATTGAGAGAATGTTTTTTAGTGAAACTTTTTTGTTTGGTTGGTGATTGGATGGATCATGGATCTCGGATTTGGGTGCACCCGATTGCATCATGTCAAAATCGGAAAGTGGTTTAAATTTTTTTTAAAAGAATCTACAATCTTTTCTATTTTCAAGCTTCTAATTTTATGGAATAATTTAAAACTTCCGATTTATGGGGATATGAAATTGAATGATATTATTTAATGTGGATATAATTATATATTAACTATATTTACGCCCATTCCAAATTCAAAGATTTAACCATATAAACAGTTGTTAGTAGTCAAAACTATATTTATTACACAATTTGATAAAATGTTTTAAATCTTTAAGTTTTTATGTCAAAGTATGGCAATGTTTGACTTTTATATGTATATATTTGTGATTTGTGATTTATCATTGTTGAATAAGATTAATTAGTATGTTTGAAAACATAGTAATTTTTTCGTAAATCATTAATAGCAAAGTCAAAGTAACGATTTTTTATGTAAATTACAATCACTCTAATTGTAATTGTCAAACTATTTTTGGTACATTTTAGACTTTAACATTTTCATCAGAATTAATTTATTTTATACATTCAAAAATTAAGATTTAAAAAACATCTGTTTTTTAAAGTCAACTACATTTAAAGAGACAAATAAATGGTTAATTCTTTGATTTGTCAAATTACTATTTGTAGGTTATAATTAGCATTTATCATGATTTGCACAATTTTGGAAACATCTAATTTTAATAATTATGATTTCAATTTGATTAATAACCTTTAAACATAATCGAGTTATTATTAATTATTAATCATATATATATACATATAACCGTTTTATAAAGAAATTTAAATTTGAATTTTTATAAAAAAAATTAATACGTCTGATTTACCTTTTATATAATCAATTTTGTATATTTATTTTTTGTAAATAAACTATGTTTACATATTATTTTCGTTAATATGATTATAACGAATTATCAATTTCAAATTAAAATTCAAAATATTTAAATTCAAATTAGACAAAATTTTAAATTTTGTTTAATAGTGGTAAGAAATTACACATACTAATTATTCTTTTAATTACATATTTTGAATGACTAAATCTTTTAAAAAAATTAATTTTTTGATGTGAAGTTAATAATGGTAACCATTACACCTATTTATTATCTTTAAATTATGACTTCTTAATATATTAAAAATATAACAATTAATAATTTTGGTTCTAACTTTCTCAAATTAATTACAAGTAAAAATTAAAATTTTAAATACTAGAATTTGAAATTATAGATTTTCTTTAAACTTTAAAAATATTTGAATACTAAATGTTTTATTTAAATATTTAATCTGAAAAAATTGAATTTAAGATTTATGGTAACATTTAGATTTAGATTTAATTAACACATTTAAACTATTTAATTCAAATTTTTGAATGATTTGAATTTTTCAAATTTTGATTACTAGAATTTGAATTGATAGATTTCAATTAAACTTTATAAATATTCAAATATTAAATGTTTTATTTAAGTATATAATTTCATATTTTGATATCTATATTTTAATTTTAAAAATTTTTTAACATTATAAAAATTCTAAATTTTGGATAATAATGGTAACAATAAGACTTAATTATAACATTTAATTCAAATTTTGAATTATCTGAAAATTTTAAAAAATTTCAAAATTTAAATTTAAATTCATAATTGTAACAGTTATTCCTACTATGATCATTAAAATAGAGATATTATAATTAGAGATTTCCTAATATATTTAAAATTTAACAAATAACAGTTTTGAAATTTAACAAATAATAGTTTTAGTTATAAATTTCTTAAATTAGTTAAAAGTTAAAATTCATATTTTGAATAAAAGAATTTGAATTGATAGATTTAAGTTAAACTTTATAAATATTCATATATTAAATGTTCTATTTAACTATATAATTTCATATTTTAATATCTATAATGGTAACAATTAGACTTAATTATAACATTTAATTCGAATTTTGAATGATCTGACTCAAACGGTGTCTTACTTTTACTCCCTCGGTCCCATTAGAAGTGTCCATATTCCCTTTTTTATTTGTCCAATTTCATGTGTTCACTTTAAAAAATTATTAGCCAATTTACAAATTTACCCTTAAAAACACTACTAAAATAAACAAAAAAATATGATGGACCCACATATGACAAGGGTATTAGTGTCATATGACAAGCAAAAAAAAACAATAATTTAATATGCCTAAAACTTTGTGTTTTTTCAAACCAAGACGTTTCTAATGGGACAGAGGTAGTAACATTTTATCAGAAATATTTTTCACTACTATTTATTTTTTACTAGATAATACTCCTCAGATACCATCTGATAACAAGATTCATGTGAAGTTCCAAAGGCGTCAATTCCCAATATCCATATGTTTCGCAATGACCACCAATAAAAGCCAAGGATAGTCTCTATCAAAGGTTGGATTGTATTTAAGAGAACATGTATTCTCACATGGCCAACTTTATGTCGTATTGTCAAGAGTTAAAAGTAGGGCAAGACGGAAATTACTTATACTTGATGGTAATGGGAATGTCAAAACTAAAACAAAAAATGTGGTGTATAAGGAAATATTTAGTGATATTTGAATAAAATGTGTATTCGTTAGTTTTAAATTTTAATAAAATATTTCTACTGTATTTTTCTTATACGTTATACTACTCCAAATAATCGTACGTTGGTGAACTGCGTGTCCACGCGGGCAAATATCTAGTGTAATTAATATATTAAAGAAAATTAGGGTAGGATTGTCAATATGTGTTTTAAATGAGGGTATCAAGGTCATTATGTATCAAATTTTTTAGAAACTGTTTAAATGCTTCATACATTTATGGTACCACTCTCTCTCTCTTTCCTAATTATTGTTTCAATAATATCATTCAAAGTCAAACATTCATCTTCACAAAACAAAAGCAATCATGCACTTTATTTAGAGAAAACAAATTTCTCTCTCCTATTAGTTTTGAAACCGTTCCCATAATTCCTTAATTAATGCACACTAGTTTCTCTCTCATATCAGTTTTAAAACACTTCTACTGTTTTAAAACACTTCTACTGTGTTTAGTTTCAATATAAAACACTCTTGATGTTATTATAAAATACTCCCGATGATATTAACTAAACTCTAGTTACTTGTAGTTATATTCCTTGCATTCTACTTAACTAGGGTTAGCTAGATAGGTCACACGTTGCACAGTTATAGGTTAATAACTGCACGAAGTGGTAATTCAGGGAATTACCAAACTATATACATGAGTAGTGAACCTCGGACGTTGGTGAAGAGTGAAATTAGATAATTGTGAATTAATTGATTTAGATTGATTGCAATTACGTGTTTCTGTGAAACTATGTGCAAACTGTATGTGATTACGTGAACTTAAACCAAACGCGTTATTAAAAACCGTAATAGATGAACCATTAGGATGGTTGGGGTCTAAATACATGGGGTTACACTTGATATGGTCCAACATAACGAAAACACCGAAGAAAACAGGCTGTACAACGAACTGGGCCGCTCAAAACGGATGAAATCATTCCGAACGGCCGTTCACAATTCCGAACGGGTGTTCGGAACATGCTGATGTGTTAAAACCGACTTAATGCTTCTATTTAAGCAATCTTAAGCCCCAAGTACCTCATAACCCTAACCCTAATCGCCCCCTACTACCTAATTACGAAAATATCAAACCCCAAACACCTTCTAAGGCTCAAGAACACCATTTGGGAAGCTTGGAGAGCAATCGATTGGTGGATCTGAGGTGCTTTCGATATAATACTCAATCCTGTTTTAATTATTCTTAATGTATTTTAAAACATCATAACCAAGTTTGTCCAGATCTGAAACACTTTTATAAAGATTAAAACTTGTTGTTCATAAAGATTAATGGGGCTAAACATGATGTTATGCGATGATTATTGTATGTATTGCATGAGTTTGCATGTTCTTGATGTTTTAGACTTCTAGGGTTTATGATTGATGATGTTTAACATGTATCTTGCTAGGTTTTGATCAGGTTATGTCTCATTGATTTGGTAGGATGATTGTTGAGTATTATTGATCGATTATATGCGTAGATGATTGATTATAACTAGGGTTTATGCATGCTTAGAATCTGGACAGAATGATTAGATCGATTTGCAGAGGCTGTAACGTGATGTTAAACGTTTGTTTTGATAATTTCTTTGTATGAAGACATCGTACATGGTCTTAGCTTTTCATAATGGGTAAAATCATCTGTTTTGGACGTCGTTTGATAGGTTTTTGGAATTTTCTTTGATTAAAGGTCATATCAGATTTTCGGATTAGTAAACTGGGTCAACTTTAAACGATCATAACTTGAGTTTTACAAAAAAATTAGATTATGAAATTTGAACAGTAGGTCAAGATTGGAATAACTTGGCTTTTACAAGTGGATTCATCCATTTTGGATGAATACACAATTCTTGGGAATTTTTATACTAATCTGATCTGTTGTGAGTATTTTCTGGACATAGCTGTATTTTATGATTTTTCATAATTTTTGTGTATGGTTTTGTCACGAACTAAAAATATGGACTTGTCCGATAGACTCCCTGAAATATTTAGTAATACTTTGGGAGTCTAATTAATTGGATAAGTATTTTTAATAAATTAGTTTTCACAGCGCATAATCTGTCCTAAAAACGCAGATTATGTAATGTACACTTATATGGCTATTTGGAGTCTTGTATGACTTGTATTGGACATGAACTTGTATGAGCAATTATATGAGGAGTATATGAATTGCATAACTGATGTTAATCATTTTGTTCACCAACGGGTCCGTAGGGTTTAATTGTGCATTTAGAATCATTAGGTGTCACTTACACGGTTTTGAACTTTTAAACGTCTTGGACAAACGGGTTATATGGTGTATTGATTGTACATATATACTCACTTAGTGACACATGTAATAGGGAGTCGGTAGTACATCCTATTTGCGGAGTTTGGATTATTTGCTTGCAACGTAAGGTGAGTTTCACTACTCTTTTCTCAAAAGCATTTGTCTCGGGGAGACAACTCACTTACTTGTCTAGTCCAGGTTTGGGACTACTGTTTTATCCCGAGTTTTGGGATGGGTTGATTCCTACGAGGAATCGGGTTTTGCTAGTTTCACACTTTGTGTCCTTGATGAACTAAACTGCACACTATCACGGAAGTCCTTCACTTATACCGAATGAGTTGCCGGGTGGCAAACGGGTTACTAGTTGATAGTGCTATTAGGTTTGACAAACCTCACACCGTGCTGGGAGCCAGGTGTGAACTACGACCTTAGATTTTATCATTGTTGATAGGCAATGATAGGAGGCAAAAACCAGCTCGCGGGCGAATGCATCGTTTATATAGCAGTTCGGTACTTTCATTGTTTAGTTATCATGAATGGGTTAGCTACCCTTGGCATACGCTGAACTAGTGGTTATTGATTTCTGTTTTTGGGTTTGGGAAACCTAACTGTTATTCTTGGCTTGGGAACCTACACTTTTACTTACCTTACTTTGTGAACTCACCACCTTTATGTTGACACACGATATACATGTTTTTGCAGGTAGTTAGCTTCTGGTGTCACGATTAGGAAGCACTACACGTTTCACTGCATTTGGGGTCATGGGCATACACCTAAATTACATATCATGCTTTTACGTTTCCTTTCATATGGTTTAAATTTGGGCGCATTGTTTTGTGCATGGTTTTAAAATGCTTAAATTTGGTTTACGCTTCCGCAGCTTAACTGAACGTGCTTTTTGAAAACGAACTAAATGGTTTGGGCATTTAGAGTTCGTTCATATGACTTATGGCTATGGGATTCTAGTATGTCATGTGCCTCGCGGTATAAACCCCGCATTGGAAATTTGAGGGTGTGACAATAAAACACTCCTTATTAATGTATACTAGTTTCTCTTTCATTATAAAACACTCCTGACGTTATTATAAAACACTCCTGATGTTAACCTTCTGCCATGACTTGAATAATCGAACAAGTGATAGAGATGGGTTATATGTTTGAGGAATCGAACAAGTTTTTGGGTATTGATCAACTTATTTGATATGAATATCTTATGATTCTTATGAAAAATAATGAATAATTAGTTAATTTAGGATGATTAATCTTCATAAATATCTAGATGTTAGTTGCCAATTTAGTGGGTTTGTAATAAATAAAAAATGGACAAAAAGTCTATAATGCCCTTCATCTAAAGATTTAATCAGATTTGATCTAATGGTTGAAAACACTTCCTACACAAAACAATTTTCCTACCGGATCCTCTACCTATATATATATACATATAATTAACATGACAAATATCTCTCATTACTTCAAACCATAGTCGAGGTGAGACGACTAATACAAGATTTAAAAGTGCTTCCTATATGTTTACATTTGTGTATTAGTATTGTACCATGTTGAAATTGAGGTTCAAAATGATGGGTAAGGTGATGTAAACTTGCATTACGGCTAAGGATTCAAAAATAAGCGCAAATCTATTTAGTCCCTCAGTAATGGAGCGTGGATTAGCGCCCCTCCCCTTGCATCTTTGCATCTAATTGGTTGCCATGAAAGCCAAGACCACAACGCTCAAATCAAGAGCCAAAAAAATGACGCCCCTGCCCATTTTTGACCCATTAGATCCCCTGGCCCCTGGGGGCGATGTTCAGGGCCGGCTCTTGGGTAAGTGAAGTGAAGAGGCTGCTTTAGGCCCCCATGTTTCCAAGGCCCCCAATATTCGTTTAGGGTTTTTAAGTTTTGGCAATGATTTTTAAGTTTTGGACACTTTGCGTTAACTGTTTGGAACCTGCTGATGCAATGGTGCAGCGTCAAACCGTTTTTCGCCTTCAGTATCAACGATGTTTTGGAACTTGCAGCTCACGAAAACTGTTCAGCAAAGCGCAGGAAAGCAATACATGCGGTGTGTCTGACTACCTTATGGTGCTTATGGAGGGCGAGAAACTATCTAGTTTTCAATAATTTTCAGTGATCGATTAGCCAAGTACTTGGTGAGGTAATGACGCTTAGTTTTTTATGGATCAAAGCACGCTTGTAACACCCAACCGATGGCGGAAACATCGAGGTGTCACGTAGTGACGATTGTTCAATAGCTCATGGACTAGAAATGTAAATTTTGATACATTGAATTGAATCATTTATTACATTGAAAGAAATACAACAATTAAAACTAGCAATCTAAACTAAAATACAGTAAATCTCAATCTAAGCCTAAGTTCCAAAAGCTTAGAAGTGATCTCATAAGAACCTGAAACATGTACGAAAATAATTTGGTCAATACAAAAATGTATTGGTGCGCATACCCGTTTGATACATATAGTAAGGAAAATTTAGCAATTCATGTGTTATTTTGCAAAATGTAATAAGTGGTATCCTGGTCAAATCAACCCTGTGAAAGGAAAGGAAATATATATAGTATGCGCTAGTAGTAATGAAATACATAGCAATGACAATGACTCTCAACAGAGTCACAAGGGTATATACCATAGATCTATTCATTGAAATGCTAGGCCGCAACGGTTAATGATTTGACAAGTCATAGATACACGAAATGACACAAGCAAACACACATAAGAATTGTTATTTTAGTAAAAGAAAATAGAAACTTGATAGTATGTACATGAGTCACCCTAAAATAGTAAAACAGTAAAAAGGGAAAAGATATACTCACATGTAAGCGAAAAGCAAACGCAAGCATATAGCAACCATGTAGCAAAGTCTGAAGATGTATATGTGCATCACGCTACCTGTAAGTCCCGAACAAATACCCGATATCAAGTAATCACAATCAAAGGCGGAAACAATGATTGTGATGATTCAAGAATAAAGATGAAACAAAGATTAAGCTTTCTCTATTGCATACGGTTTCAATGGAACCGTCTGATACAAAGAGAATTCTTTTAGAAAACCAAACCGCTAACCTAATTATGAATATAAAACATCTATTTTGTAACACCTACTAAGTTTCCCACATTGTCCTAGCCCAAGCCCAACCAAGAACTTATGAGTTCTCAGCCCAAACACCTAAAAACTAACCGAGAACCTAAGTGTTCTCGGTTCCAAATATCATAAGTAAAATATTAATCACCAATACTTATTTGATAGCGTCAGTCTAAATATTCTAGACCCAACAATCTCCCCCTAGACTGATGCTATCAAATGGTCTTCATAATTTCAATGTAGCATTGTGATCTCCCCCTAGATTGTTGCTGGGGTGTTGGTGTTGTTCTGTACTCTCAAACTCAGGCCTTTTTCTTCTTCTCCAGGAGTAGAATCCATATTTGGATGATCATCAGCATTTGCTTGAACTCTTGCTAAAAGAGGATGGGAGGGGAGGATTCTCATAACTCTTTTCTTTTTCAATCTTTGTTTTTCAAGCAGGATCACATGTACTTCTTCATGTGTACTTTCATTGTCAAAGGATTGCATCATATCAAGTTCTTCTGACTCAGGTAGGTTACTCTATTTTTTAATTTCACATAATCGTAATCTTATTTTGATTTTTAATTGTTTATCATACCTAAACAACAAACCTGAAATCTTAATCGGAGAAGAAGATGATGATGTTGTCGATGCTCATAATCTAAATTTTTGAAGGTTAGTTTATACTTTTTTGATTTATATTAGCAGATCACAAAAAACAGAGATGAACAGAGTGTTGAGGTAACTGCTTGGTTTAACATGCGTTTTATTATGTTTAACATGCGTTTTGAGGTAACTGCTTGGTTTATAGAAATGATTTTTATTCAAATGCGTTTTATTATGTTTAACATGCGTTTTGAGGTAAATGCTTGGTTTTATAGAAATGATTTTTATTCAAATGTGTTTTATTATGTTTAACATGCGTTTTGAGGTAACTGCTTGGTTTTATAGAATTGATTTTTATTCAAATGCGTTTTATGTTGTTTTAACATGCGTTTTGAGATTTATTAGATAAATCCTTACATCCTTACATGTGCATGTGAATGCTTATTATTATGTGTCTTTTTATAGTATGAACATGTCATTTTGTCATTAAAATTAGATTTTATAGTTTTATGTTTTGTGTTTTATGACAGATCTTTCTAAGAAAGATGTTCCCATTGATGATCAAACTCCAATATACAAACCTGCTGTTGCATCTTCATTGAAACCAGAAGATGCAATGAAGATGAAAACGAGATGAAAAATACATTGTTACAAGATGAAAACGAAGAAGTTGAAAATGCTGAAGACCATGGAAATGAACACCAGGTAGATGAAAGAACAAGTTGTTGATGAGTGGTTTTTTTTTCAGTAAATGTGTTTTATGTTTTATGCATGCGTTTTGGTATATACTTAATAGTTTGCACATTTTCTTCTGTTTTCTAAAGTGCGTTTTATGTTTCCTTGAATGTGTTTTACTATAACTGAACATTTGAAACTCTGTTTCTTACGAATGCGTTTTATGATCATATCGAATGCGTTTTACTAATACATCATGATTCAGTTTGCTTCTCTTTCTCTTCCTTCATCTGTTATGTTTATTTTAGGTTTTATCAAATGATTTTCGTTATACGTTCATAATGACAATCATAATATGAACATAAACTTACTTGATTTGCGTTTTGGAGTCATAATACTTCCTTGATCGGATGTTATTTTTTCGCCTTCTATAACTGCTCTGTTTTTTTTTGTTTCAGAGATTTTGATTTTGGTTGATTTTGTTTTGTGAATTCGACGACTATATGTTTTGATTAAGTAACCGTTATTAAATGATATTGAATTGTACGCTATTATTAAAAAAATTCAAACTATTGGATTGGGAATTTGTCCAATTTACCCTTCCCCTTGTTAACTGATCCTTAAAACACTCATGGGTTATTAAATGACGATCATCTTGATTAAAACACAATGAATGGTCAGGATGGCTTCTTACACTTTGTATTTTAAGGAGACTTTGTACAATAGCCTCTCTCTAGAATTAAAAGACTGCTTCTGATGAAACCCCTAGTTCAATAGTGATTTTGCATCCAGGCTTGAACAAAAGGTAGATAACACGGGTTTTGCATCACACTTAGTATTTGTTTGGTTTAGCACTTAGACCATAAGTAATGGTTCATGCTCCTTAGGGGGCATTTTCCACCACATCATTATTATAATGCCCTTCAAACAAATGTGTAATGGTTAAAGCCACTTAACCCTCTTTTTAATTATTACTTTCCTTATTTTTTATCCTATTTGGGCATTATACTAGAAATGCCCCACCCTCATAATGCCCATATAATGCTCAAGGGGATGCTGTTTGGGGCATTATCATGCTTATTCATGACCCTATAATGCCCATTACACATGGTCTTAATGAGTTTTTAATGGGATAGATGTCTGAATCAATCAGACATATATTTCACAAGCAAATGTGAATCGGCCAGACATTTGCTGTTAGGTATCAAATAGCATAGGGACTAGACTGTAATTGTTGATTTGTGTTGTAGTGTCGCTGCCCTAACCCACAAGTGAGAGGAAAGAATGCTCTGATACCACTTGTTACAAAGAAAATGGTAATCATTATATATATAACATTTCTGATCCTTAGCTACAGTACCCGCTAAATAAAAGCCTTCGGTTCGCGTTATTTACAGAAATGCCACTACAGTAAATGAATTTTTGTGAATACCCTCCAAGTTGCACGTAACTACAGAAATGCCGTGGACAGAATCTTTTAATTAATAATAAATACCCTTCAAATTGCATGTATTTACAACTTTGCCATTGAAAAAATCTGTTAATCAATAAGTAACCTTCAACCTCTCAGTTGCATGTATTTACAAAAGTGTCACTGCAAGATTCTTTTAACTAATAATTAACCTTCAATTTGCAAGTATTTACAAAACTGCAACTGACGACGTTTGTGTGATGGCGGGGCAACGCCACCGCCGCGAAGCGACGGGGATTTTATTAGTTATGAACAAAAATGATGATCAAGAGATAAAAGAGCTAAAGATAGAGAAGAAGAATCATATAGAAGGAGGAGATATCTCAAAATCAATAGTCAATGTTATTGACCGGTCAATATGAGGGTATGAGCGTCAAGTAAGTATTTAAGTATAGGCGTGCATAACATATGAGCGTCAACTATTTATCTATACATATAATAAACCAAAGCCATTTTAATGACATGACATTCAAAGAGGGTATTCTTTTCATTGAGTGTGCCATGTGGCAAGGGCTTTATTTTAGGAAAATAATAATTTAAAATTTAAAACAAAATTAGATTTTTATCTCTAATGTTTTCTCCCATAACTTTTAAACGTTAATATCTTTTATATACGAGATTTTCCAACGGGTACCATAGTGCTATATAAAAAACTAAGAAAAAAACGACTATTTTTTTGTGTGGTTTTGTTCATACAGGAAAAAAACACAAAGTGTTCAGGTTATTCATTAATCATGTATAGTTAAGTCATTAGTTATGTTCAAACCAGTAAATATGATTTTTATTTACAACATGTGTTAGTATTGGAGTTGTACATTGTTTTAGGTTAGGTTTTAATATTAGAGTTATACAGTGTTTAAGGTTATGCACTAACATTGAAGATACATTGTTAATTGTTTTAGGTTAAGTGCTACCCGAAGCTTTCCTGCATGTAACTGTAAAACGCATCAGTCTATTTCAGGTGTAAAATTGATATTTCAAATTAGATTTCTCAACCCGAGACGCTCTCGGGATATATTAGTTTAAAAAAAAATTGTGGGTTTGGGTCGGGCCTGGGATTAGGTGATACCCGACCCAATTACTTTTTTTTTTCTTATATTAGAATATGATAACTTATGCAGAGATTTGTTTAAAATAATAATAATAATAATAATAATAATAATAATAATAATAATAATAATAATAATAATAATAATAATAATAATAATAATAATAATATTCATTAATCATATTTTGGCAAGTCATTAATTATGTTATCATATTAGATATTTTATTATGTCATATTAGATATTTCAACCCGGGACGCACTCCAACAGATAATTGATATGTTTATATTTTCTACCATATTCTGAAATAGCTCAAATCTTATTGTATGCAGTTAAAGACCTTTGACTGAATGTATTGGTGCTAAACAATCTTTGTCCCCTTAAAGTGCTAGGGATCTTAATATTCTGTTTTAGTGTTGATGTTGTAAGGTGAAATGGATCTTTTGGTATATTTATTTTAAAAGTATCTAATGTAAGTTGATACATAGATATCATTTTTATAGTTTAGATACTTCTAATTTTATTCACTTTACTTAGGTGCTGTTTGTTTTTTCTACAGGAAAAGGGGTGGTGGTAGGTGGTGGTGGTGGACCGTGGTGGTGGTAGACGGTGGTGGTGGTGGACCATGGTGGTGGTGGACCGTGGTGGTGGTGGACAGTAGTGGTGGAGGACCATGGTGGTGGTGGACGGTGGAGGTGGATGGTTGTGGTGGACGGTGGTGGTGGACCGTGGTGGTGGACCATGGTGGTGGGTGGTGGTGGACCGTGGTTGGTGGTGGTGGTGGTGGACCGTGGTGGTGGTGGTGGTGGTAGGTGAGGAGAAAAGAAGTGGAGAAGGCCTTTGAAGACCTTAGAAGATTTTGAAACAAGTTTGCACCAAGAAGAGGCCAGGAAGACCTTTTTGAGTGAAAGGTCTTCCAAAAAACAAACAATCTGTAGACCCCAAACGTCTGCGCGCGTCTGCGTGACGCAGACAAATGAGGTCAGAAGTGCTTCTGAGCAAAAAACAAACAGCACCTTAGAAGACTTTGAAACAAGTCTGCAGCAAGAAGAGGTCAGGAAGACCTTTTTGAGTGAAAGTTTCTTCAAAAAAACAAACAATCTGCAGACTCCAAACGTCTGCGCACGTCTGCGTAGCGTAGACAAAAGAGGTTAGAAATGTTGCTGAGCAAAAAACAAACAGTACCTTAGATTTCTTAACCCGGGACTCCCGGGTATAAGCTAGTGCTGAATAAAAGTCAAAGACTACTTATTATATAATAATTTCTTCTGTTTAATAGTTTGCTGAAGAAGAAACCAAAGCAAAGCAAACCTCCTTCCCTTGGCTTCCCTTCCATTCCATGAGGAGGCCTAGCTGATCTCTCAATCCTTGTATGTATTTCAGTTGTAACATATCGAATAATAATAATAATAATATGTGTTTAGTTTCAAATTTTAATACCTGAATCAATCAGCAGCATAACCGACGACCTTCTTCAAATCATCATACCTCTATATATATAATAAAGCCAGGTAACCTCTGCTCTTCCAAACTTTCATTTACATCTTCATCTTTCTTTCTTAGCATCATCGGTTGTCGGTAAACTTATTATTATAACTTAGTTAACCTCTTACCATTATTGAAATATTTATAATAACTGCTGTGAGGTGAGGTGTTGTATAATTTGGATGAATGCTATTGTTTTGGAAAAAAGTGAGATTTAAGCGTCTTATTAATTAGGTTGTTGTGATGATGAAAGTGGATCCATAGGCCAAGTGTTGTGTTAATTTTAGATTATCATGAGATGAAGTGAGTTAGTTGTACTTAACTTAACAACATTTTTTTTTTTGTTTATTTTATTTTATTTTTGCAACTTAAAAGCTAGCTGTTTGGATTGGATTATTATTATTATTATTCTGTTTGAAGATTACATATGGTGTTCATCGATCTGGAAAAGGCATATGATAGTGTACCTCGTAAACTGATTTGGGATAGTTTGGAGGCTAGAGGGATTCCGAGAAAGTATGTTGACATCACTAGAGATATGTATGATAGGACTAAAACTAGTGTTCGTGCGCCTGTAGGGGATACTGATTTCTTTCCCGTGGAGGTAGGGCTCCATCAAGGGTCCGCGTTGAGCCCGTTTCTGTTTGCGGTTATCTTAGATGAGGTGTCTAAGTCCATCCAGGAGACATTACCGTGATGCATGCTTTTTGCTGATGACACTGTATTAATCGCGGAAACTAAGCAAAGTCTGAATATGAGGTTAGAAGGATGGCGATTAGCTCTAGAGGGAAAAGGTTCAAGGATTAGTCGCTCTAAGACGGAGTACATGCACTGCGATTTCAGCAGGGCAAACAACGATGACCACACCCAGATCACCATTGAAGGTCATGTGGTCCCGCAAGTAACCAAGTTTAAGTACTTAAGATCGTTTGTTCAAAGAGACGGGGAGATTGATAGTGACGTTGCACATCGCATTCAGGCTGGATGGTGTAAGTGGAGAGCAGCCGCTGGAGTTTTGTGCGATAAGAGGTTCCCAGTTAAACTAAAGGGAAAATTTTATAGGGCTGCAGTTCGACCTGCTATGCTTTATGGGACAGATTGTTGGGCCATTAGAAAGACACAGTTACGAAAGATGGAAGTGGCGGAGATGAGAATGTTGAGGTGGATGTGTGGTCACACTAGGTTAGACCGGCTTAGAAATGAGGTTCTTAGGAATAGGTTAGAAGTGGCTAATATTTCGGATAAGATAAAGGAGGGGAGATTAAGATGGTATGGACATGTGAAGCGGAGACATTTGACAGCTCCAGTCAGAAGTGTGGAACACCTCACGGTGGAGGGGAGGAGGAGCAGAGGCAGACCCAAATTGACTTGGGTTGATCGGATTAGGCAAGATTTGTTAGAATTGCACCTCTCCGAGGATATGGTCCAAGATAGGAATTCGTGGAGGCTTAGAATAAAAGTTAAAGATTTCTAGGAATTAGGAGCACATCTCCTTTCTTCATGCATGTATGTTATATTATGTTATGTACTCACTACTTTTTAGTGTTTTGTGTTTGTCTTCTTTTTAAATAAATATAGTTTTTTTTTTTTTTTTTTTTTTTTTTTTTTTTTTTTTTTTTTTTTTGAGCCGAGGGTCTCTCTGGAAGCAGCCTCTCTATCTCTAAAGATAGGGGTAAGGTTTGCCTACATCTTACCCTCCCCAGACCCTACTAATAGCGTCGCTATTTGGTGGGATTTCCTGGGTACGGTTGTTGTTGTTGTTTGAAGATTACAGTGGAGTTTTCGCTAAAACAGATGATAATGAATGAGTGAACTCTACCGTTTTTAAAAACTTCGATTTAAGCATATTATTTTAGACTCTGGATCGATAGTAGACCAAGTGTTGTACTTTTCTTGTAGTGGATTGAGTTATTAGTATGTCTAGTGTGTATCTGTGATGGCGTTCATGGATGTCAAATAGCTTACTGCTTGACCTGTAAATGGATATGGACTTCTTTTTTGTAGCTTATAAGTTGTTTGGATTGGATTATTATTCTATTCGAAGATTGCTTAGAAGTTTTCACCAACACAGGTAATAATTGCTATGTATGTGCGATAAAGAATGAATGCTACTGTTTTTAAAACGTTGGATTCAAGCATATTATTAGTGATGATAAAAGTTGATTTTTGACTGTGGATCGATAGGCCAAGTGTTCTATTTTAAATTTTCGTGTGGTGGAGTGAGTTTTTACTTTACCATTGCTGTGACTAATCTGAATGTTAGTGCTTGACCTGTAACTAGATAAGAACATTTTTGTTGTAGAAAATGAATTGATGATTGGACTCTTGTTAAAGAACAGGAGTTGAGAAGTTATGGAAACAATTTAGAATTTTTAAATGATACTTTGATGTAGTGATAAACTTACAAGCCGAATCTCTCATCTGGTTTGCGGATGAACCCTTTTTTTATCAAATGAAAAATGTCATAGTTTCTTCATCCATTTCAGATTCCTACACACCCTACTTTTGACCAAAGTTGACCCAGAAATATATGAGGCGCTGCCTCAAGCCCCTGATGCATTTTCCCGTGTGCCTTTTAAAACCAAGCTCTAAGAAATTCTGTTTTTAAATTTGTACACATTTTGGTATTGCTGATTGACCACTATGACAAAATGGTCCAGTTTCACTTGTTGATTCCTATAACATAGTCCGATTTCAGAAACAAAAAAAGTATCATAACTGGTACAATCATTCATATCAAATGTTGAATTTTTATATATATATATTTTTATTGAACTTGCAACGATTATGTAGTCATAGAAGAATGACCATGTGTTTGGCGTATCAGGTTTGGCAAATGAATGGGAACGCATCAGGGAAGAGTAACTGTCTGTATAGCAAGTTAACCAAAGGTGCAGGACAATGTAAGAAGCTTGAGATAGATCTAAATTTGCCTGCTTCTTCTAATGAAACTGAGTTGACTCAAAATATTACCAACTCGGATGATAAGGCATTGTCACGATATGCTGGAACTGAAATCAGAAGGTCAGAATATGAATATGAACAACCGTTGAATGGCAGGCCACATAATGATAGTTTTCTTTCTGATGGCACGAATTCCAGTCAAAAACATGTCTCTAGTAAAAAGTAAGTTATCAAACACACAGACACACTAAATATACAAACAAACAAACGTACCCAGTAATATCCCGCTCGAAGAGTACGCCATGGGGAGGGTATCTGTATCCCGTGAGATAGAGAAGTTGCTCCCAATGAGACCCCACGGCTCAACACACAAATGTGTGTTTGTATTAGCATATGCCTTCTCCCTTCCAATGGAAGATAAATATTAGAGGTGACAATTCAAACCAAAAAAGGAACAGGTCAAACGGGTTAAAGTCGACCATAGTCTAATTTTAATGCATGTAACCTTCAAAATCTGTTCTGCTTGGATTATATTTAATACATTATTTATTGATTAAAAAGAGGGAAAAAGTGTTTGCAGGTCAAACCCAACTTAGCTGACCTAAAAAGTTACTCGTTTCGACCTGTTAACTAACCTGATTGATTTGCCATTTTACCACCTATGACAATATGGATATTCCAATATACACACGCATATATAGGGGAGGGTTCAATGCACAGACCCTAAATACTGCAAGAACTATGAAAACCCGCATAACTGTTTATTTATTATTAAAAATCAAATAAAAAGGTTATAATTATAAAAGATTAATGGTATATCTTTCTAATTTGTTAATTTAAGATGTTACATTTATATTCTTTTGATAATAAATAATTGATTTTGATTGGTTTCTTGCGAGTTCTCGCAATAGAGTTCTCATTTGATCCATGTGTGTGTCTGTGTGTATGGATCAGACGTCGTGGTGCATACTAATTTACAAGATAACGTTATGGTGTGCAGGAAAAGTAACAATGGTAAGTGGAAAGAGCAAGTGAAAGTGAGCCTTGAGATGGGGCTTGAAGTGCCACCAAATGATGGTCAAATGTGGAGGAAGTATGGCCAAAAGGATATCCTTAATGCTAAATATCCCAGGTTTCTCTTTAACCTTTGAAGTTTTGACATTCCAAAGTAATTAGATAAACACTCAAAACTCACAAAAATTAGTGACATGACAGATGACATTTAGCCAGGCACCTTGAACCATGTTGACATGTTGTGACACAAATATTGGAAATTACCTTGAATCAAAGTTGGTTACCTTTCTATACAGTTGACCTATACGTCTATTAGGTTTATTATGCATATATTGACTTGGGATGAGCGCATTAGGAAGAATTTGCTAGAGTTGCACCTATAGTTAGTCCATGGTAGGAGTTCGTGTAGACATAGAATTGGGGTTTAGGACTTTTAGGGTAAAGTACTTATGTGTCTTAGCTTTGTCTTAGACTCATAGGGGCCTAGATCTTCCTATACTTTATGGGAACTTCGCATGCGATTGTCTTTTGGCATTTATGTCCACATGTTATTTAATGATGCTGTATATGTTTCGATTTTAGTATGTTATTCTTCACCGCTTCTTTGTTATTGGTAGCTTTATTTCTATATTTTCAATTATGTTTGTTTGTTTTGGAGTCGGGGGGTCTCCTTGAAAGCAGCTTCTCTATTCTCAGGGATAGAGGTAAGGTTTGCTTATATTCCACCCTCTCCAAACCCTACTAATAGCTTTGCTGTTTGTCGGTTTTACTAGGTTCAATTGTTCTAGAAGGTTTATTCATTCCATATTATAAATTTGCAGAGAATATTATAGATGCACGTACCGAAACACACACGGATGTAGTGCAACCAAACAAGTTCAAAGATCTAGCCAAGACCCATCAACATTTGACATCACTTATCTAGGAAAACACACATGTCCCAAAATTTCAAAAACCGACCCCTCATTTGCAACTGAATCTGGTTATGGCCTTATAAACTTCTCATGTACTGCATCAAATTCTTCAAGAACGAGTGATGTATCATCAGCAATCATCCAAAACTCTTTTGAACTTTCAAACTGGCCTCTGAATCATAGCCACTGATTCTAAGTTTGTTGAGATCAATAGTGGCATCCGCAGGTACACCGTACACACCTTCATGGCATTGCGCATTGGTACAATTTGGTCAAACTACCGAATGTCGAAAAGTCAACGTTATTAGTCTGACTCATAATGATAAATATACGTAGTATCACTATATACAAAGTTTTAGGTGAGGCATAAACTGGACATTAGATATATATGTAAAATTATTTGTACTCTACAATGAAATGAAAGAATAAACTGTCACATGTGGATTAATTACTTATCTGAATCTTTAAGATGTCATAGCTCATGTAATAGTTAAGATAAATACTTTTTTTTTTTATCTTATTTTCAAACAAATGAAAGTGCAAGTGTGTGTGTATAATTTATTTCAACAACTTGTAGAAATAAGAAGTGTCCATTTTTAGCATTGTTATCATCGATGTTACTTGCTACGCCAACTTCATTGAAACTAAAAGCTACGAATAGCAACAAGGAGATGATCATAAGCGAACTAAGAGGGGTCTAAATTTTATTTTATTTTATTTTATTTTTATTAATAGGGCTATCCAAAAATGCCACAAAAGATGTTATGTAACAAAATCTAGGGTGACCTTTGATAAATTATAGATTTGGGTTTATTTTGTTTTTGTTTTAGTGATACCTTTGATACATTATTATTTTTTAATGTAGAAAAATATATAGCACCAACTTTCTACACGGTGAAAAAGGTATACAGGATATTGAAGTAAACTGCCAAGTAATAAAATATAATCATAAAAATATGTTCATAACTAGCGAAATTTCATCACTCTATACGGTAAGAATTCGATATATGTACAAAACATAAAATATAAATAGAAAGGTACACATATGATACTTGTACATTTCTATTTGCAGAGAAACACATTTTATTATTTATAGTTTTATACAGTGTACTAAGAAAGCAAGAGTGTTTGTTTTTAAAAAGTAAACACAACACATGATCACTATTTAAAATTACCCATTGTGCCTAGCGCAAATCATATCCACGAAACTCCAATCATGTTATCCCCATTATTGTTGGTAATTTAACTGTTATCAACTATTTTGCTATAATTAGATTTACATAGTAAAGGATTCTAAGGTAATTATAGCACAAGTGAAGAGGTGTTATAAATTCAACTAAATTGATGACTGACGTGATTGACATTTACAAGCCTAACACTGTGACACAAGCTTTGGCAGCTTAAGCGTGATCAACGTACAAACTTGATAAAGCGCTTGATTTTGGTTAAAGTTGATCATGGTTACTTACATAACTCTTGAAATGGTAGATTCAATATCAATAAAAGGCCCACTAATGATGACCATCGATGCTTAATCAAACGTCAGTGGAAGGAGTTTCAAAAAAGTTACTCAGAGTGCTCATAAAAATGGTCGTTTTTTTATATATATGATTTGATTAGTTTATATTATATTATAGGGAGAGAGCCCAATTTTTTCTCTCGCTATAGGCCCAAAATTTTATCATTCTAAGGGACGGCCCTGAACTTTATATTTTTCTAGGTCATTGTACATTTATAAACATGAAGTTGTTTGATATTAATATCAAATACAAAACTACAACCTCACAATACATATTTGTGTTTGATTCAAAGTTTGTTTGCCTTAAAATTAAGTATCGTTTCTTATTTTAATCACAACTCAAGTCTCAATAACCAATAAGGGGTTTGTCCAAACAATTCATGTACAATAATTGTTGCAACTATACATGTATATATAATATATTCTATATGCACACTCGAACACGCACAAATAGGTTCACCACTAAATCTTTTGACCCACGGTTACAAGAGATGTGCTCAATTGTAGTTGAACACGCTAACAATATGGGTGACGAGATGAAGTTTTATTAAGACCCAGTCATCATTATATCAATAACAAGAACTGTAATGTAATCTTGTTAACAGATACCTCACATTGTCATCTTTCTGCAAGTGTAGTCGAAGATAATCTGTAATATGCCCCTTGAGTCATGCTCCTTTCGCAGCTTTAGTAGGCGGGCCACTCTTGTATATCCGGCATGTTGCCCAAGGAGAGATTCGGGCTTTACATCTGGCTTTGGTTCCTGATTAGGTGTTTTGGGCTGTGTTAAGGCCCACTGCATGGCCCATATCGCCAAAGGGCGCATGTAGGCAAGAGATCTGTATTTTCCATTTATGTCCCAAGCTTCAGGGGTTTGGAAAGAGTATCTGCAAGTTTGAAAAGGGCAATCAGTTAGTTAGTACTCCAATACTGTGAAATTGCTATCAAGGGGGGTTAGACATGTTGAATAACAAGTTAAAACGGGTTCAAACAGGTCTGGGAGATTTGGAGCTTTGGCTGCCCACACACACTTCTTTTGTCCATTTTCTGTATTCTTTGGATAAAGCAATATAAGAGTTAAGCATTTGAAAACATTTGGAAGGCTTTTGACCCGTTTGGCCATTCTTTTTTAGGGGCATTTTAACTTTTTACACATTTGACCCCTTGGAGAGAAAGTACTAACAGAATTAGCCCACTTTTAGGTAACTAGACCCAAATTTACAACAAATGTTTACTCTTATATCGTGTATGTTTACATAAGGTGGCAAGACGAGTGGACCAGGCGGGTTGGTAACATGTAACTTTTGGAAGGTCAAAGTAGGCCGAATAGGGTTGGGTTGACCAAAAACACTTTCTTTTTCTTCCAAAGTTTTATAGATATTTAGCATGTCAAACATGATGAAAAAAGTTATTTAGGAGCTTTTTTTTTTTTTTTGTTTTTTTGCTTTAAAAATGCATTTGGGCAGCTTCTGACCCATTTCGGTCTAGCAATTTTTTTGTTCACCCATTTGACCCAAATGACCCATGTCATGAATCAACCCATTTATAAGTAAACGGGTCAAAACAACTATAAAACTTATTTTCGGGATTTTAGCAGGAATGATTGTTTGCAATGAAACACAAGTAATCACTCAAAAGGCTCATTAAGTAAACGTACCCGCCTCCTTGTTCAGACCAACCAGTCTCATAAACTCCACTTGCAGTTTGAAAAGCCATATCAATCATGCCTTCTTGAATCATACCTGCAGCAACACCATAAGTAACTCCAGTCCATATTTCTCTTGACTGCATACATGACATGTCAGCTTGTCCACTTGGGAGCATCCCATTGATTGCCCCACGTTTCCCATTTCCCACTTTCATTACGTTGAAGTTATAAACCTTTTCCAGTGCACTTTTTGCCTTCTCTTCATCAACAATTGGAAAAAGCCCGCACGCTCTTGCATACCTATAAAAAGTCAAGGTTGTTTTTCTTAATTTTTTTTATTATGGAATCCTGAAATAAATAAATAAATAAGATGTTGCAAATTTCAACAAACCATTGTCCAGCTAACTGATCAGCTTGAATGGATGAACTTGCTTTCCCTTTACTGTTATCATAGTTAAAATAAGAACCATTCCATAGTTTATCATACACCGTCTTTGCTTTCTGAAACTTCACCCAAAAGTAATCCTCACAACCCTTGTCACCAACTTCAGCCGCCAGTGCAGAGGCGGCTTGCAATGCTGCCACCCACAATCCACCAGAATATGCACTGACACCCGTCACAGACCATGTATCATATGTTTGATCAGGGAACCCTTCATTTTCAATCATCCCATCACCATCTTTATCAAACTGTTCCATGAATGCCATTGCTATATAAACTGAAGGCCAAACAGCCTGTGCAAATTTTTTATCTTTAGTAAAAACCACATCCCTGTAAGCTTGAAGCACGAATTTCGGGTTCAGATCTTTCCACCGATCGGTATTATATATATTGTAGAAATTAACATCAAACCATGGATCAATCATTCCAATATCATGCGGGACCGCACCAAGGGCCTTTCGCGGGACCCGTGTTCCATCATCCAAAAGATCCATTTCTCTTGGATCATGCATCAGTACTGCAGCTGCAAAGTCTCGTTGCAGGCTTAGTTCGAGTTTTGGAAACAACATGATTAATGCGAATGACGCATAGAAATGGACATCATATGTGTTACACATATGATATTCTATTCCTTCATAATAAAGAAATTGACCGATGTTTTCTTCGCCTTGTTGTAATAAATTGGTACCAAATGCTGAGGTTTTTGATGTGGGATTATGGATTTCTTCAAGTACTGAAGTCATTCTTTCAAGAACATTAACAGCAGTGTCGTGTTGGTGAGATACATCACCGTTATTTTGAGAGTTTGTATCGGATCTATCAATTGAGAACTTTTTCCCTGTGACGCTTGATACATTGTGTATAGGTGGCAGTCCATCTGCAAAAGGAGATGATGTAAAGTGAGCCAGTTTTCCTTAACAAGAATTGTGTAATAATATTAAGGTTACCGGTCCAAATTGTCCCCCCTGAGTTGAGATAGTATAATTCATTGAAAAGGGTGATTGGGTACCTGCAGATAGCCAATAGGATTTCTGATTTCAGGTTAGACAATATGAGGAGTGAAACGTAGAGAAAATGCATCAATTTGGATAAAATTAAGCCAACCAATACGGGGGGTCGGGACAAGCCAGCTAACGCGCCAAATTGGCTGTTTTAAAATTGTGTTAATTCGGTTCGGGTCAAAATGGGTTCCTACCAAAATGGACTCGGGTTGAAACGGGTGGTTTTAGAAAAAATAAAATATATCAAAATGGGTTTACACTTTAAACTATATACGTTTTTATAATTGTGGCGGCTAGCAGTGATGAGGCTATAGGCAGTGGAGCGTAGCCGTGGTCGAGGTGATGGTGGAGATGGTTGCGATTGTAGCGTGTCGGCGGCAGTGGTGGTGGTGTTGGTGGTGACCAGTAGGTGGTGAAGTTTAGACAGTTGCGACAACAGATCAGTGGTCATGTTGGCAGCAATTGGTAAGGGGTGGAAGCAAACAGTGACGACTGACGTTGGCTCATTTGGGCCCTCCTTCTAAGTTAGCTAGTTTAGGAGTGGCCCATTATAACTTAAGTGACCCAAATCAACCCACTTAACTAACAAAAATTACCCAAATTAACCCATTTGCGGAAAACGGGTCATGAATTTCTAGTGTAGGTAAAATCAAGTAAATTAGTTTTGAGCGGAAGGGGCCAAATAGAGTGGAAGTCGCTAGTGGAGGGTCCAGGATTTATATTATTGGAGAGCGATCATTGGGTTTAACAAACTTTTAAGGGGGCGAACGGGATTTTTGTGTACAAATTACACTATTTCTTTGGGTCAATCAGATTCGACCCAGCCTGTGTCAACCCATATGAAAGAATTACCCATTTTGAACCCCTGCCCAACCGATCCATATTGCCTCCTCTAATAAAACAAAAGAAAATAAAACTTTACCATTCAGGGAGCCTCTTGTCATCAAGGATAGGCTGCTGCCATGATTCTATCTGGGCCTCCCAGTTACCATGTTCTATATTTCAGAGAAGCAAATTGGAAATTTTAACATATTGACAACTTTTTAAAGACCAGATTAATTATGATATGATGTGAATCCCTCATGTCAATATACATTTCAGATAGACGAGAGAACATTACCAATAATAGCATCATGAGCAATTTTTTCAGCAGCATCCCCATGAGAACCATAAAACTCGGTGTAACGCCTATAAACAACCCTTGTAAGAAGAATGTTAGATTAACTGATAAAAAATGTAGTTGCACACATAATAGTCGGACCCACCTATGATAAGTCCTGTTACGAAACCGTACTTCAGGGCAGTCCCATGACAGTGAGAAAGTGACGGTACGCACTGCACCAGGGGGTATAGTGACAGAAGCTGCAATAGCTGCACCTATAGAGGATTTTGGTTTTGAAGCCACTGGTAGTTGAGAGGAATCAAGGCCGTCAAAGGAGCCATTCTGAATGATAAAATTACAAAATAAAAATCTGGCTACAAGTATCACAAGATTTACAACTTGGTCATAAATGGAAAAGAGAATGCGCACATGAATATGACAATATCATTTACCTTCAATCTAAGAAAATCTAATTAACTCGAATTCTTATATAGAAAAGGCAGAAGCTAATATGATTTATAAAGCAAACACCAAGCAGTTGCTATTTAGTAACGAACAACGGAACAAGTGATATATGGAATAATGTTAAACAAACCTCTTTAATTTTTTGCCACATGTCTTTAGCTGTGAAGCCCTGGAAGTCTCCAGATGTTACAAAGGATGGGCACTCCGAAACATGAACGTGATTTGTCTCTTGTGCTGCAATAGCAAACGTTACTGGGGTTTGACCATCCGCACTCCTGTGTTGACTTACACAATGAGACATATACCACCAATGGAATAAAAAAAAATTGTATCCAAGAAGAAAATATTACATGTGATGAAGGCTTACACCATGAATTCCATCTTTCACCCTAATTAAAAGTAATGTAACGGTACAGGTTAGAATATGAACCTACACTGTTTCCAAAATAAAGAGAAGATATATAGGAAGGTGATCACTAAACAATGATCTAATAACCCATACAGATGTACAGATGATGCTGCAATATATATACATTCTTACTTCATTTTTGTATTGAAATGATGACCAGATAATCCAGAGAATCCACCAACGGAATTCTGAAATAAGTAAGACAGTCAACATTTATAAGAAATTGAAGAAAAAGCTATAATGACATGATAGCAGCAAAAGTTACCTCCCATGTGAATAGTAAGGTGACATCAACAGCAGTCTTTCCTAGGTTAGATAACTACACAAGATCAAAATCAATGATAGGTTAATGTTATCTCATCCAGCCAAGGTTTAATAGTAAAATGTAGGTAAGAGATGTATCATACTGTGTAAGTAAATACTGCTACGGGAAAACTGCTTTCCTTATAATTGTGGGGGATAACTGGGGAGATCTGACGGCAAACTATCTTTAGGTCTGGATCAGGTTCACCTATATTGAAGAGACTAGATCGATGAGTGATGACGCAAAAAAAAGGTCAAACTTGCAGCAGTGGATCTTTTCATAGACAAAGAGGATGAGAATTACCATCATACACTGTCCAAGCCCTTGGGTATAATGCATGGTATGTAGAACTATGTCCACTAAAATTCCAGTCCCAAGATCCAATCCCATGACCTGATTTATCTCTGATCAAATATATTATCTTCAGTTTCACTTTCATTCACACTTACAATACAAAATGGATATCAACATTGTTGTACCGTAATAACTATGAAAGTTTTATATGTTGCAAATGGTGATATTGCAAAAACATATATATATATATATATATATATATATATATATATATATATATATATATAGGGAAATTATAAACTGAAAACCCCCTTGAGTTAAGAAAACTAAGAAAACCCTTGTAAAAACCATCTAAAATTTTGTAATTTTTTTTGAAAAAAATACACAAGGTAACATACATGTATTAAAGCGTTTTGGGCAAAAAAAATAAAAAAAGCGCCGATAGGATATTTTTAAAAAAAATAAACAACGCAAACTTTGTAACAGCGATGTTAACATATGTTAAAAGGCAGAAAACATATGTTAACAGCGCTGTAACATATGTTAAAAGGCAGAAAACATATGTTAACAGCGCTGTTACAAAGTTTGCGTTGTTTATTTTTTTTAAAAATATTCGTTCGGCGCTTTTTTTATTTTTTTGGCCCAAAACGCTTAAAAACATGTATGTTACATTGTGTATTTTTTTCAAAAAAAATTACAAAATTTTAGATGGTTTTTACAAGAGTTTTCTTAGTTTTCTTAACTCGAGTGGGTTTTCAATTTATCCTCCCCCTATATATATATATATATATATATATATATAGCAAGATTGGTATTTTATTATTTAACAGAATAAAAGTTGTTTTCTTTAATCATAGGGTCCAGTCATGTACATTCATGATCTATAACTTATGAATCCAGGAAAAAATGTTATTCTCCTAGATGAAAATCCAAATTCGTGTGCAAGTACATTGCATATTTCCTTAACTTTCACATTTGAGCAAAAAAGGGTTTCAGGACAGAAGAATAATTTGCATACTTTAGCACTTCTGGATTTGGTGGGCAGAGAACAGTTGAATATTTCTTTCCATCTGGTCGTGAGATAAACATCTGCATAAAGACATAAAGTACATATGAAATCACTTTGGAATTATAAATTACAACTACACATCAATATGTTTTCCGTGCATGAAAATTTTAACATGAATTTATTTTTTCATAACCTTTAATGCTATAAAGAATGTTAAAGTAGCAATCAGTTGATACAAAGAAAAACTTACAGAAAACTGATTTGCTAATACTGGTTTGTCTTCACATATTTTAGGAAAGAGTTGCCAACGCAAAAATTCACCTTGATATGTTCTGCCAATGCTACCTGCACTGGCAGATGTGTTTACCCAGCCACCAAAACAAGGCAGCAATGCTAAGAAGGTGGTAAGTTTATATATTTTTATCCTTAAAAATAAGCAATGGCTTACCCAATACCGCCTAAAGGAACACCATTACAAGAGGAATAATAGTGTTTCTTGAAAGGGTCAATAATAGTTCCCTGGGACAATATAGCAGAAATCACTCAGTTGCAATGATCAAAATATTCATCAGAAAAATACTTAAATGAACAAATAAAGTTACATTTCCATCTCCCTTCAAAGCATCTTCTCGATTCCAACGCCATAAGCGATACCCTATTGGAGCCTACACAAAGGAAGAACACAATTAATATTAAGACGATAAATGACCAGAATTTGCTACAGACAAAGAAGTGACAAGGTGAAAAGCCTATATTGGCACATAATACACTAGGTTATGGTTAAATTATTTACCCAATGTTAGGTAAAGCAATCCTAATATGAAATGAAAAGAAATTGATCTAGAGATCATCAAGGAACTCGAGCTTAACTTACCGCCTACTAAAACAAGCATAGTTTCAAAAATGGAACAAAAAATCATTATATAACCTGGATAATACCTTCAAAGACCTAAAAGTGTTCTAGAATGCATCATCACAACGTAACATGCAAACCTGTTGGATATTTTAGTGTAATTGGATTGACTGTTTGACCAATATCTTCATAATAAGACATCATATAAGTATGGTGGTGCGGAGTGCACGCCTATTTGAATTTACGAAGCCCCTAAGGGACGGGGTCCGGGGCAGCGCCCCTGGGAGCAGGGTCCAAGGGGCAGAGCCCCTGGCTGGATCAGCTTGGAAAATTTTTATTTCCATTAAAATTGCTATGGTAAAAATGTCTCAGAAAAATTAATTTTCAGAAATAGAGGGACTAAATTTGGCAATTTGAAACCCTTGGAAAAACTTCCTAAAAGGCAGTTAATGGGCCTTTCATTCATTACGTTTTTCATAATCTTGGTCAAAAATGTCTCTGGTTCTTCTCTCAATCAAAACATACAGAAAATTCTTAATCTCTGATTGTATCATATTGAATTCTTAATCTTTGATTGTATCCGCTTGAATATTTCAATTGAACCGTCGAATTGATTCAATCTAAAAGTGATTACATGCCTTCAGAGATTTCTGTTATCCGGTTGTTTGTTTGTTATGACTGTAAATCCCCAACAAAACCTTGATTGATTACCATTCTTCTAGCTCTCCATATATCAAACGACTACATTATGAAGTAGGAGATATAGCATGCATACCAAATTGATTACTTCTTTGATCTTTAAGCCAAACTGCGAAAGAGGAATTTCCCCGGTGTTGAGTTTCCTATTCCAAGTAAGAGATGCTGGTTTTGCCGGATCAACTTTACCCTAGATAGAGAGAGAGAATCACCCAGTTACATTTAAAATTCAATTTGAATATTAACAAAGAAAATTTTGTTTAAGTTATAATGTTATCCGCTAGTAAGTACATTATACATGACACAACTTACGGATGCAAATCATGCAATGCAGGACAATCATATGCAGACAACTAATGGAATAGTTAACAGTTATGACTACAATGCCTTTGAAAAATAGTCAACAGTTAGATGCCTTTCTATAAAATAATATTCAAGAAAAACTTCTTTACAAGGAAAAAAAAAATCATTGCAGCTTATTATGGATGAAGAGATACAACAGGCGATGGAACAAAACAAAATCATTTCATCATCAGTCTACCTCAATGATAGCAGAATTAGAAGCTTCCCTATCAGCATCGTAATCATTAATCGTCATATCCCTGAAAGAAATACAGATAACCACAAACTACCGCATTAATAAACAGAATTTGACCTAATAAGTATTTCAATAAGCCTTAATATAGTCACACCACAATGCAGTCTGAATCTCATTCTCACAAGAAAAAAAAAAGTAAAGATTTCCCCTTAGCATACTCAAATTAGCTGTCCATGTCGTATATGTATTATTAATTTCTTACTTCAAAAATCGAACCTCTTACTGGTTCTAGTCAATATTATTAGATTCAAATCAAATCCTTATACCTATTGCTTCACAAATCACAATCATAACCTGTTTAAATCAGAAATAATGGATGCTAACACTTAAACAAAAACAATTCCAGCATTTTAATCTATTTCACAGTTTCTATGTCATCATCTATGCAGAAACAAACTTAAATTCAATAATAATTTTGGTCGAAAAACATTATCCAGTAAAACAAAAACTGAATCTAAGTATAAAGTCATCCACTAAAAGCACATGAACGACTTATTACAAAAACCTACTAGTATAATAGCATCAACAAACATCATAACACATTTAGCAGATCAATCGCATTCATTTCACACAAAACGTTGCTTTCAAATTCAATTGTGGATAAAATATTGTTAACTAGGAACAATAATACATTAATCGTAACTGAAGGAATGAAACGATTGTTATACCTGATTATTATGACGATGAACTGAACTGAACTGAACTGAACTGATTCAGAAGAGTTGGTAGCGATAACTGCTCTGTTTGTTTGTGTTTGTCAATGAGGGTTTAGGTGTGTAATTATTATTATTTATTAAGCTGTTGTGGTTATTAGACTAATATAATAACACCACCATTTGTCCATTTCTTTTGTTTGTTTGTTTTAAACCACAAGTTTTTCTATCAATTTTAATATACTACTAACTTATTAAAGCTTTGACTTAGATAATAAGTTTTGTATTTTTAATTAATAAATTCAAAAGTGTACAAAAAATGTTAGAGCCGTGTTTTTTGAGACCTTTTTTTAGTTATTAGACTGTGTGTTAAGTATCATTTTGACCACACACTTTATCCTTTAATATTATATCAACTAGACGTTGACGTGGTAGTATGATAAACTGTAGCTAACTCATTTGATTATGTTGTGGCTTAAGATGAGCAATGACTTTATCCAGATTTTTTTTTTTAAGTTAATTACCAATTTAGTCCTTGAGGTTTGGCTAAAAATGTCTCTTTAGCCCAAATAGTTTTTTTCCTCATATGTGTCCCCAAGGTTTCTCATTTTTTGTTACTTTCATTCAAACCCCTTACCTCCGTTAAAAAAAAGTCAGTTAAGTCATGAGTATTTTTGTCACTTTACATATATGTTTCTTCTTTTTTTTGTCATTTTCATCCAAAAACCCATTTTAAATTATATCTCTTTCTCCTACCCCATAAGGTTTCTCATTTTTTTATATCTCCGGTGAGGACGTTGTAACACCCATAGCGTTACGGTTCTCGTTAACGGGTCGGGTTGTACCCGCCCACCCGATTATAAAAATTATAATAAACCAATTCTTGGCAAATCTAATCTAATAAAAGAATAAGAAAATATTATTATTAACCCGAGTCTAGTATATCGTTTATATATCGATTATATATCGATGCCAGTCATCGGTCTCGTCATCTGGATAACAGAATAAGGGGAAATAGGTCAGTTAGGTTTAAAGAGGGGAGAGGAGATAGATGGGTTATAGATGACAGTCACTGAAGTTGGTGACTGTCCCGTCGTCATAATATCAAAAACAGAGGATGAGTTACGATGATTATTATTGATGATGGGTGAATAGTTATCGGAGAGGGAAGGTCAACCGGTTTGGGTTATCGACATTTGATGGCCGATTCATAACAATAAGGGAGAAGGATTATGGTACTTACCGAGGACTACCAGAGATGGAAGTGAAGTTCACCAGAGAAGGACCCCCGGCGCCGGTCACCAGAGAAGGTGACCGTTCGATGTTGTTGTCGTCGACTTCACACACAAGTGTGTGTGTGTGTGTGTGTGTGGGTGGGTGTGTTGTCGTGAGTTTTGTGCAGAGAGAAGGGAGAAGGAAGGGATGTTTATATAGGGGGTTTAGAAGGAGGGGTGTTTGGGAACGGGTATAATGGCTGACAAAAGGTGTGTTTGGTTATGGGTATAGAGTTGGATTAGGGTGCGTTTGGCTGCAGAAATAAGAATTGGTTTATTATAATTTTTATAATCGGACCCATTAACGAGAACCGTAACACTATGGGTGTTACAACGTGTTGGATCAGTAATGCTCTTGATGTATTGCTTGCTAGTGAACACTTATGTGTTTAGCAAGTTCAATCAGATTTGCACAGCAGAATGAGTAAGTAAAGTTACACTATCAACAGGAGTTATTACTCCCCCTGGATGTTTGAAAACTAAAGACAAGTTTAATGAGAATCTAAGTATTGAATGTGAATGATAATAAATACTCAAACAGATTCTCAATAAATGAAATGGAAATAACAATAATAAGCTTTGAAGGATTTCAGTTTCAATTAAAATCAATGTCTAAAACAGAGGGATGAACCCATCTATTTATAGACTTACAAAGTACATGAACCTTGCCAAAAAGCAAGTCTGTAACAAGTTGCATTCTTGGAACTTGCACAAAAAGATAAAGTAATATTAAACAAATAAACTACTGAAACATAAGGCAGTGGAAAGATTCTTGTACAAGTGCTGATGAATGACAAACTACTGATGAGTAGTTTGTCTACAGAAGTTCTTCAGTGAACTTGTCTGGTTAGACTTCAGAACTTCTGATACTTCTTCTTCAGTACTTGTTAAATCCTTCTTCAGTACTTTAGTCTTCTTTCTTCAGTAGTTCTATACTTAGAATATTTGCAGAAGTATGAATTAGACTAAGGTTTACAAAAGTGGTTTCCTCAATCCTTTTTGTCCTAACAATCTCCCCCTGGATTGATGAAGCCAAAACCTTTTCTAATTCCTTATTGTTTTCTTCTGTCATTCACAATCTTCCATATCTCCTTGAACATGGAATTCTTCAGTTGATTCAGTTGTTCATCAGTGAGAGATCCCCTTTGAGGTTCCAAATGTTGAATTGTAAGCAAGTCCTGAGTTGATAGATTCTTCAATTCATTCATGGACTTGTAGGCCTTGCTTGTAAGATCTCTTCTTGTCACAAATACTGAGTTGTCATCAGTAAAGGACCATCTGATGATCAGCACTTTAGATTTGTCAAAATCTGAAGTATAGGGAACCATGTTGGATCCCTGGGATGTTCCTGAGTGTTGGATGTTTTCTATTTCTGTGACTCTCAGGTGGGATTCACTTCTGTCTTCTGTTTGCACCACATTAGGTAATTTAAAAGTAGGTAAATGATGTTCAGTGACTACCTTTGTGTGCAGCTTATCAGTTATAGTTTTCTGGATTTGGTAAGCAAATGTTGAAGGATCCCTAAATTGTGTTATCAGATGTTTTTCTTCAATTATCAAAGTCTCCTTGCACAACTGTGTTGCCTTCTAGCAACACCATCTCGAAGTCAGTCTTTGTATTGTCCTCTGGCTTTCTCTTGGTAGCTGGTCTTTGTTTGACACCAGAAGTTCTAACTACTGAAGTTGATACTTCAGAAGTTTTGAACTTCTCTGGATTAGCAGCCTTGTCAGCCTTGTATTTCTTATATGTGTCCAGTAGTTTGTCTTCTCTCCATTTTGACACAGAGGCTTTTGAACCATAGTCATTAGCTACCAGTTCTTCAATCATTTCTGCTCTCTTGGCTTTTCTATCTTTGTCTGTTGCAAGTTTGTCAGCAACAAGTTGAGCTCTTCTGGTTAGCTCATCCATTGAGAGCCCTTTGAGTGAATAGGCTTTTGTTTTGCTGTTCTTTGTTATAAAAGACACTAGTTGTTGTCTTTTGTCTTCTTCAGCAACTCTCTCTGTTTCAACTTGCCTATTCAACTCTGCTTCATAAGCTTGAAGCTTTTCATTTAAGCTTAAGTCTTCCCTTGCTTCCAAGTTGTTCCAGATCTCTTCTTCCTTAGCCTTTCTTTGGGCTGCAATTAAACTCTTCTCTAGTATTTCTTTGGACATTGAAAGTGGAGAAGGGTTCAGCACAGTCATTGTTGTTGTTGTTGTTGTTGTTGTTGTAGGCCTTGGAATAAGAGTTGGTTGTTGTTGTTCAGTTGGTTTGGAAGGCTCTTCGGCTGTTTGTATGTTGGAAGTGTTAACTTGGGAAGTTTCAGCTTCAACTTCAGTTTCAGAAATAAGGCTTTGTTGATCTTCTTTTTGTTTTTGGGCTTTTTCTAGAAGTTGTTATTGTTGTAGAGCCACTCTTGCCTTTATTCTGGCTTCCAGTGACTCCTTAGGTTCCTTAATCTTCTCCCCCTTTTTGGCTTCATCTACTTCTGGAAGCCTGCTAGGTTTAGAAGTTCTACCAGTGAGTTCAGCAAGCTGTCTTGAGTTGTTGTCTATCTTGTTGGACAGCTCACCAAGTTTCTTGTTGATCACCTCAAATTGAGTTTTGGTTGACAACTCCAAAGCAGTTGTGAAAGATTTGAGGTGATTGGCAATGTGGGTGTTCATCAACTGGTATAGGGGACCATCTGGGCTGCATAGTTGGTTCAGGTCTATGCTGGATGACCCAGGGAATTGGGTAAGCATTTTTAGTGAGGGGTGTATTTTTGAGTGATCTTCATGTTGTACAAAAGATGCCACTTTAGGGGAATCAGGGATCAAGTGGACTTTAACCTGATCTGGTGTGACCAGCTCTTTGAGCTTAGAGACACCAGGTGTAGGACCTTCACTAGCAACCGTCAGTTCAAGTTTGGTGGAGTGTGAATCATCATCTAAATCAATGGAATCATTTGAATCACTGCTTACTTCCTCAATGAGGACAGTATCAGTTATATCATGAGCTGGGCCCAACCCAGTTGTCTCATGTACCTCTTGTTCTTGGTTCAGAGGATTTCCTACCTCAGGCATTAAGCCTTCATCAGTAGTTGCCACAAATGAGGTCTTAGCAATGTTACTTCTGTCCTTAGATCCACCACTGGGTGGTATATGAGTAGTAGCAGCCTCAAATGTACCTAAAGTCTCTAAGTTTGGGCTTAGAAACCCTGGTTCATCCTCATCTCTTGGGTTAGGGCTATGGACATCCACATCCATGTCAAAGTCTGAAGGTATGTTCCTTGTTTGATGTGGTTGTTGGGGACTGACATGTTCTGATAGGATGGTTTCTTTTAGCCCAGAGAGAAGTTTGGCAATTTCTAGGGCTTCAGGTTCAGAAATTTGTGGTACTGGTTCAGTAGTTTGGTCTAAGGGTTCAACAGTTTCAAAAGAAGAGTCAATGGGGATTGTTTTCTTAAATTTCTTTCTTTTAAATAGAATTGTGATTGGTGCTCTAGTGGGGGTTTAAGATGGATGAGACTGAGAGGATGTTTCAGTCACATCTTTATCAAGTGCAGATTGCACATTGGCAAGTTCAGGCATCTCAACTTCCTGAACTGCCTTTCTTTTATGGCTGGTGGGTTTTTGTTTTTGCTGTTTAGGTTTCTTGGCCTTTTTGGGTGAGGGTTTGGAAGATGAGGGTTCCATGGGGACTGTTGTATGTTCCCCTTGGTCATCTTCTGGCCAGGCAGTCGGTTTATTGTGCCTAGAGTATGCTTGTGAGGTTAATGGGTTTAAGACAGTTGTTTTACCCACAAGCACCTCTTCTCCAAGTTCTTTTATTATGAATTGCATAATGAACCTTGGATACAACAAAAACTTCTTTTTAGAATTGAGGTGATGTAACACCAACTCATTAAAGAAAAGTGTTGATGCCCTGAATTTTGTTTCATTCACAATGGAATGAAAAATAGGTTGAAAAGTAGAGGCCATCTGATCATAAGATCCAGTTTTTGGACTCAAACACATTGTTATGTAATGAAACAAAAGTTTATATTTTGGTTCAAAGAATTTCTTAAAAATGGTTGCATGTGAGAGAGTACCTTCGTAACCACACTCTATCATGGTCAGATGAATTTCAGAGTTTGGAAATTGATCTGGGGCACCCACATCATCTAAACCCAGTCTAATTCCCAAAGTTGCTGGTGTGATTGCCATTCTTCTCCCTTGGATGATTGAATTGAGGGAGATCACTTGATCATTCACTATTACCGTCTCCGCATTCACCCAGAACTCATTTAGAGTTTCAGTGTGGATTGGAGGATCAATGGTGAAGGCAGTGAAGTATTGGTATTTAACGACTAAATCAATGATTTCGTCGTATTGGGACCAGGCTTCATGTTTCTCAAAGTAGCCTTTTTGATTGTGTCCCTGTTTCAGTATTCAAGCCATGTGTTTTGTGTGTGTGTGGATCGAACAGTAGTTTTGCAGGTTAAGGGTTTTGAGAGTGTTTTTGAGAGAGAAGGAGGGAATTTTGCTTTTTGAAAGGATAAGTGTTGGAAAAGGTGTTTATCAAAAGTTTGTAACCGCCCTAGGTCAAACTTCTGAAGTGGGAAATGTCTGATTTGCCCTTAATGACAAAACTGCTGATGAAGAACAATTATCATCAGTAGTTCCCATTTTCTGTTCACTAGTTTGTTAAGAACTGATGAGAATGTTTATAGACACTTTATTCATAACTTCTGAAGATTATTTTATCAGAAGTTAATCATTTTTCAGAAAATATTCCCATACTGATGTTTTTGTTCATCGGTAGTTTCTCTCTTTTTGTTTTTCAGAAGTTTTGGACTAAAAACAGATGTAAGTGAAAAATAAAATATGTGCAGGAAAAGTAAAAGAACACTTAGGTGTTGTTTGTTTTTTCTGCAGGAAAAGGTCTGCAGTCTACGGACCACATCTGCAGACATCTGCAGGAGAAGAGGTGGACCAAAGGTCTGCAGTCTGCAAGAAGAAGACTGTTTATTTGTTAACATTTGCAGGCTGCTGAAATAAACTTAACTTTAAATAAACTGAGTTTTACAGCAGTCTGGTGGTAGACGGTGGTGGTGGTGGGTGGACTGTGGTGGTGGTGGGTGGACTGTGGTGGTGGTGGGTGGTGGTGGACCGTGGTGGTGGTGGGTGGTGGTGGTGGTGGACGGTGGTGGGTGGTGGTAGTGGTGGTGGGTGGACGGTGGTAGGTGGTGGTGGTGGACCGCGATGGGTGGTGGTGGTAGTGGTGGTGGTGGACCGTGGTGGGTGGTGAGGGTGGTGGTGGTGGACCGTGGTGGTGGTGGGTGATGGTGGTGGTGGGTGGTGGTAGTGGTGGTGGACGGTGGTGGTGGTGGTGGTGGACCGTGGTGGTGATGGACGATGGTGGTGATGAACGGTGGTGGTGGGTGGGTGACGGTGGTGGTGGTGGTGGTAGTGGGTGGTTGGTGGTGGTAGTGGGTGGTGGGTGGTGGTGGATGGTGGTGGGTGGTGGTGGGTGGACGGTGGTGGTGATGGACGGTGGTGGTGGTGAACGGTGGTGGGTGGTGGTGGTGGTGGTAGTGGGTGGTGGGTGAGGAGAAGAGAAGAGGAGAAGACCTTTGAAGACCTTAGAAGACTTTGGTCCAAGTCTGCACCAAGAAGAGGTGAGGAAGAGCTTTTGGAGTGAAATGTCTTCCGAAAAACGAACAGTCTGCCCGCCCCAAACGTTTGCCCGCGTCTGCACGGCGCAGACAAAAGAGGTCAGAAGTGCTTCTGGGAGAAAAACAAACACCACCTTACAAATTTAGCATCCCAAGCATGGATACTAACTTCTGAAATGTTGATGTGTCAAGGGGTTTTGTGAATATGTCAGCTATCTGATTAGCTGTTGTCACATGCTTCACTTCAATCTTGCCTTTTTCATAGCAATCCCTGATGAAATGATACCTGATTTCAATATGTTTAGTTTTTGAGAACTGAACAGGATTTTGAATGATGCTAATGGCAGATTTGCTGTCTACAAGCAATGGTGTCTTGGTCTCTTTGATTCCATAATCAAGAAGTTGATATTGGAGCCATTGTATCTCTGATGTACAACTTGCAGCTGCAATGTATTCAGCTTCAGTAGTTGAAGTTGCAACAGATGTTTGCTTCTTTGATTGCCAGGACACTAGACAGTTTCCCAAGAATTGACAACCACCAGATGTTGATTTTCTTGACATTTTGCACCCTGCATAGTCACTATCTGAAAAAGCTGATAACTTGGTATTACTAGAAGCAGGATACTAAATTCCAAGTGTAGGAGTTCCTTTCAGATATCTGAAGATTCTTTTGACTGCAATTAGGTGTGATTCCCTAGGAGCTGATTGATATCTAGCCCAGACACATGTTGAAAAGATAATATCTGGTCTAGAAGCAGTTAGATACAAAAGGGAACCTATCATACATCTATACATGGTTTGATCAACCTGTTTTCCTTGATCATCTGGTTCAACTTGTGTGGTAGGTGTCATGGGAGTGGAACATGATTTACAGTCTTGTAAAGAAAATTTGTTCAATAATTCTTTAACATATTTAGATTGATGTATAAAAGTTCCATTAGTTTATTGTTTAATCTGCAGTCCTAAAAAGTACTGCAGTTCTCCCATTGTACTCATCTCAATTTTGATTGCATGAGTTTCTTAAATTCATCACACAATTTTGTGTTTGTTGAACCAAATATGATATCATCAACATAAATTTGAACAAGTAAGACATGATTTCCAACATTTTTAATGAAAAGAGTTTTATCAATGGAGCCTCTTGTAAAGTTATTTTTGAGCAAAAAGTTGGAAAGTGTTTCATACCAGGCTCTTGGAGCCTGTTTTAGCCCATAAAGAGCTTTGTCAAGCTTGTACACCCACTCAGGATGAGAAGGATCCTCAAACCCAGGTGGTTGACAAACATACACTTCCTCTTTGATCTTTCCATACAAAAATGCACTCTTAACATCCATTTGAAAAACTTTTATTTTGTTGGAAATGGCATAGGCCAGAAATAACCTGATGGCTTCAAGCCTTGCAACTGGAGCAAAGGTTTCATCATAATCAATTCCTTCTTCTTGAGAGTAACCTTGTACCACCAATCTTGCCTTGTTCTTAATGATCATACCAGCCTCATCTTGTTTGTTCCTGAAAACCCATCTTGTGCCAATTGGTAGCTTGTTTGGTGGTAAGGGACAGATTTCCCAAACCTGTTGCTTCTTGAATTAAAGCAACTCATCTTGCATAGCTTCCACCCAATTGTTGTCTTTGAGGGCTTCTTGGTACTTCTTAGGTTCCAACTGAGAAATGAATGCTGAGAAGAAGCAAAAGTTGGAAAGTTGGTTTCTTGTGAGAACACCTGATGCAATATCACCCATGATTTGTTCCAATGGATGATCTTTGTGTTCAATCAGTTGTTGTAAACCACTGACAGGTGTAGGTGGCTCTTGTACTTCATCAAACAAACCACTGAGGTTTATAATGTCTGGTTCAGCTGTTTGAACATCATCAGTAGTTGTAGGAGCTGAAGCAGATGTTTGAGTTTGTACATCAGCAGTTGTTGAATCAGAAGTTTGTAAAACTTCTGAAGGCTTGAAAGTTGACTTAATGACTGTTTGAGGAGTCCATGGTGTTGGATCCTCATCATCAAACCTCTGATCACCATAATAAGTAGGTTTAGATGAAATGGCAGTCTTTTCAGGTCCAAGGTGGAAGCTGTCAAAGTCAAAGAGTTCAGCAGGATGTGCTGGAATAAGAGTGTGTTTTGACTCATTGAACTTGACATTCAGTGTTTCTTCTACTATCTTGGTTCTTGAATTAAAAACCTTGTAGGCTTTTCTAGTGGAAGAATAACCAAGAAAGTAACCTGAGTCAACTTTAGCAGCAAACTTTGAAATAGAGTCTTTAATGTTTAGAATGAAACATTGACATCCAAAGGCCCTGAAAAAGGAGATAAGGGGCTTTATGCCATGAAGAACTTCATAGGCAGTCTTGGAGTGTCTCTTGTTGACAAGGACTCTATTTTGAACATAACATGCAGTGTTAACTGCTTCAGCCCAGAAATACAATAGTAGGCCTGAATCAGCTAACATAGTTCTTGCTGCTTCAATCAATGTTATGTTCTTCCTTTCTACCACACCATTTTGTTCAGGAGTTCTGGGACCACTGAATTGTCTAATAATCCCTTTAGACAAACAGAATTCATCCAGAGTTTTGTTCCTGAACTCTGTCCCATTATCACTTCTAATGGCTTGACAGATAGAGAATATTGTTTCTCTACTTGTAGAATGAAGAACTTGATGATTTCAACTGCCTCATCCTTGGAAAATAAGAAGAATACCCATGTGAATCTTGAATAGTCATCAATGATGACCAAGCAGTACTTCTTCTTACCAAGACTCATGATTTTTACTGACCCAAATAAGTCCATATGGAGTAGTTGAAGACATGCAGTTGTTTTTTATTCTTCAATAGACTTATAGGAGGACTTATGCTGCTTTCCCTTTAAACAGGATACACAGTGTTCTTGACACTGGTATACTTTCAAGGGTAGACCTCTGACCAAGCCCATTTTTGTGACTTTATTTATGGTTTTAAAGTTCACATGGCCAAGTCTCCTGTGCCAGAGATCAGTCTCTGAAGTTGATGCCTTTGAGAAGAAACAGGCAGTGTTGTTCAGTACTTTGTCTTTTTCAATGTCCACTGCATAAACATTGCCACATCTTTTGGCTATCAACAAAGTATAATCTTCAATGATCTTCTCTATCAACTTCTGGCCTTCTGGTGATATGATCTTGCATGTTGTCTTTGTGAAAAAGGAAGAATATCCTTTATCACACATTTGTGACACACTCAGCAAGTTGTACTCAAGGTTTTCAACCAAATTGACCTTGTCAAACTGTATTTTGCCAGAGGAGACATTGCCATGTCCTAGCTCATATCCCTTGGCATTGTTCCCAAAGGATACAGATCCTTCTCTTTGACTGATAAAGTTGTTTATCAGGTATCTGCATCCTGTCATGTGCATTGAGCCTCCACGGTCAACATACCAAATGCTATTTAATCCTCTGGAGACCCTCTGCACAAAGTAGCAAATTAGTTAGATTTAGGTACCCAATCCAGTTTGGCTTTGGGTTTGCTCTTGAGAACATTAACAGTTTGTTCTTGACCAGGTTGAGGAATCCATGACTTTTTGGCAATGGATTTTTCATTAAGAGCAATGGTGGTATCCTTTTGAGCACCACCATCAACCTTGGTCATCAGTAGTTGTACCATATACATGAGATCTTTAATCTCAGCAGTTTGTGAAACTGCTGATGATGTAGGTCTAACTACTGAAAGAGAATTTTGAGAAAAAGATTTTTGTTGAGATTTCATCTTTTTCTGAGAAAAGGTGTTTGCTGGTTGTTGTTTCTTGGGAGAAAAAGTTTCTTCAAAATCATTTTTGATTTGTTTTCCCACAACCAGTTGTGAAATTTTCTTGTTGTACTGAATTCCTTTTCTATATCTACAAAATTCTGTCTCGTGGTTAAACAAACCACAGATTTCACATTCTTTTGCCTTTTCTTTTTCATTTGAAGGCAAATTTCTGACTGTTTTGATTTGTTTTAGGTCATCAGTAGTTTTCAGGTTCTCAACTCCTGATGTAGATGAAACTACTGATGGCTTAAAGTCATATTTTATCAGTACTTCTGAATAACTTTCTTTGTGAGTTTTTAGAAAGTTTTCATGAAAAGATGTGCATTCTTTCTCTTCAGAAGTTTCACCTGAAACAATTTTTCTCCCATCTTTAGTAGTTTTGGGGGAAAAATCTGTTGGTGTTTCAGTGTGATTGTACCCTATACCAAACCTAACATTTGAAGCACTTTGTTTGTTAACCAGCAGTTGGTACCCTTTATAAGATTCTACCCATTTTTCACAAGTAACCTTGGTGTCAGCAAGCTCTTTTCTGACATTTCCTAGGTCATCTATCATGATTTTAAGTTGTGCTTGGGTTTCAATAGCATTATTATTTAATTAAGAATTTTCTTTTGCCTTTGCAGCAAGTTTTCTTTCTAAATCACATTTCATCTGAGTGAATTTTCTCTCAGAGTCATTTGCTTTGCCTTGTATGTGCACATTAGTCTCTCTTATGAGAGCAAAAGATTCTTTACATGAAGTTGAACAAAGTTTTGTTAAAGATTCTTTTGATACCTGAGACAGGGAAAATTTTGAGATGCAGCCCTCAAATGCCATTAAGGCAAAATTCTTTCTGCCATTGTCAGGTTCTCCCTAGTTGATGTCAAACATTTTGTTGTCTGCATCATGATTACACTCAGTAGTGTCAAAAGGAAGAGTTCTCCAGTCAACATACCCTGAGGTGAACAAGCTTTGTTGTGAGGGTTGCTGAGTTTGTGGAGGTTGTTGAGCAGCTGGAATGGAAGGGATTGATTGTTGGCTCTACATCTGTTGAGCAGGCATCTATACATATTGTACTTGTGGCACATATTGGATTTGTGGAGCTTGTGCCTGTACAAAATGTGCACTCCCCGGTGTTCCATTATTCCTATTATAACTAGGGTTAAACTGATTTCCAGACTGAGATTGGTTGTAGCTAGAGCTTCTACATTCTCTAGCAAAGTGTCCCAACTTCTGACACTTGTGACATCTAAGTTTAGACTTGTCAAAACCAATTTTTGTAGAACTGTTTAGTCCTGGAAATTTTCTTCCTGACATTTTATAAAATTTGTTTGTTTTAATACTTAACATGGCCAGTGGGTGTAAGATGTCCATTTCTTCTAAGTCATCATTGCTGAAATTTTTTAAATCATCCATGATAAAACACATGTTATCAGTAGTTTGACTATATTCATCATTGTCATAACCTGGGAATGATCTTTCTGATGAGATCCCAGCAGTTATGTCAATGTGATCAAAAGATCCAAAACTATTTGAACAAGTAGGTGAATCTTGTCCCAATAGTGTTGTACTACCTGGTAGATAGTCATCAGCAGTTTTACCAGAACTTTGCAGTTTCTTCTTTTGATCGATTTCTCTTTCAAAAGTTAGCAATCTCCCATGCAATTTTGTAAGAGTGAGGGAGCTAAAGTCTGGTGAGGATCTGAGGACTATAGAGTATGTTTCTCATTTTTCAGGTAAAGACCTTAAAAATCTATGAAGCATAGATACAGTTGTGTAGGTCTGACCATTTAATTTTAGCTCAGATATTAATGAGGAGAATCTTTCAAATTGTTGAGTTAAAGTCTCCCCATTTATATGAGCAAAAGTTTCATATTGTTGAGCCAGGATTTCTCTGGTGTTGGCAATCACCTCTTCAGTTCCTCCAAACTGTTCTTTTAGGCAGTCCCAAAGCTCTTTGGCACTATCACAATGTAATAGTCCAGAGTAGATTTCATTTGGGAGTGCCATTGCCAACATAGAGAAAGCTTTAGCATCAAGCTCAAGTTTTAGGAAATCATCATCTGTATAGTCTTTTGGGTCTTTTGGCATTTCTTCTTTAGTTTCAAGATTAATATTTACTGGTTTGTGAGGACCATATATCACAGATTTCCAGCAACCAGTGTTGGTCTGTGATAATGTACGTGCCATTCTCCTTTGCCAGATATTGTATTCATTTCTAAATAGCATAGCAGGTTTATTGGCAGAACCAGTATTATGTGGATCCATTTTAAAGAGTATTGATTTGTCAAATATCTCTTAAAGTGATGGATGTTGATAAAAGTGAACTTTTAATCCTTTATTGGATATCAATAAGAGCCTGTGCCTGATTCTCAATGTGTTAGATTGATATGTGATCAGATAAACCAGTACTCTGATACCAATTGTTGGATCAGTAATGCTCTTGATGTATTTCTTGCTAGTGAACACTTATGTGTTTAGCAAGTTCAATCAGATTTGCACAGCGGAATGAGTAAGTAAAGTTACACTATCAACAGGAGTTATTACTCCCCCTGGATTTTTGAAAACTAAAGACAAGTTTAATGAGAATCTAAGTATTGAATGTGAATGATAATAAATACTCAAACAGATTCTCAATAAATGAAATGGAAACAACAATAATAAGCTTTGAAGGATTTCAGTTTCAATTAAAATCAATGTCTAAAACAGAGGGATGAACCCATCTATTTATAGACTTACAAAGTACATGAACCTTGCCAAAAAGCAAGTCTGTAACAAGTTGCAACAAGTTGCATTCTTGGAACTTGCACAAAAAGATAAAGTAATATTAAACAAATAAACTACTGAAACATAAGGCAGTGGAAAGATTCTTGTACAAGTGCTGATGAATGACAAACTACTGATGAGTAGTTTTTCTTCAGTAGTTCTTCAGTGAACTTGTCTGGTTAGACTTCAGAACTTCTGATACTTCTTCTTCAGTACTTGTTGAATCCTTCTTCAGTACTTTAGTCTTCTTTCTTCAGTAGTTCTATACTTAGAATATTTGCAGAAGTATGAATTTGACTAAGGTTTACAAAAGTGGTTTCCTCAATCCTTTTTGTCCTAACACAACGTCCTCACCGGATATATAAAAAAATGAGAAACCTTAGGGGGTTGGAGAAAGAGATATAAATTTAAAATGGGTTTTTTTGATGAAAATGGCAATATGTGTGTGTGTGTGTGTGTGTGTAAAGTAACAAAAATACCCCTGACTTAACTGACTTTTTTTAGCGGAGTTAGAGGGTTGGATGAAAGTGACAAAAAATGATAAACCTTAGACACAGATGATAAAAAAAACTATTTGGACTAACAAGAATACAAACTAACAAATAAAACTAATCTAGTACAAGATCATCGGGACTTATAGCCCATAAATTGTGATACCCCGCAATTTCAGGTTCTCACTTTAACTAAACTCCAGTTACGTTCCTTGCATTATACTTAACTAGGGTTAGCTAGATAGGACACACGTTACATAGTTGTATGTTAATAACTGCATAAGGTGGTAATTCGAGGAATTACCAGACTGTATACATGATTAGTGAACCTCGGACATTGGTGAATAACGAAGTTTAATAATTGTGAGTTAACTGATTTGGATTGATTGCGATTACGTGCTTCTGTGATACTCGGTGAAACTATGTGCAAACCATATGTGATTATGTGAACTTAAACCGAATACGTTATTAAGAATCGTTAAAGGTGGACCATTAGGATGATTGGGGTCTTAGCACATGGGGTTACACTTATTACGGTCCGAAATAGCGAAAACGTCGAAGGAAAATACGTCGGGTGACGAAACGGGCCACCCACGCGGGCCAAGGCCCTATGAGCGGCCGCTCATAGGGAGCGAGCGGTCCGCTCGCCGGTACCTGACGCCACCAAACTGACTTAAAAACCTATTTAAGCAACCCTAAGCCTCTTGTATCACCTAAACTCAAACCCTAATCGCCCCTACTGCCCTACCTACGAAATATTAACCCCAAACCACCTGCTAAGGCGCAAGAACATCGATCGGGAAGCTTCAAGAGCGTTCGGTTGATTGTATCGAATATCTTGGGGTATAATCCTTAATCTTCTACGCTTTAATCTTATTATTATGTTATAAAAACCCTGTAACTAAGTTTGTCCATGTCTGAGACCTTTTTATAAATACTAAAACTTGAGGTTTTTGAAGATTAAACGTGTCAAACATGATGATAGGCGATTAGTGATATAATAGGTTACTTGTTACGCAAGTTGTTGAAGTTTTGATCATTAGGGTTATAATTTTTGCATGTATTATGATAGAATCTGATCTTAATAAGTCTTAGGAATGTTTTGTAATGATTATTGATGATTGTTGATCGATTATACGCACACGGGAGTCGTTTAAATAAAGGTTTGTGCGTAATTAAAATCTGGACAGAATGTTTAGGTGAACTTGTAGGGTCTGTACGTGACTTTAACATGATGATTTTGATGTTTCCTTTGCATGGTTAAATCACACCTGGTCTTAGCTTTTCATAATGGGTAAAATCGAGTGATTTGGACGTCGTTTGAGTCGTTTTTGGAATTTTCTTTGAAAATAGGTCATATCAGAATTTCGGGTTAACAAACTGAGTCGACTTTAAAACGTCATAACTCGAGTTTTATAAAGAATTAGGTTATGAAATTTTTACAGAATATTAAAATTGGAATAATTTGAGTTTTCCAAGTGGATTCATCCTGTTTGGATGAATACACAATTTTTGGGAATTTTTATACTAAACTGACCTGTTATGAAAGTTTTCTGAACATAGCTGTGTTGAACGAATTTTAATTATTTTTTTGTTTGGTTTTGAGACAAAAAAAATATGGGTTGTTAAAAGAATCCCAAAGAATATTCAGTAAAAATTTGGGAGATTAACTCACTGATTAAGTATTTTAAATAAATTAGTTTTGGTGACGCACAATCTGTCCTAAAAACACAGATTGTGTATTATGTGTTTATGTGACTAATTGAAGTCCTAGGTGGTATGTATTTGATGTGTAACTGAATGGGCACTTGTATGAGACGCATATGGAGTGTAAAACTAATTGTAACCAACGTATTCACCAACGGGTCCGTAGGATTTACTTATGCATGTAGAATCACTAGGTGTCACCTACACGCTTTTGAACATTTAAACGTCTTGGACAAACGGGTTATATGGTGTAATGGTATTACACATATACTTACTTAGTGACACTTGTACTAGGGAGTCGGTAGTCCACCCTACTTGGAATTTGGATTTACTTGCTTGCATACTAAGGTGAGTTTCACTACTCTTTTCTCAAAAGCATGCGTCTCGGGTTGAGACAACGTACTTAACTTTTTCTAGTCCGGGTTGGGACTACTATTTTCTAGTCCGGTTTGGGACTACATACACATCCCGGGTTGGGATGCTATGGATCCTTGTATGGGTCGGTGTTTGACTCCTTGTGTGAGTCGGCTTTTACTAGTTCACAAACTGTGTCCTTGATGAACTAAACCAACTCTATCATCTGTAAGTCCTCACGTACCGAATGAGTTGCCGGGTTATGGCAAGCGGGTTATTAGTTGATAGCGCTATTAGGTCTTACAAACCTCACACCGGCTCGGGGAGCGCGGGCGTGAACTATAACTTAACGAACTTTATCATTGTGGATAGACAATGATGTCAGGCATGCGGCTCACATTTGTGGCTACACATACATAGCAGTTCGGTATATTCGGTGTTAGTTATCATGAATGGGCTAGCTACCCTTGACATGCGACGAACTAGTGGTTACACGGTTCTAGGAACCAACTCAATTTACTTGTTTACGTGGTTTTGGAAACCAGCGCAGTTACATACTCATTTACTTTACTTAGTGAACTCACCAACATTGTTTGTTGACCAACGATTTACATGCTTTTGCAGGTAGTTAGCTTCCGGTGCCAGGATTAGAAAGCACTGCACACTTCACTGCATTCGGGGTCTTGGGCATACACCTAAGTTACATATTATGTTTTTACATTTTCTTTCATATGGTTTTAATTTGGGCGCGTTGTTTTGCGCATGATTTTTAAAAGGTTTAAATTTGGTTTATGCTTCCGCAGCTTAACTAAACTTGGTTTTTGAAAACGAACTAAATGGTTTGGGCATTTAGAGTTCGTTCATATGACTTATGGCTATGGGATCCTGGTATGTCATGCGCCTCGCGGTATAAACCCCGCAGTGGAAATTTGAGGGTGTGACATAAATGCTTGACCAATTCATGGCGAAGGTTTCCGTGTATCTCACGGTTCTTAATATTGTTTATGTTGTCAAGTTTTTTAAGATAATTGATTGTCGATTCAGTTTGTGGAAACAAAACAAAACAGAAAGCTCAACTTGGACCGTGGAAACAAAAACAAAACAGAAAACGTTGCCTTCAATTGTGGATAAAATATTGTCATGCATGGTTAACTAGAGACAATAATACATTTATTGTAACTGAAGGAATGAAACGATTGTTATACCTGATTATTATGACGATGAACTGAACTGATTGAGGAGAGTTGGTAGTGATAACTGCTCTGTTTGTGTTTGTGCAGGTGAGGTTATAAATAGTCAATGAGGGTTTAGGTGTGGTTATTAGACTAATATAATAAGAGTATAAGACCACCATTTGTCCATTTTTTTTGTTTTAAACCACAAGTTTTTCTATCAATTTTAAATGTAGAGACACACGGAACATGTGAATGGATGAGATGGATGAAATTTAATGGATCAAACACTATTCATGTAACATCTTTTATATTATTAGGCTAAGAATATATGTTGTGATTTAAGGAGAGCAGAAATATTCTCTTATTATATTTTGACAACTCAGCGCTTATGTGATATTAGGTAAAGTCTCAATTCTGCTCACTTGATCCTGTTGTGGCTCAAGGTGAGCGATGCCTTTTTTTAAGCATTAATAAATTAGTAAAAACATTACATTAAATAAAAAAACATTACACTAAAAAAACATTACTATAACATCCCATTTTGAGATTTCACAAGGCAGGAAAATGGAAGCCGCAATTTGGGTCCATGAGGTCAAAGATGTAACATTTCGCATTTAATACTTGTACGTTACGACTATTTGAATAAAACGTCAAGTTTCATTATTATTTCGTCTCTAAAAAAATTATTTGTGACACATTTGGACCCCTAATACTATAATATATATGTATAGTATACATATATATTAGAAATATTATCAAAAAAATGATGTGCTGGGGCCGGGATTCGAACCCGAGCCCTCAGCCGGGTCACACACACAACCAGCCCAACCAACTGGGCTACACAACATTTGTGATATTTCCCCAACACATTTTATATATATATATATATATATATATATATTGTAGTATTATACAAACAGTTGACTTAGAAAAGTCTAACTGTTACGAACGATCACCACAAATCAACACCTTTGAACGCGTTTTCATCCTAATTTGGTATAATTGCGTAATCTTCTGACTGGGACGCGTCTTATTCAAGGTCAATTACCATCAATAGTTTCCAAATCTGCTTCCATTAATCGCACCATCATCAATGGCGAGTCAACATTTCCAATCCTGCAATCCAACCCACCTCCCTACAAATTGGACCTCCCAATCCCTTCTTCATTCGCCGAAACATCTCCCCCAATCTCTAATTCCTGTTCTAAAACCATCTTTCGAAGCATTTGTCTCGCATTTGACTTTTTCGGTTGACCGAACGAGAATCACGATTTGTTTCTGTAAGCATCTTTTTTATGGGTTTTAATCTTCGGCCAATGCACAACAATAACCCTAAGTTCAATTGGGTTATTGTTGTGTAATTTGTGTAATTGATGGGCTAGGGCTCGAAAGCTTTGGTTTGGGGAAGAACATTCACGCAGAACCGAGTATTTATTCTAAATAGATACAAACTCAACACAACCACTGATCCTGATCAAGTGGTTGTGTTGTTGTTTTATTACCCAGCAGACGCGGGTTCGAGTCCCCTTGCAACCGGTTTTACTCTTTTGTTTTAAAAACAATTATAAATCATTTTCTATTATTGTATATAATTAATTTAAACAAGAATCAAACGTTCTCAGGGTCCAGACCAATTGGTCTGGGCTTGTGATTTAAAACACACGAACCGGCTAAAGGCCCGGGTTCGAACCTCGGCATCAACAAACATATTTTTTTTGTAACTTATATATATATATATATATATATAGGATTTGGTTCAAATGAGAACCTTTCCCCAAATTGAAAACTAGAGAACCATTCTGGGCCACACATTTCTCTAAGGCAAAAAAAAAAATTTTTTTTTTTTTTTTTGCAAAAATCGCTGCTTTATATGTAAGGAATTTTTTTTTATTTATTTTTTATTTTTTTTCAGTATACACATGTGTATAATTGCATTATACACATATGTATAATGCTATATACACATATGTATAACTGAAATATACACATATGTATAGCTGAAAACTGCTATATACACATATGTATAATTGCTATATACACATATGTATAATTGTCATATACACATATGTATAAATGAAAAAAAATTAAAAAAAAAATTTCCTTGCATAAAAATGTGCGATTAAAGCAAAAAAAAAAAAAAAAAAAAAAAAAATTTTTTGCCTTTATATGAAATGTGTGGCTCAGAATGGTTCTCTCAGTTCTCAAATAGGGGTTGGTTCTCTTAGGATCCCTACCCTATATATATTCCTTTATACTTTTAAAATTCATTTTAAAATACCAAAACCCTTTTAAAAATTCTACAAAAATTATTTTAAGTTAATCTAATGAAAAAGTTTAACTTACAATTTTTAGTTTTCAAAAATTTATTTATTTAATATATATAATAATTAAATCAAGTTTATTCTATTATATTTATAAAATTCTATTAAAATATCAAAACAATCTTATAAATTTCCACAAAAATTATTCTGAGTTTATATAACAATAAACTTTTCTGAAATGATTATGAAAAATCATTTATTTAATATTTTTAATCAATTTTTGTTAGTTTTAATCATAATTAAATCATAATAAATCCAATTTTTAATATTTTTGCACCAAAATTTTATACAAATTATTTCTGATTATTTAGAACAGAAATATAAATTTTAAACTAATAATTCTTTAATTTTTGTATTTTTTAAATATTAAAGTTAAATTTTGATAATTTGTTATAAATAGAATTAATATTCTATTTTAAAGAAAATAATTTTGTATAAATTATTTTTATACTTTAAACACATTATTGTGACCATCTTAAATTTAAATTTTATAAAAAGATTTTTGTCTATTTATTTACTAAATTTCTCTCAATTATCAAACATTTTTAATATTAATCAAACGAGCATTTATCCCCAATTCGAAGCCCTAGAACATATACATTTGTAGACTAGATAGACTTAGACATATTTATTACCTTATTATAGGGTAATATTTGGCATTGTTTGGGCAACACACTATTCAATTTTCAAGAAGTATAACATTTTGCTAAGGTGAGTTTTACATAGCCCCTTTTCTATTTATCACCACTTTTGGGGTGAAACATGTTACAACATCATTTATGCAATTCAATCATCAATGTGTCTATGTGTTTTTCTATGTTGCATTATGTCTTGAACATGACTAGGGTAAGCACAATTCTAGCATAATCATTAACATTGATCAGCCGACGGTATACATTGATAGATCTATTGGACTGACAGTCCCACTCGGATACGTGCCTCCTACAAAGGCAGTGTGGGTGTTTGTTATCGCAACATAAACAAGTGAACCATGAGCGTATGGGATGTACCACAATACAACAGTCACAAGGGTTGATTATGCACTCGATTTACTTCTAGTATGTTTTCACATATGGACTAGATTTGCCATGACACATGAATTGCACAACAATTTTATTCGATTATCAAAACCTATGTAATTCTCACCAACTTTTGTTGACCCAAAATATTTTCAACTTAACATGTTTCAGGTTCTACTTGCTTGAAGATTTGAATTAATGCTTGAAGATGTGTGCATAGTTTTATTCAATTTGATGTACGAATTCTTGTAGAACAATCGTATGTAATTTATTTAAATCATTTAATGAAATTTATTATTCACCATGAGCTACTGAACAATCATCAATACGTGACATCCCGATGTTTCCGCCATCGGTTGGGGTGTTACAAAAGACCCAAACTACAAGGATTATTTGTGTGATTTATACCCTTTCCGTTATAAGCATGACTAGATACGGAGGTAAACTCATAATATAGCTAGTGGGACTAACAACGCTAATCAAGTTGTAAGAAAGTAAATGTTTGAGCTAAACGTGGGAAGTACCATACTACGAGGACTAAGCCTGTAATTATGCCTAACTTGACTAAATTCTTGTAAGTCTATTTTGAATGGGGTTGGCATGTCACATGATGTAATTATAAGGGTATATATGGGTGGAATTGGAGGTGTTTGTTGTAATTAACAAAGAACCCAAAGTAGAGGGACTAAAGTTGACAAATGGGAAAACTTAATAAAAATCTACATTCTTATAATGGGGGGTCGACATTTTGGATGGAGTTTCATCCTTGGAGAGCTTTTCATAAACCCAACACACATACAAGCCTAACCCAAGGTGAATTCACAATATCATGTGGTGCATGTATAGATTAAAGCCAAGATTGGATGATTAGGAGGGTTTCAAGCTAAGGTATGAATTATTTAACACTAGATGATGGATTCTTGGTTAAGAAGGTATTACATGATGAAATAAGTAGAGTTCATACAAAAATTGATATGTGAATCCATGTAGAAATTAGTTGTAAGAGATTATTGGAACTTGTATTACATTAATCTTGTATAAATTATGTAAATGGGAGAAAATCTCATAGGGTTGGAAGTGGGTGTTGGCTTTGTGTAATCCAAGATCATTCTTAGTTAAATTATTGGATATTTTGAAAATAAAGTGATGATTTGCTATGTTTGATAACTATTGAATAAAGGGTATGTGATGTAGGAAAATAATATGATGATTGATGTTATGAACTATGAAAGTAGGCATGAGATACTTGTACATTGAGCTTAGAATGTTGTATGCACACCAATTGTTTGATGAAATGTCTAGATGAATATGATGTATGAATTTGTATGCAATACTTGACAAATATGAAAGTAATGTGATAATAATAGATACAATTGATAGTAGGTTGACATGAGGATTGTATTAGAGAGTATTCATGGGGGAATTTATTGAATTATATGAATTGGTAAGAAGTATGCGTTAGTAGTGTGTACATTATGCTTAAATAGTATGATGCACACCATGTGTTGGTTAATTGGTATGATGAATGATCTTGTATGTTAGTAAGATATGAATATGATGTTTATGGTGAAATTCATATGATCTAGTACATCAATATGGACATATGTTTCTAAGTAGGAAGTTTGTATAGTTGGAAGTTGACTTTCTGGAAAGTCAACAATGTTAAAATAACATGGTTATTCTTCCTAACATAATTGTGAGATTGGGGATATCATGTGATAAATGTTCTATGGTCTATGTGACATACACAGTGATAGGTTGAATTGCTTAAAGTGTGAACAATGTGATTGTAAGTCTATGTCTTATGTATGTTGAAAATTGACCAATGAAAGTCAAGATGACATAGGAGTTGGAATATTTGATAATGTGAACTATCATTTATGATAACAAGATGTGAATGTGATGACATGAAATGATAGGAATCATGTCAAGATGGACCTGATCATGGAAGGCTAATGGGTCAGGAAGAGGTGAGGGAAACACGCATAAACTTGGAGGACTTGAGGTAAGTGATTCCTATTCCGTTTAGAATAATGAATCTATACATGTATATATGTGTGTAAGTAGAATGGGAATCATGAAATGAAGGAACGCTAATAATAACGCCAAGGCATGTTATGGAGCTTATAATGGGTAAAACACAGTTTCGGATGGACCGGCGTGGGATGGGTTAAGAAAGGTTGGAAAGGAGAAACAAAAGGTGGATTTCAGGTTCCACCGTAAGTTACGGTGCCACCGTAACTTACGGTGGCCCCTGACACCTGTTCTCCACCGTAAGACAGTGGAGAACCACCGTAACCTTTTTGGGGTCCACCGTAACTTACGGTGGCCGCCGTAAGTTACACTGGACCCTGAGGTTATTTGTCACTTTTTATCGTATTTTGACGTTTCGCTTATGTGCGCAACCCGTATTCGCGTTTAACGCATCGAATAACATCTTTGGACCTTGTGAATGTTGGGTATGGGTGTAACAAGTAATAGGAATGTCGGATTTGCAAATATGACTCAAGTACGGAATGATGCATGTGTATGTAATTTAATTGATACGTTTGTATAATGGTATCAAATACGGTAAGTAGATTGTCATGCTTTTGTAGATTGAGAATGTGAGGTATGTATATGTACTCATACTCGGGTTTGTGTGAGAGTTTATATATGTAAAGGTTGGTCAATATGTGTAGATCGAGTATAGGATTGGAATCATCATATTTATCCTAGAGAATTCATGAAGGAAGAGTAACATGACGAGTCAAGGTAAGTTCTATGTGGGAAATTGTACGCATGTATGTATTGTAGGGTTATTAACCTTTTGTTATGAGAATGGTAATGAAGATGCAGGTATGTAAGTATGAATGCGTGGGACTTGGAGGCTCGGATCGGGGTATCACACCCGAACTTGCAAAAAGGCGTTGAAACAAGATCATGGATTATTGTTGGATGTTATTTCCGCATTGTGAGTAATGTACATGAAGTCACTTAATGAACTAACGAAAAGGTTATGTGGTGATTGCAGGTTGTCTTGACTACCTAATGAAGTAAGGGAGGGATGGAGATCGAGCGAGGAAGCGGATTGTACGTGGTCACGGTCACATAACCTAACAAAGATGAGTCATGTTGAATGTAATAAGGAACAATAAGAGATGTAACACCAAACATATCTCTTGGATATGTTTTCTAAATGTTTGAGAATGTTCTATAAAGCAAGAAATTTTCTAGTCCGTATTTTCCACTGCATATTTTCTGTAAAACGGTTTAGGGTGTTACAATTACACAAAAAAAACATTACACTAAAAAAATAGCACCTAACGTAATGTTGGGCGTAATATTTGTCATGCCGAAACATGATGAAAATCATGCCCAACCTCATAAAGATACTCGACGTGAGTAAAAGCTAAGAGCACGTCTTCTTATTCGCCGAGGAGATCCCCAGAGACTTTTTTATATGCTATTTCGAAGTTTATACTTCATTTTGAGATCCATGTACTTGTGGGAGATTAAATCACAAGTACTTTGGGTTCCCCCGACAGGTTTACCAAACTTGACTAGCACTTTACCTTACTGAAGTCCGAGACTTCGCGAGCCACGACTTTTTGACGTGCCATCGCCGTGGACTTGATTGTACGCGATTATCAACGCGATTTCTTCTTCTTCGGTCCATTGCACCATGGTTCCGAATGATTTTAAATAAGGATTTTGAATTCATTGTAGAGGAGAAGGAGATTTGAGAGGAGAATATGGAAGATGAAAATGAAAGGTGAATAATGAAGAAGAAGAGTAGAGAAGATAATTTATGTTGGTAAAACAGTAACTAATGAAAATTGGTAAAAAAAAAAAATTAAATTCAACGGTCAAAACTGGCAAATGAGCCGTTAGCGGACGGGAGCGTGGTCGCGTCTGCTCGCTCGCGTGCCTGCTAGCGGGTGGTAATCGACACTATTATATCACAATGACACAAAAATTATAAAACAAATCGTCCCAATACAAAATTGACCCATTTAAATTCTGAACTGAACTGTACAGGCGACTAGGAATCCTAGTCGCGTGTACAGTAACACGATTAGAGTTCTAGTCGTGTCTTTATCGAGCGACTAGGGTCCTACTCATTTGAACAAGGGGCGACTAGCAGATGCTAATCGCCTGTTGCAGAAATTATTGCAACTTTGGTCGTTTTGTTTGTTTTTCTATCGTTTTATGATCTAATGCCTTCTTTGTCTACAGAATCATGGATTGGGTAACTTCGCCGGAGAATAATGTATGTGCATTCCTTGGTCCGATTGATAAGGATAAAAATCAGCAATTTGAAGGAGTTATCGAGTTCTTGAAGCGGTCGAGGATCGCTTATGCTATCATGAAGCAGCATGTACCGTACAGAGACATCCTACGAGAGTTCTACCACAACGCCTAAGTAGACTGTACTGTCGTGCCTGCAATTATCAAGAGCCAGATCCAAGGAAAAGAAGTATTTGTTACTGAGCAGCTTATACGAGAAGAGCTTCGCCTTCAAGACTCATCTGACGACCCAATCACCTTTGACTCAATCCTAATTTGTGGCTGCTTTCTGAGAATGAAGTACAATGCCAAAGTCACTAAACAGGAGATGATACAAAAAGGAAATGTGTCCCCACCTTTCAAGTACTTAATACACGTTGTCCTGAAATGTCTTGGTCGTAGAAAGGGAACATTTGATGCGATCAGAGACACTCTAGCATCTGCAGTGGTCGCCTTGATCTTGAACAAACCGTTAAATTTCTCTGGCATGATCATGCATCATTTGAAGGAGGTTATTCAGTCGAAGACAACAAATCATCCATTCCTTGTATATCCTCGCTTCTTGCAGATGATCATTGATAGACAGTTGCCGGACTTAGTGAAGAATGAGTAGGAAAGTTTTCCACTAACTCATATAGATGAAAAGGAGATGGAGAGGATGAAGATCTTTAGGGGTCAACCGAAAGACAAATAGCCCAAGAGAAGACGTCTGTTTAGACACCTAAGGGATCCAGGATACAAGGGTCCTAAGGGTAACAAATGGAGGAACAAAATGAGTGATTCTGAAGATGATTTTGCCATTCAGAGGCGAACATTCAAAGAAGAAGATAACATAGGTCGGGATATAGTTGAGTTGGGAAAGAACATTCCAGGCAACTTCTCTGCAGTTGCTACCCATGATGATATATTAGAAATGGGTGTTCTTGATAGCCAGGAACCATCTTCTGCAGCGAGAGATCAAGGATCGTCCCAGAGTGGCAAGGGTAAATCGGTTGCTAAAGAAGATGATCCAGTTAACGTAACCAGTGATACATATCCAAATGATCCAGATTCAGACGACTCCCCAACTACTAAAGCCCAAAAAGCGGCTGAGAGAAAGAAGAAGTGGGAGGAGAAGAAACATTTAGCTGAGGATCCTACTTTCACAGTGGATCCTGATGAACAGATTGCTCATATAGACACTGAGCTAGACACTCCTCCCTCGGGGAAGACAAAGACTAAGGCAAAGGGTGGTAGAATGCAAAGAAAGTCTCAAAGATCACCAGAAAGTCAAAGAAGAAGACAAGATTTTGGGAGACTCTTTGAAGTTGTCCAAACCACTATGCCTCATGCATCAACAACAACAGCAACAGAGACAACAGCAGCAACACACACCACATCTTCTAGTGCAGCAATGTCTGCAGGTGTCACTAGGTCGATACCTGTGTTAGGAATCTTCACTGAGCCTGCCTTAGTTCCTGGTGCAGCGACCTCCACTTAGTTAGTCTCAAATCCTATTGGTGACATCATAAAGAATCTTCGTGCAGAATTATGCCCAACTGCTTCAGCTACCCAATCCTATTCAACATCTACTCCTGCAGGATCGATTGAACACCTTCAATGCCAGATCAGCGAGTTAACTGCTATAGTAACCGTTCAAGGGTGGGACAATGCGGAGTTAAAAGGTAAGGTAGTTACTATTGAAGAAAATGAGAGATCTATGTTAGAGCTGCTGGCTGAGACGATTAGAATGAACAAAGAGCTTCAACAATCTAATCAGCAACCGGTGCAATTGAATGAAGACTCGGTGAGGAGAATCACAGGTTTAGATTCGCAATGCAACCAGTTACAGCTTGCTAACGTGAACAATCATAAGTAAATTGAGGTATATAAGACCGAGAATCAGAGGCTGAGGGAAAGGGTTGATAAGTTGTTTCAAGATCAACCCAGACTGACTAGTACTTTAGGATCTGGTTCAGGTTCTAGTTATGATGAAGAGGAAGAAGAGGATGGGGATGAAGAGGATGACGACGATGATGATTATGATGAAGGTAAGGATGATGATGGTAGTGGTGACGAAGGTGGTGGTGCTCCAGGAACCGCAAGTGGTGGTGGTTCATCTTTGGGTGCTCATGAAAAACAGTCCCATGACACCTTGGGCAAGGATCCCGAAGGCGGTTTATCGTCTAAGGGGGAGTCCATTGCTGAACAGATCAAGAGAATGAATGAATATCTTAAGCATGGGCCAGTTCCAGTAAAAGTCACTAAACCACTGAGGAATCTATTCCACATTGATGATCAAGGGAATCCATTGAAGTTTGCACAACTCGAGGGACTGGAAGAAGGAGAGATCCAACCTGAAATCTCTCGGGAAGATATAGCAAAAGTTTATGGTGTACCTTCCAATGCTGGTCAGACAACCCCCAGAGCTAGATTCTTATCACAACGATGTGGAGTTGGAAGAAGGAACTCGTGTGGAGTCTCCTGAATATTATGTTGGTAACTCTTCCACAGGGATTCCTGATATTGATGAGGAAATGATGAAATAAGCAGATGAGAAGCTATAACCTGAGCAAACTCCTATCCCTAATGAGGTTCTATCCATAACCGAACGTATCATGAGACTCTGCTCTCAGTGGTACCCATCAGTGGAAGCTCGTACAGTGAAGAAAACGCTAGTGTGGGCTTCAGCATTTAAGAAGAAACTATCAAAGATGTTTGGGAAGGTAATCGCTTGGGCTTACATCGAGCATGCCAAAGTCTTTAGCATCAAATGGAAGGAAGGAATACTTTACTTCAACTAGTATGGAAAGATCAGAAGCCTTCCTTTCTGGTATGTTCGTGGTCTTGTACGTATGAAGCAGCCTCTGTATTATGAAAAGTGCTCCGGATTCGAGTGTTTCTACAATATCCTAGAAAGGGAGTGCAATGAAGGTTGGAAGTCGTTCAAGCCTCAATATCCTAAATCCTACAAGACATCAAAGATTCATCCACAGACAGGTCACCCCATCTGGGAGCACAAGATCAAGCCTCCAGAGTGTATGTCAAAGATTCCGATAGCTCCCTTAGAACAGAACTTCTCATCTAAAATCTGATTCTGGTATTATGATGACATAACTACTGAAGTTGTGATCGTTCTAGAGAATGTTCCCATGCTGTGTAGGAAGATAAGGATCTGGGATCCTATGTGGTTGATTAACTTGTCTAAGAATGATGTTGAGACACTGTTCCTGTATCCCATCCAGCACCTCAAGTCAGAAGCCGATCAAGCAATCAAGTTTCAGAGAGTGATTCGGATCTGCCATGCTCACAAGATACACGATGGATGCAACTAGTCGAAGCTCACCAGGATCAGGATGAAGAAGATTTGAAGCTCAAGATGTTGCAGTTTGTTTTGTTTGTCTATTTTGATGTTTGTTTAGAATGTTTGTATAGTTGTTTGCTGTTTGTTTGAAGTTTGTCTTTTGTAATCATACTAGCTAGGTCCAAGGGGGATTCTGTTAGTACACTATGTCTCTAGCCTAGTATAGGTGATGTTTTGATGTTTGTACGGGTGCTTGGATATGTTTCGGGTGATTTTGGGCATTCGATATAACGGCTAGCGACTAGGACTGAAAAGGGGCAACTAGCCTTAATAGTCGCCTGGGTCTCAAGCGACTAGCTTGCTAGTCGTTGTGACGTTCGGCAAAATTAAGGTAAATCCGTACGCAATTAATATATGTAATTAACTGTACTAAGCAAGAATTAATATTAATTAAGTATACTAGAGTATTCCGAAAATAGCGGAGTCCAATAGATGGCATAGGAATGCCTTAGTTTAATTAGAAATGCGACGAAATCGCATAAGAATAAACTAGTCCGAAACGGGCATTGGTGATTACCTGGCGATATTTAAATAACCGAAAATGATCCCGAATGCTCGGGATATAAAATAAAGGGTATTTTTATGAAATATAAAGTGTTTTGGAACCCCAAAACTATAAATGAAAACTCCTAATTAAAATCTCCCGGTAGCTAATAAAGGTCGCGTATTGCACCCGATGCACGCAAAATATATAATTTCACCCGGTAAGAGCCTAAATAACTTACCAATACTTAAACTAGGCTATGTTTAAGGGTAACTGGAATTTAATTATATGTCCGGAATAGCTCGTAATAAGAACGCGATTAAAACCCGAAAAACCCTAACCGAATCGATAAAATCCTAACTAAATTGTTAGGATATGTTTTTGGAAATGTGGTAGGACCCACAAGGCCTTATGGCCGTTTTCTACATTGTGGCTAAGCCACCTAAATGTTTCCAAAGTACATGATCTCATGATCATGTTTAGCATGCTTAAGATAATATTATAATGCAAAATTTGAAACATGTGAGAATTTCCTTATAAAACCCACCTTTAGAAGATAATATCTATCATTCCATGAAAGAATAATTCTATTTCCCCTCCATCAAAAGCTACGGCCAAACACCCCTATTTCATTATAGTTGTTTTCAAACAAATTAAATACATAAAATCACCTCATTTTATATCCTAAATCAAGTGTGTACAAGTGCTTGGAGCATAACCCTTGGAAGACACACATAACCCCTTCATAATCTAGTTTTTTTTATGACTTCCCTAGCCTTGTGCTAGTAGTAAGTTTCTTAAAACTCATCTTGTTTAAGTTTTATTTATTTACTAGTTTTTATCCCGGGAGCGTCCCGGGTTGAAATATCTAATATAACATAATAAAATATATTATTATTATTATTATTATTATTATTATTATTATTATTATTATTTTAAACAAATCTCTGCCATAAGTTATCATATTCAAATATAAAAAAAACGAATCTCTGCGCCGGGGTATAAATCTAGTGTCATTACAAATGAATTCGGAAGTTCGTAATCGATCATTCTAAAAAGACTAACATGAAATAAGAAAAAAAGTTAATTATTGAAATATCGAACGCATTAGTCTAAGGGTTATGTGATGCGTTAAAAAATTCATGGGTATATGATCAGGTATGTAGTTCGAGTATTTGGGTATGTTGTTTCGGGTAATCGGGTTGGGTATCACCTAATCCAAGACCCGGCCCAAACCCATAATTTTTTTTAAACTGATCCCAAACCCGACACAATACCTGTCGGGTTACAAAAAATAGTCATTTTTTTCTCCGATTTTTATATAGCACTATGGTACTTGTTGGAAAGATAATAAAACGCTCGTTAATTTAGTGTAATTTTTTTCTTTAAAAAATCTCGTATATAAAAGATATTAACGTTTAAAAGTTATGGGAGGAAACACGAAAGATAAAATAATAAAGTTTTAATATTTAGATTTAGTAGATTGGGTATTTAATATATTAGGATAAATATTATAATAGATTAGGTTAAATCATATTTATTATTATTTTTAATTGGTTTAGAGTTGCCACATCACATCCTATGTGGCATCTCTCAAAGGAGAGATTGCATAGGTGTATGACATGTAGGATTAATCCCTTTGCAATATATATATATATATATATATATATATATATATATATATATATATGCTTAACTTGCAAGTTGTTTTTGGGGTACTTTTAACCAAAATCTTTAAACAAGGTTTTGTGTGTTTTCTAAAAATGAAATGAAACGTTTACAAAGATTGTCATAAACATGAGTTTTAGGATGGTTGGTGATGTTATTTTGTTACAAAAATATTGTATGTTCTAGTATACTTTTTTTTTAGAAGTTGTTTTGGATGAAAAACATAAAATAACACCTTATACACCTAAAAATGGTTTTGATCATCATATTATGACTAATGGAACCACTTGAACATGGAATAATTGTAACAAAATGTAATGAAGCTAAAATCAAAAAAATAAAGTTGTAGACTTTAAAAATACAAGTATGAACAAATGGACTCCAAGACTTAAATAAAACATGTTAGTAGGCTTAAAATGACCATATGAGACTAATAAAAGTGTTGGATGGTGAAAAGAACACTTATTGTACATTTTGACATGTTAAAGTTTACTAGTTTTAGTGGAAATTGTCATTTTTATAAGTCTTGGGAATAATATGTAACTTTTGTAAAGATAGAGGTTCAAAAAGTAACTTTGGAAAGTCCATGGGTGTAAAATGTGATTTTGGAAACTTTATGTTGAAAAATGTAACTTTGGAAAGTAAAAGGTTAAGAATGAAAAGTTAGATTCTAAAAGGGTTGCTTTTGTAAAAGTGAAGAAACTTACACAAATATTTTACTTGTAAGAATTATATTTTTATAAAAATATAAATTTACCATAAGTGTTGGAAGATATAAACATTAACATTTTTGAAAGAAAAATGGTAATTTAAATAATTTGGGATGTTTTATATAAAAATGAACATTTTTACATTTATGGGGATGTAAAAGTGTTGTAAGAATTTTTAGGAATAAAACATCCAAGTTAATATATATATATATATATATATATTTATATTCGAAAGTAGGAAAATGCGTAAACCGGCAAGACGTATGATTTCCTACAAAAAAATATATATATAAGTTAAGAAATCGAGGAAGCGGACGTATGTTAATGCGACGAGCTATCGGACAAAGTGTAAAATGAACAAAGTGTAAAACGAAAAAGGTATAAATCGGACAAAAAGTAAATCGGACGGATAAGTATACAAGTATAACTTCCTACAAGATACGAGTATACGTTATTGCGGCGATTACGGACTAACTATTCCAAGTAAGAAAATAAGTATATATTTTGTGAACAAAATATATGTAAGGATGATAAATGGTGAAAAATATACATAAACACTTTTCTAAGTGTTGGAAGTAAAATGGGAGAATTTGTAAGAAATAAAATAAGTTAAGTATGTTATTATAAGTATATGTATACTTATGTGAAAAATAAATACTTAACATAAAATGAATCTCGTTCGACAAGATCTTTGTATATTTATTTTTATGGGGAAATAAATATATAATAAAAGTGAGTCGAGTCGGAAGATATAACGAAATATTAATACAAGTTAGTAAATACATATTGATAAATATGTTTAAAAATCATGACGTGTATGGAAAACGGGCAATGATCGGGGTTCGCGATGACGAAACCAACTAACTTGGAAATTAATAGCAACGGTTATAATATAAGTTAAGTGAAACTTGTAACGGGATAAATCATCACCAACGGACCTAAGACTAGGGTATATTCCTAATTAAACCAAAAGTATAAACGTGGTGTCGGGAGTTGGGGGAAAACAACTTGCCAGCAAGACACGCACTTTGAGACCGGTGCCTTATTAAGTTAGGACACATGTAGATGGTCTCGCATTGGACTTGGCAAAGACTATTTTCTGATTTCGTGACACGCTTGAGGTGAGTTTTCACGGCCCCCATTATGTTTTACGGTTTTTAAACTTGGGGGAAAGATATGTAAGAAGGAATTAAATGTGCGATAACATGTAAAAGTATGAAATGGTACATAAGATGGGCACATGGGTAACGGTAAAGTCACATGGGACGTGAAGTCTCCGCAGTTAACCGTAACCATTTATACAAAGTGATGTAGCCATAGAATATGGGGATAGTACTATTGGTTCTTGACGAGACCCACCCCGGTTGATTAGCGATCAACACGGATGGACCACGGGGTGCGACGATATTCTAAATTAGTTGTTACCATGTAAACAACTTGCGGGGCAATGAAAAGTAGTCTGGTTTTGGTTATGGGCTCATGGGGAATCCATCGGTATTAGGACTAGCTACCATAATGTTATATGTAGCACATTTCTTATTTCGTTATGCGCACTTATTTACAAATGAATGTTAATTTATTTTTGTGTTAAAACCTGTGAAACTCACCAATATATTTATATATTGACGTTTTCCCTAACATATCTTTCAGGTAACTAAGAGTGTGAAGGTGTGCAATGGTTAGGGCGGGCGAAATAAAGACGTGACAGACTTTTGTTAGGGATTTACTAATATTTCTTATGGGATTGGGAAATAGTTGAAAATCCTTATTTTGTTAAAAACTACATTTTGGGACGTGTATCTAAACAAAATACTTTCCGCCATCTAATGAATGTTTATTTTCTAAATTATGTGTTTGTTTAATCTTGGCTATGAAGCATTTCTCTTTCGCGTCTACGCCACGTGTTTCCGCCGTTGTCGTGGTGTGATAGTCGCCCCTCGTAGTCGCCTGCTAAATTCCTAGTTGCCCCCAGTGCCCTGGATGACTATGAGAGGAATAAATACCTCCAATCATTGCCCTAATCATATTTTAGCTGTGACATCACACATTCCAAGCACCCCAGGTCCAGGTTTTAGGTCTGTGATTGTTTTGTAACACCCGAGGTCTGTTTTTCAATACAATACAACCTTTAACCGTATATTTATGTGTTTAATATCTCGTTTATCATTGTTTCTTGTTGTTTTTGTTGTCCGAACATCTTTTAGTGGATTCCCCACTCTAAACGATAAAGCTCGTGATTGTCGGGTTGTCCGGAAATCGATCCTACAGTGTGGGTCGGATTTTTATCAGTTTGCAACTTTTTGTCCTTTGTGAACTAAACACCTCTATCGTTGCTAAGTCCTTACATATTATCGGGTTAATAGCTGGAGGTGAACGAGTATTAGTTGACATCGCTATTAGGTTGTGAAGCAGCCTCATGCTTAATGTGCTTGGGTCACGAACATGAACTATTGACCACAAATTCGACTAGTGTTGATAGACACTAGTACTCTCTAAGGCAAATTAACAATGAGTGGGTTAGCTAACCCTAACACACACTGAAACTGATGGTATTTTACAACACTGGAAACTCTACATTTGTTACTTAAACTGAGAACTCACTATCTTTATGTTGACACACGTTAGCATGTTATTGTAGGTCGCTAGATTGGAGCACGCTTAGGTCATGCATCATGATTGTCATGGGACATTGAACACTTTAAACTATTTTTATCATTTGCATACTTTTACTTTGGCTTGGGCGCGTTTGTTTTGCGCATAACTATTTACTTAATTGTTTGATTTCGCTTTCGCATTTTCTTAAAACTTATGGTTGATTTTTTAAATTGGTTTTTAAAAACAAACTAAATGGTTAGGACATTTAGAGTCATTCATATGACTTATGGCTATGGGATCCTGGTATGTCGTATAAACCCCGCAGTGGAAATTTGAGGGTGTGACAACTTTAGTTCCATTAGGATGATTTACATGTATATTTAAATTAGTTACTTCAACATAATCCGTTAATTCAATATCACTTGTGACCATATGTTGACTAGCTCCTGAATCAATAATCCATCCTATTTTAATATTATTCCTTACATTACTTACAAAACCAAACACAGGTTTTCCACAAACATTTGCACAGAAAAAACTACCTGAAACATTGCAGCTCTGTGGTGTCTCTTTAGCTTTATCATTTAACAGACTTAAAAGCTTAGACAACTGATCATTAGTTAAAGAAGTAGTAGGAGCATTAGGATCAATAGAAGCATTATTACTCTTAGTATTACCCCCCCCCCCCCAATCTTCCAAGCTTGATTCCCCCTTGATCTCATTCAAGGAGAATAACCAATAACCTCAAAACATTTTTCAGTAACATAACCATTCTTGTTGCAATGAGTGCATTTTAAAACAAATTGATTAGTTTCTTTATTACTAAACCTTTTATTAAAATCCACAAACTCATTGGTTTTGGCAAGAAAACCAGCTGTTTGAGTTTTCTTATTAGAACCACTAGAATTTCTATGTGACTCTTCCATAGACACAATAGCATAGGCTTCCTTGACAAAAGAAAGACTATCTTTAGTTAACAAATTTGTTCTAACAGATTGATAACAACTATCCAACCCCATTAAAAATTGCATTAGTTTGATCATTTGACTGAAATTATTAAAATCTCTTGAAGCATCACAAGTACATGGAGGCAATTAGAGAATTTGATCTGTGACATCCGTCACTTTCTTTTTATTATATTTTATATATAATAATAATAATAATAATAATAATAATAATAATAATAATAATAAATACTAGTCAAGACCATACCCAAACCATAACCAACCCTTTCTTTCTTTTCTCTTAAAACCCAACATCCAACACACCTTTTCCTTCTAAATCTCGAGCCCAGCCCAACAAAGAAGAGGTCCGGCCCAAGATAACAAACAGGCCCAAGCCTGCCTTCCCCTTCCCTTAGTTGTTAAAAAAAAAAAGAAATTGCTTCCCCCAGGACTCGAACCCGGGCAGAAGCAGATACACCCACATGCGCGTGACCAACCAGGCTACACCATCACATCTGAATTTATTCAATCCTAATAATATTTAACCCCTGATTCGCGTCTGTTTCTTTCTTCCTTTCTTCTACTGTTTCACGCGCACAGTAACCCTCACCCAAAACCTTAGTCAACCTTCCTAATCAACCTCCAAACGCATCTTAACCTCTGTTATTGCGTGACTAATGATTTCCTTGATCAACTCACATCCATTACACAATTAATTAGTGTCAAACATTCCCAAATTTGAGCTAATTACACGCGCATACATTCATACGTGGTCAAAGCTTACCAAATCAACAACCGGACCTTTACCCTATAAATTGAACACCTCAATTCCATCACAACTCGCCGAAACACAAACCCTCACTATCAATTTCTTGTTTAATCCCTCTGTTCAAGTGTTCTTGCTCGAGTTTGACTTTTCAGTTGACCGTTCAATCGTATACGATTAAGCATTGTAAGTCGGTGATTTTTGGTGGGTTTTAATGTTCGGCGAATACACAACATTAACCCTAAGGTTAATTGGGTTAATGTTGTGTAAATCATTCGATTACAAAAGCTAGGGCTCGATTTGTATGAATTTGGGGAAGAACATCATTGTAACTTATGTATATAATTATTTCAAAGCTGAAACATAAACAAATATGATTCACAGATCAGTTGGTTGGGGTGTTTTGTTTAAAACTTAGAACCGGGTTTGAACCCAGGTTCGAGCCCCACAACAACCCATTTTTTTTTGTTTTGTTCTTTTACTTTTCTTATATATACATTTAACATATTATCTTTTTAAATAGTTTTTAAATACTAAAAGTGCTTTATAAATTCTACAAAAAATATTTTTAGCTATTCTTATGATAAAGTTCATCATCCAATTTTTAGTTTTTCAAAAATGATTTATTTAATATATATTATTAATAATACAAGATTATTCATTTATAATTATAAAATTCAATAAAAATATCTAAACGATTTTATAAAATCTCACAAAAATTATCCTAAACTTGTATATTCTCAAACATTCCAGAAAATATTTTTATTTCAGAAAAACCGTTTATTTCTTATTTTTAATTAATTTTTGTTAGTTTTAATCATAAATAAATCATAATAAATTCATTTTTCAATATTTTTGTACCAAAATTTTACATAAATTATTTCTATTCATTTGGAACAGAAATAAAATTTTTAATTCAGAAAATCTTTAACTTTAATATTTTTTAATATTAAAGTCATATTTTGACAATTTGAAATAATTAGTTTAAATATTCTATTTTCAAGAAAATAATTTTATAAAAATTATTTTCATACTCAAGACTTTATGTTGTAACTATATCCAACTTAAAATTTTACGAAGAGACTTTTATTTATTTATTTATTAAATTCCTTATATTTAATAAACAATTTGTTATTAATCAAATAAACGTTTATCCCCAATTCGAAGCCCTAGAAATACATGTATCCTAGAGTTATTTCCCTTACACGTTATCAAATTCTTTAGGTTGATCCTTTGGGATAATTTTCAACACATATTTCGTGTCCAAGTTCAATTTCAAGTTATTACGTGAACAGTGAGTTTTACATAGCCCCTTTTCTATTTATCACCACTTTTGGGGTGAAACATGTTACAACATTATTTATGCAGTTCAATCATCAATGTGTCTATGTGTATTTCTATGTTGCATTATGTCTTGAACATGACTAGGGTAAGCACAATTCTAGCATAAACATTCATCAGCCAAACGGTATACATTGATAGATCTATTTGGATTGACAACCCGCCTAGATTGATTCTCCCCCTTTTTCATCGGAGAATCCGTGGCCAGTGTTAAGCTTTTATCCATTTATTGGATAAGTACACTACAGTTCATACAGTACATTATACAGTCACAGGGTTGATTTCGCTCATTTGTATGATACATAGTTTACATATTTGCACTGTAGCATGCACTTGAATTGTATAACTTTTTAACCTACCATATATATCAAAACTAGGAATGCTCACCAACATTTCATATGTTGACCAAATCTATTTTGTACATGTTTCAGGTGCAGTTTGATCTAGTGCTTTAACAAGAGACATTTAGTGCTTTATCTTAATTCAGTTATTTCAATATTTATATTTCATTTAGACAATGTATTTCCATTTCAATGTAAGACAGTTATTGGTTTATTCAATAATATTTACATTTTAGTACCATGTGCTTTTGAACAATCGTCATTACGTGGCACCTCGATGATTCCGCCATCGGTTGGGGTGTTACAGATTGGTATCAGAGCCATGGTTATAGGGAACTAGGTTATTAGATAAAAAGGCCTAGACTATAACCGAACTTTCATGCATAATATTTTCTGAATTACCTTATCCTCATTTCCCTCTACTTTCCTTCCTCTATCTTTCCCTCCTTCTCTCTCTCCTTTCTCCTCATCTTTCATCCTGGTGCATAGAGATGGTGTCCTACAAGGAGTGGAAGTTCTACATCATCATGGAACTGGAGCAGTACCTTTCATGAAGACACTCTTAGGCATAATGCCTACTCTTATTTTACTCCTTCAAAGTTGTTGAACTTTAATGAGTGTGATAAAGACACGTGCAATCTGGAAGGGTGGACGCCTGTACACTGGGTTTTCTGGCATAGGCAAGCATAGCGCATAAATCCATTTACGGACCTGTTATGCTTACCTGGGGATTCCTGGAGTGAGTGTCCACTTATAGGCTAAAGCATGTCTTCTTTGATCACCATTGGGTTCAATTCCTTTGAAAAGTCAACGTTCTTGTTGAGCTTTACAGCTAGACAAGGGCACTCCAAGCATTTTGTACAAGTTTTTCCAATAATACCCTCTCGTTTCATATACAATACTTTGCATATCATGATTGCTTACAAGATCATATCTTCATAATCAACTGTACGATTATACACTTACATTTTCTAATCTCATGATTATTAATTGATTACCTCATAGATGTCTGCTCGCCGCATGCTCCGTGATGCCAGCCAACGCCCTGTTCGTGCTTCTGGACGACGTTCTGATCGTCGCCTCGCATCTTTAGTCGCCGAGCAAATTGCTGCAGTGATCCCAAACCTTGTCAGTGAGATAACCCAGAATAGTAACAGTGCCAACACAGGGAGTACGACTCAATTTCGGTGCACTTTCAAACACTTTAACTCCTGCAACCCCACAAAATTCACTGGTGAGGAGGGTGCTACTGGCCTTCTCCAATGGTTTGAAAGCATGGAGAGTACTTTTGTGAACAGTGAATGTCCTGATGAACTCCGCGTTCGCTATGCTACTAGTGTCCTTCAAAAGGGGGCGCTAACCTGGTGGAATGGCGAAAAGCGCAATCGAGGAGCTGATGTTGCTTTATCATTATCTTGGGCAGATGTTAAGGAACTCATGATCGCCAAATTCTGCCCTAGGAACGAAATCAGGAAACTGGAGGAAGAGTTCCATGGACTGAAACAAGACAGTGGTGAGAATCTTGCGTATAATACTCGATACCACGAACTTAGCATACTGGTTCCACACATGGTCACCCCAGTCTCTCGAGCAATCGAAAAATATATCGAGGGATTACCTGACCTGATTCAAGATGTTGTCACTGGAGGCAAAGCCACTACGGTAGAAGAAGCCATCCAACTTGCAGCCACATTAACAGACAAACACGTAAGGAATGGAAACTTGGTTAGGAAGGACACCAAGACACCTACTGAGAAAACCACCAATGTTGTTGAACAATCTAAGACTATTTTAGCAAAGGCCGCCACTACTGCTTCGAACTTTAAGAAACGAATGGGCAATAATCAGAACCATGCTGTTGTTGATCCGGTGGCTCAGCCTCCTATCAAGAAAGCCTACACGGGAATCCATCCTCAATGCAACACCTGCAAATATCATCACCCTGCAAATCTTCCATGCCGTCAATGCACTAGATGTGGAAGGTTTGGACACTTTGTTACCACTTGTCGAGTAATGGTTGGGACACAGAGTAATCATCAAACAGCTGCCCAGGGACCGCTACAGATTACTAACGGTCGGGCATGTTATCATTGTAGAGACCCTAATCACATGCTATCTCAATGTCCCAAATTGAACAATGTAAACCTGGTGGCACATGGACGAGCTTTCAATATCAATACCAACGAAACAATTGATCAGGATGACGTCAATCCCACTGGTTAAGCCATGGGTGAAATCTTCCCAAGACTCGAGAATCCAATACTCGTGTTTTCATTTTCTTGATCCTATTATCATTTTGTACCCAATTTTGTCGCACTCATAAGCGTATAACATCTAGAAATTTCCTTGCATACCATTGTGTACGAACACCGATTTGGAAATTTATTAAATTCGGTTACGTTTATTTTATATCATATAAGTTTCAGACTCTACCTTACATTTTATTGAAACATTTGGTCTTGACTTCCATGGAAATCAAAATACTTATTTAATCCTACACAGCTTTTCTAAAGAAACATCATCGTTGGTCATATGAAACCTGATTTTTCCCTTAATTGGACTATTCATTGAACATCGAGTTATTCATGATACTCGTAAACATTTAATTATTCATGATAACATTTACACTTAATGGCCTTAGTACTTACAAACTTGCTTGCGTGTGTGTATTATCCACGCAACTCAGATAAACATTTCATTTAAAGGGCTCCTCGGACGAGTGGTAGCCCATACTTAGATACTATTATGCTTACAAGTCATTGCAAACCCATGCAATTGACCTCATTATTACATGGCCTCATTTCATTGATGACATCTCATTGTAACTCAACGTGTTTTGCTGTGACATCTTCTTGTTTGCGTTAATGTGTTGTTAGAATAGGATCATAGAAGGACATAAAACCCTAATGTAAGGTAAATTGATGATTCCGGTCCAGAACGTAATCATGAATTTACAGGTGCATCAGGGTAGTGTGAAATTCTATTAGAGTTTTTGATAGGCGTCCAGTACGTTTTCAAAGTATCAAAGGTGTGGTGGGTTAGCTGCGGTACACCCTGTATATAAACACTAATGATGCATTGAAAGTGAGACTGGAAGTCGGACCAGGAACAAACTCTAGTTACTTGGTAGTTCATTAGTTTTTCTATAATCAATCAATTCATACATTTATTTTAGAATGCTTAGCGTTTTTACTAGATTCTTATCCTCCTTGTTATTCGGGACAAACCTAATCCAAATCCTTAACTCACACCTATCAAACCTCATATCCAAATCATTCGAATTTTCCAAACCACAGTTATCTTAATTTTTTTTTAACCAAACATCCATTATCCTATGTTACTATTAACTTCGGGACGAAGTTTCTAAAAGTAGGGGATGCTGTGACATCCGTCACTTTCTTTTTATTATATTTTATATATAATAATAATAATAATAATAATAATAATAATAATAATAATAATAATTATAATAATAATAATAAATACTAGTCAAGACCATACCCAAACCATAACCAACCCTTTCTTTCTTTTCTCTTAAAACCCAACATCCAACACACCTTTTCCTTCTAAATCTCGAGCCCAGCCCAACAAAGAAGAGGTCCGGCCCAAGATAACCAACAGGCCCAAGCCTGCCTTCCCCTTCCCTTAGTTGTTAAAAAAAAAAAAATTGCTTCCCCCAGGACTCGAACCCGGGCAGAAGCAGATACACCCACATGCGCGTGACCAACCAGGCTACACCATCACATCTGAATTTATTCAATCCTAATAATATTTAACCCCTGATTCGCGTCTGTTTCTTTCTTCCTTTCTTCTGTTGTTTCACGCGCACAGTAACCCTCACCCAAAACCTTAGTCAACCTTCCTAATCAACCTCCAAACGCATCTTAACCTCTGTTATTGCGTGACTAATGATTTCCTTGATCAACTCACAACCATTATGTCACACCACGTCAACGGCGGAAACACGTGGCGCGACGGTTCAAAAGCATAAAGTCAAGGTTATTGCTAAACATAAGTAATTTAAGAAAATGGGTCATTTATTAAGGCGTCATTACTTGTTCCAAACATTACACAAAAGTAAATTGTTTTTAAAGTAACATCAAGGTTTCTCAAATATATCCCAAGCTTTGGGAAATAAAGGGGAAACCCTGCAAAATGTATAACGCCGCATTGGGAGATTCTCCGACCCAGCTCGCCTGATCCTTCTTCATCTAGTTACCTGAAAGATATGTTTAAAAGTTTCGTCAATATAAAAATATTGGTGAGTTCACAGGTTTTCAGTTTCTAAAACTTGAATACTTGGGAATACCATGTTATGACAATATATAGGAGTTGCAAATTCCTATAAATCTACTTGAGACTATAATCAAACCAAGACGTATATAAATAAAATGCCCCGCTCCAAGTCGTTACTCGGTTTCCCACGACTTAAGTTCAGAATATTTGCACCCCAGGCATAACCTAATGCTCAATCGACGCTATCGATTAGGGGTGGGCCTTGTCAGGCACCAATAGTACTATCCGAATATTCCTCCGGTTTCAATCTCCGAATAAATGATTATAGAGGCGAGGACTCAACCCCGAGTGGCGGTCACACCTCAAGTAATAAACCCGTCAAACATTTCCCTAACATATCTTTCCCCCGAAAACGTAAAAATAGTTTAAAATGGGGCCGTGAAACTCACCTGAAACTGCGTCTGGCTCAAAAGGTAGATAGCAAGTGGGTGGTCTCGCACCTACAAACGTCCTAGACGTATAAGTCACTATTCCTATAGTGCATGTGCCCTGGCAAGTTGTACACCCAACTCCCGACCACAAGTTGTTCCAAATCCCGTTTAATTAAGCGCGTATCCTAGGTTTTGTTGGCGTTACATTACCCTTTGTGTTACAAGTTATATATTACTCTTGCTAATATTTCCTTAACTTGTATTTTATTATCATCGACTCGACGTCACTTAACATATAATTATTTTCCCATTTAAATAATTATACTTACGATCGCATCGTTCGATATAATATATATTTCAACTCTCGACCCGACTCCCTTTGCCGCACATTTGTTTTCCCATTTAAACAAATATACTAAGATCTTGTCGTTCGATTGTATATTCTTAACGCCCGATTCAACTTACCATACCGTATATTTATTTTTCCATTCAAATAAATATACTAGGATCTCGTTGGTACGGCATACACATATATATATCTTTGTCTTCTCGTTGCGGCTTTCCTTCCCACATATCTACCTTCCCATTAAGTAGATATACTAGAATTTTGCCGAGACGAGCGTACATATATATAAATGTGTAATTTTTCTTGTTAAGTATATACGTTTGTTTAACGTCTTATTTGTTTATGTCATGTGTTTCTCCCACGAATAGTTCTCTTAACACTTAGGAAAGTGTTTATTAGTTTTCACCCAATGTATATATATATTTTACTTCTTAAAATATATATTTTTCTTATCTTGCCGCAATGGCATTTTTCTCATGATTTGTCCGTGTACGGTTCGTTAACGCGTCTTAGTTCGATATCTTAACTCGATTAGTTAATTTTTCCAAGTTTTTCCCAACATGTATTTTATAGAAATATTATCCATATTTCTTCCTCTTTTCACATGTTACTTGGATGGTTTAAAATACTTATGTATTTTTAACCCAACTTGTTAACTTAACTACAAAAATGTTTCCAACACTTTTATATTCCCATTTATATAAAAGTATTCATTTTTGTATAAGTTTCCCAAGTTTGTTTAATATTTTTATAAAATCTCTATTTTATAAAAATCCTTATTTTAAAACCCTTTATATTTTTATAACTTTCAAAAATACACTTTTATACAAAATACCCAAGTATTTCTACTAGTATTTACAAAAATCATCCTTAGACTTTATTACTTACATTTTTGACACCAAACTTTCCATACTTGTATTTTTGGACTAATAGTTTCTAAAATATCCATTTTAGTCCTCTAACTTTTAAAGTTACAACTTTAGTCCCTTAACTTCCAAAAGTTGCATTTTTCTACTCTAACTTTCAAAGTTAACATTTTTCACTCAAAATAGTAAACTTTGAAGATTCAACTTTTTATTGGTAAGTTATTTTTGTATCAAAACACTCATGTTAGTCTTGTATTCCATATGGAAGACTAATTATATGTATGTTTTATGTATTTGTCCATTTTATCAAAATATCATTCATCTAAGTAAGCTAACTTAGATTTTCCATCTTCTTCATTTATGAACTTCTAACATGTTTTATCACATATTATAACTTAGATGATCATAATAAGATGATTTAAAGTTACTTTTAACATGTTCAAGTTTATTCCACAATTTTAACCAAAACATCATCCTACTTAGTCTTACATGTAAACTTTATATATTTTCAAGACTAATACATCATCATCAACAAATCCATGGTTTATTTTCATATCTTTAATCTTCCATTTTACACATGTAAAACCTATTAAAGATTATGTTCAAAACCACTTTTTAAACCCTTCATGTACAACTTGCTACTAGGAACACATACATGAATAATAACAATCAAAAACAAGATTAAGAATGCTTACTACTAGCACAAGGCTAGGGAAGACAAACACCTTGGATTTGAGAGGGGTTTAGTGTGTTCTTCCAAGTGGTTTAGCTCCAAGCTCTTGAAACACACAATGGGGGTTTGGATGATGGATTGTTTTAAGTGATTTGAAGATGTAAAAACTTGAAAGGATGATGTGTGTGTGTGTGTGTGAATACCCACGGCCACAAGAAGGAAGAAAGGAGGAGTGTTTTGCTTTGATATCCAACTCTTCTAACACATGTTTATATATAATTATCACATGTAATCATGCTAAAGATTCAAGAGATCTTATGGAAGATTGTGTGTGTACTTGGGAGATTTTGAAAATATGATATGTGTGTGTGTGAAGAATGCCGTGTATGTATGTATGTATGTATAGATAGGAGGTTGCTTGCAAATCTTTGGTTAATCTTTATAAGGCATCATGATCCTTACATACAAGACCCATCACATGCATGTGCACACTTAGGCTATGATTGTTGGCTACTTGTCTTGGATTATATGGCACTTGGCCGAAATTTTGATCAAGGGAGACAAGATTAAGTTGCTTTTGTACTAGTGTCTTCCTTACACATTTGTCTTACACCTTTGCTTTTCATGTGCATGCTTTATAGGTTATTATTATTATTTAACAAGACATGGTTATAACAAGGCCATTAGGCCGGCCCCAAGTGGGTTTAAGTGGGGTCCACATTTTCAAATATTTACCCATTGTTTGTTATGTTTAATCCCCCGTCGTTCGGGTGTCGTTCGGGTATTTTTCGGGTTTTAATCACGCGTTATCCGGACATTAAAAATACCTTTAATAACCCTTAAATATAGTCTATTTTAAGCGTTGATTGGTTACTTAGGCCTTTGCCGGGTGAAATTATGAGTTATACGCGTATCGGGTGAGGTACGCGCATTTTATTCGTTACCGGGAGATTTGTACAAGACGTTTTCATTTATGGTTTTGGAGTTCCAAAACTCATTATATTTCATGAAAATACCCTTTATTTTATATCCTGGGTGTCCGGGATCCGTTTCGTTTATTTAATTATTACCGGGTAATTGCCAACGTCCATACCGGATAGCTTATTCGCACATGATCCAATCATGCTTTACCATTAAACGTATGCATTCCTATGCACTATTTGGAAATTGCTATCTCCTAAGGCCTTGATAATTAAATCACACATAATTGCATTTAATTACGTTAATCATATATTAATTAATTTGTACGGAATTACCTTATTTTTGCCGGTTGTTACACATTACACAATTAATTAGTGTCAAACATTCCCAAATTTGAGCTAATTACACGCGCATACATTCATACGTGGTCAAAGCTTACCAAATCAACAACCGGACCTTTACCCTATAAATTGAACACCTCAATTCCATCACAACTCGCCGAAACACAAACCCTCACTATCAATTTCTTGTTTAATCCCTCTGTTCAAGTGTTCTTGCTCGAGTTTGACTTTTCAGTTGACCGTTCAATCGTATACGATTAAGCATTGTAAGTCGGTGATTTTTGGTGGGTTTTAATGTTCGGCGAATACACAACATTAACCCTAAGGTTAATTGGGTTAATGTTGTGTAAATCATTCGATTACAAAAGCTAGGGCTCGATTTGTATGAATTTGGGGAAGAACATCATTGTAACTTATGTATATAATTATTTCAAAGCTGAAACATAAACAAATATGATTCACAGATCAGTTGGTTGGGGTGTTTTGTTTAAAACTTAGAACCGGGTTTGAACCCAGGTTCGAGCCCCACAACAACCCATTTTTTTTTGTTTTGTTCTTTTACTTTTCTTATATATACATTTAACATATTATCTTTTTAAATAGTTTTTAAATACTAAAAGTGCTTTATAAATTCTACAAAAAATATTTTTAGCTATTCTTATGATAAAGTTCATCATCCAATTTTTAGTTTTTCAAAAATGATTTATTTAATATATATTATTAATAATACAAGATTATTCATTTATAATTATAAAATTCAATAAAAATATCTAAACGATTTTATAAAATCTCACAAAAATTATCCTAAACTTGTATATTCTCAAACATTCCAGAAAATATTTTTATTTCAGAAAAACCGTTTATTTCTTATTTTTAATTAATTTTTGCTAGTTTTAATCATAAATAAATCATAATAAATTCATTTTTCAATATTTTTGTACCAAAATTTTACATAAATTATTTCTATTCATTTGGAACAGAAATAAAATTTTTAATTCAGAAAATCTTTAATTTTAATATTTTTTAATATTAAAGTCATATTTTGACAATTTGAAATAATTAGTTTAAATATTCTATTTTCAAGAAAATAATTTTATAAAAATTATTTTCATACTCAAGACTTTATGTTGTAACTATATCCAACTTAAAATTTTACGAAGAGACTTTTATTTATTTATTTATTAAATTCCTTATATTTAATAAACAATTTGTTATTAATCAAATAAACGTTTATCCCCAATTCGAAGCCCTAGAAATACATGTATCCTAGAGTTATTTCCCTTACACGTTATCAAATTCTTTAGGTTGATCCTTTGGGATAATTTTCAACACATATTTCGTGTCCAAGTTCAATTTCAAGTTATTACGTGAACAGTGAGTTTTACATAGCCCCTTTTCTATTTATCACCACTTTTGGGGTGAAACTTGTTACAACATTATTTATGCAGTTCAATCATCAATGTGTCTATGTGTATTTCTATGTTGCATTATGTCTTGAACATGACTAGGGTAAGCACAATTCTAGCATAAACATTCATCAGCCAAACGGTATACATTGATAGATCTATTTGGATTGACAACCCGCCTAGATTGATTCTCCCCCTTTTTCATCAGAGAATCCGTGGCCAGTGTTAAGCTTTTATCCATTTATTGGATAAGTACACTACAGTTCATACAGTACATTATACAGTCACAGGGTTGATTTCGCTCATTTATATGATACATAGTTTACATATTTGCACTGTAGCATGCACTTGAATTGTATAACTTTTTAACCTACCATATATATCAAAACTAGGAATGCTCACCAACATTTCATATGTTGACCAAATCTATTTTGTACATGTTTCAGGTGCAGTTTGATCTAGTGCTTTAACAAGAGACATTTAGTGCTTTATCTTAATTCAGTTATTTCAATATTTATATTTCATTTAGACAATGTATTTCCATTTCAATGTAAGACAGTTATTGGTTTATTCAATAATATTTACATTTTAGTACCATGTGCTTTTGAACAATCGTCATTACGTGGCACCTCGATGATTCCGCCATCGGTTGGGGTGTTACATGATCCAATTGTTTCCACATAACATTCAGCTTTTGACAATATTCAGACACAGAAGACCCTTCTTGATTAAAACTATTTATTTTATTTTTTTGATAAAGATCAAACACCACAGAACCATCAACCTTATCACAAGTTTCTTTAAGTTATTTCCAAACATTAGAAGCAAGTTTAGAGAATACTTGTCCTAGATACAACTCTTCAGACCTAGAATTGAGAATCCAAGTAAGCACAATGGAATTACACCTATCCCATTGTCTAGCTAAAATAGGATCATCAACAGATTTCACACAATCTCCATTTATAAATCCAAGTTTATTTTTAACTTGTAATCTTAAGATCATAACATTAGACCATACATTGTAATTCTCAGTGCCTTTTAGTTTTATACTAACAATTGTCAGATTAGCAGAATCACTAGGATGAAGGTATAATGGACCACCAGCATCTAATTTATTTACTTGAGTAACATTAGATGCAGGATCAACAATAGGACCAGCCCCTGGATCAACATTGGGTCCAGATGTTGGACCCTGTGGTCCAGGTGTTGAACCTTGAGCTTCATCAGCCATATCCAATCAAACAATCAAAGAACACAAACAGCAGCAGATCAAATAATGGAAACACACAGAAACAAATCAAACAAATGAATCAAATAGATCAAGAACTCAGATAATCAATCACAAACAAGACACACGGCGAAGCTGTACTGGTGATCCAGATCACTGGTTCATCACTCATAAGGTGCCAGTGCAGGTCCTCGTACAGGAGCCACAAAGAGATATAGACCAGCCCTAAATCTAACACATGGACTCAAGCCCTAGCAAAGACTCCTTAGGACAAACTCTAAGAAAATAATAAAGTCAGGATAGATCTCACCAAGAGGGGGCCCAAGTTAGGGTTCGCCACAAACTCGTCATGTTATAACCTTCACTTAGGGTTATAACACCAGAGAGCAAGAACAAGTGCCTTCCAATCAGACCACAGATCTTGAGAGTAGTTCTGATTCTCCCAATGTCCAGCAATATTCCATAAGAACAAACCCTAGATCTGAATAAACAGATCTGACCAAGTTTATCCCAGATAGAACACAAGATCTTCAAGGAATATAGAAGATTCAACAACCTTCACAAATACCTGGAGAAAACCCTAAAATTAGCGGAAGACGATGAAACAGAATCAAGCCTAGAGCTCTGATACCATATTACACAGATAATATGATATCAGAATGCTCAAAGAACTTTATTTCAAAACAAAAGAGAACCAAAATATAACGAGATCTACAACTCTTAAATCTAATCTGATCTAAAGAACTCTGTAAACAACAAATTACTCTCAAAACCATCAACAATCTACAGACCTTAACAATAGAATCAGATAGAAGATGTATCTGATCTTTACAACAAGATATTATTGTATCTCGAAATCTCATGGCAAGTTGGTAAAAGAATATTTTGGGATCTATCTAAAGAAACCAAATTCTTACTCAATCGGTTGAGCAACAATATGAAAATCATCTTAATTTTATGAATCAAGCAAATCAGAAAGATTACAGGATTGCATTTTATAGTGGATATTCTTTTAACACAAAAACATTCCAGAATCGTTTCATCTCCATGAAATAAATTCGAAGGATTGAAAGTCTATTTCGTTAGACTCAGATCAAGATGTTTTCTTCAAGAATAATATAGCATCGAATCCAAGAGAAAAATACAGAGACAAAGAAAATAATATCATAGCTAAACCCTAGAATGAATGAGAACATGAGCTTAGATAGGAGTTGTAGAAGATTCCAGAGAAAAAACACAAAATAGTGAATGTGAGCCCTTAGATCAAGTAGTCTCACGGATCATGCCGATAGACGGCTAGGATGATCTCTCTTATAATATCACAGACAAGTGGGCCAAAGAAACACTTCATGGACTTTATAACACACGAACTGGGCCTTGGGTTGCAACCACGAACACCCCTTAGCTTCTCTACTGGACTCAACTCTACACTGGGCTCACTGGACAAATACCACTCACATAAAACAAACAAGAAATGTATAAGTAAAAATATAAAAATAAAGGTAAAAGAATTGAAAGAAATATTATTATTATTATTATTATGAATAATGGAAATAAATAATCCCAACTATTGACTATTGGCCAATAACAGTCTCAACTACGAAAATTACCAATAGTGGTCCCAACTTTCGACATATTGGAATATAATGGACCCAAACTAACGGAGGTCTAACTCCATTAGTGTAGTGCTGACGTGGTATGCCATGTAGGATGCCACGTAGGAACATTTTGCCACCTAGGATGCCACGTAGGATCATTTTGCCACATAGGATGCCACGTGGGATCATTTTGCCACCTAGGATGCCACGTCAGCATCACACTAACGGAGTTAGACCTCCGTTAGTTTGGGTCCATTATATTCCAATCTGTCGAAAGTTGGGACCACTATTGGTAATTTTCATAGTTGAGACTGTTGTTGGCCAATAGTCGATAGTTGGGATTATTTATTTCCATTATTCCTTATTATTATAACATTTTAATAGGTATCAGGTTTTTAAACACCCTTACCCTAATAAAAAAACGATGGTAAAGTTCCCTGATTTCAATTTATATATATAAAAAGAGTTATCCTACTTTTGGCTTTTTAAGTGGAATTAATTAAAGGCTTTATTGCAAACATTTGTTAGTGTTTTCCGCCGGATTTTTTTGGAGTTGGCCAGAATAGAGGCAATTAGGGGTGCGAGTGGAGAAATATAACAAGCAAACGTACTTTGTTTCGAGGTTCAAGTGAGAAAACCGACTAATGGGGTTGTTAAGAAGAAGGTAACGCAGCCTATGAGAAATTCCGTCAAGGCTCCCGCGAGGAAAGTCACATAAGTCATAAGGAGATGAAAAAGGGAGAGTCATACATGTTCGTATTATCCCATACAAAATATTTTTCTGTATCCACCACTTGATGTTACAATACTAATTTTCTGTTGTTGACTTATATTCTAGTGTCTTCCAATGAAGTTTCATATAACTCTCAAAAAGGCTCTTTGATAAACACAAAATTATGATTCCACATGATGGAATATCAGAAAAATCAAAGAATTGAAACAAACAAATCTTGAATTATAAATTACGGTTCGTCACCCTTCAATGTTTATAATGACCAGATACCGACTTGTTCTAATTGATGAGTCACTTTGAAACGTCACATCCGTCATGTGTAGTGGGAGCTGGATGGAATAAAATAAAATATTAATAAAGTAATATGAGGGGTTTAATGAAAGCTTTATGTAAAGTATATTAAGTGGATGAAGGGCTTTATAATCATTGACTAATCATTGTTTAATTATTGTTTTTTATTAAATAAAAAATAATAATCAAATACGAATAATATTTAATATTCATACGGCTACTTTTCAAACAGATACTTCTCCAACGGCTACTTTTCTAACCCTATAAATACAAGATACAAAACCAATTATCACTCACAATTCAATCTAAACACAAAAATTCAAAGATATGGGTGGTAGTTATCCTACTAAACCAGCTGGACCTTCCAACCTCAGGCGATATTCTCGCCGCTGATGTGCCAGCCGACATTCACAACCAGTGTCGTCTCCTCCTTCTCAACCAGTGTTGTCTCCTCCTCCTCCATAACCAGTGCCGTCTCCTCCTCCTCCTCCTCCTCAACTAGGTCGGACGGTCGTGATAGCGCTCGTGACGTGTCATCTCCAGAGTACATTCTTGAGAATTGGGATCACATGTATTAGTTGGTGTGTTTAAGCAATGTTTTAATTAGGTTTATGATTAAGTAATGTTTTAATTAAGTTTATGTTTAATTAATATTTTAATTTAGGTTTATGAGTGTGTAATATATAATTTAGGTTTATGTAATGTTTTTTAATTATGTTTGTATAATACTTGATTTTTAATTTTATTTTTTTTCTTTCAACGGTTAGTTTCATTAATTAAAAAAAAACATTAAACATTAATATCAAACTACATTATTTTAACCTAACGCAACAATTGTCATGCCGCAACATGGGTGAAGTTGATGCAATGCATAGCCACATAGTTGACTTGTGTGAATTTGATTGCCATATCCTTGGCAATATCAGGGTGCTCCGCAATCGTGACTTCAAAGAGGACGTTCCATCCGGTTGACGTCGAAGAGATCCCGCCACTTACTAATGAGCTGATTCATGTTGCGGTCATTTGTACCGCTTGGTCGATTGAATTCCACCAACACATTGCGCCAAAACGAAGACATCCTAAGAGGAGGATGATGATGTTCGTTTTGCACATTGACCCACGCCGTTACTAACGTGATCTCCTGAGTTACGTTCCATGATGCCATTTTTACAAGATGTTTAAAAGAATGGGTTGTTTTTTATAGTGTAGAAGATAAATATACGTAGTTGGTTTAAGTTTTTTGGTGTGTGTAGAAGATAATTGGTTTGAAATATATATAATTGTTTTTTTAATGGATGTGACCTTTGGAAACGGGCGGATAACGTTCGAAATCCTCAAACTTTTCACCCTCACCCTCACGATAGCCATAACCCCCCCCCCCCCCCATAGCGCCCGCGGGGGGAGGGGGGTTGTTCCCGACGCTATGGGTGATGATCGCGCCGCCATCAAGCCCACTACGCTTGATCTAAGGAATGTTTACACGGTTTACACCTTTGACCCTTTAACCAACTATAATTACATAATACCCTTGTGAAAACCTCAGTTATCAAGGCTCACTCATGTGCACGTCTATGCTTATTTTTCAGGCCCAACGCAGCTTTCTCGTTTCGGTTCAAAAGCCCAACTTTAAGACCCTCAGGTGCATTTTCCAGGCTGAATTCCGATGGAATTCCAGCCAAGAATCGTTTGAATAGGTCTGAACCGTTTATATACAAACTACGAACAAGTCTAGAATCAACCTAAACTAACCCCAAAAAAAGCCTAAAACATGTTTAAATCTCCTAAAAATGTAATTTTATAGTGTGTGTCTTGCTTAAAAATTTCTTGCTTTTTAAGCGCCTCACATTGAGACCCAAAACTCACCTTTTACGCCTTTGTGAACCTTGCGCCTTTAACAAGTATTAAACTAGACTTTAGTAATTACATAACGGACCCATTAATTTCATTCAAGCTTGTTTAACAACCTTACACTCTTGACCAAATTCAGAACCATCGTAAAATATTTCTGAAATTTACTCTTTTGACTAATGCTAGGCGTCTGTCTCAATATGCTCTTTAATTTGTTTCGTTAATAGGGACTTTGCTGTAAAATAAACAAAATTGTACCTAAATCGATCAAAGCTAATAATTTTTGGACCATAAAATAGTGATATAAATTTAGGAACTAGAACTAAAAAATAAATCATACACTCAATTTATGGAATATTTTTTCTAGACGTGTGGAAGCATCTATTTAACAACGAATTCTTGGAACAACTAATAATTGTTTTCATTGAGTTGGCACGCGTAAATGGGTGTCTTTTAATCATTTTTTCGGTGGAGTCTTGTCCCATGACCTCGTTTAGTGGCAACTAGGATGGTTCCTATTGCAAATTTCTAATGTAGACACACCTCTATATAAATGAACTAACACTCAAATATAAATCCATCTCATCCCTTTCTATATCTTTCACACACACATACACACACAGAGTTGTTCAATTCGGCTTAAGAAGAATAATCAATGGGACATTCCAGCTATGCAAAGTCTAAAGCATGGGTAGTTGCTCTAGCAATTTCATGTTTGATTGTAGCTACATCCGCAGGAAGTTTTTATGATGAAATGGACATCACTTTTGGAGGCGAACGTGCTAAAATTTCTAATGGTGGTCAGGATCTCTCACTTTCACTCGATCAGTACTCTGGGTCGGGTTTCCAATCCAAGCACGAGTACCTCTTTGGAAGGTTCGACATGCAACTCAAACTAGTCAGTGGAAACTCCGCTGGTACTGTCACCACATTCTATGTGAGTAGTCCTAGTACTCATGATTTCAAAATTTGATTCTTAACATTTAATTAAAGTTGCCATGACTGACTTTGTATATAATTAATGTCACTAGTTATCATCACAAGGTGCGGGGCATGATGAGATAGACTTTGAGTTCTTGGGCAACACCTCAGGCAGCCCTTACACAATCCACACCAATGTATACTCGCAAGGGAAAGGAGACAAGGAACAACAGTTTCACCTATGGTTCGACCCAACTGCATCCTTCCACACCTACACTATTGTATGGAATGCACAAAGAATCATGTAAGTCCATCTCACCCTCAATCAAGTTATTCGTACTTATGACATATGTATTGATCTTCAACTACATTTTACTACAGTTTCTTGATTGATAACATACCGGTGAGGGTGTTCAACAACCATGAGGCTTCTGGAGTTCCCTTCCCCAAGAGCCAACCGATGAGGGTGTACGCCAGCCTTTGGAATGCGGATGACTGGGCAACCCAGGGTGGGCGTGTGAAAACTGACTGGACAAAAGCGCCTTTCACCGCTTATTACAGGAAATTCAATGCCAATGCGGATAAAGTTGGTCCTAACTCGAGGTCCACAAGCTCTGTAAATGACAACCAGGCATGGAGAACACAAGGAGTTGATGCAGCTGGTCGAAATAGGATTAGGTGGGTGCAAAACAAGCATATGATCTACAACTACTGCAACGACCATAAGCGCTTTACTAGTGGTCTTCCAACTGAATGCAAACGCTCCAAATTCCTCTAAGCCTACTAGGGATGTTGATTGATTGCAATACATCGTCACCTTGTAGCAAAGATTTCCAATCTTGAAAATTCTTTATTCTTTCATACTGTACTTGATACCAATGGTTATAACAAATAAATAAATGAACAATCGTAACACTTACGCTTATACTGTTCGAAATAGGATCCATAGTCCAGGAGGTTTATATGTTAAAGTTTTTTAGATTAGGAGGGAAACTATGATAGGGAAAAATAACTAACTTTTGCAAACATATATTGCATACATACAAACTAAAATGTCATGACCCTATTTATACTTTGTAATCGACACTACTTCCACTGACATACCAGTTGAATAACTATCTAACCGTTCATAACTTCCACACCAATTGATGTCCGGTGCATATTTGTCCTATCTAACATTAAGACACCGATTGATGTCCGGTGGCGGGTTGTTGGGTTATATTGAGACCACAGTTACCAGAACAGAGACTTTTGAATGACTATTGTAAAGCTTAATAGTTGAAGGACCTTACATGTAATTATAGCATAGTTTAGTAAGCCAAACCCTAGGCTGCGCACTTATTTGGACGGGCCCTGCGCACTTATGTTAAGTGCGCAGGCCCAGGTGCTGCCTATATATAGTATGTGTGTGCACAGCTAGGGTTTAGGGTTTTGGGATTATCTTCGTAGCACACTGAATAGGTGCGTACTTGTGTGGTATTCCAAGGTTATTCATTATCAAATCAGATATGGAATCATCATGTTATTCATTGTGTGTGTCGGGTCTTACAATATTCATCTAGTTTTCTTTGTTTCTTGGATTAATCACTTGAAACACCTAACTAATAGGTGTTTCCAAGTGATAACAATCTATTGCATTCAACAAGATCTAGTACTTCGGGACTACAATTTGGTATCAGAGCATCTGTGCTCTAGATTGTATCTACCTTAAGATACCAAAACCCTCATCTTGTTAGTTTTTTTTTAATTATCAAGATTATTTCCTTTATAAGCTTTAAAATTTAGGTGTTTTTCTTATATTTTGGGTTGAATATTCATAAACATTGTGTTTCTAAAAGTTTAGAGTATGTTATTCTGATCAGAAAATCATTTGGAAAAGTTTTCAGCTGAGTTTTGTGTTTTTCACAGCCTGTTTTGCGCACTTGTTTCTTAAAATCTGCGCACTTGTCTCAAAGTTTGAGCACTTATTTCTTAGTTTGAGTACTTGGCTCATATATTGCATACTTGTGACTGTGAGTACTTAAACTTCTGAGTATTAGTACGCAATCAGCATCTCTGCGTACTTATTGCATTTCCATTGTCTTGAGCACTTATTTAGGGTTTCTGCATACTTAAACAGAAATCTTGGATTTGTGCGTACTTACTGAAAGGTGTAGTCTTGAGTACTTGGCTAGGGTTTCTGCGAACTTAAAATCTTAAACGAGAGTTTAAGTGTCTGCGCACTTATTTTTAGTACGCAGACTGATCAGTGAACACTGAGCACTTATCATGCCCAAGTGTTAACTGATCTGCGCACTTAACGAAAAACATAGCCACACGTATACTTCCGAGCTGCGCACTTATCAAAGACTATAACTTGACAAGGCTGTTTACACTCTTACAGGTTGCTGCGTACTTAAGGACTTGGACTGCTGTGGACTTGGACTTTTCTGGACTGATAACTAAAATCTGTTAAACCACATTCCTAAAATTCATTTAAATCATGGCTGGTAACAATAATCAATCAAATGTTAACCCTATCACACAACAAGACCTGGAAACCGGAACCACTACCAGAGTACCTAAGTTAAAAGGTGTTGAAGATTATGGGACTTGGAAGAATAGAATGAGGTCATTCTTTTACGTCACAGACTTCACCCAATGGAACTCTATCCAGTTGGGCCCACACATTCCCATGAGAACCACTGCCACTGGGGAAGAATTCAACCCTGATCCAACCACCTATACCGATGTTGACAAACAATTACTCCAAAGAGATCATAAGGCTTATGGTGCTCTAACCATGGCCCTATTTAACGATGTTTACAACATGTTTGAAGAGTATGGCACGGCACATAATCTGTGGTTTGCATTGAATGAATACTATGAAGGGAATGAAGAGATGCGCCAATACAAGCAAGACATGGTGCAAAAAGAATATGATATGTTTGGTAGTATTCGTGGGGAAAGTTTGAGCTCGCACATTGATTGGTTTATGAGCATGTTGACAAAGATGAAGAAGGCTGGAATTCCTGTGAACAACAGAAATTCTATCAAGAAGCTGCTGGATTCATTGCCAAAAGAATGGAGCATCCAGTGTATGCTAATCAGAAAAGAATATCTTGATGCCCAGTCTACCTTGGCTGATCTCATCAACACATTGAAGTCCTTTGAGATGGACATTACAAAAAGAGAGATGAATCAGACCAATCCAAAAGCAGTACCCATCACTACAATGAAAAACTTGGCTTTAATGACTCCAGTGGGTACCATGGGTTCAAGTTCTTCTCAGGTGTATGCTGATGGAATGATTGGTGGTAGCTCCAGCTCAGGAACGACCGTTCCATACTCTCAACCCAGTGGCATGGCTGGGGAGATTCTTCGGTTAAAGCCTTTAATCATGTTTCATCTTAAAAACATGGTAATGGTAAAAACCGAAAGAGTTGTGGGCCATCGAAACTTTGGCTGGTGGTCGACTCAAAATACAGGTTTGTTGTGTTTTACAGTTTACACGATAAAGACTCTTTCGATCTTTGAGGTGGGGTTAATTTTGATTAATGAAGTTTATTGTATTTTACGTTATTAAGATTCGATTTTTGAGGTGGGGTTAATCTTGATTAGTGAAGTTTCTTAAAGCAGCAGATGATAGTATTGTTTAGGTTGCTACCAGAGAGCTTTGAATCATGCCTTAATGACTTGGCTTTAATGACTCCAGTGGGTACCATGGGTTCAAGTTCTTCTCAGGTGTATGCTGATGGAATGATTGGTGGTAGCTCCAGCTCAGGAACGACCGTTCCATACTCTCAACCCAGTGGCAAGAACCCTCAACCCCCAACTCTCAATCCTCAACAAACAAAGCTTGCTAATGAACACGTTGAACTCTTCAACGCCTTCATGACCAGCTTTGAAGCTTTAAAGACAGGTTATCTGAAAAATGACATGATGAGCCCTGAAGATATGTATCAAGTGGATCCTGATGACATGGAGGAGATGGACCTGAAATGGCAAATGGCCATGATTACTCTCAGAGTTAAGAGATTCCAGGATAGAACAGGTCGAAGGGTTGGATTGGGAAAGGCTGGGTTTGATAAATCAAAGATCAGGTGCTACAATTGCAAAACTCTTGGACACTTCAAGTATGAGTGTCCAACCTTAAATCAAGCTGAAGTTAAACCAGCAAAGAGGATGGTGGCAATTACAGATGGAGGAGAAGCCAACCAGCAGAAGGCGCTTGTGGTGCAAGACTTTGATTGGGGTGAAGAAGTTGCTGTGGCAGAGGCTGAAGTAAACAAGGCATTGATGGCGAAAATTTGCACTAAATCAACAGTTGGTGTGAGTTCCTTGGAAGGGTCATCAGTTAAGATGCCAAAAGGAGAAGGGATGGAGAATGCTGGTTTAAGAAGCGTGTTGAGTGAGAACAAGGGGGAGGAGACTGCTGCTGAGGAAGCTTTTGTCGCTGAAAAGACTTCCACAAGCAAGGACGATCAGCAACCACAGAGCATGCAGAAGAAGGCTGAGGAGAGAGACCTGGTAAGTATCCCGCTCGAAATAAAATCAAAGCTGTGCTCACCAAGGTGTGTTACAGCCGTTACTTACTGTTTGTCCCACAATAGGAGAATTTTAAGAGAAATGGATGACATACGAAAAATCAATACTGAAATGAAAGAAAATGAGTTAGCCTATCAGCGAAAGTTAAATGCAACAATAGCTGAAATGCACACTCTAAAAGAATTTGTTCTCAGAAAAGATTTTTTAATAAATGACTTAACTGAAAAACTAGAAAAATCTAGAAATGAAACTAATCATCTCCAAATTGTTGTGGACAAATGGAACGTAAGCAAGCATGCTCATACTGATATCCTTGATTGTTCAAGGAAATCTTTCGTCAAAGATGGAATTGGGTATAAGGATAAAAAGGGAATTGTAAAATCTCTGTTTTTACCCTTGAGCAAAAGTGAATATATACCCATTCCAAAACCACATCCAAAAAATGATCTTTTTGAAAAAGAATGTGTCACATCTGAGTCACACTCTAATATAAGTAAAAGTAGTGCAGATATGACCCAACAGGATCAGGTGGACGATGATGACAGTTGTGGTGGTCAAACAATGGGGTTAGGTCACCCAGGTGCCAATTACTCTATAGTGAATTGGTTCATCTGGAGCCATGATAAGTCAAACATTTCTTTGAATTCGGATGACTGTAATAACTTAACTAATTTGGATGACTGTAATAGTTTATCTAAGATGGATAACTGTAATAGTTTATCTAGGCCGGATGACTGTATTACTTTAACCTCTAAACTCGATTTCAAGGGTGTTGTGGACCCAAATGATAGGATGAATCCTATCAAACGATCGGATGTTTATGTTGAAAATGTTATGCCTGTTTGTGTTGATCTTAATGATGCATTCTATGATAATGAAAATGTATATATACCATCTCCATTTGTTCCAGAACTAAAAAGAAACAGGTTTGGGAAATTTCTTACTGAAGAAATTCCAGAGTTTACACCATCATCAACAGATATGTCATGTTCTGAAGAATCACAAAGTGAAACAGAAAACACAACCTCTGAAGAATCACAAAGTGATACAGAAAGTGACATCAGCGAGCCAGAATGCAACACAAACGAAGAATCAAGCAACAACAACAGTGATGAAGCATGTTCAACAGACAGCCTCAATTCAAGCAACGACAAGAGAAGAACATCACAACCATCATCATCCAGATCTTCTTCAAAGATCAAACCTAAACACTCTAAATGTTTTAGATGTGGAAATGAGGGACATGTGGTTAAAAATTGTCATCTACAACCCAAACCACAAAGTGATACAAATACCCAAAAATCTTTTTCAGTTCAAATTAAAGATCTTCAAGAAACTATAAAAAGTTTTGTTAAGGTCACAAAAACTTGGAAAAGACAAGAGTCAGTTTTGGGTGAAAATCACGACAGATCAAAACTAAAACAGACCTGGATTCCAAAAGTTACTTAAATTATGGTCTGAGTCGTGACTGTACATAGTGTCTCGTATATTTATCTGTATATTTCTTTTGTTTTATGTGTTTTTCAGAATAAGCTACAGAAATGGTTGATTGCCCTGATGAGATATCTGTGGCACGTTGATAGCGGGGCATCAAGGCACATGACGGGACTAAAAGAACTTCTTAAAAACTATCGATTCATTGATGGAGAATTTGTTGCTTTTGCCGGCAACGAGAAGGGCGGAAAGATAGTTGGGATAGGGGACGTGATTTCTGATGCATTGACTTTAGAAGATGTGAATTATGTTCCAGAATTGTGTTACAATCTGCTGAGTGTATCACAAGTCTGCGACAAAGGAATCTCAGTGTTATTTAATGACATGGAGTGCATCTTTCTAAAGCCAGGATTCATTCCTCCTACCAATATGATTATGCTTAAAGCTCCTAGACAAAATAATACTTATGTGATAAACATGAGGGATGCAAAGTCTGAATGTCAAATGACATGCTTACTTTCTAAGGCATCCGAGTCAGAGTCACTGCTATGGCACAGGCGATTAGGACATGTTAACTTCAAAAATATTAATAAGCTTTCAAAACTAAATCTTGTCAGAGGTCTTCCTTCTAAGGAATTCCCCTTTTCTGAAAAATGCTTAGCATGTGCCAAAGGAAAACAACACAAAAAGTCGCATAAGTCCAAAGCTGTGAACTCTATAGACTCACCTCTTCAATTATTGCACATGGATCTGTTTGGTCCTATTAGTGTTAAAAGTCTAGCTAAAAAGTCTTATTGTTTGGTGATAACAGATGATTTTTCCCGATTCACATGGGTGTACTTCTTGGAATACAAAAGTGAAGCTGCTGAGATTCTGATGCTGTTTGTTCCTCTCATTGAGAACATAATAAAGACAAAAGTTAGATCAATCCGAAGTGATCACGGAACCGAATTCAAAAATCAAAGTTTCGTGACTTTCTGCAACAACAGAGGAATTCATCTTCAGTACAGTGCTACGAGAACTCCTCAACAGAATGGTGTTGCTGAAAGGAAAAATCGTACACTGATTGAGGCGGCCAGAACCATGCTTATCGACTCTAAACTGCCGATCATTATCTGGGCTGAAGCTGTGAATACCGCCTGTTATGTTCTTAACAGAGTCTTAATTGTAAAGACGCGCGGGAAAATAGGTTATGAATTGCTCTTTAAAAGAAAACCTTTGATTGACTACTTCAGGCCTTTTGGATGCTCATGCACGCTGCTTAACAACTACGAGAACATAATGAAGTTTGATGCAGTTGGAGATGAGTGCTTCTTTGTTGGATACTCCTCAAGTCAAAAAGCTTATAGAGTGTACAACAAACGAACCAAAATGGTTCTCGAGTCTTTTTATGTTGATTGGCAGGAATCCAACTCTACCAACACAGGAGCCGGTCCTGACTGGTTCTTTGACGTGGATGTTGTTTTCAACAATTTCAGCATCATTGATGAACAACCATCTGGACATCAAGCAGCCGATCCTTCTCCTCTTGAAGATACTCTTTACTCTTCTGAAGACGATGCAGCACCTTTCACCACCCGCTTTTCTCCACTCGTAGCTGATCCAATTGTTCCCCTTCAGACCACAAATGGTGATGCAACTGTTGAAACTACTCCATCTCCTGAAAGTACTCCAGCTTCAGAAGAAACATCTTCAGCACAACAGTCTGCAAATGATCCATCCAGTTCGTCAACTCCTACAGATCATCTTTCCAATCTGCCTTCCCAAATTCAAGAAGAACCAAACATGGGATTTAAATCTTTTAAGGATCACCCTGTGGAGAACATCATTGGACCAATCTCTGAGGGTGTTCTTACTAGAAATCAGGCAGACAAACTGAATATTGCACTTTCAGCCTTCTTATCTCAGACGGTACCTTTCAGCATTGAAGACGCTGTCAGAGATGCAAGTTGGGTAGAAGCCATGCAAGATGAGTTGTATCAGTTTAGAAAGCTCAAGGTTTGGGAACTTGTGGATCTACCTGAAGGAAAGTATCCTATCGGAACAAGATGGGTGTTTCGCAACAAGATGGATGAAAGAGGCGTGGTAATTAAGAACAAGGCTCGTCTGGTTGTTCAGGGCTTTCGTCAGCAGGAGGGTATTGACTATGAGGAAGTGTTCGCTCCAGTTGCTCGACTTGAAGCTATTCGTATCTTCCTGGCATACGCCTCATACAAGAACTTCAAAGTCTTTCAAATGGATGTGAAGAGTGCATTCCTGTATGGAAAGATCAAGGAAGAAGTTTATGTTTGTCAACCCCCGGGTTTTGAAGATCCTCATCATCCCAACAAGTACTACAAGTTGGATAAGGCTCTCTATGGACTTCATCAAGCTCCTCGAGCTTGGTATGAGACCTTGTCTTCATACTTGCTGCAGCACGGGTACACCAGAGGGAAGATTGACATGACTTTGTTCACCAAAGAAGTCAACAAACACTCTATCCTTGTTCAAATTTATGTTGATGATATTATCTTTGGCTCCACTGATGAAAACTTATGCAGGGAATTCGAAAGCATCATGAAGTCTCAATTTGAAATGAGCATGATGGGCGAATTATCGTTTTTCTTAGGCTTGGAAGTGCAGCAAAAAGAAGACGGAATTCTGATCCACCAAGCCAAATATACAAGAGACATTCTGGCCAAGTACAACATGACCGACTGCAAGCCGTCCAATACTCCTTTTGCGGCTCAAACAACACTTGTACCAAATCTTCAGGGGCCTTCAGTGAATCCTCACACGTATCGATCAATGATTGGCTCCCTGATGTATCTGACAGCTAGCAGACCAGATATAATGTGGGCAGTTGGATGCTGCGCGCGTTTTCAGTCCAATCCTAAGCAATCGCATGAGACTGCAGTGAAAAGAGTCTTCCGCTACCTCAAAGGAACACCAAAACTTGGTTTATGGTATCCTAAGAGTGATAACTTTGATCTAATCGCTTACTCTGATAGTGATCATGCAGGTTGTAGGATTGACAGAAAATCTGTCTCTGGTGGTTGTCAATTTCTGGGTAACAGGCTAGTGTCTTGGCAGAGCAAGAAGCAGACAACTGTGTCCATCTCCACTGCTCATGCTGAATACACAGCTGCATCCAGTTGTTGCTGTCAAGTGTTATGGATCCAAAATCAGCTTTTGGACTACGGTTTGAACGTCATGCATACACCTATTTTTATTGATAATGATGCATGTCGTGACATCGTGAAGAATCCAATTGATCATTCTAAAACCAAACACATTGAAATTCGGATTCACTCAATTCGCGATGCTCACGACAAAGGATATATACAGGTGTTGGCTATAGATACCGCTGATCAAAAAGCAGATATCTTTACAAAAGCTTTCGATAAAACCCGATTTCATCAGTTGGTTTCATGGCTTGAGATGATAAATTTTGAATAAAAAAAAAATAAAAAAAAACCTTTACTTGTGCATATTTTATAGAAAAATCTTCTTTTCTTTAAAAACAAGATTTTTGGGGGAGAAAGTAAACCAGTCCATTCTTCGTGCAAAATTAATTCAGGAAATGATAGGAACTAATCATATCTCGTCAGCATGTGGAGAACGTCGAACCAGTCTACGTTTCCCACATTGAAGATTTCTGGCGATCTGCTCGAGTCGAAACAGTTGCAAGAGTCAAGCGTATCAAAGCAACAGTCCGAAACAAGCCTCTATTTATCACTGAAGACACAGTTCGAACCGTGCTAAAACTACAAGATGAACCAGGAACTTTCAGATTTATGGCTAAAGCAGACATTCATGAACAGTTCAGGAAGTTCGGCTGCAAGGGCGACTTTGACAAGAGGGGCGATGTTAAGAAGACCCAACTAACAAGAGACTGGAGACTCATTAGTCATGTTTTCATTATGTCTCTAGGTCACAGAAAGGGAGGCTACAATGCGCTCAGTACTGAATGGTCAACGGCTATGATAAAGATCTGCAAGGACGAAAAGTTCAACTTATCCGGGATGATTTTTGATTACTTGGTAAAGAATGCAGAAGCTGGGTCTGGGAAATGGGCGATGTACCCCAGGTTTATTCAGATGATGATCAACACTCAGCATGAGAATCTGCCTCTCGGTGATGAATACACTTTCACCAGAGGTGCACGATTTTTCACCGAATGCAACACATCTGATTGGGAACCAATGCTTGAGCACATGTATGCGGCCCAGCGATATCCAATTGTCATAGAGATCTACAACAAGATCAACAAGAGAAAGGCAGACACTGCTCAAGCTCGACAACAACCCAGAGCTGCTACCGCACCCGAACCATCTGCACCCACTCCTTCAGCTCAGCCAACTGCTGAAGAGATTGCCCAAGAAAAGGCAAGGGGCAAAAGAGTGGCGACTGAACCTGCTCGAGCAAAGCCCAGCAAAAAGAAAAGACCAGCTGGTTTACTGCAAGAAGGGAGAGACACGTTGACACCCGAACAGCTTGAAGCCGCTGAAAATGTACGAGCAGTGGCTGAGTATGAAAGGGAAGCAAGAAAGAAAAGAAGACAACAGCTTCCTGAATCAGAGATTCCTCGTGTGGTGACACAGGATGATATTGAGGAGCAAGTGTATTTAGAACGGATCTTTGGGGAAGAACAACCGAACCAACCAGGGCCTTCTACTGCTGCCACTTCAGCTCCAGGGCCTTCCACTGCTGCCACTTCAGCCCCAAAGCTCCAACCCACCGATCAGCTGAACCTTCCTCATCAGCTCCTGCTGCACCTCGTCAGAAACCAGTGCATCAGGAACTATACGAGAAGCTTGTGAAGGAGGTAGGTAAAGCTGCGGCCAGGGAAATCTGCACGCTGAAAAGTGATGTGCACAATAACCAAGAGCTAAGAAAGAAGGTGAAAAAGCTCAAAAGCAAGAACCGGAACATGGAGAAAGTGATAAAAGATCAAAGATACCTGATTAAGTTTCAACATCAGGTTCAAGTGCAGATGTTTGACATGTTTCAGGATTTGAGGAAGCAGTTAACTGGTGCTCCCAGCGCTACTTTCGATGAGACTTTCGATTTCGGAAAGTTTCTGGAGGCAGAAAAAGAGAAAGAAAAAGCGGCTGAGGAAAGTGAAGTGGACGAGGTTAGCGAAGATGAAATGCCTGACAGTTTTGTGGAGATGGGAACAGATCAAGAAGTCATTTATGAGACATCTGATGGGCACAAATTGGACCCTGAAAGAGCAGCTTGGTTCCCAAGAAGGCCCATTACCATTCCTGCCTTACATCAGAACATCCATCATACCAAGTTTGCTCACCAGGAAAAGATCATCTCATGGAAATATGATGCTGAAAAGAGATTGTATGCTGTGAAAAGGAGAGGGGTAGTAATACAGTACTTCAAGGGTCAAAAGGAAATGAAGTCGCTCCCCCGATGGGATATCAGGGAGCTTAGCAGGGCCCCATTCCTTAATCCCTCACTTGACTCCCAGGCTGCCATGGTTGAAAATTTTATCAGAAAACAGTGTGAGAATGATTTCCAGATCCTAAAGCCGCAAAAGCCCAGAAGGAGAATATCGAAGACAAGAATCGATCCAGCAACAGGAAAAGGGATGATAACTTATGTGATTGACCCTCCTCAGGTCGTCACACGAGTTCCGATCAGATCCGAGCTTTAAGTGATGCTGAGGAACTTCAAAAAATGGTTCTATGACAGCAACACTGGTGAAGCGGTCATCAAGCTGAAAGACGATTCAGAGGCACTGAGGATTTTGGATCCGGTTGATGTGTTTGCACTAAATTTGTCAGATCTGAATATGCTGTTTGCAAATCAGATCAATGTTGGTGCCGGGAACACATTGTTTGAAGAAGCCGTGCTGTTTAGAAAGGCAGTGGATAGGGAAATGAAACTGAAGAGAGAGCTGCTGGATATAGTCGACAGGATAAACGCAGCAGACAAAGAAAAGGAGGACAGGGAAAAGGCTGCGCAAGCTGCTGCTGCTGATGCTGTTACAGAAACTGCTGCTGATGCTGTTACAGAAACTGCTGCTGCTACTGCTACAGAAACTGCTGCTTCAGAGGTACTTCCAGAAGATCCTGCATCAGTGGCTAATCCTGAAGGAACTACAACAGAATCTACCCAAACTTCTCAAGCAGCTGAAGTAGATCCAGTCGCACTGTACTTACAAGACCCTCCTGCACAGGTTGAGGGGGAGGAAAGCGACGTGGAGATAGACTGAAGATTGAAGACTGGTAGCTGTGGTCTAGGGGGAGTATTGTTGGGTTATATTGAGACCACAGTTACCAGAACAGAGACTTTTGAATGACTATTGTAAAGCTTAATAGTTGAAGGACCTTACATGTAATTATAGCATAGTTTAGTAAGCCAAACCCTAGGCTGCGCACTTATTTGGACGGGCCCTGCGCACTTATGTTAAGTGCGCAGGCCCAGGTGCTGCCTATATATAGTATGTGTGTGCACAGCTAGGGTTTAGGGTTTTGGGATTATCTTTGTAGCACACTGAATAGGTGCGTACTTGTGTGGTATTCCAAGGTTATTCATTATCAAATCAGATATGGAAACATCATGTTATTCATTGTGTGTGTCGGGTCTTACAATATTCATCTAGTTTTCTTTGTTTCTTGGATTAATCACTTGAAACACCTAACTAATAGGTGTTTCCAAGTGATAACAATCTATTGCATTCAACAAGATCTAGTACTTCGGGACTACACGGGTTGAGGGATTTCTAACGTTCAACAGTGGTTCGCGACACTTTAGTATCATGTAACGATGTCTAGTTAGCATGAGGTATAGATGTAAGGGTTGAATGGTCTGGTTTACAAACATTAATCGACCGGGATTTACAAACATTGATTGGCCGGGATTTACAAACATTAATCGGTCGGGATTTACAAACATTGATCCGCCGGGATTTACAAACATTAAATCGGCCGGGATTTACAAATATTGATTGGCCGGGATTTACAAACATTGATCGGTCGGGATTTACAAACATTGATCGGTCGGGGTTTACAAACATTGATCGGCCGGGATTTACAAACATTAATCGGTCGGGATTTACAAACATTGATCGGCCGGGATTTACAAACATTAATCGGCCAGGATTTATGTAACACCCCAACCGATGGCGGAATCATCGAGGTGCCACGTAGTGACGATTGTTCAAAAGCTCATGGTACTAAAATGTAAATATTATTGAATAATCCAAAATTGTCTTACATGGAAATGGAAATTACATTGTTTAAATGAAATGTAAATATTGAAATAACTGAATTAAAATAAAGCACTAAATGTTCCTTGCTAAAGCACTAGATCAAACTGCACCTGAAACATGTACAAAATAGGTTTGATCAACATATGAAATGTTGGTGAGCATTCCTAGTTTTGATATATATAGTAGGTTAAAAAGTTATACAATTCAAGTGCAAGCTACAGTGCAATTATGTAAACTATGTATCATACAAATGAGCGAAATCAACCCTGTGACTGTATAATGTACTGTATGAACTGTAGTGTACTTATCCAATAAATGGATAAAAGCTTAACACTGGCCACGGATTCTCCGATGAAAAAGGGGGAGAATCAATCTAGGCGGGTTGTCAATCCAAATAGCGCTATCCAATGTTAAGGTCGGCTTGTACCATGTTAATGATTTCACTAAGTACAAATGTAATCCACATGTATTGTCTATGCATAAAGCACGTTGTAAGCAATGCACATAGTACTAGAATTGTATTGTAAAAAAAATGTAAACTTCTATTTGAAATTGTAATAGTGTACATGTAACACCCCAAAATGTATAAAAGCAAAAAGGGGATAGGAATACTCACAGTTCACGTAATAACTTGAAATTGAACTTGGACAACGAAATATGTGTTGGAAATTATCTCAAGGTATCAACCTAAAGAATTCGATAATGTGTAAGGGAAATAACTCTAGGATATATGTATTTCTAGGGCTTCAAATTGGGGATAAACGTTTATATGTTTATTAAACAATTTGTTTATTAAATATAAGAAATTTAATGAATAAATAAACAAAAGTCTTTTTGTAAAATTTTAAGTTGAATATAGTCACAACATAAGGTTTTAAGTATGAAAATAATTTTTATAAAATTATTTTCTTGAAAATAGAATATTTAATCTAATTATTTCAAATTGTCAAAATATGACTTTAATATCTAAAAATATTAAAATCAAAGAATTTCTGAATTAAAAATTGTATTTCAGTTCTAGATAGTTAGAAATAATTTATATAAAATTTTGGTGCAAAAATATTGAAAAATGAATTTATTATGATTTATTTATGATTAAAACTAACAAAAATTAATTAAAAATATAAAAAGACCGGTTTTTCTGAAATGAAAATATTTTCTGGAATGTTTAAGAATACACAAGTTTAGGATAATTTTTGTGAGATTTAATAAAATCGTTTAGATATTTTTATGGAATTTAATAAATATAAATGAATAAATTTGTATTATTAATAATATATATTAAATAAATTATCTTTGAAAAACTAAAATTTGGATGATGAACTTTATCAGTGGAATAACATAAAATAAATTTTGTAGAATTTATAAATCACATTTGGTATTTTAAATCTATTTTAAAAGATTTGAAGATTTAAATGTATAGATAAAAGGGATTAAAAAAATGTTGTTTAAGGGATTCGAACCCTAGGCCTTTGGCCGGTTCAATCTCCTATATCAAGTGTGTAAACCAGCTGGTCTACACCAGCTGGTTGTGTGTTTAACGATTTAAAATAAATATATACCTAAACTGATTCAAGTGTTCTTCCCCAATTCAATATGAAGCGAGCCCTAGTTTTTCCAATCGAACAAATCACACATCAATAACCCAATTAACCTTAGGGTTATTGATGTGTGCATGCCGAAGATCAAAACCCATCAAAAATATCACACTTACAAATACTAATTCACGTCTATAAGCCCGGTCAACAGAAAGTCAAACTCTTTTGATTGAACACGAATGAGATAACATCAGAAGAATGTGAGAGTGGGGATGTGTTTTTCGGCATCTATACACTGCTAATCCATGTTCAATTTATAGATAAAGGTTCGGATCGATGGATTGGAAAGGGTTGACCACGCTTAAATGCATTCGCGTGATAATTGTTTAAATTGAAGGGATTGGCTATTAAACGCGATAATGTGCTCACGATTGACGCGAGTTTGAATTATTTTTTTTTTTTGGTCAAAAGGAGGCATTTAAATGGTGATTTCAAGCTGGTCAACAGCATTGATGCTGTTTCCTTTTCCTCTGTGTCGCACAACAGGAAGGTCAAAAAGGAAAGGGAAAGGATCGTAGATATCAAGGCTTTTATATAAATCGCGTTGAAATAAAATCAACAGATCAGTGTAGCTCAGATGGTTAAGTGTGGTGTGGTGTTTCAGCTTCTGCCCGGGTTCGATCCCTGGCAGAGGCATTCTTTTTTTTTTTTTAACAAAAGGGGGAAGGGGAGGTGTTGGGCTTGGTTCTGCTGGGCCTGCTGTCTGGGCCGGTTTCTTGGGCTCAGATAGTGGGCTTCAGTAACCTACCAAGAATAAGTGATTGGGTTATGTTGTGGGTTTGGTAATGGGTTTTCAAGTGAGTGTGTTTAAAAAAAATATATATATATATATATATATATAATATCTGATTTTTTTTATTACTAATAATATTATTATTATTATTATATAAAAATAAAAATATAAAGAAAAAGGTGACGGTTGTCACAGCATCCCCTACTTTTAGAAACTTCGTCCCGAAGTTATTAGAAACATAGGGTTATGGATGCTTGGGTAAAAATTAAGATAACTGTGGTTTGAAAAAAAAAATTCGAATGATTTGGATATGAGGTTTGATAGGTGTGAGTTAAGGATTTGGATTAGGTTCGTTTTGAAGAATAAGGAGAATGAGGATCGAGTAAATCACTAAGTTTCAAGTTTTAGAAATCTTATGATAAATGTACGAGTTGATTGATTACAGAAAGGCTAAATGAACTACCAAGTAAATAGAGTTTGTTCCTGGTCCAACTTCCAGTCTCACTTTCAATGCATCATTAGTGTTTGTATACAGGGTGTACCGCAGCTAACCCACCACACCTTTGATACCTTGAAAACGTACTGGCCGTCTTCCCAAAAACTCTAATAGAATTTCACACTACCTTAATGTACCTGTAAATTCATGATTACGTTCCGGACCGGAATCATCAATTTACCTTACATTAGGGTTTTATGTCCTTCTATGATCCTAATCTAACACACATTAAAGCAAGAAGATGTCACATCAAACACGTCGAGTTACAATGAGATGTTACCAATGAAATGAGGCCATGTAATAATGAGGTCAATTGCATGGGCTTGCAATGACTTGTAAGCATAATAGTATTTAAGTATGGGCTTCCACTCGTCCGAGGAGCCCTTTAAATGAAATGTTTATCTGAGTTGCGTGGATAATACACACATGCAAGCAAGTTTTGTAAGCACTACAACAATTAAGTGTAAGTGTTTTCTTAGTGGCCTATAGGAATAGTTTACGAGTATCATGAATAATTAAATGTTCAATGGATAGTCGAATTAAGGAAAAATCAGGTTTCAATCAAGCAATGATGTTTTGGAAAAATCCTGTAGAATCAAGTATCAGGTTTTTAGTAGTTTGATTATCATGGGTAACTAGCTCATGTGTGAGAAGGTGAAGAATATGAATTTAGTTCTTGAGAGGATGATGAAAAATCTTGAAGCAGAATCAAGGTTGTGGGAGATAGTGAATGTGAAGATAGTTGATAAAGGATTTTTTTTTATAGTAACGAGATTATATAGCAGTGTAAATTTTGGGGTTTGGATCAAAGGTTATAATCAAGTGTATAAGAAAACATGATTGTGGTATATGCCAAAATTTGAACAAGTTGAAAATGAGTGAGTGTCGATGGAGAATCTAGCGACTAGATATTATTCCTAAAAAAAAAAATTATTTTCAAAATTGGTTTTGTACATAAGGCAAAAGTTGTTAAATAGTACAAGCTAAGTAGGCTTTGTAATAGTTTAAAACATTATATAGAAAATCGTTTGTTACGTCAATAAATAATCAATTGAATTTAAGTTCGAGGAAAATATGTACTTTGTAAAGTTACTAGGTAATACGACAAGTTTTAGAAATCTTTAGTTTGTGCATATTTAAAAAAAATGGCTAAGATGGTAAGGTGAAGTGTGATTGTGAAATCCATAGATGGTTATGAAAGTATGAACTTGTAAGCAATATATGAAAATCGTGAAATACAAAATATTGTATATGAATCGAGAGAGTATTTTCGAAAAAGCTTGCATAAAATGCTTGGAGTGCCCTTGTCTAGCTGTAAAGCCCAACAAGAACGTTGACTTTTCAAAGGAATTGAACCCAATGGTGATCAAAGAAGACATGCTTTAGCCTATAAGTGGACACTCACCCCAGGAATCCCCAGGTAAGCATAACAGGTTCGTAAATGGATTTATGCGCTATGCTTGCCTATGCCAGAAAACCCAGTGTACAGGCGTCCACCCTTCCAGATTGCACGTGTCCTTATCACACTCATTAAAGTTCAGCAACTTTGAAGGAGTAAAATAAGAGTAGGTATTATGTCTAAGAGTGTCTTCATAGAAGGTAATGTTCCCGTTCCATGATGATGTAAAACTTTCCACTCTTTGTAGGACACCATCTCTATGCACCATGATGAAAGATAAGAAGAATAGAGAGAGGGAAGAAGGGAAAGGTAGAAGGAGGAAAGTAGGGAGAAATAAGGGGTAGGGTAATTCAGGAAATATGATGCATGCAAGTTAAAGTTCGGTTATAGTCTAGGCCATTTTATCTAATAACCTAATTCCCTATAACCATGGCTCTGATACCAATCTGTAACACCCCAACCGATGGCGGAATCATCGAGGTGCCACGTAGTGACGATTGTTCAAAAGCTCATGGTACTAAAATGTAAATATTATTGAATAATCCAAAATTGTCTTACATGGAAATGGAAATTACATTGTTTAAATGAAATGTAAATATTGAAATAACTGAATTAAAATAAAGCACTAAATGTTCCTTGCTAAAGCACTAGATCAAACTGCACCTGAAACATGTACAAAATAGGTTTGATCAACATATGAAATGTTGGTGAGCATTCCTAGTTTTGATATATATAGTAGGTTAAAAAGTTATACAATTCAAGTGCAAGCTACAGTGCAATTATGTAAACTATGTATCATACAAATGAGCGAAATCAACCCTGTGACTGTATAATGTACTGTATGAACTGTAGTGTACTTATCCAATAAATGGATAAAAGCTTAACACTGGCCACGGATTCTCCGATGAAAAAGGGGGAGAATCAATCTAGGCGGGTTGTCAATCCAAATAGCGCTATCCAATGTTAAGGTCGGCTTGTACCATGTTAATGATTTCACTAAGTACAAATGTAATCCACATGTATTGTCTAAGCATAAAGCACGTTGTAAGCAATGCACATAGTACTAGAATTGTATTGTAAAAAAAATGTAAACTTCTATTTGAAATTGTAATAGTGTACATGTAACACCCCAAAAATGTATAAAAGCAAAAAGGGGATAGGAATACTCACAGTTCACGTAATAACTTGAAATTGAACTTGGACAACGAAATATGTGTTGGAAATTATCTCAAGGTATCAACCTAAAGAATTCGATAATGTGTAAGGGAAATAACTCTAGGATATATGTATTTCTAGGGCTTCAAATTGGGGATAAACGTTTATATGTTTATTAAACAATTTGTTTATTAAATATAAGAAATTTAATGAATAAATAAACAAAAGTCTTTTTGTAAAATTTTAAGTTGAATATAGTCACAACATAAGGTTTTAAGTATGAAAATAATTTTTATAAAATTATTTTCTTGAAAATAGAATATTTAATCTAATTATTTCAAATTGTCAAAATATGACTTTAATATCTAAAAATATTAAAATCAAAGAATTTCTGAATTAAAAATTGTATTTCAGTTCTAGATAGTTAGAAATAATTTATATAAAATTTTGGTGCAAAAATATTGAAAAATGAATTTATTATGATTTATTTATGATTAAAATTAACAAAAATTAATTAAAAATATAAAAAGACCGGTTTTTCTGAAATGAAAATATTTTCTGGAATGTTTAAGAATACACAAGTTTAGGATAATTTTTGTGAGATTTAATAAAATCGTTTAGATATTTTTATAGAATTTAATAAATATAAATGAATAAATTTGTATTATTAATAATATATATTAAATAAATTATCTTTGAAAAACTAAAATTTGGATGATGAACTTTATCAGTGGAATAACATAAAATAAATTTTGTAGAATTTATAAATCACATTTGGTATTTTAAATCTATTTTAAAAGATTTGAAGGTTTAAATGTATAGATAAAAGGGATTAAAAAAAATGTTGTTTAAGGGATTCGAACCCTAGGCCTTTGGCCGGTTCAATCTCCTATATCAAGTGTGTAAACCAGCTGGTCTACACCAGCTGGTTGTGTGTTTAACGATTTAAAATAAATATATACCTAAACTGATTCAAGTGTTCTTCCCCAATTCAATATGAAGCGAGCCCTAGTTTTTCCAATCGAACAAATCACACATCAATAACCTAATTAACCTTAGGGTTATTGATGTGTGCATGCCGAAGATCAAAACCCATCAAAAATATCACACTTACAAATACTAATTCGCGTCTATAAGCCCGGTCAACAGAAAGTCAAACTCTTTTGATTGAACACGAATGAGATAACATCAGAAGAATGTGAGAGTGGGGATGTGTTTTTCGGCGTCTATACACTGCTAATCCATATTCAATTTATAGATAAAGGTTCGGATCGATGGATTGGAAAGGGTTGACCACGCTTAAATGCATTCGCATGATAATTGTTTAAATTGAAGGGATTGGCTATTAAACGCGATAATGTGCTCACCATTGACGCGAGTTTGAATTATTATTTTTTTTTGGTCAAAAGGAGGCATTTAAATGGTGATTTCAAGCTGGTCAACAGCATTGATGTTGTTTCCTTTTCCTCTGCGTCGCACAACAGGAAGGTCAAAAAGGAAAGGGAAAGGATCGTAGATATCAAGGCTTTTATATAAATCGCGTTGAAATAAAATCAACAGATCAGTGTAGCTCAGATGGTTAAGTGTGGTGTGGTGTTTCAGCTTCTGCCCGGGTTCGATCCCTGGCAGAGGCATTCTTTTTTTTTTTTTTTAAAATTGAGGAAGGGGAGGTGTTGGGCTTGGTTCTGCTGGGCCTGCTGTCTGGGCCGGTTTCTTGGGCTCAGATAGTGGGCTTCAGTAACCTACCAAGAATAAGTGATTGGGTTATGTTGTGGGTTTGGTAATGGGTTTTCAAGTGAGTGTGTTTAAAAAAATAAAATATATATATATATATATATAATCTGATTTTATTATTACTAATAATATTATTATTATTATTATTATATAAAAATAAAAATATAAAGAAAAAGGTGACAGTTGTCACAATTTACAAACATTGATCGGCTGGGATTTACAAACATTAATCGGCCGGGATTTACAAACATTGAATCGGCTAGGATTTACAAACATTAATCGGTCGGGTTTTACAAACATTGATCGGTCGGGATTTACAAACATTGATTGGCCGGGTTTTTACAAACATTGATTAGCCGGGTTTTTACAAACATCGATTGGCCTGGGCTTTCAAACAATACTACTTTGGCAAACTTAAAACTCTATGACTCATCAGCATTATGTGCTGACGTTTTTAGCATGTTTTCTCAGGTCGCTAAGGTAGCAGCAGTTGATAGGCGCACAGTGTCGCACGACGTCTAGGATTCATATGCATGGTTTTAAACGTTGTCAAACTTTTGTCACTTACTTTATGAGACGTTTTATGCTTCCGCTGTAGTTGTTAACACTTTTAAGCTTAATGAATGGTTTACGTATCTTTACATTTAGTTGTCATTTATTGTGACCGTTGACTTGGATCTTGGTGTGTCATGCGCCTCGCGGTAAAACCCCGCACGTGGAATTTGAGGGTGTGACATTTGGTTAAAAACCCCTCTTTTTTAAGAAAAAAAAATGCTCATTTTCCATGTTATTTTGTTATTCATTACAATTTTTTGGTATCTATTTTGTAATTTGTTGATGTGAATACATGCCATATTACTTACGATGTCCTTGCCATTAAGGTTGTCATTGTTACCCGTTGTCATTATTATCAATTTCACCATACTACTAATGGTAGTTTAGATGCTGAGCAATTTTTGGCTCAGCTGTATTTTGTTTCTTGTTTTCTTTGATTTATGTGACGGGTATCACGGGATGTGTGAATAGAGTAAATCTACAAGTTAGAATGTTAAAGACGATGTGACTAATAGACTTAACGACTGTAATTAATATGTAATTAGGTGTTTTTAAAAACAACATAGTTGATTATTTATGAAATTACGCTTTTGTTCTAGTTTTCTATAATTATGACACACCAACCCAATGCCAAGAATTCGTGCTGCAACGCACGGTTACCACCACCTAGTTTGGTATAATTAGTGGTTTTGTTATTCATGGTTATCCCAAGCATTCAGCGCGGTCGTGCTTTTCTTTTTATACACGATATACGTTTACAAGATTTTGGACAAAGCAGATTGTAAATTGGAGCAAGCAGTTAGTAAAAATAGAGACTTAAAATGACTAAGAGGGTGTTTGGGATTGCGTTTTGTATCTGATTTTTAGATTATTGCATTTTGAAAACGCAGATAATCAGTTTTTAGTGTTTGGATTGCAGATAATAAGTTTTTTAGGCTATCAAAACGCAATAATCTATTTTGAATAATCAATCCCAAACACCCCCTAATATCTGCGTCTTAATAAATGTAACAAACAACCTAGTTTAGTTTAGTGTCTCAAAATTTGGAATATGTTATGAAACTATATATATTTATATAAGATATATTTCTTGATAATTCAAATGAAATGAGTTTAATTTACTTAATGTGTCATAGTTTTGTTTGGTTTTTACATAGTACTAGTGGGTAACTCACGCGTTGCGGTGGAGTCGACAATACGCAATAGGAACATGATATACATCAGACACAAGTATTTTGCATGCATTTTAACCGAGTCTCTTTTCGCCTTTCGATGAGATAGCATGTCATTCTTCACTCGCAATATTGCTAATGCAAAAAGAAGATCACCAAAGTGCACTTCAAATGCATTGCTAAAGGAGTTAGATTATATGATTGTAAACAAACACATAATATTGCCATGAATAATATTTCTTTTTGGAGTATTAAAAATATACATTTGGGTAAAAATATGTATACGTTATGAGGAATTTGAGCGAGTTATTTCCTTTTGAACCCATTTGGGTAAAACTGTAAAATACTACTTGTAAATGTAACCATTAAATATAACAGTGTCAATAAATCAAATTAAAAAATATACAACATTCAAAACTCAAAACTCAAAGCATGTAGGTAGGTTTCACTGTTTTAGCCCTACACTATCAAAAGGATAAAAAAAATATGTTGCTTTCTGTTTAACTACCTAAAAATTGAGGGATCTTATTGACGATGAGAGAATCAAAAGCATCAACATCGTTAATACTTTGCTTGTTTTGTTTGCCATCATTTGGAGTCATGTTTCAAGTGCTAGAACAACAACTCATACTATCATATTTAAATCGTAGGGTCATGAATAAAAGCAAGTTTATTGTAGTGAAAGAAGATGTGAACCCAACCGGACTTTTGTATAGTAACCTATAAATTCCGTGTGCTTCTCATTAATATACATATAATTGATCCTAAAACATGTACATACAATAATTATTAACTAAGCATTTTTCAAGTAGGTTGGGAGTATAAACAAGGGTGTATCACAAAGGTAGATACAAAAATAATGAAGGATAACTTGATTGTGACAGTTTGATAATTTAATGAAATAAAGTTACCCCATAGGAAGATGTAATAATTCAATATAGATACAAAAATAATGAAGGATAACTTGATTATGAATTTTTGATAATTTAATGAAATAAAGTTACCCCACGGGCATTTAGGGAAGAAAAATGGTAAAATTTAAGAAATTGTAAAAAAAACCCTTGGTATACCATCTTAACTTTTGACAATTTACACATATTTGCTCATGCCTCCTCCTTTATAATGTAGTACTAGTGGGTTTACCCGCACATTACAGCGGGATTCACAAATGAATTGCAATACAACATTATGATACTTAGGTTTTTTGCAGCAAGTTATGCAAAAGGAATAGAAATGTGCACACTACGTTTTAACAAGTATTCGTAGAAAGAAAAGAAAAGAAAAGAAATGTGCACCACCACTTACAACTGATTGCATTTCACAACAAAAACCATGTACTTATTATTGAACAAATCTTAATAAACTAAAGGTATGTTACTGTAATAGACCAATATGAACATAAACATCACTCTTGTGTAAGTTGTCTGGTCATTGCATATCTACATAACCGTGTCATTGAAGACACCTTACTAAATGATAAAGTTCATTTACATGACAAAAGCACGTAGTAATAATATGATATTGTATACACTATCATATGAAGGTCACTGTCCATTTAGAAATTAAAAGTTGTGATTTGTAAGTTTGTAATAGACTTGCCCAACCTGACCCAGCAGCTAAAAAATTGCCCAATGTACCTAGTGAGTCGAACCATCCTGTCCACTTTGCCACTGGGTAGACGCATATATATGAAAAGGGTTTATAATATAAGTTTAGCTGAAATAAGATTATTCATTGTGGTAACATAAATTATTATTTTTCATTGCCATTATATGAAATTTGTTCAAAAATATTGTTATCCCGTGTGTTTATTTAGTTTGGGCGAGTTCTATTTTCATATAAAAGTTGATTATCTTCTAGGTGCGTTTAGGGAAGAAAAGTGGTAAAATTTAGAAAATTGTAAAGAAACTCTTGGTATGTCATCTTAACTTTGGACAATTTGAACATATTTGCCCATGTCTCCTATAATGTATATAATAATGTAGTATAGATAGATAGATATCAATTATAGATACAACGGTTGAATGAGGAAATACGACAAGAGAGAAAGAAAAGAAAGGCTAGAAAAAAAATGTAAGAGTAGAGAAACTAAAAATGATGGAGATTGTTTTCGGCGATTTCAATGCGGTTCGTGAGCCTAGCGAAAGAAAAAATTCCCGCTTTGATCCTGTTTGTGCTCGAGATTTCAATGAGTTTATAGATACGATGGGGCTTCGTGAATATTGTCTAAAAGGTATGAATTTCATGTATTTGGTAAATAGACGGGGTGTTTGTAAAATGAGTCGAATTGTCAGGGTCTTTGTTTGCGATGCCATTTTTAATAAGTGGCCTGGTGCGTGTGTTAGAGCTCTTAAACGAGAGCATTCTGACCACGCACCATTATGTTTGTCCTTGGTTGATAAGAACTTTGGCCCCCAAGCCTTTTCGTTGGTTTAGCTATTGGTTGGACCGGCCGGGTTGTGAGGAGTTGATTTTATCCTGTTTTGTGGGCTGGAATAATAGTGGCCCGGCTGATTTGAATCTTATGAAAAAGCTTGGTTTCCTTCGCTGCAAACTCAAAAAGTGGATAAATGATCTAAAAAACAAAGAAAACGAAGACATGAATCGTCTTTTGTTGGAAAAGGAAAATATGGAACAACTTATGGAACACAAAGAGTTGGATGAAGCAGAATTATGGGTTTGGGCAGAGTGTAAGAAGAGCCTTCAAGAGATTGATTTTTTTAAACAACGGGATATGCGACAAAAGTCTCGGGTAAAATGGGCCTCTCTTGGTGATGAGAACATGAGTTTTTTCCACAGTCTTGTGAATGGTCGTAAAGCGACAAATACTATACCGGGGCTGGATATAAAAGGTGAATGGGTGTCGAAACCGTCTTTAGTAAAGAAGGAAGTGTTACGCTTCTTCCGTGAGCATTTCAAAGAAGAAGTTCGTAATCGGCCGAGTATTGTTTGTGAGGGCTTGTCACGCCTAAATGATCAGCAAAGTGTGGAGTTAACTGTCGGTTTTTCAAAGCAAGAGATAAAAGACGCGGTCTTTGGTTGCGGCTCTGACAAAGCACCAGGCCCGGACGGCTTCAATTTTCTGTTTATAAAGAGGTTTTGGGATGTTTTGGAAGGTGACTTTTATCGGATTATGTCCAAGTTCCATGAAACAGGTCGGATTAACCCGGGTTGTAGCTCCGCTTTTATTACTTTGATCCCAAAGGTTAATACGCCTATGGGACTCAAAGACTACAGACCCATTACCTTGATTGGGGTGATTAGCAAGGTTATTTCTAAAATCCTTGCTAACCGCCTTAAAAAGGTTTTGGGTATGTTGATTTCGGAGACCCAATCGGCTTTCTTATCGGATCGCTTTATTCTCGACGGGCCTTTGGTCGTTAATGAAGTCTTGGAATGGTTAAAAAGGAAGAAGAAAAAAGCTTTTTTATTAAAGATTGATTTTGAAAAGGCGTATGACAATGTCAATTGGCGCTTTTTATTATCTATTCTTTCTCAAATGGGCTTTCCCGAGATTTGGTGTAGTTGGATAAAAGGTATTTTGGAGTCATCTTACGCTTCAGTGTTGGTAAACGGTTCTCCTACCTTTCAGTTTAGAAGTGAGAAAGGCTTGCGTCAAGGTGATCCCATATCGCCTTTCTTATTTCTTATAGTTATGGAGTGTCTGTCATGGTTGTTGAACAAGGCTAAAGATATGGGTATCCTCAAAGGTATTAATTTCCGGATTGACAATACGGATCTTAATCATCTCTTCTTTGCGGACGATGCGCTTATTATGGGGGAATGGTCTCGTGAGAATCTTCAAAACACGGCGCGTATTCTTCGTATTTTCTACTTATGCTCCAGCCTTCGAATCAACATCCATAAATCAAACCTTTTTGGGGTTGGTACGCAAGATGGTGAAGTGGATAGCATGTTAGAAGTTTTGGGGTGTAGAAAAGGGTTTTTTCCTTTCGTGTACTTGGGGATTAAAGTGGGTGCTAAAATGACGCGTATTAATAGTTGGGACATGGTTTTGAATACCATGAAGAAGCGCCTATCTAGTTGGAAAGCGAAGCATCTTTCAATTGGTGGTCGGCTTGTTCTTATTAAAGCCGTGTTAGAAAATCTCCCTATTTATTATCTTTCCCTCTATAAAGCTCCAAAGGCGGTTATAGATAGTATGGAGAAAATTATGAGACGGTTTTTATGGGCGGGTGGTAGTGATGAGAATAAGATTAATTGGATTGCTTGGGATGTTATTACTACGCCTAAAACGGAGGGGGGTCTTGGTGTTGCCAAATTGGAAGACATTAATGACGCGCTTCTACTAAAATGGGCGTGGCGTTTTAAAACTGGGGGTAATGGGTTATGGAAAAAAGTGGTCATTGGTTGTCACGGTTTGAGTAAGAAATGGTCACTCCTTCCGTGTACGACTTCGGCTAGTGGTTGTTGGAAGCAAATTGTAAAGATTGGAGAAAAGAAAATTTGGTCCGGAAAAACGCTTGGAAGCTACTTTGAAGGTGTAGTGGGAGACGGATCTATCATTAGTTTCTGGATGGATTCATGGCTAAAAGAAGAACCGCTGCGGCTAATTTATCCTCACTTATTCAGGCTCGAAACCGATAAATGGGCTGTTGTTGCAGATCGGGTTCGAGTTGTGAATGATGTAAAGACCTTGCAATGGAATTGGCGTCAGGATCCCTCTAATGCCGTTGAATTAAATGAGCTTTTCAGTTTGTTGGAGGATATCTACGATTTTACGTGGAAGGGGGGGCTGACAAATGGAGTTGGAAAGCGAATGGGTCCCTGTGCTTCACTGTTAGCAGCGTTCGAAGATTACTATCCAGCTTCCCAAGACCGCCTGTGGATCAAAAGATGGAATGGAAGTGCTGGACACCACTCAAGTGTAAGATTATGGTGTGGAGAGCTATCCGCAATCGTTTGCCGACTAAAGTCGAGTTAAATAAATGCGGGGTTAACCTTCAAACTGATCTGTGTGAATTTTGTGATTCGGTTGCTGAAACGGCTACACATATGTTCACTGGATGCTTGTTAGTTGCGGAGATTTGGAGCCGAGTGGAGCATTGGTGCCGTTTGAACCCATCTATTGTTTTCGATGTGGTGGACCTGTTGAAGATTACAAAGCAACAAACGCTATCCAAGCAAGCCAGGAACAGGTTGCGAGGTATCATCTTTACAACGTTATGGACCATTTGGAACGAACGTAATGATCGCATCTTTCAAAAGAAAAGACGTCGAGCCGTGGAAGTAGTCGAGAGCATCAAAATGACTTCGTATTTTTGGTGTAAAAATAGAACTAAAATGAAAGTTGTAGATTGGAATGCATGGTGTAAATACCCGCTTGATGTGATGTGATCGTTTTTTGCCCGGACGTCCTCTCTTCGAGGACTTCCGGTTGCGCTTTTTGAATAAAATCTACCTTTCAAAAAAAAATGATGGAGCAAATCGAGGAAAACATGATTGCAAACGCAAAATTGAAAGAGCAAGTTCAAATCCTTTTGAAGAACATATAAAAAATAGCTTTAACTAGTTAGGCATGTGATTTGTTTTGTTGGTAAAGATATCATACCTATGTTTGGTATTTCTTATCCTAATTATGTTTAGCTATTTTTGTTAGATTTACTTTTTTTTTTTTTTGAAGAGAAACTTTCATTAAAACACCAAACGACTAGCTATCCCCAAGGCGGAGATAACAAGCGAAAGCCACAAAAGTCTATAAAATTACATCAAATCGAAATTAGACCAAGTAACCCAATCCACACTACCACCTTTGAATCTATGTTTATACCAAAGAAACGCCAATGTCTTGATATCGGCCACTATCTTTACCGCGTTGGAGGTCACGTTTGAAAATACCTTTTCGTTTCTCGCCTTCCATAGAACCCAACAAGCAACGATGATAACACCTTTGAGGACTTCCTTCTTGATACCCGTCACGCCACAACACTCGTGAATCATAAACAAGTCTTTAACGTGAAACGCAAAAATCATCGGAATACGGCACCAATTAGAAATACCATACCACACCCCTGCCGCTAACCCGCAACCCGTATAAAGATGTTCCGCAGATTCTTCTTCAACATTGCACCATTCACACAACAGATTAACCACATAAATGTTTCTTCGAATCAAAGCCGTCTTAGTTGGAATACGATCCAAGAAAAGCCGCCACATGAATATATTACATTTGAGAGGAACCCACTTGCTCCATTTGAACCCGTACCTGTCCGCACTAGTCGCCTCACCTTTTAGCCATTTTTTAACCTCCGCGACGGAAAAATCCTTCTGTCGACCATTGAACCAGATCCAATTGTCCTTCACGTCTGACAAAGTGGTCGACATCAATAAATCTTCTATCGCCCTACTTTCTTGAACCTCCTCAACACTAGTAATGGTCCTCTTCCAATCCCAACTAAACACACGAGAAGACCCATTGATTCTCAGCCGGTCGCTAACATGAACCAATTTCTCTTTTTCCAGAACATACAAACAAGGAAACTTAGAGCTAAATGGGTCATCGCCTAGCCACGTATCAACCCAGAACCGTATGTCTTTCCCATCGCCTAACTGACCACGAATGGCGCTACCAATCCCTTGACCCTCTACTTTTAAATTAAAACAAACCGTGGCACAATTCTTCCACACACTCTTATAAGCGTTATTCACTGGAATCAATCCCCACGACCTGCTAGACCCATGGATAGCTAACACCACTTTTCGCCACAAAAGATGTTTCTCATGAAGATACCTCCACATCCACTTAACAATCAACGCTTTATTGTTCAATTCTAGTTTAACAATTCCCAACCCCCCCCCCCCCTCCTCAATGGGCTTTGTAACCGTGTCCCATGCAACCCAACTTAACTTCCTCACCTCGTCGGATCCTCCCCACAAGAACCTTCTCATTAATCCTTCTAAATCATCCAAAACTTTCTTCGGGGCCTTGAATAAAGAAAAATAATATGTTGGAAGGCTATTAAGAACGGACTTTATCAAAGTAACCCTACCGCCAATCGAAAGAGTATTTGCCTTCCATTTTGACAAACGGCTTCGAAACGTGGACATCACTGGATCCCAATTCGTTATCCATTCATATTCGCTCCTACCTTTATTCCCAAATAGGTAAAAGGAAGGAAACCCCCTTTGCACCCAAGAGAAGCCGCCCTACCGGTCAATTCTTCATTATCAATACCAATACCATACAAAACTGACTTATGTAGATTAATCTTCAACCCCGAACATAGGTAGAATATTCTCAAAATGCGCCTCATATTATCAAAGTTAAAAGAAGACCACTCCCCCATCAGCATAGCAGCATCCGCAATAATAAATGGTCCAAAACTGGACCCCCATTCGGTAAGTGAACCCCATCGAAAGCACCCATACCAGAAGCTCTACTCATTAAACATGAAAAGGCTTCCATGAGAATAATAAATAAAAAAGGCGATATCGGATCACCTTGCCTAATTCCTTTCTTGCAACCGAATTCAAACGTGGGAGAACCGTTAACCAAAATCGCCGACCTAGCCGACTCCAAAATCCCTTTTATCCAAACACGCCACTTCAAAGGAAAATTCATTTGTTCCATCACTGACAAGAGAAAATCCCAATTAACGTTATCATAGGCTTTATCGAAGTCAATTTTAAACAGAAACAACTTCTTATCCCGATTCTTAGCCCACGAAATCACCTCATTCACCATTAATGGCCCGTCAAGAATGTACCTCCCACTCAAAAACGCCGACTGAGTTTCCGATACAATGTTACCCATAACCAACTTCAATCTATTAGCCAAGACTTTAGACACCACTTTGCTAATAATACCGATCAAATTAATAGGTCTGAAGTCTGCTAAGTCAATCGGATCACCTTTCTTTGGAATAAGTGTAATGAATGACGAAGCTACCCCCGGGCTAAAGCCTCCCACTTCGTGAAAATACGTCATCAAATCCAAGAAATCATTTTGGAGCACATCCCAAAAAAATCTAATAAAACGGAAGTTAAACCCGTCCGGTCCCGGCGCTTTGTCAGCCCCACACTCAAAAACCGCGTCTTTAACCTCCTGCATAGTGAAGTTTGAGATCAATGAATCGGCCTCCATGCTACTCAACCGTTTCACCCCATGACACACAAGAGTCGGTCTTTCCACCATTTTTTCTTCAAACTTTGATCTAAAAAATCGAAGCACCGCTCTCTTGACAATTTCCGGTTTCGTTTCCCAAACCCCATTAACCATCAACCCCGAAATGTAATTAGCCGCTTTTCTTTTATTAATGCAAGCGTGGAAAAAACGAGTATTACCATCCCCATGAGACCATCCCCATGAGACGCCCAATTATTCCTAGCTTTCTGTTTCAAATCTCTATGACGATACCACTCCAACTCCTTTAACCGTTTCTTTATCTCTTCGTAGCTCCAGACCTCCTCTTCCTCTAATTGGCGCTCCTCCATATCCACTTCCAACTTAGCCAATTCCTTTTCCAAAATGATTTTTTCACCATGCTCTTTCACTGTACATTTCTTATCCCATTCTACAATCGAAGAACGAAGCTTCCTAAACTTTGAAAGTAGTCGAGAATCAGGAACCCCATCCACTTCCATATTACTTAACGTTTCCTTAATGAGAGAACAAAATTCTTGGCGCCCAAGCCATGCGTTAAAAAACCGGAATGGCTTAGGACCAAAACTTCTAGACTTAATCTTCAAGACAATCGGACTATGATCGGACCATTTCCTATCCAACGCCACATACTCGGCTAACGGCCATGCAGAAAAGAACTCCCAGTTAACCAAAATTCTATCTATTCGGCTCAATTTATCTCCCGCCATAAACGTAAACCTTCTACCTTTCAGCGAATACTCGTGTAGATTTGCATCTTCAATAAAGCTGTTGAATTGTTGCGCTTCTAGAATGCTAAACACCGAGTTTCTTCTTTCGTCATCTTGTCTAACCGTATTAAAATCGCCCGCAACAATAGTAAGCCCATCGCAATCACAAATCCTCCCACTTAAATCAGCCCAAAGGACCCTCTTTGCCACCGCTGTATGAGGCGCATACACATTAAACATGTTATGCACTGAACCACTACCTTTCACGGAACCGGAAACCTTCAAGACTCTATCACCTTTAAAAACAATGTCTGCCTTAAAGACTTTAGAGTCCCATAAAGATAATAAACCCCCAGATCGGCCTGTAGACGGAACCCAATCGTAAGCAAAATCACCTCTACCCCAAAAACTAGCAATATCTACACCTTCTAACGATACCATTTGAGTTTCTTGCAACATTAAAAAATGAACCTCATTATTGACTCGAAGACTTCGAACCCAATCAGCCTTACTAGAACTCCCCAACCCACGTATATTCAAGGACAACATATTCATTAGTAACCTGTTTGAAAACGTTCTTCACTTATCGCCTCTTGAACCTTTGGAACAAAATTACCCAAGTTTGTTGCCCCTAAGACCTTACCCAACTTCACTGTCGCATCCGCTTCAACTTGAATATCTATCTTCTTCCTTGTCACTTGTTTCACCCGTATCAATCTCCTGTGAACCCGTATCCACGTTGTCAGTATGGTCCCCCGAAACTGCCGAGTTAGCATTCAAGTCCGGAGTGCAAAACTCTTGTTCCTCCTCCCTTCCAACGTTGCCATTTTGTTCCGTATACGATCCAACAATGCCAATAAATCTATCCAAGTCGAATATATCATTCTCATCCCTCTGACGTTTTTTCGGTCTCTCTTGCGAATTACTAGCCTCACCTCTGTTCTTAAACAACGACCGTCTTCTAAACTTCTTCCGAGAACCTTGTCCCAAATCTTTTCTCCCACTCTCCTCTTCATTAACCCCTTTCGGACTTCCCTTATCAACATGCTCATTATCAATCCCCACTGTATTGTTCTCCCTAATCTCTCCCACTTCAACTTCAATATTCTGTTCAACAACATCATGTCCCCCCAAGTCCTGAATATCCATGCTTTCATTCACACTCTCCTCATCCGTCTCCTCCCATGGTTCCACACAATCCGGATTCCATTCCCCTATGTCTTCATCAACCCATAAATGAAAGATGTTCCCCCTCCATGAAATATCCACTCTATCGGTAATCCGCCCCCGAACATTAGTCAACACCCCTACGTACATAAATGAAAAGTTATTATCATCATCCGCTACCTTGGGCGACTTGATGACTTTACCATACCGACTTCCTACCATATCGAACACCTGCTCCATTGCCAACTGTACTGGAACCCCGTGTATTTGCAACCATGCGATTCTCTCCTCCGCAACCCTTTGATTACCGTCCCACTTCTCTAAAGAAATAAAGATAGACGACCAGATTGCCTTATCCAAAATAAACTTATCACAATCCTTCACCTCATTGAAGATCAACAATACCGTAAGGCCTACTACATATTTAATATTAACATCCTTCCACCCTTGATTCCTTAACCACTTACGAAGGTCCATTAAACTTTGAAAGCTATTAAGTTTACCCACAATTGCCACATTCTGCCACTGTGAGAATCCCAACACATTATCCTCAACCTGTAAGACATCAACCTTATTTCTATTCAACAAAGAATCTAAGAACGTTCTTCCCGTTCCCCCATAACCATCCGAACCATTATCTCCATTCTTCTCCTGACTAAAGCTCCCCTCACTATGGTTTGCATGGGAATAGTTCTCCTTACCTTTCCTGTTAGTATCATCGATTACATTATTAACACCAACCTTCTCCCCATCCACAAAACGAGCCGGTGAAACAAACAGCTTATACGAACCCATCCATACGTCTGCCATCTCCATCGCTAACCGCTTAACATCCAAAACACCACTGAATGAAATAAACCCAAACCTTTAGTTAATGGATTGGTACAACATTATGAATTTATAGAACTATTTGATTTTTTTTTATTATAATTTTTTTTTTCTGATTACTATTTTTTATTAAAGTTATTAAAACAAAATACGAAATTTACATCACAATAGAAGGTAGATAGGCAACAAGCTGCGCCGCCACCCTTTTTTTATTGTATTGAAATTTATAAATAGTGGAAAATCCAAAAAATAATTGTTTAACTCTACATATATTTTTTTTGCAACCGAAGAAACAATGGTCACAAATTCGACCGCAGGTTTAAACACTGAACTAAGATTCGGTTGCTAAATTGGTCAAAAGAACCAGGTCGCAAAGCCGGTAATGGGTTCCATATCGCAATTTCAGTGCTACATGTTCCGTTGCAAATTTGTCGCAAAAAGGTTTCATCACAAATAATTGCGGTCGCAATTGTTGTCGCTAATGGTTTGGTCCACAAAACGGTCGCAAGAAAATTAGGTCACAATCTCGGTCTCTAAAGGTCCGGTCGCAAAATGAGTCCCAAAAATGATTCTGTCTCAAATTCGTCGCTCCCACACAAAAGTAATTACCTACCGAGGTATAACCGACCACCGCATTTGCGACAGTTTTGATAGTCGCAAATGGTTTTCTAATTTAATGGTGAAAATTATATTTCCCAAAAGCTCATGATAACTAAAAATGCTAGGCATGCTGTCTCAGTATTTCGTTCAAATACAGGGAATTAGCAGTGAAATAATCAAAACTTGTGTACCAAATAAAAAAGCTAATAATTTTCGGATAAGAGAAAAGTAATGTAAATTTAGAAACTCAGAAGAAAAAAATAAGCTTTTTTTTTTTTTTTAACTTCAGAAAAAAAAAAAGAAATAAGAAAAACATTCCATTTGGTTTAAACATAGGAGTAGAATGCAATTCATAGATTGGAATGATTGGTGTAAGTATCCGTTGAACGTGTTGTAATATCGTTTGTTGGCGTGTCGGTCCTTACTTTAAGGACCGGTCGTGGCCGTTTTTAATTGAAGTTTACCTTTAAAAAAAAAATAAAAGAAAAACATTCCATTTGAAACAACAACCACTAATGAGTGAAATTATTATTTTTTAATTAATGCAGGACAGTGGAGTGGAAGGAAGTTTCACTAAAAAATTATATGTTAATTAGTGTGTATTGAAGAACACAATTAAGCTATCAATAATTGTTTTCCATGAGTGGGCACGCGTAAATATTATATTAAATATATAGATATATGGGTGTCTTTTAATCATTTTTCGGTGGATTCTCTGCTAACCATGATGCTTCCTATGGCAAAGCCACACCTATATATATATATATAAACCATCACTTGAACATAACTCCATCACATCAATTCCTCTCTCTCTCTCTCTTATCTTTCTCACACACATACACACTATCTAGATCCGTTTGAGAAGAATAATGGGCCATTCTAGCTACAAATCTTGCATAGTTGCTCTAGCAGTTTCATGTCTGATTGTAGCTGCGTCTGCAGGAAGTTTTTACGACGAGATGGACATCACTTTTGGAGGCGAACGTGCCAAAATTTCCAATGGCGGTCAGGATCTCTCACTTTCACTTGATCAGTACTCCGGGTCGGGTTTCCAGTCCAAGCACGAGTACCTCTTTGGAAGATTCGACATGCAACTGAAACTTGTACCTGGAAACTCTGCTGGCACTGTCACCACCTTCTATGTGAGTAATAATAATAAATTCAAATTTTGTAGATAATAGACATGTACTGAACTACATTTATTTTACTACAGTTTCTTGATTGATAACATACCAGTGAGGGTGTTTAACAACCATGAAGCTACCGGAGTTCCCTTCCCCAAGAGCCAACCGATGAGGGTGTACGCCAGCCTCTGGAATGCGGGCGTGTGAAAACTGATTGGACAAACGCACCTTTCACCGCTTATTACAGGAAATTCAATGCCAATGCCGATAAAGTTGGTCCTAACTCAAGGTCCACAAGCTCTGTAAGTGACAACCAGGCATGGAGAACGCAAGCAGTTGATGCAGCTGGCCGAAACAGGATTAGGTGGGTGCAGAATAAGCACATGATCTACAACTACTGCACCGCTTTACTAATGGGCTTCCATCTGAATGCAAACGCTCTAGATTCCTTTAAGCATGCTGCCTGCCTGGGATGCAATTCATCATCACCTTGTAGTAAATCTTTCCAATCTTAAAAATTCTTTATTCTTTCATATTCATATTGTATTTAATACAAACGGTGATACAAAAAAATAAATAAATAAATAAATAATTACGCTTATAGTTGGTTTCATATCATGAAATGTATGTTACCATAGAATAAACCATCACTACGAAATCGACGGATTAAGTCGATAACTATCAACAGATTTCCAACGGAAAACCGAAAAAACAAAATCAAAATATTTTAAAACTATCACTGTATATTAAAATGTTGTAGGTGTATTTAGATTGATATAATAACATAATAAATAATAAGTAGATAGACAACGTGAAATAAAGTAAAACAGGGCCATCATGGTACATCTAAAGTAGAACATCATAAACTACCACAAAACAAGACTCCACAAGTTGCATCAAATAAATCTTCCAAGATTAATTGGTCGCACTTAATCCTACCATTGATGCCCTCGCTAAAGCCAATCATCGAGATCATGTACCTAAAATGCATGCTCAAAAGCTTCAACTAAAGCTTGGTTAGCTCAAAGATTTTAGGAAACGAAAGTATTTGATTATATGTTAAATAAGTCCATGACCAATCTTGCACTCATTACCCAAATCTCAACCCTTAGGTTATGTCTTGCCAAAACATAAGTAAACACACACACAAATAATACGTCGCAATGACTCCACAAGTCTTAGGGGTGTTTTACCATACCCAGGGCACTATGCTTGGGATTTCTCAAATAGTACTACCCATATGATTTGTCAGTGGGCTAATGGTTGGGTCTATCTTTAGGTTAGTTAAAAGTACCAAAGCTTTGTTAAGTCCAAAAGGTTTAGGTATGCACAATTGTAACACTTGAAACCAAATGATGAGGATAAAAATAAGTTATTAGTCTGGCTAATAATTTCATACTTAGTAAAAATATGAAAAATACCTTAATTTATTCAAAGTTTGGGTTTTGGGCAGTTTTAGTCCCTTGAGTTTGAAAATAAGTCAAAAATTGTCCAAAGTTTGGGTTTATCGGAAAAATTAGCAACACTGCATAAAACTGATTTTGGTCAGGTTCTAAAGTTTCATTGTATAAGGTTTTGATCTCCAAGATACATAAGTTTAAATTTTATCACTTTTTCTATTTTTGACGTTAGTTTAGTAAAAAAAATAATGATTTTTATAGAAAAATATAGTAAAATATAAACTAAAACGTAAATGGCAGTCGTATCAATCAAACCGAACTTTTTAGTCACTCAAACAAACCAACGAAACAAAACATCCTCTACACATAAAAAACAAAACATATGGGAGGAAAACTAGACTTTTTTTTTTGTTAATTATCTATGAATACTTATAATTGGCATTTTTATGTAAATTCGGGTTAATCAACTTAACCCGATTAACATTCTTTTAACCAAATTATCAAACCAAATACTACTTTCTGATTCTGAGTTCCATCTTGGTCAGGTTAATGGGATAACACCATAATTATTTTATTTGGATCGGTTTTCGGGTTTCAGTTAAAAACCCACCTTTTTCATATAAATGCACATTTTCGTGTTATTTCATTTAAACATTGGTTATGGCTATTTTGCATTTCTTATGAGGATGAGATACAAGCCATAATGCTTCCATTGTCCTTGCCACTAATCTTGTCATTGTTACCCTTTACCATTATCATCGATTTCATCGTACTACTATTGTCCTTTACGTTACTGACTAATTTTTGGCGTAACCGTATTTTCCTTTCTTGTTTTATAATGTTAAAAATGAAGTGACTAATAGACTTAGATCAACACCTTAATAAATATGTTATTAGATATTATATTTTTTTTTCACGGAAATAACATGGAAATGAGCATTTTAAAAAACATGGGGTTTTTAAATACGAGTGTCATACCATATCACGACTTTAATAAGAGATATCACGGATTAGCGCGTCACAACGCGCGTGAGTGTTTAAGCTAGTTAACCTTATACATGACCCGAACAAACCAACTAATGGCCCTTCTACACCAAATTAAACGTAAAATAAATTTAGATAAAATTTATTCAGGGGCTCGCTCTACAACTGAGCTAATAGTCTGTTGTGCAAGCCCCTGATATTATGTCAAAGCGAGAAAAAAACCCATCCCTCTCTTTCCTTTTTTCGGCCCCATGTCACCACACAGGCGGCATGGGGATGCAAAAGGGGGGATATTGGATCTAGATTGCATATCACCTCAATCGCCCTACCTATCCTCCTGAGGAGAGGTTTGGTTCAAAACCACGATGCGAACAGGATTACGCCATGCTAATGTGCCTTGGATGATCCACATCTCAGGGTTAGGCACAGATGAGCACATTGGACTATCCATGTGGTTGAGTGCCCTCGAGCACAATGACACAATTATCCGGGACGCTCTCTAATACTGGCCTAATAGCCTGTTGTGCTAACCCCCCCCCCCCCCCCCCTCGAGGGCCCACTATGCCAAAAGAGAGAGAAACCCTATACTTTTCTTTCCTTTTTTTCGGTCCCATGTCACCACATATTTGGCATGGGGACGTAAAAAGGAGGATCATATCAACTTGTTCTGACCTGAAATAATATGCTCATGAGCTTGGTCTTACTTAATCTATCGAGAAACAAAAGAAGATTTTCATCTTCAAGTTTAACTCAGACGTAGCTCCCTTCTTTTTAGGTATGAAGCAGTGTCAAACCAAAATACCCAACAAGCATTAGCTCTCCCTAAAAGGAAGTGATGATCAAATCGCACCTTCCAGTACGACTACCTTGTTACGACTTCACTCATTCACTAGCCATGCCTTCGATGTCCCCCTCCTTGCGATTAAGGTAATGACTTCAGGCATAGCAAGCTCCCATAGTGTGATGGGCAGGGTGTACAAGGCCTAGGAACAATTGTGATACATCATACAGGGATTTTACCACAAATTCAATGATTTTATATGATTTATTATATTACTACCCATTTTCCTTTTTATTTGTACATATAGGGGGAGAATGGAATTTGTTTTTTTTTTTTTTTTATCAAACACTTAAAAGGGTCTATCGGAGCATTATCCAAGAGGATAGATGCTCTAATTTATAACATACCTATACTATTACACATATATAGGTACACAATACACGTGAAGATGCTCGTTGTAATCATCCATTATCAAATTTCATAATTCCTTACCCCAAAACCATAAAACTAAACGATCTTATTAAAAAAAACACACACACACAAGTAACTAACATTTTTAGAAAACATCTCTTATTATGGATTTAACAGATTCTTGATTGTTTAACATCTTCACACCTCAAGAAATGGATAATCAGTGTATCCAACAACCGGATCTTGAATATAGAACGTAGCTCTATTATACTTATTCAAATCAGCATCAAGCTCAAACCGCCTAGGCAAGTCCGGGTTCGCCAAAAACAGCCGTCCAAACGCAACCAAATCCGCGTTACCATCGGCCACCGCCTTGTCCCCATCATCTCTCTTATAACCACCAGCACTAATAAACGTACCCTTGAAAGCTTTCTTCATTGGAAGAGTGCTATATGGAGTTTCAGCTGTGTTCCCAGCTTGCACCATTAATCTAGGCTCAATTACATGAAGATATAGAATCCCATATTTGTTGAGTTGATTGGCCATGTGAAGGCCGAGGGCTTCCGGGTTAGAATCGCCACATTCCATGTAATCGGCGAATGTGGAGAGGCGTATGCCGACTTTGTGACCTCCTATCTCGTTGGCTACGGCTTCCACGATTTGTAGAGCTAGGCGGCATCGGTTTTCTAGAGTTCCACCGTACTCATCGGTTCTGTCGTTGACTTGATCTTTCAAGAATTGGTCGATGATGTATCCGTTTGCTCCGTGGATTTCGACTCCGTCAAATCCTGTAGAATTGTCAATGCATGCATGGGGTTATGTTTCTAGCTAAGCTATCTCAAACACTACTAAACAATTGAGTATTACTATTAGTGAAAGAAAATCATCAACTTAAAACTCCATCTTATAGTAATTAATTATCAACAAAAAAAGCTAAAAAATGTTGGAAATATGGTGAATGGATGATATTGAAATTATAATTTGATAAATTATAATTATTAATAAGACCTTAATGTGGTGAATTAAAGACTAAAACTCTTGAGTTTTATGTCTTTTAATTAGAGATTTTATGTCACTTAATTAGAGTCTTTATGTCTCAAATTAAGTCTCTAATGAAGAAGACTTTTCATACATCCATGTTCTTATATATAATGGAAGGCTTTATGCCTCATTTGTGTGCATATATAGGAGATACAAAGGTGTTGAACCTGAAAAACTAAAAACTCACACACAACAGAAACATATATTCTCTCGCATATGTTATCTATATAAGAGGCTGCATTCTTGTGTTCCAGTTTCTTTTCAGGCAAGTGGGATAGTTCGCAGTGCACCGCGCCGCACTGTTGAACCGGTGTACCCTGGGAACAGACGACGAATCTGTTTAAGGGAATTGTGTCAAACACAAGCCCGGTTCCTTTTTCTATTATGTTATAGTTTATTTCAGCAAGTACAAAGACTCGGAAACCATGCGAGCTTCATATACTAGAGGTGTAGCGGCTACTCCTATGTAAGTATTTTCTAACAAAAAAAAGTGTGGATCGGAATCCAATATATATATATATATATATATATATATATATTTTGTCGGATTTATTTAGTGACGGATGCCACTAATTCGAAAAGAAAGTTTCATCTGAAAATCACTAAAACATGATTTAGATGAAAATTTCAAGGGTAACGAGGAGAAGAATTTTTTTCCTCAAAGGTATTCGATACATAAAACAAAGAATATTTTTGTTTTTTTTTTTTTCACTAATATTCCACTTTGCTAACAAAATTAAGGGGTAGAGCGTGCAACCCATAACCTTCGCCCATGGTTACTGATGGATCCCGCCAAATTGTAAAACAAACAAATTACTTTTATTAAAAAAGAACAATTTTTGAAATGAAGGTGTATGTATACTGACCTGCGTCAATGGCGTTGCGTGCTGCTAGCCTAAAGTCGTTAATTAGAGCTGGGATTTCGTCGGTTCTTAGTCTACGAGGAGGAGACCAGTCGCCACCATCTAGGCCCGGTGTGACACCTTTGTTTGTTGAAGATATTGGAGCTTGGCCGTTTGGTTGAAAGCCTAATTTTATGATTACATATGAAAAAAAAAAGGTATAAACAAACAGATTAAGCTATAAACATGTTAAACTCGTATAAATAATAAATTGCTTTGACCATGAGTTTACTAAAGTAAGTTTGTAAAGTGAGTTTTTCACCAGCACCCCTATACTTTTATCAAATCACATTTGTGGTTCCTTTGATTTTGTTACCCTCAAAGTTTCACAAAATAACAATTTTAGGCCTTAGACTACTACTTCATATTACAGTTTTTACAAACTAATACCTCAAGTTCCTAACGTTCTAACTTTACCATTGTAGCATATACAATATACGTTAACATATTATTTTCTTCAATAATTTATGTTTGCAAATTTATTTTCTAAAGAAATAATTTATCATTAACCTCCTTGAGTTTCAAAAGTTTCTAGTTTATCCCTTTCGTTCCTTTATTTTAATACGTGTGTATTTTTATGTATATGTGGTAAATATTCGAGTTGATTTACATTTAAACGTAAACTTCTTTCTGCAAATAAGTCAGCTCAAATATAATACGTTTTATGATTTTGTGATACGTTAGTTTATAACTATATGGTATAAACTTGAATTACTTTATGTTTTGATTCAATCGCAATGCTTATATAGGTTACAGTGAGTTGAAACGAGTATGTTGAAATATATGTTCACATGGTAAATGTGGAGCATGACGCTTAAACTAATTTATTCGATGTTTACAAGGGGTATTACTAGCTATATATAAATACTAAATACGATTTAAAAGAAACGTCATTAGACACAACCTTTAATTTTTTTGTTAGGAGTGACGTCTGATATGAAATAATTGAAGAACACCTAAAAGACAATATGCATCAACAGTTTGGAACCATCAATCATTAAAGTCGCATCTTCCTTTTTCCACTTTTAATTACTTATAAGGCTTCTTTTTTAAAATATTTATATAATAATTTTAAGTCTCTACTTGCTAATAAAAAAACGCACAAAATACTATAATAATAATAGCGACATGGCAATAATAGCAGCCCTTTTCTTTTTTTATCCCAGGATACCCTTTGAGATATGTATATTTTACGATATATTAGTTAACACATTTGTGCGCCTCATATTTGCCATCAACGATAGGCAACCCAGCTGTTGTAATGTTAAGGCTGGTCTTTTTTATGGCCACACGAGAATAACACTCACTTAATGTTAGCTTTAATGTACACGAAACCCTCAACGCAACAGTAGCTCCCGCAGCGAAGCACGATCTTTAACATCCCCTCAACGCAATAGGAGCTCCCGCAGCGAAAATTGGTAGAAATAACTAGCCACAGTTATTTTAGAATAATTTGAACAAATTACAGTTACCTAATATTATCGCTAATAATGTTGTTTTTAATGTCCACCAAACCTATAACGACATGAGTGTCCTCCGCAGCGAAGCGCGGGTAACTAAAACACTAGTTCAACTTATTTCTAAAAGAGATATAACATATGATAACATACCATAGCTTGATACGCGACCAACGTGCCAAATCTGAGAAAAGAATATGCCACCCTTTTCATGCACAGCATTTACGATCGGCTTCCATGCCTCTACTTGCTCTTTTGTCCAAATCCCAGGTGTTTCAGGATATCTTCATATCATATTTGAAAACATCATTTGATCATCAATATTTGAAACCATTCATGCCACATTAATAACTACTAGACAACTTAGTTATTTCCTATACCAAAATCATGGGAAATGCATGCGTAGGAAACAACGATATTTTTCCAACTAAAATGTTTTTGCTGGAAAAACAATTCCCACCAAATTTTCCTAGCTACTCATTTCTTACAAAAATATATGGTTTCAACTTTTCCTAAGTCATGTTTTTTCTTACGCATTAATTTGCGACACAACATTTCCTACCCAACATGTTAATTAATATCAAACAGGCCTTAAATACTTACCCTTGAGCCGTCTCTGAGACCCCAGTTGCTTCAGTGATTAGAAGACCGCCTTTGGTTGCTCGTTGAGAGTAATACAAAATGGCGTGCGGCTGCGGCAGATTACCATACGATCTATTTCTCGTCAATGGTGCAAGCGCAACCCTGTAGTTTCACACACTAAACTATTAAAAACATAACTTGTAAGTAGTATTATTATGTATGTAAAAAGGTAATTTAAATATAAAATAAATGACCTATGCGAGAGATTGAAATTGCCCATCTTGTATGGAGTAAGAAGAGGAGTAGTACTAGTGGGTGCCATTGCGATTTGAATGTTGCTTTCATTATCTTTCATTGTCTCATTTATATACACCAAAAATCTCGTCGATCATTTACTATTTGGTGTGTGGTTGTTTGCTTAGCTACGTATGCAATTACGTCAAACTATGTGGTCAAGTCAAAGGAAAATGATTTTGGTGATGATAAAATAATATTTTATTCTCTTTTATGAGTAATATATATTCCTCATTATTGTGGTGTCATTATTGACTTATTGTGGTGTCATTAGGGTCGGGGTGTTCTTTTTTACGCAAATAATAATTACTATGAACATGGATACTACTTGACGGATGGTATATATTTAGAGTATTCAATGTTTGTCAAAACGTTTACTCAAACACTTGATCAAAAAAGAAAATATTTTAAGAACAACGATGGCATTTTGCTAGAAATTCTTGTCATGTGTGAGAAAAACAAAGAATTAGAATGGTGATGTATGCTTGTATCATAATGCATAAAATGATACTTGAAGACGAAGGAAAAGCAATATGCCAAAACTATTTTCCGGAATATGTTGTTCAAGGGACGCAAGCGACAATGGAGCAGAGAATACAAAACAGTATTATGTTGCATTCCAAGGATATACATAACGCGTTGAAGGCGGATTTGGTCGAGAAAGCATGGGCGATTCGCCAGATTAAAAAAACGAAGCCGAAGAAGAAGAAGAAGAAGGCCCCGAAGGAGAAGAAGAAGAAGACGACGACAACGAGCAGTAATTTGTATTTTTTTTTTTTAGTATTTGTAACTTTTTTTAATATTTCTATTTTTTTAGTATTTGTAATTTTTTATTTAATGAAATATTATTTGGTATTTAATATAATTATTTAAAAAAAAACAATAATTAAGCAGTGATTAGCCAATCATTTATAAAGCTTCATGGAGCCCCTTCCCACTACACTCATCTTTTCCCATAAAACCCCATGGAGCCCTTCTATTAATTTATAATATTTTATTCCCCATGAACCCCCCCCCCCCCCCCCCACCACCACCCACTACACATGCCCTTACGTGCATCTATAACAAGTAAGACTGTCTGTTGTGACCCGCGAGCGACTAACCGCGAGCCACAAATTAATCCACGTGGTTAGCTTGAACCACAACAGCCTTCAGCGAGAGCTGGCGCGAGCAAGTGAACATGACTATAGTCGCGTGGGCTAGCGAGAAAAATATGACCGTTGGCAACTACTAGCCGTTGGCCAACGGCTAGTGGGGCTATTTAAATAAAAAAAAAAAACTTTTTTTATTCACAAACAAACAATACAATATACACTCTTCAAGCTACAATTAAAAAATCAACCAATCTTTACAAAAAATGGATCCGTCACAATAGCAAGGATGCTACCAACCCGCTTTGAAATTCCTTTAAGAAGACGAGTATGATGTTGGTACAACCAACGAAATCGAAGTTAATCTTAGCCAAATGCCGCCACTTTCACCGGATTTCGTAATTCCCGAGTCACAATCACCAAAAAATGGATCCATCATAATAGTGGGCTGGCGGCTAGAGGTGGTGGTCAAGAAAGGTCGGTCGGCTGAAGTGGTGGTAGGGGTGGTGAACCGCCCGAGCAAGATATTCGACCAAGGCGTCAAGTGACGCCTTGGACCAAAGAGAAGAAAATAGCCCTTTTTCGGGCTTGGATTGAAGTATCGGAAGATCGAAAAGCCGGTATATATATATATATATATTGAAGAAACAATAAGTATCACGGTGATTATGACTAATTACCGTGTGGTTTATACCTATGTTACGTCAGGATTAATCCTTTACCCAAACCTCGTTGGTTAACCCGTAATGTGATTTAGTGAGTGTGGTGAGTATAAGTGAAGTGTGTGTGAACACGAGATGTAAGTGGTTCGGTCGGAAACGACCTACGTCCACTGTAACTGCCGGAATATTATTATGAGAAAGATGTTACAAAATGATAGGATTACAATGTCTATTTCTGAATGCCTTAACAAGAAGAAGTATGTCCCTATTTATAAGCATAGTCGTGGGCCGAAGGAAGAGGCCCATGAGACATGTCGCCCACTTGGGCCCAGTCAAGGCCCAAGTCCATGTTCTTCCTGGAAATGGCGGGAAACAGCCAAATACTATTGATGACGTCATGCTACAGTGTGGTCGTTGTTATAGGTGGACACGTGGCGGGTTTTGGATGGTGACCAGTGATGTTGTCCTTGCTGCAGTGGCTGGGGTTGTCATCGGCGTCTGATGTGACGTCTGACAGTTGGCAAGATATGTCTGTTGGTTACTGTGGATGGCAGCACAGGTACAGTAGAGCCGTTTGGTAGTTGTACTGTCTGCCACATGTCCTTCTCTTGTTCGCGTGTGCTCTGACACAAATCCTTGTGAATCTTCCTTTGTTATCTTCTGTACCTCATACTAAAAGTGTTAAGGGAAGATTCCGCGCGTGACCATACGCGCTTATCAGATGTAGCCTGCTGCTTATCAGTTGCCTTAGCGCGCCATGCTACTTGTTGTGTTGCTTGCGCGCAGGTGGATCCTTGCGCCATATCTTAGTGCGAGGATCTTGTTTGTGGGGATAGGGACGCCTCCTCTCGGATTAGGCTCCCTATCCCTTCAAGTCCCCCTAGTCTAGGGCTTCTCCTGCTCGTTGTTGAGAAGGTGGAGCGCTAGACTCAAAATATGTAGTCGCGGATGAGAGCTCATCTGCTCGTAGTTCTTGGAATTTATTTGACGTGCTTCGCCGTGGGATGTTGAAAGGCTGGGCGGGGAACGTCTTTTTCATTTTTACGTCAGAGTTACGCCGAGGGAGACGTGTTCCGCCGTACCTGCGTAGGAGTTGGGCGGGGAACGTCTTTTGTGATTTTACGTCAAATTGACGCTGGGAATGACGTGTTCCGCCATACCTGTGCAGGAGTTGGGCGGGGAACGTCTTTTGTGATTTTACGTCAAATTTGCGTTGTGGAATTGAATGCTTGCTGGTGGTTAATGCGGGCCTGAAGTTGTAATAAATTTAAAATCATTGGCATTTAATTTGTCTTTGAGAATTTTGAAGTTAATGCGCCCGGAGGTCGAAGGATCAGTTCCTTCTGATGGAAGTTTAATGGTTGCTGACGTGTCAGGTTGTCATCTGTCGTGCAGACTGAGACATGTCACATCATTGTTGCAGTTACCAACCTTTCGTCTGATGTCAGGCGCGTGTGGCGTCACGCGCCTGACGTTCTGTCTTCGTGGATGAGATTGTGCCACGTGTTGGTAGGCACGTGCTTCCTGTCAGGCGCGTGGGCTTCCACGCGCCCAATTTGTTTAACGTGTGAGATCTGTTGACACGTGTCGTTCATCCGGTGCGTGTGCAGTACAAAGCTGTCTTCCACTATGATCTGGTCCGTCTATTAGACACCATTGACACGTGGCGTCATCTCGTTCTTTGAATTTGAAAAGGCATGACGGTTGATTCATCCTCTGTGGGTCCCACTGCCATTAATGCGGTGGGTATATAAGTCTCGTTGAGGCTTATGTGAACGGTTACATTCTCATAATCCTTTTCTTCTTATTCCTTGCCTTCCTTTATCTCTCAACTTTCCGGCCACCGTCTTCTTTGAAGTTTCCGTTTAATCTTCATAGATCTTCTTGATCTTGGAGATTCATTGTTGAAACTTCAACTTCCTGCTTTCTGTTGCTTCGTTTGTGTGTTTTGTTCTTCCTCTTTATTGGCAACTTCTTGTGTTCTTTCAAATCCCTTGAAGATTCCGGCGAATCTTCAAGTTTTCCGGTCACATTTTTCCAGATTCCGATAACTTTAGTCTTTAAAATGTCTAATGCTCCTGTAAGTCCGTCTCCGTCCGCCGAGGATATTAGGGTGGAACCGGCTGTGGAGGAGGTGGTGGAGGGGGAAGTGCTTGTCGAACACGGCAAGATAAAGGAGAGGAAGCTGATGTCCAACACATATTGTGTTTGGAGTCAGGAGTCTTTTAATCAGTTTTGTACTATGTACAATATCCTGCCAGAGTGGGAGCCTACCCTTCCGTCTCTGACCAGCACCGTTCTCTCCGCCGGGAGTGGTCGGCTGGCCTTGTATGAAGCCCACTTTACTAAGTGTGGATTTCGTCTGCCGTGTACTCGTTTTCAGATTGACACCATGGTGGCTTACGGCGTTGGGCCCACACAACTAACCGCCTTTGAGCTTCTGAGGTTAGTCCACTTTGAGGCCTCTTGTCGCACCTTGGGCATTGAACCAACAGTTGAGCGGTTCAATGTCTTCTATTTTATGGGGCGAGACGAGATGTGGTTCTCGTTCAAGCCGCGCCCGAGGGTGCCGCCTATGGCCACCCATAATCGTAAGTCCTTGCATTGGGCGAAGGATAAATTTTTCTTTGTGAAGAGGGGTGTGATCCCCATTAGTCTCCCCTGGAAGGTTATAGGGGATGGGCAGCGCGTGGCTGACATGGCTGTGCCCAAAGATTTCAAGAAGCAGGCTTGGTTTATTACCCTCACCTCCAACGCCACCAAGCTGGAATTCAAGAATCTGACGGAGGGTATCTTTTTTCTTCTGGGGATGAGCCGCCTTGGTATCCGCGCGGGCAAAGAACCCTACATTGCAATAGAGGGTATGTACTTTCGTTTTCCTTTATATTTTTGTGCAATTTCCCTGACTGTTTATTGTTGCAGGTGTGAACAAGTTCCAGTTTTATGCTGCCCGCGAAGAGAAGGGTATTAAGTGGAGGCCGGTGGCAGAGGGTCAAACTTCTTGTATAGAGGCGTTTGTTGACCGCTTCTATTATCCTGATCTCTCCAGCGCGCCAAAACCTTATTACACAACCGGTGAGTCTTTGGATCCCTTCGTCACTAGCTTTTTCGGAGATGATTCTACTGATTCTTCAGTAGAGATCGTTCCGCAGCTAAACCCATCCGCGGGGCGTGGACGTTGGAAACACGCGCCGCGGAAACATAGGTATCGAGCAAAGGTTGCTCTTTCTGACTCGGGTTCTTCCGTTTCAGCAGGAGAGGTTGTGAAGGGACGCCGACGGCGGAAGGATGGGCCGCCTTCGGATGATGAAGATGAGGCTGAGTCCTCTCAGCTGGAGAGAAGGAATAAGGCGCGTCCGGACAGCGCCGTGCCCGGTGGCGCCGCCACTGTGGAAGATGTGTCTCCTGCCTTGACTAGCGAAGGCGGGAGTGAGGGTGCTACTCGAATCCCTGAGTCAGTGGTGACTCCAGAGACAGTTGTTGAGGATGCTGGCAAGCAGAAAGTCACCTTCTCTACTAGGGATCAAGGAGGGAGCGCCCCAATTTTCTCTGTGGGGATTAGCGCTGCCCCAACTCGACAGCCTCTGTTTCAGAAGCTAATAAAGAAGAAAACCCCTGGTAAGCAACGCTTATTATCTTGTGGAATTTTTTATCTTTGAGTTTCCTTTTAACATTCTATTTTCCTTTGCTAGTGGCGCCCAAGATCATCCCTACCCCTCCTCCTACGTCTCCATCTGCGGAGGCGGCTAGGGTAGAGGAGGAGAGGCTCTGGAGGGAGCAAGAAGCGGCCCGCAAGCAAGTTGAAGCCGATGAAGCCTTGCAGAAGGCTGAGGCTGAGAAGATAGCCGCCGCTGCAAGGAAGCAGGCGGAAGTCGATGAAGCCCTTCGGAAGGCTGAGGCTGCGAAGGTTGCTGCTGCCAATGAGGCCAAACGAAAGGCTGAGGCAGAGAAGCGAGCGGAGGCGGAGCGTCTTCGCCTCCAAGAGCAACTGTTTCTGGAAGAGAAGGCTCGGCTACTAAGGGAGCGCGAGGATAGTGAGCATGCCGCTGCTGAGACCTAAGAAATGACCTATGAATCTGATGGGTTCGAGAGGGCGTTCTTAGAGCAAGGCGCTGCTGGTGCTGGCGGTGGCTCACGCCAAACTCGGCGTGAGTCTTCTGGGGTTGGTGGGGAACCATCGGGAATTTACGATGGTTCTTGCTGGGCTGGTGGTGACGTCATCTGGTGCCCTCGCTGGGCGATTAGGGAGAATACCTTATTTTCAAACTCCTTGGCTGTCCTTGAGTTTGTTAGCGAGGTGGTGCCTCCGTATGAGCGCACTCACCAGGATTTGTTGAGTCGTCCTGAGCTCATATCTGCTCTGTGTGTAAACCAGGCGACTCAACTATCCTTGATGGATTCGCTTCACCGCCGGGATGCGGCGGTTCAGCGAGATTTTGAGCAGTTGGAGGCGGAGAAGGCAGGCCTTGCCGAGAAGGAGGCTGCCTTGAAGGCAAAAATTTCAAGATATCGCCGCCGTGCTCATGAAGCCGAAGCAAAGGTGGCGAAGCTTGAGGTGGATGCTGCTGCAGAGAGGCACCGTTGGTCAGAGTCTTGGAAGAAATCTAACGACGAAACCATGCGCTTGAAGGAGACTCTGGCCGAGGCGCAGGAGGAGAGGCGGGCGGTGACCCGCAAATTTGAAGAGAAGAGCAAGGCCCTCACTGAAAGGACCGCGAAGTATGTGGAGATGCGCAAGGAGCTTGAATCTAAGGATGCTGCTCTTATTGCAGCTACTGAGCGCGTCTCTTTTCTTGAGCAGGAGAAAGTCCGGATCCTTAATGCTAAAGAAGATCTGGAGCGGGACCTTGACTCTTCTGATCAAGCGCGTGTTGCGACCGTCAAAGAGGGCCAGGCGGCCCAACACTTATTAGAGGAAGCGGTTTCTGCTCAGACCCAGATGCAGAATTCCATTCATTGGCTGATGACGGATGGAATGAATGGGGTAAGCTTTCGTGCTTTCTTTGTTATTGATGTTTGTTTTTTGCAATTGATTTGCTAACTTTTTGTCTTCCCTCTAGGTCTTTAAAAGGTTCTGGTAGGAGCCCAAGCTGGGCGATCAAGTTGCCGCCATTGCCGCCGCCGCACAAGCTTTTGGGTACGGCGAGGGTTATGCAGATGGTTTCTTGCATGCCCAAAGTGATGGGCGAATTGAGGACGCCGAACACTATGGGAAGCCACTGAAGGAGGAGTATGAGGCGGAATTGGCCAAGTTTGAGGAGGTTGACTTCCCTATTCTCCAGGTGATTACTGATTGTAATGGCAACGCAGATCCCCTTGCTGCCCTGAAATACTTCATCGACAAATCTGACGAGTTGGCGAGGGCTTCTGGCGGGGGTACTTCCGGAGCGCATAGCGAGTAGGCGCTGGACTTGTATTTTTCATTGTAGCTTTCTTGTAAATATGAAGGGTTTTTAAGTCCCTCTTTTAATGAAATTATCAGTTTGTTATATCGTGTTTGTTCTCGCTCCAACCTTACTTATTTAACCAAGTCGTCACCCGGTGTGTAAGTATAAGTTAGGGCGCGCGCTAGGCTAGACAGTCCGACGTCTAAGTGTTGTACTTTTGCCTTGAAGACTGTAGCGAAGCGCGACTTGTGCCATTAAGTCCGAGTTAGGCGCGTAGGAGCCTTGCCTAGAAGACCTTTGGCCGCGTTTTGTGTGGCGCGCCTTCCTCTTGTCCGAGTTGTGCAACAGCTCTAGAAGACAAGGGATTATGCGCGCACATGTGCTAAGCGGGCTGACAGGTCTGACAAGTAAATCTGTCTTGAAGACCGTTACGCATCGTCCAAGTGTAAGATGTATAAGCCCGACGTGCCCAAGACGCGTCTTGAAGGCTCATTTTACTACATTGGTCCGCGGTTTTGGTCCGACAGGATTTTACCTAAGTCTTGAAGACCCTGGCGCGGAAAAACAAGTAGAAACACAGATATATGAAACTTTTTCATTGATAGTATGGCATGTGTAGCCATGTTACAAGTTTACAAGTAACAGCGTCGCAACTAGGCGCTGTTCCAAGATCGCGGGATGGGGGTACCATCCAGTCTTTCCAACGCGTAGGCGCCTTTGCCCAGCAATTCTTGTATTTTGTATGGACCTTCCCAAGTTGGGGCTAGTTTCCCTGGCTTTTCAGCGTTAGAAGCTTCGTTGTTGCGGAAAACGTAGTCGCCGATCTTGAACGTGAGTTCTTTGACGCGCTTGTTGTAGTATTGTTCCAACTGAGTTTTGTATCTGGCTTCCTTTATTGCCGAAAGATCGCGGCGTTCCTCTAGTAGGTCAAGGTTCATGCGGAGTTCTGTGTCATTGTCTGTCATTTCGGCCATTAATACCCTCGCGGTAGGATAGGTCATTTCTGCGGGAATCACCGCCTCGGAACCGTATGTTAAGCTGAACGGCGTTTCATCGTTGCTTGTTTTTGTGAGGGTGCGATAGGCCCATAGAAAATGCGGCAGTTCGTCAACCCACCCTGTCCTCTTGGTTCCGAGCCTTGTCTTGATGCCTTCGACAATTGTGCGATTGGCCCTTTCCACTTGACCATTGCCTTGCGGATGCGCAACTGATGTGAATATTTGTTTTACACCCATTTGAGCCAACCATTATTGAAGTGATTGGTCTTCAATTTGTGTGCCGTTGTCGCTGACCAGTTGCATCGGCAAGCCGAATCGGCAGATAATGAACTCCCAGAGGAATTTCTTGACGTGTGCACCGTCGATCTTGGCTAGAGGCTTTGCCTCGACCCACTTGGTGAAATAGTCGATGGCGACGATTAAGTATTTGACGTTACCCGGGGCCGTTGGGAATGGTCCGACCAAATCGACAGCCCATTTCTGGAACGGCCATGCCGCTGTAACGGGCACCAAGTTGTTCTTGGGGCGCAAGGTGTTCGGAGCGTGGCGCTGTCAACTATCGCATTTGCGCAACTCGTTGACCGCGTCCACGTGCATGCCCGGCCAATAGTACCCTGCGTTCATCAATTTCGCTACTACCATCCTTGGGCCGGCGTGTAGCCCGCATGTTCCCTCATGTATGTCTCTGAGGAGGCGGGAGGCGTTTGCGGAATCTACACATCGTAACAGCGGCCCTAGGTACGATCGGCGGTACAGGGTGCCGTCTATGAGTTGGTATTGTAAAGCCTTGTGTTGGATCTTCCGGGCCTCTGATTTGTCATCAGGCAGGATGCCGGAGGATAAGAAGGCTTTGATTGGGGTCATCCAGGACGCGTTGCCTGTTTGGATGACATGGACTTGTCGTGGCGGAACAGATGGTTTTTTAAGGACATCGACTCGTACCTCTTTGGCCATATGCGCAAAGACTGTGGATGCCATTTTACTCAGCGCATCGGCTGGCTTGTTTTCACTGCACCGGATGTGTTCGACGGTGCATGAGTCGAACCGTCGCATGAGTTGCTTGGCTTGCTCCAAGTACAGGGCCATGATTTCATCCTTTGCGTCATATGATCCATTGATCTGTCGCGCGACAAGCAGTGAGTCGATGTGTGCCTCCATGTGCCTGGCCCCTATTTTTTCCGCAATGCGGAGGCTTGCCAGTAACGCTTCGTATTCCACCTCGTTGTTTGTGCTTTTAAAATCGAGGCGGATGGCGTACGTGAACTCGTGTTTATCTGGGCTGATGAGGCGTAATCCTGCGCCGGCGCCGTTGTCATTAGAGGCCCCGTCCGTGAATAGGGACCATTTTTGCGACGGGTCGTGCGCCGGCGCGGGTGATTCTTCGGCTTTGCATTCTTGGACTTGGTCCGTAGGTATTTCCGTGGCGAAGTCCGCGAGTACCTGGCCTTTAATTGCGGACCGGGGCTTGTAATTGATTGTATGTTCCCCCAGCTCAATGGCCTATTTTGCCAGGCGGCCGGATAGTTCGGGTTTGGCAAGAATGTCATTTATCCGATAGTCCGTGAGGACGTTTATCGGATGGCCTTGGAAGTACCTGCGCAGCCTTCTGGATGCATGGACAAGTGCGAGAACCAGCTTTTCCATTATTGTATACCTTGTTTCTGCGTCTAACAGTGTGCGGCTGATGTAATAAATTGGTGTTTGCACTCCTTTGCGTTCAACCATTAGAACTGCGCCTATCGCCCGCTCCGTGACGGAGAGGTAAAGTGTAAGCAGTTCTTTAGGAAGCGGCGTTGTTAGTGTCGGAAGGTTCATTAGGCACTGCTTCATTGCCTGGAATGCTGATTCCGCCTCTGTGGTCCAGCGGAAGTTGCTCTTCTTTAAACAGTTCTTCAAAGTGTCCACGAATGGGAACGACTTTGAAGCGTAGTTGGACAAGAATCGGTTTAGGGCCACCAGGTGGCCCATTAGTGTCTGTACTTCTTTGACGGGAGCGGGAGAGGGCATTCTCTCGATAGCTTGTACTTTTTCTGGGTTAGCGCGGATACCGTCCCGCGTTACAATGACGCCTAAAAATTTGCCTTCTTCCATCCCGAATGAACATTTGCTCGGGTTCAACTTCATGCGCACTTTGCGCAATTGATTGAACGTCTGTTGGATGTCTTGAAGCATGTCACTTTCCTCCTTGCTCTTGATGACCAAGTCATCAACGTACACTTCGAGTCATACACCGATTTCATTAATGAAGGCTGTGTCCATAAGACGTTGGTATGTGGCGCCCGCGTTTTTCAGGCAGAAAGGCATCTTGGTATAACAGAAGATGCCCGCGTCTGTGCGGAACGCCGTTTTATCTTCATCTTCTTTGGCCATTTGGATCTGGTGGTAACCTTTGTATGCGTCCAAGAAGCATTTGAACCGATACGGGGCGAGGGAATCCACTTTTAGATCAATTTCTGGCAGAGGGTAGCAGTCTTTGGGACACGCCTTGTTGATATCCTTGTAATCGACGCACATGCGCCAGCCTCCGTTGGCTTTGGCGACCATGACAGGATTGGCCACCCAGGTTTGGTATCTGATAGGGCGAAGGATGCCCGCGTTGAGCAGCTCGGTGACTTGTTCGTTCATGGCCTTTGTTTTCTCCGGGCCCATACTGCGCTTCTTTTGCACTATGGGTTCTACGGAGCGGTAGACGTTAAGCCTGTGTTCCGCTATCTCGCGGGGAACACCAACCATGTCCGCTGGTTGCCACGCGAAGACATCCATGTTGCTGATCAGAAGCTGTTTCAAGTGATTGCGTATGGTTTCAGAGATTTCATGGCCAATGACCACCGTTTGCTCCGGAAATTTAGGGTTTAACGCCCATTTTTCCGGCTCAGTGCGGGCATTTGTTTTGACCATCTTCGGAGGCTTGGCGGTTTCAGTGGTGTGGCAGTCTTTATTGGCTCTGATGAAGGCAATACCTGTTTTGGTTGGAAAGCCGACCATCGTGTGCGCCGTTGAAGCGTTGGCGTTAAAGCGCGCGATGCCTTCTCGACCCAATAGAATATCATGATTGGAGGTGGCTGGCAGAACCATAAAGTCACATATCTCCGTGCGTTCGTGGGTGCCATCGGACCATGTGACTGGCAGGGAGAGCATGCCCCGCAGCATGATGGTCTCATGAATGAAACCTAAGATTGGCTCATTGACTGGTACGAGCTTTGATTTGTCTTCTGCATCCAGTTGTTGGAAACATTGCTCGTACATGATATCTATGCTGCTGCCGCCGTCTAAGAACATGTACCGCGTGCGGTAATGTCCGAAGACGGCGGTTATGACTAGTGGGGCGGTGCAAGAAGCGCCGCCTTTGACTTTGGGCATGAGGACATCGGCCTCCTTCCATGAGTCATCGAGTGGTTGTAGACGGGTACGCTTGCCGTGCTGGGTGTTTTTGCCACGCTTAGTCATGTTGCAGTGATGACGAGGGACGAGTGTGGCGGCATGAGTGTTGAGGTCACGGATTTTCTTTCGCGACCCCTCCCCTTGATTTTCGTCGCCCGCATTACCCTTGCCAGTGCGGTGGACGTTCTTTACCAAGTGACCAAGCTGTCCCGATTTCAGCGCAGCCTCAATCTCCATCTTCAGGCTATAACAGTTGTCTGTGAGGTGACCAAAGTCATTGTGATATTCACAGAATATGCTTCGGTCCACGTTCCTTCGTTTCCCCAGGGGGTTGGCTTCCTTTAACGTGACTTGCTCTGTTTTCAGGACCTGGGATGGTGTCTTTGTTATTGATGTTGTCCTTGCTGCAGTGGCTGGGGCTGTCATCGGCGTCTGATGTGACGTCTGACAGTTGGCAAGATATGTCTGTTGGTTACTGTGGATGGCAGCACAGGTACAGTAGAGCCGTTTGGTTGTTGTACTGTCTGCCACATGTCCTTCTCTTGTTCGCGTGTGCTCTGACACAAATCCTTGTGAATCTTCCTTTGTTATCTTCTGTACCTCGTACTAAAAGTGTTAAGGGAAGATTCCGCGCGTGACCATACGCGCTTATCAGATGTAGCCTGCTGCTTATCAGCTGCCTTAGCGCGCCATGCTACTTGTTGTGTTGCTTGCGCGTAGGTGGATTCTTGCGCCATATCTTAGTGCGAGGATCTTGTTTGTGGGGATAGGGACGCCTCCTCTCGGATTAGGCTCCCTATCCCTTCATATATATATATATATAACTATATAATTTTTTAACTATATACATGTTGCAAATAATTGATTTTAGCTTTATATATGTATATTTGTTTTTGTAGCCGACTATCAACGGGCTAAGGTATTTTGGCGACGAATCCGAGACCTTTTCTATGAGCAAGTAGGGAGTCAAATGCGTTCGACGGATATGATTTCCGGCCGGTGGTACGAGATTAGGAAATATGTGGGGTTGTTTACTAACCTTCGTAACAGGAACATTGCTCGAGTGCGAGTGAGCGGATCGAGCGATCTTGACGTCTATCAATTTACTTACGATGAGTGGAAGGAAGATGTGTTACGCAAGTACAAGACCAACAAAACGTGGGATGAAGACTACTTGTGTAAAATCCTACGTAATTGCTCCAAATGGGTGGAGCTAATTTCGATTGAAGACATGAGCGAAGGCGGCTCGTCATCAAAGCGGGCCAAACCTCTTCATCAGGTGCTCACGTGGGGATTGATCTATTATTATTGATGTTATTGTTATTGTGGTGGAGGAGAAGGGAGATGGTGAGGAGAGGGAGGGTGGCGGTGGAGATGGTGATGGCAGTGGTGTTGCAGGTGAGATGAAGATGGTGGTGGCGGTGGTGTTGAGGAGGTGGATGAAGATAGTTGTTATGTTGAAGATGATGATGATGGAGGGATGAAGAATGGAAATTTGTTTTGAGCATTTAAAAAAAACAAGTCATCGTGCCACATCAGCATCTGTTCCGCATCATCATGCCTAGTTAGCAGCCACGTCAGCACAAACTAACCTAGTTAATCCTCAGTTAAAATAGGTTTACCACAGGCCAAATGTTCGAAAGTTGGGATTATTATTGAGAATTTTTGAAGTAGGGATTATTATCGGCCAATGGTGGAAACTTTGGATTATTAAAATCCAATACCCCATTTTTTTAAATAGGTTTTCGTTTGGCTTCGAGTTTATTTTTTTTGTTCTAAATGGTTTTTAGCGATACTTGTTCTAATTTGGTTCTGGTTTGTGTACTGGTTTCTGTTTCAATTTAAGATTTTTCAGTACTAGTTTAAGGTGAAACCGGTTTGTAACGGAATAGGTTTGGGTCGATTTTACCGGTTTCGATTCCCGAACTGGTTTGTTGTTCAAATCTAAGTGGAAGTTGTGCTCGAAACACAACCACCAAAGTCCAAGACAACCAAATAGAAACGAGTGGCGAGAGAATCGGAACAAGATGAAACGACCGGCAAGAGAGAAAGCATACCTTAGATAATGATCGAGGAGGGAGTGCTGGCACGAGCGTTGGTTAATGTTTCCCCGATTCCAATAAATGTTTTTTTTCCCAATTATATACTTTATTATTCCTACTTAAATATTTCTAAGCAATAATAGTTTTTCTATGGAAATGCAGATAATTTACAAATAGGTGATAGTTTTTGGAATAAGGTTACTGAAGAAACATGTACCTATACGGGTCGATATTCCAACGATGAAGAAGATAAATGTGACCACGCAGCGTCTTCTCCGTCTCCAAGATCCAGATCTGCAACAACAAGAAAAAAGGAAAAGAAAGAGGGATGGAGGCGACTGCCAAGAGTTCCTCCCATCACAGACACAAAAAGTATGATAGGCTCCAACCTGTTCCCTAGGGTTAGAGGTGAACCTCTTAAATAGGGAACTAATGGGCAACCATCACAGACCCCTAACTATATGGGCACATAGCCCATTGGCACCAAGCCCAGTTAGGGGATTGCCTCTACAAAACCCTCAGCCCAGTAAACTTAATACAAGCTACATTACGATGGGCTTCGCTATAATTAGGTTAATAATAAATAATATATATTAGCATAAATAACGTCAGGTGTTGACCGGCTTGACCGAGCCGGGACATACCTCGTCATGTCCCCCAGTCTAGTATCGTGATTAAGATGATGGTGCTAGACTAATAGAAACTCGTGGTCCTATAGTGGATATTGTCTCATCAAATAAGTTATGATGGAATCAAGCGGCACGCGACAAATGTTTGGTTAATCAACTGTCTATCCGTGTTTTTTATTTGTTCTTCAAGTACGTATAAGGGTATCATGCTGAATCGTAGCGTTTTAGGGCGTCTTGAGGTTTGAAATGTGATGGTGGCACTAAGATTGAATGTACTTGAGCATGAATATTCTGACTACCAATGCGTAGTCTGGATGATATAGTACAGCTTGCGCGCGCGATGTCTTTCATGCTGTTTGATGCAATATAACTTATGCACATTTGACGTGTCTTGTATGCTGTTTAATTTGTAGGTATTGCGTGGTTTGATTAGGGTTAACCCGTATCATACCTGGTCCTGCCCCCCAGTCTGGTGTGATGGTCGACATTAAGTATGACGCCAGACTAAAAATGTTGTCAAAGGAATGAAAAATTAGATTCATATGAACCAGGCCAAACATATTATGGAGTGACATCCAGCTCGGATTGCCCGGTTCATCAGGGAATTGTGAGATTAATCTGTACCACACCTCATTAATTGGTAGGAGTATAAAATTTATCCTTACGATAGCATCATAATGATGACAGGCCAAAACAACGTCCGACAGACTGTTATATCCGAGTGTTATTCACTAGGTAAGATATAGCCTGAACTTTGTTTTGCCTGACTCATTATTCGTTATCATCGGATTTCTTTTTACCCTATCGTGAGGGGTGGTTTGTGGTAGCATGCAGGCTATGCACATTTGAGTAAGGTTCGTGATCCAGCTTGAGACCTAGTTCTGACATGTTGTCCAAAGTTTTGATTTGATCTTTTTAATGTGGTGCATAGCGTACCCAAATGTGGTGCGCGACCTAATAATTTTATAGAGCGCATGATGATGCGTTATGGCGATGGGGCTGGCGTATCCCGGTTATCAGATGGCTTAAAGGTCCTTGCTTGAGTATCAAAGTGTCCTTTGAATTTCGTGTTGCGAATGAACGCTAGCTGACACATAAAGCATTTTGCAACACGCGTGACGTTATTGAACACGTGTATGAGTTATCAAGTGGTGTTACCTGTTGCGCCTGATAAGGAGTATTTGACTGATAAAAGTCATTTATAAGGCGTGCGACACGAAGTCCTCTTGTTCCAATACCCTCATTGTAACACCCAACCGATGGCGGAAATATCGAGGTGTCACGTAAGAATGAGTATACAGTAGCACATGGTATTCAAGTTTTAATTTGAAATTTATTTAAAGTAAAAAAAATATCCAAAATTGAAAAAACATAACAAGTCTTGAATGAAATTCTAATACATCAAAAAGCCAAACAAAGCATAAACTTCAAATTGTCTCCTCATGCTAACTCTCTAGACTTTAATCATCATTATTTCCTGTTGAGTTGTAAAAATGGGGGGGTCAACTAGAAGTTGGTGAGAATACATAAGCCATGTCAAGCAAATAAGTTTAAGTATAAAAGTTTAGTAATTCATATGTCTATCGTAAGTTTAAGTCTACATGAATAAACATGAAATGTTGAATCGACATAATCAAACCTCCGACTAGTTTAGGTCCATCCTGTCATCCACGGTTCACCTTAATAATATGTTGGAACGATAACAATCACCCGCGCTCCCCATAAAAGATGGTCAACGAATCTAGGTGGGATTGTCAATCCAATAGATCTATTATTGAGTATCGCTGGCTTGGCCATAGCTGATGATTATGTAATGTTGAAACTCGTTGAAACTGTTGTTGTTGTCTAAATCATGAGGCATTAAAGTTTAAAACTAGACATGTATGTAGAATTGCTTAAGTATAATGTTGCAAGTATAAAGAATTGCATAAACATGGTTACGTAAACTCACATTGGCTAAGGTGAATTATCCTCTAAGTGTTGTGAATGTATGCGAGGCGAATCCCAAAGACTCAACAACGTAGCTAGTCCAAATTGAAGAAAACGAAAAAGAAAGAATATCAAGCTTCCAATTCGCCAATTACAAGAGCTTATAATCAAAGCTTCAATTGTAGAAGTAATAGACTATAGAAGAAAGGTATGAGGGAAAGTTTAATCGGATTGAAACAATCGATTTAGAGGTGCAAAGTATAATGGGTCATAGGTGGGTTTTTATACTAGTTTTGGAGTCAATTAGCCATTAAAATTGGTCAACACCATAAAGTAAGGTTTTATGATGAATTGACTATTTGACTAAGACTTTGACTGTTTGACTAAGACTTTGACTAATCAATTTAAGGAATGTGTTAAGTTTATTTTCTTCTGAAATACTACACAAGATGATAGTTGGCTCAGTTGGTTGTCACTGTGTGTTGGTTGGCTGTGGACGCGGGTTCGAGTCCCGGTCCACACAAATCTTTTTTTGGCAATTATTTCCCTTAAACTATATTATTCTAAATTCATAATATGATTATATAAGCCCGAAAGTGACTCGAAATATTTTTAAAACGTACAAAAGTGTCGAGAAACAAATAATTATTAGTTTAAGGTATTTAAAACATATATTGTTTAAAACAATACATTCTTTTTATCAAAAAAAAAATTAGGGGAAATTCGCGATGTTACACTCATGGTGTAAATAAACTTTGGAATTGTCTAACAAAGTGTTTTATAACTATCTAACATGAATGAGCACTTGTTTAATGAGTTGAGAAAATTTTGTATCACACGTTGGTGTGTGACGCGGTGACCAACAGGTCGTTATGATTACATATCTAGGTGATCAACAGATCGAGTCTTCACATATAACACTTCTTGAGTTGCGATGCATTCCAGATACACGGGACGGGTCTTCCATCTAAGTGCATTAGGGAGTACGCGCCCCTGCCCAGGTTCTTCGTGGTAAGGTAGGGTCCTTCCCAGTTAGGTCCTAACTTCCCTTGAGGTTGTCCCCTACTAGCTTCGTGATTGTGCATGATGTAATCGTCTACCTTAAAGGAGCATTCCAAGACAGGTTAATTGTATTGAGGAGTTTGTGTATTTGGTTGATCCCGCGCCTTCCCAACTCCTCTAGATTTTCGTAGAGTAGCTGGTTGTATTGATGTTAAGAACCAACCGGTAGGATGTAGGAAGGTGATCGTGCGCATGCCTAGGATGAAATGTTGAAGGATGGTCTGCTTGAAGGCGATATAGCGCAGGAGCGGAATAACAACGCGAATTAGACATTAAATGATCTAAACTTTCCCTCCATCTAGGAGATTTCTGCGAATGTAGATGGCGAGGGCATATCGGCGTTGAAGGAGATGCTAGCGAAATATACAGATTGCAGACAAATGCCCCATCAAGTGCCGAGTATAATGAATTCGCTTGCATTTTGGTTGTTTGCTTCCCCCCTGTTTTTGTATTTTCATTAAACACAAAGGCTTTGGCATGTATGTTTAATTTACAATGTCAGGGGGTTAATATTGCCCAACTCAAGGGTAATTAAAGCTTGTCGTTGTTAACTGACGTAAGTTCATATTTTTGGTGGGCAATAGGTCTGTGATTTGACCATTGTCTTGTCGGTTTAACATTCGTTGGCAATGGTAAACGTCAACGCGGAACCCCCTGTGTGAGCGTGGTGCGGCACCCCTGTGTGAGCGTAGTGCCTTAGGCGGTTACGCCGGGTATAATAGTTTATGTTTTCCGCCGAACTGGCAGGAGTTGCCAATGTAGGCGTAGGTGCGTATCACACTCCTGCAGAAGTGTGTGCCATGCTCGGTTATCCTTAGAGGTCATTTAGAGCGTCTTGTATTTCCCTTGGTGTACATTTTTGTGTACGTTTGGGACAAGTACTTGGTTTTTGAATTGTAGTGGTTTTTATATATCTTAAGATAAAGATATCCACTTTTAGCGCTATAAAGTTCAGTAGCATTGCGGATTTTTGTCCGCCGCTAGTAATAAATTGTAATGGATATGTTTATCCGATTATAATGAAGTGTAGTTGCAGTCGTGTATTTGTTTGTGATCTCTTTCACTTTAAATGTCGGTCGACGTATTAAAGAGAATAAGTTAGTGATTATAATGTATCCCTTATTCAAATTGTCTAGAAAGTGCGTTATTGCAACGGTCTAGAAAGTGCGATAGTGCAGTGGTCGTTTTCTTAAAAACGTTAAAGAATCATAAATGCACGCATGTTTTGTAATGGTGATCAACAGATCGAATTCATTGTTACATGCAACATTTTTTTCAACTATATGGCGTTCCATATTCCCGGCCTTCCATCCAGGATATTCACGGGGTTGGCCTTCCATCCAGGCGCGCCCATGTGTGTGTGCCTGTACCAAGGCTTTCCACTATGAGGTATGGGCCTTCCCCCATTGGGCCCAAGCTGGAGTTGTGCTTGGCTGGCTTCATTGTCGTGCTACATGTATATCCAAATATACATGTGGCATGTATGCAATATGGATGTGGCGTGTAGCCTAGTTTGGATGTGGCGTATAGCCGAATTTAGTGTAGCATATGAACAAACATAGATGTGGCGTATAGCCGAATAAAGATGTGGCACGTAGCCAGCTAGTGACTTGACCCGTGGCAGAACCTGCAAATGGTCTGTGACGCCCCGTTTTGTCCACACATCTAATATACGGGCTGAGACTAGAATCTCGCTTTAAGTCGTAGAGGCGCTACACCTTGCTAGTCCCCTAGTTCAGTGTTGCTAAGTATAAGTAGCATTGAACTTAAATAATATGTATTCAAAAGGAATAATGTTAGTACATATAAAAGTATACATGTTTAAGAATATGTTAAACAAAGCATAAACGAATGTGGAAGAACGGTGAAACCTTTTGTTCTTGCCTTGTTCCTTTGGGGGCTTTGACCCTTGGTTGTAAGTAATCCTGCGATCGCGTTTTTTGGTTGAAGACCAATCTGCGCGTAAACTGAATGCTCAGACAGGTTGTCCGGTTCTGGTGGTTGCGCCCGTTAATAGAGGTGCCAACTACGTTGTCTTGTGCGAGTTGCATAGTTTAGCGCTGCAAAATAGTATTAGTAGTTTTGAGCAAATAAATTAAATAATAGATGTGTAAACCAAAATGTTGGTGCCTGAATCCTTGGCTATATTTCTTCTATTCGATATGTAGCTTGTTAGGAAAACAAGTTTCCTAGAGGAATCATTCTTCGAGTATAAAGCATGCCAGATTAGTTTGTTTACATGCGTACAGTGAGGCAGATTGGTCATCCGTTAAGCACAGAAGGATAACAATAGATCATTCGGTAAGCACACAATGCGATAGGTAGACCATCTGGTAAGCACAATGCGTATCTGAATGCGGTGATGTAAAATAAGGCCTTTTGTCTTGAGCTTCCAACGCCTTTCATATGTAGGCACCTTAAAATAATCTTTGGTTTCCAAGTCTAAAAGTTCAATCCTTTTTGTCAAAATATTAGGTAATAGCATGGATAATACCGAGATAAAATCCCGGGGTGGCGTTACACTATATATATATCATGTACTGATGCATGTATGATAAAGTGTATGTTATAATACAAATGAGATGAGATTTCTATGCATATTGGTGTATATCAAGTGTTAATACTTTTACCTCCTGTGTGATCTTTGTTACCATACCACATATTGCACAAGATCAAGAGTGGCTCGGAAGCTGGTCGCACCGAGACGGGCGCCGCGAAAGTAGATGACACGGAGATGGGTTGGCGCGAAGGCCGACTGCGCGGAGGCATGAAACGTGCCCATCCGCACATTTCATAGACGAGTAGCGCGAAGGCCCGTGGAGTGAAAGGTTTATGAATTGCACTCAAGTTTCAATTGTTTTGCCAACCTATATGCAAAGCTCATGGGCAAACTTTACGAATGTGTTGGTTTCCACATAAAACATCTTGTTGTCGTGACTCCTTATTTGACAAAAATAAATACAATAACATGTTGTTTGGGAGTTTGCGACTGCAACTTGCAAGAGTTAAACTTAATTTAAAGCCATTAAACTTATTTGCTCTGCTTCGCTTCTTCAAAATGGTTGGAATTATTCATTCGTGGTGTAAAACCCGAAAGCCGACAGTGAAGTACCTTAACTGGATCATAGAACCGTAGAAGGTATGGAGACTCAAAAAAGCATCGGACTGGGAGTTTCATGATGCGGGGCGATGGCTTATGGCAAGATAAAGATGGCACAATAGAAGTTCGTTCGTTTGCTAAAAGTAATGGCGCGGATATCAAAATGGCGTGGAGGTTGTTCACCCTAAACGGTTTCGTAGCATGGTGGTTTCGACTAAATGGTTGTTGCGTGGTAGCAAGCATTACTCTATGATGGCCAGGGAAGTTGCGCAAGGGATCGTGCGAAGTGTGACAAATCCCCAATGTACTTCCCAATTGGTAGCCGAAATGGTGGCTTCTAATTGACTATACAAATCCCCAATGTAGAGCCAAAATCGTGGAAGCCGTTGTACGATGCCGGGTCAGTGCGAAGGTGGTTGGCGCCAGGGCAGGTTGCACCGAGGCGATCTAGCATAAAACCCGACTGCATAGAGGCGGTTTGGCGTAGCAGCCGTTTGCAGAAAGGCGGGTTGGCGCGAATGTACTTACCTTATTTGTAGGGGTGATTTACGTGATTTTGGTGTGACCTTCAAGAACTCATGGACAGACACACCATGTAAACCCAAGCCAAAAATTCTAGGTCACAAAACAAAGTTTCGGCGGCTGCCTACAGATCTCGAGTGCGGATTTTAGAGATCCGACAAAAGGTATAGAAAGAAGTGCGACCAGAAAATTGTGTGCGGACGCGGGCAATGTGAAAACCGGCGCCGCGGAGGGTGGTCGTTCCTAGGTGGGCGGCTTAAAAGCCGGTTGGCTTGATGGCCAATCTTACGGGTACGAGTTGACGCGGCAACCAGTGAATGCAAAAATGTCCTGGTTGGCGCAGAAGTGGCATGCCACATGGGCAGAAGTTAGTTTTGGTCCAGTGAAATAAAAACCAAGACAAGTTAGGCATGTTAAATTTCAATTTTTAAGTTGGGATTATTGTCTTCTAACCCGAAAAAGTTAGGATTATTTAATTCCAATTCTCCTTTATTATCTAAGGCCACCCTTGGTGGGGGTGATGGGGGCTCCATGGAGGTTTGATGGCCACCCATAGCGCCGGGAACACCACCCCCCCCCCCCCCCGCGTGCGCGCGCTATGGGGGGCTATGAATAAGAAGGTGATGGCTATCGCGAGGGCTTTGTCTGCAAATGCAACGTTGTGGTGCAAAAGGTGACCGCTAAACGACCATTTGTTCATTAAAAAAAACAATTATATATAATCCTCCTCATCTACACCATTTTAAACATATACACTAATTCTTTCACACCATTTTATCCTCTTCATCTAATTTTAGTACACCCATTACATTTTATCATCTAAACCATGAATCCATTCAATTGCGGTTTCATTCCTCCTCAATCAAGCGGCGAGCCTAACCAACCCGTTGCGCTGGGTTCGGTTCAAAACCAAGCCGGTTTTATGAACCTCTTAAACCAACCTATTAGATGGGACCCGAACGCATATAACTTCAACATGGGAGGTTTCGGGTCATCTCAAATGTTCGGGTCCTCACAAGCTTGTTAAACGGAGCCCAACTTTGTTTCGGAGACACAACCGATCAACGAGGAGCCGAAGCCGGAGTGACAACCCGCTCGACAAAGACGTTCACATAAAAAGAAGGAAACCGAAACCCGCGCAAAAAAAACATACAAATGTGGGACGAGGAAGAGGAGTACGCGTTAGCCCAAGCCTGAATTGACGTATCGGAGGATCCCAGAGTTTGTAAAATGTATATTTTTTGTTATGTTATATTATGTAACACCCCAACCGATGGTGGAATCATCGAGGTGTCACGTAGTGACGATTGTTCAAAAGCTCATGGTACTAAAATGTAAATATTTGATTATTGAATATTGTTTTACAACATGTGAAAATAAATACACAACAAAAATTGAGATAGTTGATTTATTTAGTCTAAGTCCAAAGTCCTATGTGAAGCGTCAAGCATCTTATCCTGAAACATGCACGAAAATAAATTTTGTCAACATATGATGTTGGTGAGTACTACCTAGCTTTGTACATATAGTATAAGTTTGAAAAGTGGTACAATTCATGTGTCTAGCATCACCAAGGCATTATGTAATCACAAAAGTAACCAAACAAGACAAAGATCAAGTGTAAAGTTGATAAGATGAAATTGATAATGAGCACCCTAACACATGTCAAGTCTAAAAGAGCACCATAACATAAGTTATGTCTAAATGAGCACCGTAACATAAGTTACGTCTATATGTAAAGAGCACCATAACATAAGTTATGTCTAGATGTATGATTTTGTACGTAAGCTACATTCATGTTCAAACATAAGGCACAAGATAAACAAGACACGTATATGAATTGTAAATGAAGAAAATGTATGTGTAACTGAATGTGAAAGTTTTGTATACTTGTGCATGAATCACCCCAAAAGTGTAAAAACGAAAAAAGGGATAAGTAATACTCACCTTAGCAAGGTGTTAAGTCTTGTGGAATTGAATAAGTGTAATCCAATGTTGCCAAGTATTACCCTATGTATAAGGTAACAAATAAGTCTAAGTCTATCTAGTCTACAAGTATATTCTAGGGTTTCGAATTGGGGATAAGTATTCGTTTGATTAATAAATTAAACGTTTATTAAATAAGAGAAATTTAATAAATAAATAAACAAAAGTCTTTTTGTAAATTTTAAATTAAGGATGGTCACAATATAAAGTTTTAAGTATGAAAATAATTTTTATAAAATTATTTTCTTATAAATAGAATATTAAATCTATTTATTTCAAATTGTCAAAATATAACTTTAATATTTAAAAATATTAAAATTAAAGAATTTTTAAATTAAAAATTGTATTTCTGTTCTAAATGGATAGAAATAATTTATATAAAATTTTGGTTCAAAAATATTGAAAAATGAATTTATTATGATTTATTTATGATTAAAACTAACAAAAATTAATTAAAAATATTAAATAAATGATTTTTCAGAAATAAAAATCATTTCAAAAAAGTTTATTGTTATAAAAACTCAGGATAATTTTTGTGGAAATTTATAAAATTGTTTTGTATTATTCATAGAATTTTATAAATAAAATAGAATAAACTTGAATTATTTATTATATATACTAAATAAATAAATTTTTGAAAACTAAAAATTGTATGTTAAACCTTTTCACTAGATTAACATAATATAATTTTTGTAGAATTTATAAAAGAGTTTTGGTATTTTAAAATGAATTTAAAAAATATAAAGGAATTATATATATATATATATATATATATATATATATATATATATATAAGTTTAACAAAAAAATATGCTTGTTGATGCCATGGTTCGAACCCGGGCCCTAGGCCGGTTCATTAGTTTTAAATCACAAGCCCAGACCAACTGGTCTGGACCCTGAGAACGTTTATTTTCCGATTATTTTAATTATATAATATATAAGAAATTGATTTATATTCTTGAAAATGAAAAGATTAGAAAAACGTTTTACATGGGACTCAAACCCGCGTGGTGTCCCTTAACAACATCAGACACAACCACTTGATCTAGATCAGTGGTTGTGTTTGATTTCAGTTTATTTAAATTATATAACATACGTAGAAACTGTTCTTCCCCAATTCAAACGAAGCGAACCCTAGATTTTCCAATAGAATGATTCACACAACAATAACCCAATTAATCATAGGGTTATTGTTGTGTGATTGCCGAATAACAAAACCCACAAGAAAAACGTCACTTACAAAAACGAATTCGTGCAACACGCTAGGTCAAACAGAAAAGTCAACTTCGTACTAAAAACGCATGAACACCTGATTTAAACAAGAAATTGAGGATTAGGAATGTGTTATCGGCGAGTATATCATGAATGGGGAGGTCCAATTTATAGTGAGAAGGTTAGGATGGACGAAATGGTAAGTTGACTCGACATTGAAGATGATGCGCGTATAATTGCATAATATTGGTATGTTTGACCACCAATCAGTGTATAAAGGACGCGTATTAGATAGATAATCACGTAATCATACTATAACGAGATCACAGACGCGTTCTAATTGGTTAATTATGGTTGATTGATGTTTCAGTTGACTATTCTAAGTCAACTGTCATTATGCAGGTTTACTATATATCTAAAATAGGTAGGAGTTATAACACAAAAGTAGTGTAGACCAGATGGTAGTGTGTTGTGTGTGCTTTGTGCTGACCCGGCTCCGGTTCGAGCCACGGCAGCAACAGAAATGTTTTTTTTTTTTTTTTTTTTTTTTTTTTTTTTTTTTTTTTTAAGGTGAAGGGAAGGAGGGGACTAGTGGGCCTGATCTTGGGCTGAACCTGCTGATGGGCTCAAGAAGTTGGGCTCAGAATTAAGAAAGGAATGGTTGGGTCTTGTTTGGTTTAGAAACATCATGATAAGCTTTTGTATAAACATTATAAATTTTTAACTAAACTAGATAAAAAAATATTTGATTTATTATTATTATTATTATTATTATTATTATTATTATAAAAGAAAAGGATTAAAATAAAACGAAAGATGACGGATGTCACATATTACATATTATTTATTTAATGCACGCACTTATATATATTTTTTGTTTGTTTTTTTAGTAAACTACCAAAATAAAGGTGAGTTTTGGGAACGAATCCGGGAAATATTTTTTGGTCTTGTTGGTCGAGGGGATAATTACTGGGCCATGGGTTCCATATCGGGCACGTGGAGCAATACTAACAGCAAATGCATAAACTTTCAAGCCATTTTTCAACGCACAAAGTTCGGTTGGAAAAGCGGCAATGGCGGCTTTGGAAGAATATCAAGCCACACATGGGAATTTTCAGTACTTGAAGGTTTGGAGGCTCCTATGTAATAGCTCGAAATGGAGCAGCATCCGCCCATGGTTGGAACTTCTTCATCTAGGTCTAGAAATATGAGGCTTACAAAGAAGTCAAAGACCTTCGTGTCTTAATGTATCCAATACAACCGAGAGGTGGTCGAGCTTATGAGGGATCAAATATTTGAACGCGACCTTAAGTTTTACTTGAAGTCGCGGAACAACTTAACCGAAAAAGCGTTGGAAATGTGTTTAAAACGCAAGACCCTAATCGAGAAAAAATATAATCTTTGAGTTTTGTTATTTTTTTTGGTAGTATTTGTACATTTTTAGGTATTTATAATTTTACTTGTTTTTAGTATTACATAAGGCTTCAAGCCCCCCACTAAGATGGAAACAAATTATTTTAGATGTGGTTCGCAAGTTGTAGAAAGATGAGGGGGCTAACATTTCATTTTGAAAAGTAATAGCGTAATTTTGCATCGATATTATTATTATTATTATTATTATTATTATTATTATTATTATTTTCACACCAACAAAATCTAGAGAAACAGAGAAGAAGCAATAACCAGCGACAAGAGAGAGAGAGAGAGAGAGATGACTGAGATCTCAGATAGGAGATCGTTAAGATTCTTGTTAACAATATCCTTAATCTCCGTACAATTTCTCTCAGGTTCCTTTCTTTAATACATTTCATTTGTTCAGCTGTTTAAATCGTATTTTTTTTTAATTTATAAAACCCAGTTCGATCTATGCGGAAATAAACGCTTTATGATGTTGATCCGATGGTATTTGTATGTTTAGAAGCTTTAATTGATGTTTTTTAGCCTTAGTTATCCATTTGTTTGATGTACAGTATCTGTTTTGACTTATGTGTATCTTGTGTAGCTAGGTAGGTAGGTAGATTGACTGAATTGGTTATGATCTTTTGGCTGGTGTTTTATGATTGATTCATAAGGTGTAGTGTTTGGTTTAGGGTTAGGAACAAGCTGCTTTTTACGGACCGGAACCATTGTAAGGTACGGGACTTGTCCCATGTCCCACATCGGCTAACCAATGTGGGGTTTATAGCCACCTTTTAATTGTTTTGAGGCTGCTTAGCGTTATATTTTTATGGTTCGTTTCTGATATAGATTCACCACCAAAACAAACAGTAGAAATAGGTATAGGAATGATAGATCTAACGCTCTCTCACTCTCTTGTGATACAGAAACACAACACAAGAAACCATTAGGGCAAACTAAATAGAACACCATTCAAGTTGCCAAACTTGAATTAGCATGGAAACAGTGAATCAACTCATAATCCAATAAGAAAATTAAACGAAGATTTTCAAACCCGTAACTCACTGTCCTTTTTACGTTAAAGGACTAAAGGAGTGATACAATACATGTAGGAAAATAGAAAAAGGAAGCTACCCTACATCACCTCTTAAACTCTAGGGACATGGTTTTAAAAAACGGTTGAGGCGCGCCTCAAGGCGATTCGGGTCAAAAACGAGTCTGAGGCGTCGCCTCAGGGGTTCTTTGTTTTAGGTGCGCCTCACAGGCCTGAGGCGGTAAGAAAAGGTGCGCCTCAGGCGCGCCTCAGGGGTTTTGAGGTATGGTTTTGAAGTTTTAGGCTTTTTGTGCCATTTTATGTCTTCTTTTATGTGTGTTTTTGATGAATTTGATGATGAAATTAGTTAGTGTTTTATTTTTTATAAGATATATAATTTTTTAATTCTGCCTCGGGCTTATGCCTCGGTTTGCCTCGAGGCTTACGCCTCGTGAGGCGAAGGGAAAACGCCTCGAGGCTCGTTTCCGTACTTTTAAACCTTGTCTAGGGATTATAAACACTAATGTACTACTACCATAGCATGAGATACAAAGCATTGGAAATTAACTAATTAAGCATGCAAAGAGAAAGTGGAAAATTACTACATAAGATGGAGACGGTGGGTGCATGGATGATTTGTTCAACTTTTGTGGATATCCGTACGAATTAATTGGAACCAGTTTTTGCACCGACCCAACTATCAATCTGATCCGAGTTGAATAAGTATATTAAGCGGGTCCGTGACCCCGCAAACAACACAGGGTTTCAAGATTGTAGTGAAAATAGGTATAGAGAACGATATTTTTCTCTTTCCTTCAAGTGGTTTTGTGCTTGGTTTAAAAAGGAAAGCCTGATGTGCAAGGCACACAAGGCGATCAGGAAAGCACCTTAGGATCTTGAGGTGGTGCCCCATGTACTTATGGGTCAAAACTAGGGTTTTTAGGACGGTAGGAGACGGATATGTAAAATGCAGCCAAAGGTATGACATTTTTTTGAAAGCTTTACTTGATAAAAAGGTTGATACGTATAACCATAGTTTAAAAAACGGCTGAGGCGCGCCTCGAGGCGCTATGAAAACGAGTATGAGGCTGCGCCTCATTGGGTTATTTGTATGTACATTGTACGCTTCATAGGGCCAAGGCGGTAGGGGGGTTTGATGTTTTAGACTTTTGGTGTCAGTTTCAAACATTTTGTGTCTTTTTAAGTGTCTTTTTTATGCCTTTGATGAATCTGATGTTGAAATTAGTTAGTTTTTTTAAGATATATAATTTTTGTATTTATTTTTTTAATTTCGCCTCAAGGCTCGATTCCGTTCTTTTAAACTTTGTGTGTATAACAGATGTGAGAGACGCAACTTCCGGTTGTAAACCAAGCTTATTCTAGTGATTTTGTCAAAGAAGCAAGTTTCTGTACCGATTATTTTCTTTTTGTCGATATTGTTTCTTAGATTTAGTTTTTCACACTTTGAAAGAGAACTATTGTTGGCAAGTATTCATGGCAAATAAAATAAAGTTTTGTAGGTGATGGTGGTGAGGGATTATTAAAGAAAATTTACCAAAGAACATAAAGTAGCATGAAATGAAAGATGCTTAGTTTGTATGATATATCTCAATCCGTCATTGGATTTGTTTTTATATCCATCTCTCTCTTTAAGTACTTTGGTAATCTTGTACAACTTTTATAGAAGCAGTTTTTCTAACCTAGTAACTTAGAATTCAAAGGATTATTATTTGCTTACCAAACGCGTGTGTAAACATTCTTTTGTCTGCTAGAGTTGAGTCGCTGGAATCTGGATTGTGAGTTGGCCTTTTTAGTGAATGCCTATTGTTGCCTAGTTCGTCAAGCTCAATGGTTTATTGTTTGTTTTATTATTTCAGGCTTTTCGGACGATTCAAAGTCCCAAAAAGAGAAGGCTGATAGTCGTTCATCTTCAAGTAGCATGAGTGGATCTACAATACTCATATTATGCATCGCAATTGCAACAGTTGTAGGTTTATCATTTTTTCTTTTCAGGCTATGGCAAAAGAAGAAACGTGAAGAGCAGTATGCTCGTCTATTAAAGCTGTTTGAAGAAGATGACGAGCTTGAGCTTGAACTTGGTCTTCGGGACTAAGCTGGTCAATATGATGGAGGTAGGTTTTTTTAATCTTTAGTTATACTTTCTTTCCATATTTCTTAGCAAACGTTCCCAGTTTGGCATTCAATTAGTATTAGCTACTGGTAGTAGTTTTGAGAATAAAGGACATTAAGCGAAATTTGCATGTGGGATTATGCCATTCATATTTTTACTTGCTTGTTAGATGCTGTGTGTAACATATATTGTAACTTGAAACAATATTCTATTCGGCATAAAAAACACACGAGTTATAGCCAGATTGTATGCTGTTTGTTGTTTTTTTTTTTTCTGTATGTTTTATAAGCAATATACATATTTGAGATTGAATACACTTTCTTGGTAATGCAAAATGACATTCTAGACAAAATGTTGGTGAAGTGATTTACCTTTATTAAAAGTTTAAAACTGCTGGTTTCGAAAAGAGCCTAATCTGGTTTTGACCCGAACCCAATTGATACTTTTTTAAAACCACCTGTGTTGACCCGTTAGCCGAACTGGCCTGATTCCCCTTTTGCCAGAGGCTTATAGACAATTCTCTCGTATCACTGAATAACAAATAAGTGAACAACTCTAGAGAGAGTTTCGTTTAAGTAACCAAATATGAATTGTTAATGAATCGTTTTTCTTACATAGTCTAGTTAATAAATCCATCTGATTTCTGGAATCTACTGCTACTATCGTATTTGTCTATCATCGTATTTTTTAGCAATACAACATTGATCTTAGTTAAGCATGAGGCGCTTCAAGGCGACTAGGTTCTGTGATCTTGATACTTGTGACCTAGGAAATTTCTGTATTTTTATGGTTCTGTGGTTGTGAAATAACTCGAGTATCATGTTTTTCAACGCAGGTGTAAATGGCAATTCTGGGTTTAGAAAGATGATGAGTTGGGGCGGTAGCCAAACGTAGAATATGATCAGAATATGTAGAGATGCCATGGTGAGGAGATGTGAATCTTGTTACTCAAATTTGTATTGATATGACCCAAGACATTAAACTTGTCTCTCTTTCTGTGACATCGTCGTGTTTGTTTTATAGGGAAAGATGATTATTTTGTGTGAAATATTGCGACATTGCAATATTGAGGTCGATAAAACGCTTGTAAATTTGTTTCATGTGAGTGAAATGTAATATTGGAACCAAGTGGGTGATTATGTTCATACACCGACTTCAAGTGGTCTTACTTTCAAATGTTGAGTTTATCGGTAGGTTGTGTAGTGTTTAGACTGTATAACATACAAATATGGTGGTTTGGAGCAGTGGCGAAGCTTGAATATTTTTTTCGTGGGGGCCGAAGATATAGGAACCTTAAAACGGTGAGGGCCGTACTCAATAAGTATAAAATTTTCAGTCGAAAAGCATAAAATTACAATACTGAGAAAAAAACGGCGGCGCCCAACGACCTTTAGTTTGAGACCATAACTTATAAGAATTAAGAACTTAAATTTGTATAACATTTAATTTAAACTCCCCACATCCCATAAGGAAGCAAGGAGTGGGCCACTCCACCATAAAGAGATTGGCACTATATTTTTTATTTATTTACCCAAATAAATAAATAATTTATGTGAGGTAACTAGGTAAGTATATGACTACACAAGATCAACAAACTCTACTTTTAGTATAATCATTAAATAAATAATTAATAAAGAGTTCAAATTTAAATAACCAATTAATGAAGACTTCAAGTTTAAGATGTGAGTTTAGTTTTTGTAAACACTTTCATTATGTTTACCAATATTATGTTAAGTGTTAAGTATTAAGTATGTTTGTATAATTAGGTTATATTTTGGGTGGATCTAGTTAATTTCCTAGTATATGTGAATTCGATATTATTTGGGAAGTTAATATATGTCCCTTTGTGTTTGTTTCCGTTCATGAACACCTTGTATTCATGCACACATGTTTGTGTTCATTAATGTCCGATTGTGTTCGTGAGCGTTCATGAACAAATTTAACAAACGAACACCAGTGTTTCTTAACAAACGAACATGAACAAAAAATCTCGTTCGCTAAGTGTTCATGAACTATTCGTGAACACATAATTTCCTTAACAAACGAACACGAACAAGGCGTTGTCCGTGTTCGTTTACAACCCTAGATTCAAGACTCGTCAAATGTGGATTTAGTGTAATTTAAGTCGTTCATAAAAATATCAAAATAACATGGGGAAATGGATTTTAATAGCTTAAACTATTCAAAATTGGCCGTTGGCACCCCACACTAAAAAATTGGCCATATATAACCTGTACTATTAACCTATTAGATTCTGACACCAAATTTAAGTTAAGTCACTAACCTAGTTAGTGTTTTGGCTGATGTGACACACACAATCTTATGTGGCATGTTGACGGTGGTCATGTTCACAAACTCTATGATATTTCACCTTTTTTTAAATGGTGGTGACTAGAGTTATGGCCGATAATGGTGGAATGTGGAGGTTGAAGACAGTGGTCGTTACGATTAGGTCTCGCAAAGCTGGTTGTAGGGAGATAATTGTGTGGGCCCATTAACTAGCTATATATTTCTTTAATTGTTTTAATTATTTATTTAAAAACAAGGGTAATTTTATCGTTTTATACCAACTTAACTCAAAAACTAATAACCGTTCAGTGTAGGAACTATCCGAGTAACAACCTGTTAAACTACAAGAAATACACATTAACTTTTAAGGAATTTTTTTTTCACTTTTAAGGATTAAAAGTGAAATAGTGACAAACCTAGTAAACACTAGGGACATTTTTGTTAAAAAGAAATATAAAAAAATCTTGTACGTCATCCAACCTATAACATAAAGTCTGAAGTCTCATATACAAATTGGGGGATTTTGACCTTTCTTCCTCTCTCTCTGCAAATTCCACACAATATATATATATACACACACACACACATATATACGTATAATAATACCAAACCCATACGAAACCACTCCCAACAAACTTATTCATCTCTTTCTCTCTCTATACACACACACATCTGCTCTTTAATTCTCTTTACCGTTCCAAAAATCGAACAATTAGGGCAACGATCCAACAACTCCAATCGTTTGTAACACAATCTTTAAGACATAAAAGATGTAATTCATTAACAGATTCATCGAGAATTACGTCCGCCTAGGGTTTGAATTGTTTTATTATTAGGGTTTGGTTTGGTTTTGTTTATTTGTTTTTGGTACGGATGAAGGGTGCATTGGGTCGAACCAAGGTCGTGCTTCGGCACTTGCCGTTTAATATGTCTCAGTCGGTGCTTCTTGAACAGATTGATGCTCGGTTTTCGGGGCGGTATAACTGGCTTTGTTTCCGTTCTGGAAAGAATAGGTTACGGTTTTATGTGTTTTTTTGTTTGATATTATAGCTCTGATTGATTACTGTTTATGTTTAAAAGCATTGTATGATATTAATGTTAATTGTTTGAATTGATTGATTTGAATGTCTTTATAATGGTTGGGCGTTGGGTATAGTTTTTTGTTGAGGGTAGAATTGGAAGAAAGATATGTTTTAGGTTGAGACATGATAGGTAGATAAATGTAAGATGGAATATTTAGTATAGGATGTTTGGCTAACATTAAGAGAGGTGGCTTGTTGGTTTGTGAAGAGAGCATTGACCGCTATGTCAGTCTCTATTTTTGTGTTTATAGTTTCTTATCGGTTCGGAATTTGGTTACATATGATTGGTGGTGAAATATGGGTTTATAGCTATGTTGTCAAAAGCCCAAGGCGCGCTCAAGGCGCATAGGCTGGGCCTGGAGCCTGGAGAGTCGGAGACTAGGCGTATAGTATGAAAACACCATTTTATGGGTTTTAGACATGTTTTAGGCTTGTTTAGAGCTAATTTAGGCTTTTTGTGGGTTTCTTTCATGCTTAGTTAGGTGATTGCAGCCTTATTTAGTTTTTTTATTTAACCATCTTTGGCCAGAAAATGCTCTGAAGCTCACCTTTTAGGGTACCACGCATTTAGTGGGCTGGGCTGTGCCTAGTTTTTTTTTTTTTTTTTTTTTTTTTTGAAAACAATGGTTTATAGTACTTGAATGCTAAATTAGCTTGTGTGACTTTAGCCTGATTTCATGTAATCAAAATCTTTGTGCTAATTGAGGCATCTGGTATATGACATCCTTGATTTTTTGGTGGTTATATCTTATCCTTGATTGCTGTGCTAAACTCTAGATCAATAGCATAATTACACAGAACATCATCAATATTTTTTAAAGGGAATATTTTATATAATGGTAATCAACTTTTACTAGTGTTCCAATTAGATCACTCATAAAAATATTTGTTCCAACTAAGCCAGTAAAGTTTATTTTATGTTCTAATCCTATATAGTTTACCTGAATAGCAGGTATAATATCTATGATTGGAACATTTAAGTAAACTTCAGTGACCTGATTAGAACATTAAAGTAAAATTGACTTATTTAATTGGTAAAAAAAAGTTTTATAAAAATTGTGAATATTTAAAAAAATTGCGAAAATTTAAAAAATGTTTATACTTTATTTTTATATTTTTTAATTAATATTTTTAGCCAATTTTCAAAAAGTTTGCATTTTATTAAATTTTGCATATTTTTATTTTTATATTTTTTTTAATTAATATTTTTATTTTTATATTTTTTTAATTAATATATTTTTTAATTAAATTTTTTCGTAGTCTTTTACTTTTTTATAATTTTACATATTTTTTATAATTATTTTAAATTTTTCTTCATAATTTTTTGTAATTTTCATATTTTTTCGTAATTTTAAAAATATATTTTCCAATTTTTAAATCCATGTTGTTATTGATAATCTAAGTCAACATATAAAAAAATAACCAAATAAAAGTCATATGGATTGATGACCTTCTTAATGGGTAAATTATCTATGATTAGAACACTAAAATAACTTTAGTTACCTAATTGGAACAATTTTTTTTTTTTATGAGTGACTTGATTAGAACACTGCTAAAACTAGGTTACTATTTAGCAAATTTACCCCTTTTTTAAATGGAGCATATGGGGCTCTAATTTTCCAATTCTTTTGAGGAATAAAATTTCAGTCGAGACTCTTCTTTAATTTCATTTCCTTTCTTGGATCTCAAGGGTCTCATGATTATCTTGTGGCTAATGACATCTCTTGATTTTGCCGGTGTTCGTTTTTTTGTAAATGACATCACAATAGAATATAGAGATGGTTTGAATAGACTCTTGGATCCTTAATTAATGTCACATTACATAACAAGACGACATAGGACATCATAAACACTGATGCTACGTTATTGCTTTGAATTCATGTAATTGAAGACGACCCCTCTCAGTGTTGTACCTTGGTAAATGTCTTATCTGCTGATGAGTGATGGTCTAATTAGACCTTTTGGTGGCATTTGATTTGTAAATGGGGCTGGGAGTGCGTGTAAATAACCAACTCGAATCCTCTATCAGGGATGAAGAGTTTTACTAAGACTCTTTTTGCTTTTTCGCTCCTTTGCCAATTAATATCTTCCTACCATTGTAACAGTTCTACCTGCTTCAGAATGTGGAACTCTCTTCGAATTCCAAATGTGCCATAGTTTATTGAAAGCATCCTTTTTTTTGTATTTTCTTCTAACAATTTCTATTGAACATGTTTGCAGTCAGAAGCGTCAATCCTATTCCAGAGCCTACATCGACTTTAAACAACCAGAGGATGTTATTGAGTTTGCAGAGTTCTTTGACGGCCATGTGTTTGTTAATGAGAAGGGTAATAATAATCATCTACATTTTTAAGGGGTCAAATCATAACTGTTTTTACATGTTGGTTGATTTGAGTATATGTGTTCAGCTGTTCATTGATTTTTTGTTTTGACTTTTGATATGTGTATTTGTTCACTGTAGTATGTGTTTCATCACAATATTTTTCTCAATCTTATTAACTTGTCTTAGGTACCCAATTTAAAACTATTGTTGAGTATGCACCTTCACAGCGTGTTCCAAAGCAATGGTCGAAGAAAGATGGACGTGAAGGGACTATAGACAAAGGTATCTTAGATGACTAAAATGGTCACTCTTGTATACTTGATTGCCATTTAACTTTAATACTTAACTTTTGATGAACATATAGATCCTCAATATCTTGAATTCCTTGAATTACTTGCAAAACCTGTCGAGAATCTTCCTAGTGCAGAGATACAATTGGAAAGAAAGGAAGCCGAGCGAGCTGGTTAGTCTTAAATGGAAATATAATTGATTATTAAAAACATTCAAATTTACATGAAATTGGGTTAATGCGAACTTTTGTTTTCTTTCATGACTTTGGTTTTCTAGGTACTGCTAAAGAAGCGCCTATAGTTACTCCTTTAATGGAATTTATTCGGCAGAAAAGAGCTGCCAAGGGTGTACCGCGGGTATGATCTATAATTCTTTCATGCTCAGTTTTTTTTTTTCAGCCTATAAGATCTTATAGCTTAATGGACAGCCGAAAGCATAAGGTTGCGAGATAGGAAAAGCTATTGCCTTTTTTTTGGGCAAAAAAAAAAAAAAAACGTGAAAGATCTTTTACATATCTTGTAGTTTTCGCTGCTTCACGAGTTTCACTTTTTTTTGTGTGTAAAGTTTACACGGTAACTGTTATTATTACTATAAAATATATCATGTCACATGTGCTCATGCTTTCTTTGTTTTTTGTGACCTATGCCAGAGGGCCTTGCCTAATGGGAAATTGGCAAGAAGGACTAGTGCACCCTCTTCAAGTTCAGCTTCTGCTGCACTGAAACGCGGTTCTGAAAGGAGGAGTTCAACCACCATGGTATGGAACTTACAAATTGTGATCATAGTTGTCAAAGGCGTAAAGCGCACTCAAGGCGCTTTGGTACCGCCTGTGGCCTAGGCGAGAAGCGCAAAAAAAGCGTGGGCCTGAGAAAAAAAAAGCGAAAATAAATGGGAAAATCACCAAAATCACTAAAAAATAACCACCAAAACATCCAAATAGCAAGTTATTCATACTTGAAAACCAAAATATAGTTCAAAATGTAAAAACATAATAAAACTTCAAATCCAAAAGGTCTACAATCAATAATCAGAGTCGTCATTGTCATCAATTGTCTTCCCTACTGCATCCATTTGCTCTTCCATATGACCAGAAACAATAATAAAACAGTAATACTAATGATCAGAAAACAATAATAAAACTGATGCATATGATCAGAAAACAATAATAAAACAGTAACACTCATATGATCAGAAAACAATAATAAAACTGAAGCATATGATCAGATAACTGTAATACTGAAGCATATGATCAGAAGACAATAATAAAACATGAAAACTGCAACATGAAAGAATTACTCATATGATCAGAAAACAGTAATAAAACTGTAAAACCTGAACTTTCACTAACAGAAAACAATAATAAAACTGTAAAACCTGAACTTTCAAAAAAAAAATCATTGCTTTATTTATCTAGGAGAGAAAAGCGGCCTAGGGTCGCTTCTAGGAATTTCATCGCCTAGGCGCCCTAGGCGAGCGCTTTTGACAACTATGATTGTGATACGTCAGTTATAAGTCGCTTGATTAGACAGAACAAATTTATTTGCATGGCAACTGACATTTGGCCCTTTGATGCTCTTTGGATGTCTTTTGCAGATTTGTATGGTTTTCTTGTTTCTTTTATGTGCATGGCTTATGGTGAACATTATTTATTATCTTGTTATTTTCCCCATTGGCAGTATGTCCCAAGGGATACCGGGAAAAGCAGAAGTGGTAAAGAAAAGTCAACCTATGTTCAGAACCAAAACCGTGAACAGCTTTCTGAAAAGTCTGCTGGTTCATCTTCTGTATCTGGAAGTGTGGTGCTGGAGGGTATGTGTTTGTCATTGCGTTTATTTCATTCTATAATTAGTCATGTCAATCAACATTACTGCTTGCTCTGTTTATGTATATTGCTTTTTGCAGGTTCTTCTGATATTGGGAAAAAGAAAATTCTGCTCTTGAAAGGAAAGGAGAAGGAAATTCCTCATGTAAATGTTAAATACTTTCTCTTTTTCCGTAAGCGTTTGATTTGTTCTTATAGTTTTTTTTATGTGATTTGGATTCCAGATGGGCACTGGGTTGTCTCCACAGCAGAACTTAGCATCTTCTGTTAAACTGTTGCATAGTTCTGGTGGTCTAAAACAGAACCAGCAACGGGAGGGTGGTAGTGGAAGAATGATTAGAAGCATACTTGTGAACAAACACAATCAATCTGAACAACAGAACCAGCCACCAAATTTGGAGAGAAGACCACCACCACCTAGACCTTCACTGCTTTCCAATGGTTCCCCAGATGATAATAATGACAAGCGTAGTACGAGGAACAAGGACAGGCCTGATCGTAGCGTTTGGACTCCCCTTAAGCGTTCTGATGAATCCCTTTCATCTTCTATCTCTCAATCTACACAAGTGTCACTAGATTCTGCAGAAGGTATGGTAATAACATATTCAACGTCAGCATGTGACGTTCAATGCGGAATTAATAGTAAGGATCTATACGTGCCAGGTTTAGTTTCATTTGTATTATTTTAATCATTAAGTTAAGGGTTAACTATGATCACAAAAACTATAGTCTTACAATAATCATCTAATTTTCTTAAATAATTTATGAGGTTGTATGCATTAATAGTAGACGTTGGCTGACTTTTAATCTATTGATTTGACCAGTTCCCTTTTTAGCTACTTTTTTCTTATTTGGCCCTTTCTAAAATCACAGCCCAAATGGACCCATCCATAAGTAAATGGGTCAAAATCGTCACCTTTTGGTTTGACCATATAATTATACTGAAATTTGATAAGGTTCCACAGGAACTCATGGAGAGGTGAAGAATGACCCGTCAGTTGTAAGGAGTGGGGATTCTAAACCCATTGGAAGTGGACGTGGTGGTCATTTCTCAGTTGATAACGGTTGGTTTCCCCAATGGAAGACAATTATATTATACACTTGATGAAACACACATACGTGCTTATATATAATATAAAAAGAAATATTATATTCTATCATTTTACTTTATGAAAACAAAGTGATTTTTAGATAAATATGTAGGCTCCTATAAACACGGTGGTCGGCGGGGACCATCTCACAATGTTAAAGATGCAGACAGCTCTCAAAGTGTAAGTGAGGGAAAACCTTTGAAAAGAGGAGTTTCTGGCGGCTTTAGTTCTCATGAGGTGTGTTTTCGCTTGAGACCAAATAGTTGTCCCCATTTCCATTTTCTTCAAGGATATGACTAGTTTTTTTTTTTTTTTTTTTTTTTTTTTTTTTTTTTTTTAAATTTTAATGTAATGCAGAAACAGGTCTGGGTTCAGAAGTCGAGTTCTGGTTCTTAGTCTTGTCAGTAAGGTAAATTGTGTCTCATATTCCTTGACCATTTCATATATACACGTACATGTACTACCTCAAATAATATCTTACTTGCCCAATAAACAAAATTAATATCAAAGTAACCGATTCAAAACACTTCAAATTTCTTTAATACACTTTCATTAAACACATTTTACAATATGCCTACTATACCTAGTGTTGTTGAAATCGGGGCTAGTCGGTCGACAACTGACTAATTTTTTGCTAATCGGTCCAATAGTCGCTAGTCGGTCGACAACTGACTAGTTTTTTTGCTAATCGGTCCATTAGTCGCTAGTCGGCCGTAATTGTCCATAAATCGGCAAAAAAGTCATGGAGAAGATTGGGAAAAATCAAGAAAAAAATCTGCGATTCCAATCATATTTCGGCTACAACCTTTCTACTTAAAAAAATTACATATAAAAATGTGTATATATATATAAATAAAAATTATACATAAAAATCTCAATCCGATCCGATTAGTCGCTAGTGGATACCCCACAAGCTGACTAGCGCCTAGCGAGTTCTACAAAACTGACTATACCCTTTTCCTTCTCACTACAATATGAACACTCATAATCTATATGCTTACATAAGATGTCATACAGAAGAAAATGGGTATATTTGATATTCATTTTTTTTGTTGGTAAATATGAAATTATTTAAGTTGTCTTTCCCTTTTAATCATTTATCGTTTGCAAATTTGTGGTTGACAACAATTTCTTTCTAATTTCTATTGGAATCAACATAATTTTTTTTTCTTATGAACCTACTTGTAGAATAACTGAATAACATAATCTTTTTTTTCTTATAAACCTATTTGTAGAATATCTGAATAACATAATCTTTTTTTTTTTTTTTTTTAGTTTTTTGGTTAAATAAGTGACTTGGTAATGAATATTACATACCATAAAAATGAAACAATTAACTAGGCATGTAGATTAGTTAATTTTTTTGACAAGTAATTAAATATACAACAATATCCTACAAAAAGCAAAGCTATTGGTAAGGGTCGGAGGAGGTGTAGATGTAGGCAAACCTTATCTCTGTCTGTAGAGATAGAGAGGCTGCTTCCAGAGAGAGACATGGCTAAAAAACTCAGACAACATACAAGCAACTTGACAGGCACTAGAGAGATAGGAAGCTACCAAATAACAAAAGGAGTAAAAGAGTAGCCTTTACTAGGCTACTCTTTGGTTTATAAGATAGCACCTTGGTTTTAAAACGTGCGCCTAGGCGCGATGTGCAAGCCTTGGGCCTTTTTCGCTCAACACCTAGAGGAAATACAAGAAGCGCAAAAAGGCGCGCTTTTTGGGATTTTTTGGTCTGAGGCGCGTGCCTCCTGTACCTTGGGCATTTTTTTTGCAGTAGCATGTTGTACATTGGCCTTTTTTTTTGGCTTGTACATGTAAGTAAAATTATATAAAACCTTATTTATAGCTATATATTGGGTAGGGGAAGTTAAAAACCTATGTGATATATTTAAAAAATTATATGATCATCTTGCGCGCTTTGGGTACGAAAAGCTCACCGCTTTTGCGCTTTGTGCCTTGGTTTTAGATCTCGTCGCTTTTGTGCGCCTCGCGCTTTTTAAAACCAAGGATGCAAAGACGTCTATAACAACATAAAAAACATATAGAGTTATAGACGTATATATATGTAGACTATCACATGCCAATTTCACCTTACGTGTAGGAAAAGAGAATGCTTGAAACAAACCTAGGCTACTTATGTGTCATCCCCTAAAAGTGTTTAACCTTAATCCTACGTCTCCACATACCTCTATCATAGATCATGTCCTTAGAGGGGGTGCAACTCTATCAAATATTGTCTAGTAATTAAATATTAAATACATAAATTAAAATAAGTTATGGACCAAAAATCATGTGCCCAATATCTTGTAATGCCTGCTAATGATGAACCACATTAATTTGAATTGGATTCTTACCAAGGAAATGTTCTATTTTTTTTATGACAACTAAGTAACGGATTAAACAGTTATATCGTAATAGCAGTATATTATTATGTTTGTATTATCCTCTGATGTAGATGTGTCAGTTTCTTACCGGTTGATTTGGGTTGTGTTTATTTTAAACGGGTCTATAGAAAAATTAGCTAAAAGCTAATTGGGTCGAAAGTAACCTGAAGTATATATTTAATGCATGCCACATTGCCACATTTAAACGCTTTTTATTCCAAGGTTTAGATTATTATTGTAATCATTAAGCTATCTTATTTTGGTATATTATTGTTTCATGTCTGATTCGGACCATTACACTAATGTCGGTGATTTGCAGTCGAGTGAAGACATTGATTTTTTAGAAAAGTATTGGAGTTGTGGGAGAACAGGAAGTTTTATTTTTGCTAGATTCATGATCCAAGCAGAAGCAAAAAAGATCATGAAATAAAGCAGGCCTTTTTGTGGGTGGAGTGGACATTTTATCCTACTTACAAACGAAACAGGAACAGGAAGCAGAACAGAAACAGAAGTGACATGTTTTTTTCTTGAATGAAAAAGTAAGGTTCCCGTTAATCGGGGGTCTTGCTTGTCAGTGGTTAACCTATGAATGTTGTTCACATGGCTTGGCTGGTGGCCTTTGTTAAATAGCTTAATTTTATGGTTTTTAAGGGTGACTGTATATACCATAATAACTAACCTGAAATGGTGTGTTGCCTCGTGATATATGCACATAGAATAGAGATATATGACCATGGTTCTATGGTGTTATGTAACTGTGGCTTGCGGTCTGGACTTTGGATTTTTAGAATCATGATGATAATAGGACTGGTTTTGTTATGTTTCCGAAGATGACAATATGTGTGGAATTGTTGCGGTTTAAATGAATGCCGAAGAGAAACTTGCCGATGCTGCATGGAAATATGCTGTGTTTACAACTGAAAAAATAGTTATCTTCACAGGCCAAGTTTGAGCCCTGACATTGTTAGTTTAAGCTCAAGCTTGATAATATACCAATGTACCTGATTCTGCTCGGTTAGGCTATTGAGCTTAACACTTTAGCTCGATCTTGGCTAAACTTATTTAGTATATGAAATTCATAAAGGTTTCCAAACCCTGGGATTTACATACTAAATCATATGTTATTAAAATGGTTTCCAAACCCTGGGATTTACATAATTGACGCCATATCTAACAATCAAACTCAAAAATATTGTGTGTTTACTTTGTGGGCTAATGCAAGTATGTAACCAATCTTATTCAAAAAGCATGTAACAATACATATATGACAAGTGTGACTAGAACACAATCAAATGCTTTTGAATCTACAATGCATCATTTTTTTGTCCGGCAATGGACACCTATTTGTCAATATACTCGAGCACTTATATAATATATGAACAAAGTATCCATTCACAACTGTTTTATAATGAGAATTCCATCGTATGAACCAACTTCTGGTGTCAATTGTTAAATGACCAATTGATTCATTGAAGACGAAGATTCAAGGCTTGATGACTTCTTTTATCCTACTCCCTAGTATTGAAAAATCAAATTAATTCTACTAACAATCTGAATATTCAAATCACATAGCATCTCATTTATTGAAATAAAAACGTTACAAGTATCATAACACTAAGAAATTAAATAACATTTAGTTATCTAAATAACTAAGAGTTAACAATCAAATTATCTAAACAAGTTAACAAATAATGAACCTTGAATAGTTATTGCATTAAAAATGGTAACGTCGCAACGGGCAACCAACACCGGTTGTGGGGTGGATTTGCAGTAGACACTGAGATTGTTTGATTTAGGAGGGAGAGATTTTTAGGTTAATTTTGGTGATTGAGTATCTCTTATATTTGCAATATGTGAGAACCCTTTAGGCCCACCAAAGTGCTTTCGGCTGAAAAACTCCATGTATCACGTCAACGTCCACTAATTGAGAATAATGTAAAATGCAGCTTACAATAGGCAGGTGGCCCTAAGGAAAGACAAATACCAGTGGAATGCAAACAAGATTCAAACCTTAGTCCCGGAGGGACTTGTCGAGACATTTGAGCTAACAAGACATAAACTAAACACGCTTGTGATCAAGAAACTTGTAAAGTTCCATATTGTAGGAACTTATGTTATTAGATTGTTAGTAAATATGCATACATCACATACATGCCCCTCTACATTTAATGTATACATCCAGAATGGTGATAAAGTGCTAGAAATTCTATTCGAATTCAATTAGTCAAGTATTGGATGAATATTAAGTGTAACAATGATCTAATGCAAAAAATCACCTAAGTGCTTGCTACATATTGCATATCCAAAGGTGAAAAGTCAAAACAACACATGATAAAGACTCGAGGATACAAAACAAAGATCATCTACAAAGAATGAAGACATCAAGAAGGTGAAAATAGAATAGTAATCAAAACAAATTATTTTTCTTCAAAACTATTACAAGAAAAAGTTCCAATTAAACTAACAAGCTAGTTATCAATTGGAGAGGGATTTTGATTTGTGAAAATAGAAGAGCTTATTTGATTTCTTCCCATGTAATGATGGTTGTAGACAAAGTAAGTAAGGAAAGCAGTCATACTTTTACCAGCCATACATCCACCAAATTACCACCATACTTAAAAAGTAATAATATATGTCAATTGGATTATTTGAAAAGTAAAATAATCAGACGTGTGTGTCAAAAGGTTTTGGTATGTTTATAGTTGTTGCACAACGTTCAAGAGTTTAAACAACAAAAAAGACAAATTAGACGGTCCACGGTCAATGGTATCGACTGTCGACATTTATGTGGTCTTTTTCTTGTTTGTCGAGCTTTAACTATAAATGCAAGTCACGCCAACCTTTTTTTCACTCGCTCCTCTCTTATTCCCGTGTGTTTCAAACACCAAATCCCATAAAGATTTATGATCAAGAGCAAAAAAGAAGAGTTGTTCCAGAACTAAACTATTATCATTCTTGAAAGAGCGGTGATCACTACAACTTGAGATTAGTGAGACGTAGACGATGATCACTTCCGTTAAAAGAGTGAGAAGTTTGTATAAGGTGATCACTACCTTTGCTTAGTGAGACGATTGTGTAATGGGTATCCCTACCGGATTAAGGGAGACGATAAGTTGAGGCACTTGGTCGGGGAGATGACGTAGAAGGATTAGTTAATATCTCTCGAACTTTTTTTACATCAGTTTTGTCATTCCTTCTCTTAACTCTGTAAACAATCGCATTTATTGTTGCTTATTGTTTACAAGTATATTGTTGGGTTTGTAACAAGTTATTAGTCAAGTAAAACACGTGTTTAACAAAGATTTTTTTTTGAAAGCCTATTCACTCCCAATAGTTTTTGAAGAAACACATGTTTAAGCCAAGGGGATTAAACCAATGCTCAACCAGTGGAGACTAATTTGATCTTTATAAATAATGATTTCTTAGCTAGTCTGCAAAACTGAGAACATTATGAGACTCATTAGAAGAAAGAGAGGTGGAGGTTATTTTCGTAACCACCATATAGTTTGAGAATAAGTGTATTGTAGAGAGTATAACTGTAGCAAAAGTGAAAGTTCAAAGAATGTAGCCTGACAATTAGTTGTCAAGATTGGACGAGCTGTGACAATCAGGAATATCTATTTTGCCCCTTCTCCTCTTGACAATTAATGTCTTCTGACGTGGGAGTACGTCCGCAGGCCTCTGAGGCACATCACTTTCAAGATGTACTGGTTGTTTCGTCTGTGTCAACCATTAGTTGAGGTTAAGATGGACATGGATCCATGACATGTGATTGACCAGACGTTGAAATTACCTCCTTTCTCCTCTTCGATAAATGTTAGTGGAGAGACACCTGGTACAGTGATCCGCGAACTATATTTGGTCAGATGTCAGATGTCGCTGTCATTTGTACCTCTTGTCCCTTATGCGATAAACACTAGTAGAGAAACACGTGGTACAATGATTTTCGACTTGTGATTGGAAACACATCACTGTCCTCTTGTACTTCTCGTCTCCTCCGTGTTAGCATGCTATCATGTGGTGGGTGACGTCCGCAGGTGATTTCTCATGGCCACTTGGTTGCTTTCAGTTCTTTGGATATGGGTTTAGCCTGGACACGTGGAGGCCATATCTAGGACTACAAACGAACCAAACCAAACGTTCGACGAACAGTTTGGCGGGAAGTTCGTTTGTGTTTGTTCATTTAATAAAAATCGAACATAAACAAGAAATTTTGTTCGTTTAGCTATACAAACGAACACAAATAGATGTCGCGTTCGTTCATTTATGTTCGTGAACATGTTCGTTTTAGTTCATTAGATTCTTTAACTGTTATTTTTAATTTAAGTATGTCAAAATTCTAGGTAATAGACTATGTAATAAATATTAGGGTATTACATATAAGTGTTACTTCATTTATTTTAATTAACTATTATTTTGGGTGGATTGAACGAAGACTTCAACATTTTTTTTTTGTTAAATGAGTACTTTAAGTTGTTTAATATGATACTTTTGTGTTACGTTATCAAGATTATGTCAACTATGTTTGGATAATTGAATTAGTATATTTTGAACGGATCCACGTAATGTTTGTAACAATAGATACCTATTTAATCAAAATTTAATATATATTAGTTTGTGTTCATGAACGTTTATTTGTGTTTGTTTACACTCACTTTTGTTCGGTAACTAAAATTAACAAACAAGCACAAAAGCGTTGTTTTTATCTAGACCTCAAAATCGAATTTCTTTAAACTCAGGGGCTGTTTGGCAACTTCTAAATGGGTAAGTGCTGACCTAGTAAGAGGTCTGAATGGTTAAGTGGTGAATCATTAAGTGATGTTTGGTTGGACATCTGAATGTTATTGATTTCGCTGTTTTTTGTTCATTTTGGTCAGCAGCAGCTGTGCATCGACCGACCAGCAGCAGTGTCGAGCTCTGATGCAGTGAGATATGTTTTGGGATCTGACTGGATAAGTGGCTATTCAAACCCAGTTTTACGTTAAGACATCTCCAAACAAACACCCGTTTTGTCTTCGAATATGACCTATTCAGACTTGAGCATCCGATTGGGCTCATTGAGATGCTTTCAAAGAGGGCCTCAATACTTATATAGAATCAACAAATAAACTAAATTTTCTAAAAACACTTTCTTTGCATCTTTAACTTGAAAAAGTAAAAAAAAATAAAAAATAATTAAATAAATAAATAAAATAAAAATGAATAAAACATATTATCCATATTATCGTTACAGGTGCATAAAGCATTGCGTGGCAATTTACTGGTCGCATGGTCGAATGTACCCACATTCGCCCCTTGCTCAGGGTCGAATGTACCTTTACTGGTCGAATGAACTTCTATTGTTTTCACATCCCAGGTTCGCCCCTTTATTGAGGGTCGAACCAAGCTCATTTCCCAGGTTCGCCCCCACGCTATGGGTCGAACCTGGACCTGTGTTTTCTAGTTTTTCCAGTTTGTCGTGTTTAACGCATTTTAACGCATCCTACCACATGAACATGCAATCTTAATCTATGTTTAACATATATACGCATGGATAATCATCTACACGTCGTTTAAACACATATTTGCATATAATCCACCATATAAGAATTAATCTACGCATAACACCTAATTTAGTTTATGTAATTCACCAACAACGGGACTCGTAACGTGTGTGTGTGTGTGTGTGACTAACCCAATGATCCTCCAAATCATTGAACCCTGGACAATACGGACTGTGTTCCGACTCGACTGACCTCGTCAAGTATGTTTAATAAACGTTTTTCGCTAAGGTAAACTTATGTGTTTATAAAAATGTTGACCCAAACATGCCGGGTGTCACATGAACGAAGACTTCAACATTTTTTTTGTTAAATGAGTACTTTAAGTTGTTTGATATGATACTTTTGTGTTGGGGGGGGGGGGGGGGGAGACATTATTTTATGGTAAATTGTATTACGTTATCAAGATTATGTCAACTATGTTTGGATAATTGAGTTAGTATATTTTGAACGGATCCACGTAATGTTTGTAACAATAGATACCTATTTAATCGAAATTTAATATATATTAGTTTGTGTTCATGAACGTTTATTTGTGTTTGTTTACACTCACTTTTGTTCGGTAACTAAAATTAACAAACAAGCACAAAAGCGTTTTTTTTTTATCTAGACCTCAAAATCGAATTTCTTTAAACTCAGGGGCTGTTTGGCAACTTCTAAATGGGTAAGTGCTGACCTAGTAAGAGGTCTGAATGATTAAGTGGTGAATCATTAAGTGATGTTTGGTTGGACATCTGAATGTTATCATTTTCGTTGTTTTTTGTTCATTTTGGTCAGCAGCAGCTACAGATTTCTTTTTCAACCATTTGTTCGTTCGTTATCGATTTCGCTGTAGATGTGCATCGACCGACCAGCAGCATTGTCGAGCTCTGATGCAGTCAAATATGTTTTGGGATATGACCGAATAAGTGGCTATTCAGACCCAGTTTTGTGTTAAGACATCTCCAATCAAACACCCGTTTTGTCTTCGAATATGACCTATTCAGACTTGAGCATCGGATTGGGCTCATTGAGATGCTTTCAAAGAGGGCGGCTCAATACTTATATAGAATCAACAAATAACCTAAATTTTCTAAAAACACTTTCTTTGCATCTTTAACTTGATAAAATAAAAAATAATTAAATAAAAAAATAAAAAAAATAAAAATGAAAAAAACATATTATGGTTAGAGGTGCATAAAGCGTTGCGTGGCAATTTTCAAACAACAAAAGCACCATCACTGCTACTAGTAGAGTAGAGTAGAGTAGTCTACTGCTTCATTTGTCTCTGCTAATGCTAATGGCATCTTGTGCAGTTACTTTAGGAACCCTCTTTAAATTTAAACCCACCCTTTCTACTCCTCCTTCTCCTTCCTTTAATAAACACAAATTCTTATACAAACCACGTCATTCAATTTGCGCCACAACCTCTTCATCTTCATCTTCCACTTTTACACAAACCAAATCCTTTTCAGGTCTCATTCAATCATCACCATTATTATTATTATTCTGCATTTCTGTTTTCATTTAAGTGTGTGATTTGTTAACTGGATTAGTGATTTTGTCAGTATGAGGATAATTGAATCAGTTTTGTCAACGACAACACTTGTTGAATAAGTATGTGAAAATGAAAGAGTTAAAATGAAGCTAAAAGTTTAAACAATTGTATACATTGAATTATAGCTTCCAACTCTACTCTCAACACTTGTGCATTTTTCATTTTTGTTGTTGATTATAAATAAAAAAGGGCACAATAGTCATTTAATGATGCAGGGAAGGCAGAAGCAGATGTTGTTGTTATAGGAAGTGGTCTTGGCGGACTATGTTGTGCTGGACTTCTAGCTAGATATGGGAAAGATGTTATAGTTTTGGAAAGCCACGATTTACCTGGCGGGGCCGCACATTCATTTGAGATAAAAGATTACAAATTTGACTCTGGCCCGTCTTTGTTTTCGGGTTTTCAATCTAGAGGTCTCCAGGCGAATCCCCTTGCACAAGTATTTTTTATGTCTAGCATACTCTTTATTCAAAGATGCTTAACCTATAATTTTATAATTTATATTGTAAAGATACACTAATTTATGTGCTTGGTAGGAAACATCTAAATGCAGAACCAGTTTTATAATTTATATTGTTTAGTTATTTATTTGTATATTGTTTAGTTATTTATTTGTATATCTGTTTGATTTTTTATGTTTATCATGGTTAACAGGTATTGGATGCATTAGGTGAGTCGATTCCATGTGCCAAGTATGACTCATGGATGGTTTATGTACCTGAAGGGGAGTTTCTATCACGCATTGGTCCTACTGAATTTTTCAAGGTAGTTTTTCGAAACTCTAAGATGTGAACTTACGGTTATATTATCAAATTCCTGTTTAGTTTATTCATTTGTTCTAGTTGTATAAGCTTTTTAAATTTATTGGTTCTAAAAACATGTCAGGACTTGGAGATGTATGCTGGCCCAGATGCTGTGCTGGAATGGCGAAAACTTCTTGTTAGTGACATTTAACTTTGTTTTCTTCTTCACTTGTTTGCACTCAGAAGTTAGGTTTACTTTCATCTTTTAGGAACTCTTGGTTAATTTCACTTCAATATTGATAGTTAAGTTGGGCATCATATTGTTCTTCAAATATTGGTTAAATTAAGTCAAAACTTTATTTTAAACAGGATGCGATACTTCCATTATCTGCAGCTGCAATGGCTTTGCCTCCTTTATCTATCAGGGGTGACTTGGGTGTTCTTTCAACTGCTGGTGCCAGATACGCGCTCTCACTTTTAAAATCATTTGCACAAATGGGACCCAAAGGTGCTCTTGGTGCTACAAAGCTTCTGAGACCGTTTTCAGAAGTTGTTAACTCACTGGGGCTTAAAGATCCCTTCATCAGGAACTGGATTGACCTCTTGTCTTTCTTGCTTGCTGGAGTTAAATCGGATGGTGTACTATCAGCAGAAATGGTACATAAATTACAATTTAGGATAATATAATTTATAGTAAGTACGTTGCTGACGCTGTACTTATATTCCCATATTTGCAGATTTACATGTTTGCAGAATGGTATAAACCTGGTTGCAGTCTAGAATACCCTATTGGTGGAAGTGGAGCAGTTGTTGATGCTCTTGTTCGGGGATTAAAAAAATTTGGTGGCCAAATTTATTTAAAAAGTCATGTTGATAATATTGTCATTGAAAACGGCAGAGCAGTGGGAGTGAAGCTAAGGAGTGGTCAAGTGAGTAACCGAAACTATTTGATTTGATTAATTTTTGTTTTTTACTTTTTGGACGGTAAATACTTACACCTGTCTCTGTTAGTCTGTTGAGCTTGAGCCCCTAACTTCTTGGGTGAATGGTTGGTGGGCCACTTTCAATACCCCTATCGGCCCATTTGGCACTTATTTGATGTGTATTTTTAATTAACTTTTATGATATCGCAGTTTGTGCGTGCAAAGAAAGCTGTTGTGAGCAATGCATCCATGTGGGACACCTTAAAGTTATTACCTAAAGAGGCTGTTCCAAAATCTTATGAGGAAAGGGTTGAAAATACAAAGCAATGCGAGTCGTTTATGCATCTGCATTTGGGATTTGATGCTGAGGTGAGCGTCTAAAAAATGTTTACCTGATACTTGCTCCGTCCCACTACAAGTGTCCACCTTTCTATTTTAGTCCGTCCCAAAGCATTAACCCCTTGAACTTCTGCCCAACATAAGTCGTGCTTTACCTGGTCGTCTGGTCCCATAGGTTATAAGGATATTGTGTTGGGACCCTGAATGTTTTCCTTTACGGGGTCTCATGGTAAGAAAATAAATAAATAATTAAAATGACCACTTCTAGTATGTTTTAAAAAGTTTCTCATATAATCCTTTGTCATGTAGCTGCATCATTAGCTATCATATAGTGCGTTAATTACACTTTTCCTTAAACGGGTTGGATGAGTTGGCTAACTGGTCAACACGGGGGTACAACTGGGATGACCCTAAATATTTTTTCTCCAATGTTTTTATGTTTTATGTATTAATGTGTCAATTATGATTATAAAAGTTATGTAATATCTAATAAGCTAACAATGAATAGAAACAATTCAAAATAACCGGAATCTTCTTATGAATGCGTCTAATTAGATATTCAATTATTAGGGGATACCAGAAGACCTAGGAATTCATCACATAGTTGTAAATGATTGGAACCGCGGAGTTGATGCTGATCAAAATGTGGTGTTGATATCTGTACCAAGTGTACTTAGTCCAGATCTTGCGCCACCTGGAAAGCATGTTTTACATGCGTACACCCCAGGAACCGAACCGTTTCAACTTTGGGAAGGGCTTGATCGTAAAAGCGCACAATACAAGCAACTCAAAGCCGAGAGATCTGAGGTAAGATTGTACTCAGTTCATATTTGTTCTTTAAATGAGACAGAACATCTAAACAAGTTGATGAAATGGATTGTCAAAACGGGTCAGGCTATGTGTAAAAATAATCACCTTTTTTTATGAATAACCAGTGTGTCAATTATGATTACAAAGATCATATCTTTTAATTGACAATATAAGTTTTTGAATAATCTGATTTAGGAGGGTTTATGCATTTAAAGATAAAATGTACTTTGTGTGAGTTTCAATCCGTTTGATCCATTCCTTTTAAGCTATTATTTTTTTTGGTTAGTTTTACTTACACCTGTGAACTATTAGAGATTAAAAAATGTAGCCCGTTTCGATCCATTCCTAAGTAAATAGATAGAAATTTCCACAGTGATCTCTAGAATACATTAACTATGATAATTTTCTAAAAACTATTTTAAAAAACATGGACCAGGTAATGTGGAAGGCAGTGGAACGATCACTCGGTCCAGGTTTCAGTCGAGATAAATGTGAAGTGAAATTAGTCGGGACACCATTAACACACCAACGGTTTCTTAGACGAAATAGAGGAACATACGGGCCTGCCATAGAAGCTGGAAAAGACTCGTTTCCTGGACACCCGACACCAATCCCGCAACTTTATTGCTGTGGAGATTCCACTTTCCCAGGGATCGGAGTCCCTGCTGTTGCCGCTAGTGGTGCCATTGTTGCTAATTCACTGGTTTCTGTTTCTCAACACTCTCAACTCCTTGATGCTGTAGGAATATAGTGAAACCACTAACTAAGCTCATAAGTTATTATCTTTTGTTTTCCTTTCATATTCTTGCTTTTATATTAATTATACTTTGTAAAAAGAAATGGTAACACTAAACTGAGATCTGTATACAATGATAGAAACAGATTGTATCAAAAACATTCCAAGACAATGCATAGATTCGATTTGATTAAAATATCGCAGATAACAAAATCAAAAACCCGAAATGATCTAATTAGGCTTGGTTTTGACTTGGCATTGGTTCAGTCCCAACGAAAACACACTCGGGTCTTTCTAGTTTCGAGCTTTTTTTACCAGACCCAGGATCCTGTTTATGAGAACATCAAGTTTGTTGACTTAACTCATCAATCCTCATGGAAACACGCTTATATATTTTGATGGAATGTATCCTGCACGTTTGTTTCGAACACAATCGACAAAAAGATGAAGTTACCCGAATCGCCAAGACGAGTTGCAGGTCGGTTTTTGAATTTTGTTGTGGATTATACCCATCTATAAAAGGAGTTAACAAATCAGATTTCAAATAATGTGATTATAGTAAGATAATTGAATGGTTTCATTGATGTTTAGAAGAAAATGTTGATTTTAAAGGTATCCCACATCGGTTGTGAGAAGAAAGGTAAAGACCAAGGGAACCGAATAAAAGGGGAAAGAGGGTACTGGCAAAGGTACTTACCTGGATGGGGTCGATGGGTGATCAATAAGACCCATGGCCTAGGTTAGTGACCACCATTGCACTTTGGAGGGGTGCTACCCTAAGGTCGGCCCAAGTGGTCGAGCCTACATCATAATTTGTGGCAGTTCGCGCGGCCTCTACACAATTCTTTAGTTTGTAATTATGTTTTAACTTCTGATTTGATGACTGAAAACATTATGCAGTGTTTGGATGACTAAAAGTATTCTGCAGTGTTTTTGTTTATGGTAAGATGGGGTTAACATTATCCGGTTTCTTGTGCTAAGGTTTTAATTGGGACTAAGGTCCAAAAGTTGTAGTAACCACAACCGGGCTAGGACCCGGTTAAACCCAACAAACTAAACCGGTCAATACTGCTTACAAACTGACAAAACTCGAATCGACTTGAAAACGAAATTGGTTTTGACTTTTTGTTTACCAACCCGAACTTGTTGTTTATTTCTAATTGTGTTTGGTTGTTCTAGGAATATGAGAAGGAAGCTTTTCGGATTTTAACATTGTTAAAATGTTTACCAAAGCCCGTCTTCATCACAATTGATCTAGGGCATAAATTATTGACTCTTTTTTGTCAACATTCAGATATAATTTTTATTAAAAATAAAGTTGTATTCAAAATAAAGTATTTTCTTGTATCGTAAACGATTTTCGCACGTGCCTGAATTGAAAACTTCTACGGATCATGATTACATGCTTCAACTACCTGACAACAAATAAGTAGATGTTTATAATTTTGTGTTTTGCTTTTGTGTTTAATTGCAAATGTCTGGATCAATAACTTTACGCATTTCGACTACCCGATAACAATAAAGAGCAAATATTTATTTTCTTCTTTTTATCGTTTACATTTAGTTAAATAAAATACTTATTTTTTTAATTGTAAACGACTTTTGCACATGCTTACACATACAAGATCCGAGCCACACCACGCAGGCGTAACAACACATCCAAACTTCCAAGGTTTATGAAAATAAAGTTATATATACTAACTACTAAGGACTAAAGTTGTAAATGTTAAAAGGTACAAGGATTTATAGTGAAAATAAAATAAAGGATTCGACAATCGACACAAATGACGGCCCAAAAACCTTGAAAGAATCTAGCCTCCTCTTAAAGTACTACCATATATGCACAACGTACAACCTTTATTTAATCTCGTAATCATCACTCTGGTGGCGTTCTTTCTTTAAGCTCGATCCTGTTCAAGAATCTTGTTACTAAACAATGTAAGAATTCATTTTTTATTTTTTTTGGTAATTGTTTCATGTCGCACACCAGGTGTTTGTTGAATGTGTTTGTTGTTATACATTTTTTTTGCCCAAGTGAAAACCTGGGTTTTTTATGAGTGGGTTGGGTTTTTAATGTTTAAAGTTGTGTGCTTGTTGAATGTGTTTGTTGTTATACATTTTGTGTCTGCTATGGTCAGTTAAAATCTTGCATATGTATATTACTATTACTAATTCAAATATTGGGTCTTTTAGGATTGTTGTATAACCATTTACACATATCAATTGTGAATGCCAAAGTCATTTAGCAAATTGAATTGGGAGCCCTTGATCTCAATAGGAAATCATGGTCACGAGACAGCCCGTTAACATGGCGTGAAGTTAAATGAGTTAGTGTTTGGGGTAAACAGGTTTGGGTCATACACGGGTGACATGATTAAATACGTGTCTAAATAGGTTCAACCTGGTTAACCAGTTTATGACATCCGTAGCATGTTTAACTTATCGTGTTAAATAGGTTAATAGGTCAACAAGACACATGTTATGTAACTACTTAGTTTGATCGTGTTAACATGTCATGTCATGACAAGTCACGACTAAAAACATGTCTAAACGGATTCAACATAGTTTTATAAGTAATCAAATATGGATTGTAATTTCTGGGGACTTTTATGTATCGTGTTAATTGCGGCCGCCGTCACTCATGTTATGTAACTACTTATATTTGATCGTGTTAACGTGTCATGTCATGTAAACCGCTAATTAAACATATCCCTGCTAGTGTCTAAGAAAATGGCACGTTTAGTTTAAATGTGTCATGTTCGGGTTCGCTAGACCTGTTAATTGGGTCGTGTCGTATTGACCCATTTAACAGAATACGACACGTTTTGCCAGCTCAGAAACCCACTCTTGGATATATATTTACTATTTGTTTCTTCTTGTTATTCCTATAATAGTTTCTCTATTTGCATTTGTTATTCATCTATGTTGCTCTAATATTTTTCCGCCCTCTGTACAGATTATCTTTAAATAAACCCAAAATATGGCTTGCATTTCACATAGTTTTCGAGCTCCAATGAAAATTGGTCAGCTGCCAGTAGCCAATCAGAGGGAGTTTCCAAACAAAGTTTCCCAACTCTTGTTCTTGCATCCCAAGAGCTTTAGATCATTAAAATTTTGTGATTTCCAAAGATATAACCGTTTTAACCGCTATCAATCCTACACCGCCATTTTAAACAGCCTTTCTTCAGATAATGGCATATCTGGTGAGAAACCAACACAAAAGCTACTAAAATTTCTTCAAGTTTTAATGTTTTCTGATTATTTTTTCTTTTGATGTTCTAGAAGAGAGAATTTCCGTATTGGTGATTGGTGGTGGTGGAAGAGAACATTCACTTTGTTATGCATTGAAACGGTCTCAATCCCGTGATGCTGTTTTTTGTGCCCCTGGAAATGCTGGCATTTCCAACGCCGGTGATGCCACCTGTATTGAAGATCTTGATATATTTGATAGCTCAGCGGTGATAGCCTTTTGCCGTAAATGGGAAATTGGACTTGTTGTGGTGGGTCCAGAAGCTCCCCTGGTATCGGGTCTTACAAATGATCTTTTGGAAGCCGGCATACATGCTTTTGGTCCTTCATCAGAAGCTGCTGCTTTGGAAGGTTCCAAGAACTTCATGAAAAGTATATGTGATAAATATGGAATTCCAACTGCTAAGGTAAACCTACTACTCATCGTTGTTATATTGGGTGTGCCGGGCTGGTGTTGGTTAACCTGTCAAAATGGGTTAGCAATTGTCAAAACACTTTTTAATTTATTATTTAGAGTTTAATAGATGTGCTAAATATGATTGCAGAAACTATATTGTATGGTTACTCTAATAATTCACCTTTGGACAAGTTGATTTACTCATTTGAGTACACTCAATAACTTTCAACTTGTTTGACCCATAGTACTCAAGGTCGCAAGGCACAAAGGGTTTACTTTCACTTGGACGCACGCACCGAGACATAATATTTAATTGCATGTGAATACTATTTGGTTCTGTATATACATAAAATTTAACTCGGTGCTAAAAATGATACATAGCTGCAACAAAATATAAGCAAAGTGGTCACCTTTGCTTGTTTTGCTTACAGAAGATAAGTGAATCTAGAACCATAACCATAAAAAGGAAAAAAAAAATAATTACAATTTGAAAAGCAACTTTTCGCTTTAGTTGCGCCTAGTGCAAGGTCCTCGCCTTGCTTCTACCTGAGGCACAACCACCTTGTGCCCTTTTGACTACAAATTTGACCCGTTTCCTTCTCAGTTAAATCTTTTAGCATAACTGATTTTCCCATTAGAGATGAATCATAAATCATAGCTTATACCAGCCCATATACATTGAAATTAGATATTTATTCAGTTAAGGTTTTAATATTGCAGTATGAAACATTTACTGACCCGTTAGCTGCAAAGAAGTATATCAAGGAACAAGGGGCTCCCATTGTTGTTAAAGCAGACGGGCTGGCTGCAGGGAAAGGTGTAATTGTTGCTATGATATTACAAGAAGCATTTGACGCTGTGGACTCGATTCTTGTAGATGGGTCGTTTGGGAAAGCGGGTTCTTCCATAATCATAGAGGAGTTTTTGGAAGGTGAAGAAGCATCATTTTTTGCAATTGTTGATGGTGAAAATGCCTTACCTTTAGAATCTGCACAGGACCATAAACGGGTCGGTGATAGGGATACTGGTCCAAACACAGGTGGGATGGGTGCATACTGTCCCGCACCTGTTTTGACACAAGAACTTCAGTCATTGGTTATGAGCTTGATAATTCTTCCCACTGTAACAGGGATGGCAAAAGAAGGCTGCAAGTTTGTGGGAGTTTTGTATGCTGGACTTATGATTGAGAAGAAATCGGGATTACCCAAATTAATCGAGTACAATGTGCGTTTTGGAGATCCAGAATGCCAGGTAAACTAGGTTTCACTGCTACTCTGTATTTGGGTTGAATAATAATTTTTTTTTCTTTCCAAAATGACTCGTTATAGCCTGAGTCCATTTTGGTCACAACCTGCTTTGACCATAACCAGATTAATACTTTTTTTTAAAACAAGCCCTTTTGACCTGTCGCCTGACCAGCCTGGTTTGCCACGATGAGTATTAAAGAAAACATTGTATGTGAAACAGGTATTGATGGTTCGTTTGGAGTCTGTTCTAGCACAAGTCCTGCTTGTTGCGTGTAAAGGTGAACTAAACTCAGTGAGTCTGGAATGGGCCCCTGGTTCAGCCATGGTCGTTGTCACACCCCAACCGATGGCGGAATCATCAAGGTGAGACTTAGTGGTAGATTGTTCAAAGACTTCATGACACTAGATTTTGTGACAATATAGTTTAAAGATAGAATTTCATTTATTGTCTAAAAATAGAAATACAAGTAGTTCATATAACGAAAAATACAACAACAAGAATATGATAACTTGAACTAGAGTGAGTTTCTATGTCCAATCCTAAGTAGTTTTCTCGAATGTCCTGCAATAAATATTTCCTGCAACATGTATAAAATATCCGTCAACACATAAAGCATTGGTGAGCATACTAGTTTTGACATACATACATAGTATAATAAAGTTTTGCTTATAGGCATATGCAAGAGAACCATACAAACGGCGACTAGCCACGAAGAATTTTGCTTAACATGACCCATGTAGGAGGCGGATAGCCAATCCTATAGCGCTATACATGCAAGGTGGGTTGTCAACTATATGAACATTTGTATGTTAGAGTAAATAATTCTACATAGCATAGCGTACAAGCATATAATAGACTTTAGATTGCGCATGATAGAATTTAGAATATGATAGACTTTAGACTAAGCATAATAGATTGTAGAGTTTAAAATCGTTTGAGTTTTGATAGTGTTACATGTTGAGCCCCAAAGAATAAAGGATAAAAGGGGGACAAGTATGAACTCACCTTAGGGTGTGTTATTTAGTTCCCAAAAACGGGTCTTGAGAATTGAAGATTTTAGCTCCGAAAAACTAGAATTAGAGAGGAAAGCGTTTTAGATTCAAGAGTTGGATTATTAGATTCAAGAGAGTCAAGCAAGCCTTTTAGGCGAACCAAAACACAAACCACCATAAAGGTGATTCGGATGGTCAAGAGAGTCAAGTATTGGTAAGGTAGGGATGTATCCACAAACCTTCCAAGTTATTAGATTAGTAGAGTTTTGAAAGTATATATATTAGTATTTACATAATATAACTATAGGGTTAAAGTAGTGTATGGTGACTTAGTTTGGATGAGCCTTGGCTTTCCTTTGTCAACCATTAGTATAAAAATATATATGTTTTATTTTAAAAATAAAGTATATATTAAGATCTTAACTAAATGAGTTTTTGTTATACGCCTAAATTGAATAGGATAATAACGACTCGTCATGAATAGGTAGGAGTAACATAAAGGAAGCGAATAAAGGCGAACTTGAAATTTGTTAAATATATAATTTAAAATACATGTAAAAGTAAAAATCACGCGATGTTACAGTCTCCCCTACTTTAGAAAATTTTGTCTCGAAATTTAATTAAGATACGACCTTTTGAAAAATGGTAGGTGGTTTGATATGGGTTTAATAAAAACAAAAACCTGTTAGTCTATTATGCTTAAATCAGATATTGTATCTAGTCACTGCGTGATAATATGCTCGTAAAAGTTTTTTTTTTTATTAAATTTTAACCCAAGGTCGTATGAATTTCACTTAACCGGACTTTAGCGTTTCAAATATGCATTTTTAGAAGGTGAGTGGTTGGTACGTAGAATTTGTAAGTTTAACCAACTACGTCATTTTTTTTAATAGTGAAAGAAAAAGGGTATGTATAAGTAGGTTTGTGTATGGGTTAATGTAACAAATTTTGTGAAAGATAAGTAAATATACGGTATAATGTATATGAAATAGTAAAATTTTGTGAAGATAGGTAAATATATTGTATAACATATAAGAAGTAGTAGGAATTTTGGCTTGTAAAAAAAATGTTACTGGGTAATTTAGTGGAATAGTAAATATGTGAGCATAATAAGTGACTAGATGTGGGAATGAGTTGTTTTTAGTAAAAAATATTTGGTTTGCATGAGGTCGAAATTTTATTAAAAAAAAACTTTTTAAAAGGCGATTAAGATAAACGAGAAATTGGACTAGTTGTTTTGGCGAAATAAATAATAGTTATTTAGTTTTGAAACCTAGTATATAATTAGTCTAGGAAATATATAAAAGTGAGAGACGAATCTTGTTTTACATGTATAAATGTTTTTAGAGATTAAGGCCAGAGCTTATGGGATTAGATTCTTGATAATGGGAGGATTGACGATTAAGAAAGGAAAGACACAAGGGAAGAAACGAAGTTGATGGAAATTACAAGTATAGATTATTCATGGCAAAGGATAACGTTGCATGGGAGAAAGTGTGGTTCAAAATAAGATCCTAATATGCATAAAGATAAATTATGCAAGCGTAATTAGACTAGTGAACATAAATGGTATCGCAAAAGGTAAATAACGTAAGTGTTGGTCAAAATTTTAACTCGACACCCAAAACTTCTCATGGCACGAATAACTCTACTTTTGGTAGTATGACGGGACATTTATGTATAGGATGTACCAGCGGCGTATCCACCATGCCGTTATCATACCTCATCCGTGTTGTTATTCAAGTCATGATAGGTTACACACACTAGGACTTGTTATGTTTTCCATATGCCCAATTTTTGTAATTATGTGTGCACCCGTAATTAGTCCAATTGTCATATGGTCCACATAATTTGTCTTAGTTATGTGTGGGTCACTAGTGGACACAAATTAATTATACACAAAGGAAAAGACAATAAAAACAGTTTTGATGTTGTAAACATAGCAAGCAACGTGACATGCAAACACATAATGTGAAAAGGCATTAAGCAAGTTTTTTTTTGTTGTTAACCGTACGTGTTTTTGGCGTAGATGTATTGTTTCATGACATAACGGTGTAGACTTGTGCATATGTGGTTACGTTCAGATGATAAAATCAAACAAAAAGATGGACAATTGCATTCCTAATGAAAACGTGTAAAATGTTTTGACTGTGGGCAACATAGAATTCGGGTTTATTACAAATTGAGTTTTATGGGTACGCGGGAAATTTTAGCTTTTCAAGTCTAAGGTTCAAGTTTTATGGTAGAATAATTTATTCCGTCGGATGTTAAAGAAAAATGGATTTAATTGAAGTAGGGAAAATTTAGTGTAAAAGTTTTATCGAAGATGGTCGTTTGATTTATGAAAAATCCATTTTATTAAGCGAGGAAAATAGTTTATTGACAATTTTAGTTTGGCGTTGATGAATATTTTGACTCGTGATACGATTTCAAGAGAAAAGGTTTTGGGATTATAAAGAAGTAGGTTATTTGATTTTGCTCACAAGTCCTGTTTGCAAAAGAAAATTTATTTTAAACACTTTTACCATTTAGAATCTTGTTTGTCGTATAGAATCGACGCACAAGTTTGTTAGTGGTTTGAAAGCTTAAAGTGAGGATTTTATAGATGAATAGGCATCCTCTTAGGAATAGTAGGAAGAATTTTGTTCAAAATTTGGAAAAAAGATTATGCGTGAGGAGAAAAGGGTTTTGCGATGTTTGAATTTTGCCAATAAATTATGATTGTAACCTAAGATAACGATGGTATTTCATAATTCATAAAAGAAAATTTCACATCTGAATAATTTCTTGAAAACATTACATAAGGAAATTCTCATTTTTTTTAAATAAAAGAAAAAATCAATCTTCTTTAGTGTGGTGAGTGGGTCTTCCAACATCGTAGATCACCATGGCAAGTCTTGGGCATTGGTTGGGTCCATGGGTTGGGTTGTTGCACTCGGAGCTTATCCATTCATTGGTTTTAGTGGGTGGGGTACTACTAGTAGGTTTTTCAGGTCGTGGTTTAATGGTGTGGCGACATGTTTTGGCTAAATGACCATATGCATCACAGTTGGAGCATATGCGGCATGGTGTGTAAGTGGGATGGTGGAATTTACAACTCTTGCATAATGGATGGGTTCCACAGTACTGCTTTTTGTTGGTGATCGGAGTCTCGGGGGTTGTCGAAGTGTGGTTTCGTTTGAGGTATTTGGGTTTTCGGTTATCCTTTTTCGTTTGTTTGGTAGAGGTATAGGTGGATGGTTTAGTGTCTACATGGTTTGTGTTGTCTTGGATGGTATCGCTGGAGTTTGGAATTGGGTTTGTTGGTGTCTTTAGGTTAGGGAGAATCTTGATCAATTTTTGGGTAATAAGACTCGCCAGTTGGTTGAGATCGATGCTGTGAGACGGGAAGACATCTACGAGAATCATGCATAAGAAGATTTGCATAAGCGTTTTTAAACAAAGTGACTTTTGAATTTAGGAAGTAAGTTACTAGAATTGTGGTTAACAATGAAAAGCTTGCAGGTAAGATTAGATCGGTGAAATTGATGCAAATTTAGATAAACAAAATACATAAGTTCAAGTTGTTCTCATAGATTTAGTATGCACGTTCAAGTTACACGTATGGGATGCAAGTTTCACATTGTTCAAATAGTGTAACACGTATGTGTAAGCAAGCATAGTGCGCTTAATTAGCATAAAAGGAGTTTTGATTTATGTTGGTTGCGATTATTAGTATTGTTTGGAGATCGCGAGAGTAGATTGTAAATGCGAGTCTTGAGATCATATGTGAGTGAAATAAATCGAATATATAATGAAAACATAGCATGAAAATAACATTGAAAGTAATATTAACATAAAATGAGAGGCTTGTTTTATGCAAGCAATTGGAGTGTTCCGGAACGGAACTAAGACTAACCAAAGTGGTTCAAATTTACCTTTGAGTTTGAAAACATGCTTTGGCCTAATAGGTGGAAATACTCTCGCCGAAACTTTCGGTTAACGGTATTCACCCTTCCAGTTACTACATGTTTCTTGTCATTAGTAAATTTGAGACTTTGGCGAGATTGAAAAAAAAATCAAGGATTGAAACTAGTTGTTAAGTTGCGGATTTCACTCCTATCTTAGCGAGGCCGTTTCTTTGAGTGTGGTTTGTACACTTTGTCCAATGTGGTAAGAAAATTAATTCTAACCTTCGATTGGTAAGTGTCCACTAGAACGAGAATTGTGAAGTTTCCACCAAGGTGAGGATATCACTCCTATCTTGGCGTAGTTTCAAAAACACAAAGGATTTACGCGGATTGAAAGTTATCACCAAAGTGAGGGTTTCACGCCTATTTTGGTGATTTTCTTTCGTTTGTGGTATACGAGTGTCTTCGAGTGTAGAATGATCCACAAATAGGAAGGTAAATTTTTGAAGACAAGAGGATATAGTAGAAGCAACATAGGGAGAACAAGTATTTTAAGCATGATAAAAAAGGAATGGTCAAAAAGGTTCTTAACTATAGTCTAGGTCAAAACATGGCAATTTTCCTAATTCCCTATAGTCATGGCTCTGATACCAATCTGTCACACCCCAACCGATGGCGGAATCATCGAGGTGAGACTTGGTGGTAGATTGTTCAAAGACTTCATGACACTAGATTTTGTGCCAATATAGTTTAAAGATAGAATTTCATTTATTGTCTAAAAATAGGAATACAAGTAGTTCATATAACGAAAAATACAACAACAAGAATATGATAACTTGAACTAGAGTGAGTTTCTATGTCCAATCCTAAGTAGTTTTCTCGAATGTCCTGCAATAAATATTTCCTGCAACATGTATAAAATATCCGTCAACACATAAAGCATTGGTGAGCATACTAGTTTTGACATACATACATAGTATAATAAAGTTTTGCATATAGGCATATGCAAGAGAACTATACAAACAACGACTAGCCACGAAGAATTTTGCTTAACATGACCCATGTAGGGGGCGGATAGCCAATCCTATAGCGCTATACATGCAAGGTGGGTTGTCAACTATATGAACATTTGTATGTTAGAGTAAATAATTCTACATAGCATAGCGTACAAGCATATAATAGACTTTAGATTGCGCATGATAGAATTTAGAATATGATAGACTTTAGACTAAGCATAATAGATTGTAGAGTTTAAAATCGTTTGAGTTTTGATAGTGTTACATGTTGAGCCCCAAAGAATAAAGGATAAAAGGGGGACAAGTATGAACTCACCTTAGGGTGTGTTATTTAGTTCCCAAAAACGGGTCTTGAGAATTGAAGATTTTAGCTCCGAATAACTAGAATTAGAAAGGAAAGCGTTTTAGATTCAAGAGTTGGATTATTAGATTCAAGAGAGTCAAGAAAGCCTTTTAGGCGAACCAAAACACAAACCACCATAAAGGTGATTCGGATGGTCAAGAGAGTCAAGTATTGGTAAGGTAGGGATGTATCCACAAACCTTCCAAGTTATTAGATTAGTAGAGTTTTGAAAGTATATATATTAGTATTTACATAATATAACTATAGGGTTAAAGTAGTGTATGGTGACTTAGTTTGGATGAGCCTTGGCTTTCCTTTGTCAACCATTAACCATAGCACAAGTCCATATTAAGTTATTGGTGAACTTGGTTGGTATCACTTCAACTAACCTTCTAGTGCATAAAAACAATAGAAGATGAACCACCTTTGAGGCCTCATTTTGGTGTCCTACTCGTATTCCTTTGCCATAGCAAACAAGAGCAAGGTCCTAGAGGTTTCCCCAAGGGGTTAGAAGAAGAAAAGAAGTGAAGAAAGAATAATAAAGTTGGAGTTTATGAGAAAACTCACTTAGAAGTGGACTTCCACACTTGAGATATCTTTGAAGAATTGGGAGGTTTAGAGAGGATTTAGGAATGAGCAAGTATTAGAATGGGTAGGAGTGGTGTATTTATAGGTGGGGTGAGTTGGTTGGGTATTAAATAGAGTTAATGGGGTGGTTAGGAAGAGATTAGTTAGTTGATAGGAGTTTAATTATTATACTTGTTGTATTATGCTGTTTGTCGACGACATCAAATCAAAAAGAAAAAAAAAGGACAGCGAACAACATCAATTTGATGTTGTGTGTTGTCTTGTTGAGATAGAAGCCTAATCACGTTTTCATTTTTTTTTGTTTATTTATTTTTATTTTTTAACTAAAAGTATTAGTATAAAAATATATATGTTTTATTTTAAAAATAAAGTATATATTAAGATCTTAACTAAATGAGTTTTTGTTATACGCCTAAATTGAATAGGATAATAACGACTCGTCATGAATAGGTAGGAGTAACATAAAGGAAGCGAATAAAGGCGAACTTGAAATTTGTTAAATATATAATTTAAAATACATGTAAAAGTAAAAATCACGCGATGTTACAGTCGTGGTCATGGCAAGCAATGGCTACCCTGGAAGCTATGTAAAAGGGACCAAGATTAAAATATAGAAGAAGCTGAGGCGGCAGCTCCTAGTGTTAAAATATTTCATGCAGGGACAGCCGTTGATGCAGATGGTGATTATGTTGCAAATGGTGGTCGTGTTTTGGGTATCACTGCAAAGGGAGAAGATCTTGAAGAAGCAAGAGACCGAGCTTACAGAGCCGTTGAAGAAATCAAATGGGAAGGCGGGTTTTATCGTAAAGATATCGGTTGGAGAGCACTTCCCTTGAAACAAAAATCCTTATAATATTGAGGCTTTGTTTTTTCAGGTATGTGTAAGAGGAAGAGGCTGACCTCAGTTTTGGTACATTTACTGGTAAAAATAAGTTAACCGTGTAACACCCCAACCGATGGCGGAAACATCGGGATGTCACGTATTGATGATTATTCAGTAGCTCATGGTGAATAATAAATTTCATTAAATAATTTAAATAAGTTACATACAATTGTTCTAAGAATTTGTACATCAAATTAAATAAAACTATGCAAACATCTTCAAGCATTAATTCGAATCTTCAAACAAGTAGAACCTGAAACATGTTAAGTTGAAAATATTTTGGGTCAACAAAAGTTGGTGAGAATTACATAGGTTTTTGATAATTGAATAAAAATGTTGTGCAATTCATGTGTCATGTCAATCTAGTCCATATGTGAGAACATACTAGAAATAAATCGAGTGCATAACCAACCCTGATGACTGTTATAATATGATACATACCATACGCTCATGGTCCACTTGAATATGTTATATGATAACAAACACCCACGCTACCTTTGTAGGAGGCACGTATCCGGGTGGGATTGTCAGTCCAATAGATCTATCAATGTATACCGCCGGCTTGTACGGAGTTAATGATTATGCTAGAATGGTGCTTACTCTAATCATGCTCAAGACATAATGCAACATAGAAAACACATAGACACATTGATGATTGAATTGCATAAAATGATGTTGTAACATGTTTCACCCCAAAAAATGGTGATAAATAGAAAGGGGCTATGTAAAACTCACCTTAGCAAAATGTTATGTCTCGTAAAAAAAAATAGAATAATGTGTTGTGAATGTATGCGAGGCGAATCCCAAAGACTCAACAACGTAGCTAGTCCAAATTGAAGAAAACGAAAAAGAAAGAATATCAAGCTTCCAATTCGCCAATTACAAGAGCTTATAATCAAAGCTTCAATTGTAGAAGTAATAGACTATAGAAGAAAGGTATGAGGGAAAGTTTAATCGGATTGAAACAATCGATTTAGAGGTGCAAAGTATAATGGGTCATAGGTGGGTTTTTATACTAGTTTTGGAGTCAATTAGCCATTAAAATTGGTCAACACCATAAAGTAAGGTTTTATGATGAATTGACTATTTGACTAAGACTTTGACTGTTTGACTAAGACTTTGACTAGGAATGTGACTATTTGACTCAAGGCTTTATTTAAAAAAAAAAAAAATCTTGTATGTGAAAAAAAAAAGAATTTAGAATATTATTATTATTATTATTATTATTATTATTATTATTATTTATATACATTTATGTATGTATATAAGTTGTGAGTTAGGATAAATAAAGACTTTGGCACATTTGTATAATATTAATGATAAAGGTGTAATAATATATATATATATATATATATATATATATATATATATAAGGGCTTTTTATGTATTAAAATTTTGGGGAAAATTTTGCGATGTTACAGTCTCCCCTACTTTTGGAAACTTCGTCCCGAAGTTTATTGAAAACACAGGGTTGAAGGTGATTGGGTAGAAATTAGGACAAGGGTGGTTTGGGAAGTTTCGAGTTAAGGCATGACATAAATTTATAGGTAACAGAATAAAATGTTTCGAATAATTTGGGTAAGAGTTTTGATATGTGTGAGTTTTAAGGGTTGGATTAGGTTCATCTGAAATAGCAAGGAGAATAAGAATCTTAAGTTTTAGGAGTCCTAAAAGGAATGAGTTGATGGACTATTGAAAGACTAAATGAACTACCAGATAACTAAGGTTTATAATTGGTCAACTACCGAAAACCTTGATAGAATTTCACACTACCTTAACGTACCTGTAAATTCATGATTACGTTCCGGACCGCAATCACCAATTTACCTTACATTAAAGTTTTGCGTCCTTCCACCGATTGTTGAGCGGGTCCGATAGCCTCCACCAGTCGTGGAGTAGGTTGTAGGGCCTCTCCCGACTGTTGAAAAGGTATAATGACCTCTACCAATCGTTGAGTAGGTTCGATAGCCTCCACCAGTCGTGGAGCAGGTTGTAGGGCCTCTCCCGACTGTTGAAAAGGCATGATGACCTCTATTAAGTGCAACATTTATTATACACATAGGTTGCAAATTGATAACATGCTTATGCAAGCAAGTATAACAAGCACAGTATATGAGTTGTAGTTGTATAGATTTATATAATTAGTTCACATTCAAACAATCATGCACCATGTAACAACTCTCAGACAAATATTTTATTACTTGAATCAAATAGCGTCAATACATAGAATAAAAGCAACCAATAGTCAAATGGTGAGACTTGTGGTTGGGTAGCTGGAAGATCTTGATCTCTGTTTAGTTTAGGGCATCGGTTACGGAAGTGATTTAGGTAATGAATGTTCAATAAGATATGGGTTGAATGAAGGACAATGAGGTAATATAAGGAATGTAATCATTTATTCATTTAATTAAAACGAATAAACGAAAACGTTGACTTATCAAAGATTCTAAATTCTAATAACATATGAAGACATGCTTTAGCCTATAAGTGAACACTCATCCCGAGAATTCCCAGGTAGGCATCCGGGTCCCTCGTCTGATTGGGATATATGCGCAATGCCAGCCTAGACAGAAGACTCAGAATACAGGCGTTCATCCTTCCAGATTGCACGTGTTCGTTATTAAAATCTAGAACTTCGACGAGATCTCAAGGCGGTTCAGGCTAAACCTGAGGATTTTGTCCTATTAGTCTAAGAGTAGATCCAATGGTGGAAAGCAACCTCCTTGTAAGGATAAAAGTAGGGATAAGAAGTAGGAGGGAGATAGAGAATAGCAAGTAAAAGAAGCAAGTACTGGTTAAATCCTATGGTTATAGACTAGATTATTATTTTTTTCTAATAACCTAATTCCCTATAACCATGGCTCTGATACCAATCTGTAACACCCCAACCGATGGCGGAAACATCGGGATGTCACGTATTGATGATTATTCAGTAGCTCATGGTGAATAATAAATTTCATTAAATAATTTAAATAAGTTACATACAATTGTTCTAAGAATTTGTACATCAAATTAAATAAAACTATGCAAACATCTTCAAGCATTAATTCGAATCTTCAAACAAGTAGAACCTGAAACATGTTAAGTTGAAAATATTTTGGGTCAACAAAAGTTGGTGAGAATTACATAGGTTTTTGATAATTGAATAAAAATGTTGTGCAATTCATGTGTCATGTCAATCTAGTCCATATGTGAGAACATACTAGAAATAAATCGAGTGCATAACCAACCCTGATGACTGTTATAATATGATACATACCATACGCTCATGGTCCACTTGAATATGTTATACGATAACAAACACCCACGCTACCTTTGTAGGAGGCACGTATCCGGGTGGGATTGTCAGTCCAATAGATCTATCAATGTATACCGCCGGCTTGTACGGAGTTAATGATTATGCTAGAATGGTGCTTACTCTAATCATGCTCAAGACATAATGCAACATAGAAAACACATAGACACATTGATGATTGAATTGCATAAAATGATGTTGTAACATGTTTCACCCCAAAAAATGGTGATAAATAGAAAGGGGCTATGTAAAACTCACCTTAGCAAAATGTTATGTCTCGTAAAAAAAAATAGAATAATGTGTTGTGAATGTATGCGAGGCGAATCCCAAAGACTCAACAACGTAGCTAGTCCAAATTGAAGAAAACGAAAAAGAAAGAATATCAAGCTTCCAATTCGCCAATTACAAGAGCTTATAATCAAAGCTTCAATTGTAGAAGTAATAGACTATAGAAGAAAGGTATGAGGGAAAGTTTAATCGGATTGAAACAATCGATTTAGAGGTGCAAAGTATAATGGGTCATAGGTGGGTTTTTATACTAGTTTTGGAGTCAATTAGCCATTAAAATTGGTCAACACCATAAAGTAAGGTTTTATGATGAATTGACTATTTGACTAAGACTTTGACTGTTTGACTAAGACTTTGACTAGGAATTTGACTATTTGACTCAAGGCTTTATTTAAAAAAAAAAAAAAATCTTGTATGTGAAAAAAAAAGAATTTAGAATATTATTATTATTATTATTATTATTATTATTATTATTTATATACATTTATGTATGTATATAAGTTGTGAGTTAGGATAAATAAAGACTTTGGCACATTTGTATAATATTAATGATAAAGGTGTAATAATATATATATATATATATATATATATATATATATATATAAGGGCTTTTTATGTATTAAAATTTTGGGGAAAATTTTGCGATGTTACAAACCGTGACCGTGTTCGTGCTGTTTACATATGACATTGTTGGACATTAAGAGATCATACCAACTCGTTGAATTCTATGTACCAATTTGATGAATGATCCTGATTCCTGATTACAAACTTAACTTCAATCAGCATCTTGTATGTAGGGATGTCAATCGTGTTGGGTTTTGAGTTGGGGTTTATATGGCGAACCCAACAGACCCGTATATATATTTTCGTGTCAAATAAATTAACTCTGGTGTGAATGCACTAAAAATCATGTAACCCGAACACGACCTGCGTAACCTATTTCTATTTCTCTAAACAAGTCAAATGCATGGCAGGTTGTAAATGATCAGGGTTAAACAAGACATACATGGATGGGTTGGCGCGGCGGGTTGTAATAAATGAGTTGTGATCAAGTTGTAAATGAGTTAAGCGGGTTATAGTATGTGTAAGTAATACTTGTGTTAAATGAATTGACCTTGTATAAATATATTGTTATTATTATTGTAATTTTAAACACGTTAACGTTCGACCTACTTAATTAAACAGATTAAACATATCAAACAATTTATTGAACAGACCAGAAATGACAACCTAGAACTTATTATTATCTTGTCATACAATCTTAGGATCAAGCTTCACAACATACATCATAGTAATATTAATCTATTTATATCTACAGGTTATTACTAACAACTACAGTCATATACATCAAACCATATCTGCATTCTTGATTCATCATCGTCCTGGTCGCATGCTATGGCTCGATCATAATAAGCATCATAAGTTGATAGTACATTTGTCCCCCTCTATTTGTTCCATGGCTGTGAGATGCATGATCCGTTTGCCGCCTATAATAATATTCATCTACACCTGTTGACTTCATCCTGCCAAGATGTTCGGGACCTGCAGCCAGCCTTGTGAGGGTGGCGGTCTAGCGGTGGCTGGTATGGTTGCTGATGTAAGTAAGTGATGTGGTGACTGTTGGTGATGGTGATGGTGGTTTTGGCTCAAGTTTGGACTCGCAGCTGCAACTTGATTGCACAAACTAGTGGAACTAGGTAAGGACGCAGGATCGATTTGAGGGAGAAGGGATTTGAGAGAGAGTTTGATAATGAGAAAGAAAACAATACACTTTATAAATGAAACTATTGTTGGGTATTTATACATTGGGAAGGGTTGCGACCCTTTGATATAACCGACACACCGGTTAGTTAATGAACCAACATAACTATTCTAACTTAGGATAAAGATATATAAACTATATAGACTTAGGATATAGATATATATGTGACATATGGAAATCAGGGAATTAAACTCTAACATTCTCCCCCTTAATTCTTGATTTCCCCAAGGTCTTCAACTCCTATGAGACTTCGCATCTCTATGAACTTTATCCTTGGTAATGCCTTGGTGAGGATGTCGGCTTTCTGCATCTCTCCACTGATATGATCAACTTGTATCTGCTCGTTCTCTATGCATTCTCTGATGAAATGATACCTTGTGTTGATATGCTTTGATCTTCCATGAAACACAGGATTCTTCATGAGTTGTATCGCTGACTTGTTATCTACTCGTAGACTTGTCTTCTTTGGTCTTTCACCTGTGAGTTCGCTTAGTACTCCTTGTAGCCATATTGCTTGACATGCTGCTGATGTTGCTGCCATAAACTCTGATTCACATGATGATAAAGCTACTGTGCTTTGTTTCTGACTTGTCCATGTGATAGGTGAATCTTTGTAGTAGAATATCGTTTCTGTGGTTCCTTTTCCATCTTCTTGGTCTCCATGACTGCTGTCGCTGTAACCAATGATTTCTGCTTCTTTTCCTTTGCTATATTGAATTCCATAATTCAATGTGCCTTTGATATATCTTATCAAATGTTTAACTGCCTTCATGTGAGTCGTCTTTGGTTTCTCCATGAATCTGCTCACGTATCCAACTGCGTAGGTGATATCTGGTCTGGTATGTGTAAGGTACCTCAAGCTTCCAATTAACTTTCTATATTCTGTCTCATTGACTGGTTCACTCTCATCTTCTTTAATGAGCTTCAGACCTGGTTCCATTGCTGTCTGTGTTGGATTGCAGTCTTCTAGTCTAGCTTCCTTGATTACTTTCTTGGCGTAGGCTGATTGCTTCAACTGTATCCTTCCTTGTGCTTGGCGTACTTCTATTCCTAGATAGTATGTAAGTGGTCCTAAATCACTCATCTCGAATTTGCCTTGCATTTCCTTCTTGAAGCTTGATATGTCCTTTACTGAACTTCCTGTCACTATTATGTCATCGACATAAACTCATATAATGATTGTTGACTGTCTTGAAGTTCTCTTGTACACTGCTTGTTCTTGCGGACATCTTATAAATCCTATCTCCTTTAGGATGTTGTTCAGCCTTATATTCCATGCTCTTGGTGCTTGCTTCAAACCATATAGAGCCTTCTTTAGCTTGTAGACTAGGTTCTCTTTTCCTTTCTTTATGAATCCATCTGGTTGTGATACATAGACATCTTCCTTTAATTCACCATGCAGGAATGCTGATTTTACATCCAAATGATGTACTTGCCATCCTTTCTGAGCTGCCAATGCTAGTAGTAGCCTGATTGTTTCCATTCTTGCAACGGGTGCAAATACTTCATTGTAGTCTATACCTTCTTGTTGTACATACCCTTTTGCTACTAATCTGGCCTTATGCTTGGTGATCTGTCCACTTGCGTCTCTCTTGACCTTAAATACCCATTTTAGACCTATTGGTTTCTGACTTGTGGGGAGCGAAGTCAGTGTCTAAGTATTATTCTTCTCCTCTATAGAGTCTATCTCGCTTTCCATTGCTTCTATCCATTGTGGGTAATCTGCTGCTTCTCTATAGTTTGCAGGTTCTTCATCATATGTTAGATAAAGATGTTCATAGTCTTCTGGTCTAAGAGGTTCTGTGGCTGCATAGATGTCATTAAGTGATCTAAGGGCTCGAACTGGTCTATTTAAAGAGCCTGGTGAGTCTTCTAACTCTTGAGTACTTGTCTCAACTGCTGGATCACTTGTCGGTGTCTCTTGAACCGTTATTGGAGTTCTTGTAGCTGTGATTGGACTGCTGAAGAACTCATTATCACTCTCTTGATCTTCACTGTCCTCATTATCTTCTTCTTGTACAGCTTCATTTTCTGAATCTCCATGTATCTCAAATCTTGTCCAAGATGGTTCGTCTTCGCTTCCTTCTTTCAAGTAGTTGTCTCAATCCCATGGTTCATTCTCTATGAATTGGACATCTCTACTGATATGTATCTTCTCTTCTATGGGATCATATAATCTGTAGGCTTTGGAACCATTTTCGTTTCCTAGATGTACCATTTTCTTGCTTCTGTCTTCTAACTTCTTCAAATAGGGCGTTGTTACCTTTGCATATGCTGTGCATCCAAATACTCTAATGTGCTTGATATTGGGTGCCTTTCCATTCACTGCTTCGTAGGGTGTCATTCCCTGTAGTGCTTTAGTAGGTAACCGATTTTGTATATAAATCGCTTGTCTTGTTGCTTCTGCCCATAAGTTCTGCGGTACGTTCATAGCCTTTAACATGCTTCTTGTCATGCTCATTACTGAACGGTTTTTCCTTTCTACTACACCATTCTGCTGAGGTGTGTAAGGTGCTGTAAGCTGTCTGAGGATTCCTCTGTCCTCACAATACGTGGTAAGTGCTTTAGAAGTAAATTCTCCTCCATGATCCGTTCTTAATCTCTTGAGCTTGTGACTCGTCTCTGTCTGAGCTTCACTTAGGAATTTCTTGAAATTCTCATAAACTTGATCTTTTGACTTAAGCATGTAGATCCACATATATCTTGAATAATCATCAACTATCAGGAAGAAATAGTTGTTTCCTGCTAATGGTGTGGGTGAAATCGGTCCACATAAGTCTGCATGTACGAGTTCTAGAGGTCTCGTAGCTCTAAAACTTGCTTGAGAGGGAAACGGAAGCCTGCTTTGTTTTCCCATAATACATGCATCACATACTTGAGATGGGTGTCTGATATTTGGTATTCCATGTGCCATTCCTTTAACGCTTAACTGTCGTAATGAATCGAAATTTGCGTGTCCCATACGTGCATGCCATAACCATGCAGGTAAATCTATTCTGGCTTGTAAACAAATCGGACTTGTTATTCTGAGCCTTACTTTGTAGAGTCTATTCTTAGCTCTTGGGACTTTCATCAATAGGTTGCTGAAGGCGTCATAAATCCATAGATAATCATTCTCCATAATCACTTTACATCCATTTTCTGTAACTTGCCCGAGGCTTAGGATGTTGCTTTAGAGTGTTGGAATGTAGTAGACTTCGGTAACTAGTCTTTGTTCTCCATTGTTGCATTCCAATAAAATTGAGCCTTTACCTTTGATGTTGACACATGATCCATCTCCAAACTTTACACTTCCTGCTATCTTTTCATCTAACTCTGTGAAATAGGAGCGTCTTCCTGTCATATGATTGCTTGCTCCATTGTCTAAATACCAAATCTCATTTCCATTATCTTCACTATGATAACGTTCTGGTATGACCTTCTTTTCTTCTAGAACTACACTTCTTTCTTCACCAACTGCCATAAGTAATGTGGGATCCTCTTCTTCCATTACTAGGTGAGATTCTTCTTGTTTACTTCGAGGTTTAGGACATCTGGGAGCTATGTGTCCTAATTCATTGCAGTTGTAGCATCTTACACTGCTGCCATCTCTCTTGGGCTTGTAACTACTGTCGTCATGACGATTCTTAGTGGGATTTCGATCACTTCTCTGATCTTGATGGCCATTTCTGTCAAAGTTCTTTCTCTCATTTCTTTGACTTCTATTGAACTTCCTAAAGTTCTGTCTACCTCGATTCTGATTGTAGTTCCTGTTGTTGCTGTAAGGCCTTCTCTCTTGCCTTGTAAATAACAGCTTCTCTTGATCGGCTGGTCCATATTTCTTCTCATCTCTTGACTTAAGGCGTTCCTCATAAGCTTTAAGTCTACCAAGCGCTTCATCTAACGTCATGGTATCTATATCTGAATATTGCTCTATGGATGCAATAATCTATAGGAACCTCTCTGGTACGGAGTCCAGCAATTTTCGTACCAATATCGACTCTTCAATTGTCATTCCTAGGGCTTTTGACTTTGTACTAATCGCACTTAACCTACCAGCAAACTGGTCTATGGTTTCTATCTCTCTCATTGTTATCATCTCAAATTCTGTGCGTAATGATTGAAGTCTTGCTTTCTGGACTCGGTCAATTCCAATAAATCCTGTCTTTAATGCTTCCCAGATTTCTCTCGCTGTAGGATGTGATGCCACCTGCATCACCATATCCTCTGGAATTGCCTAAAAGAGATAGGCAATCACTGTCCTATCCTTCTTTACATCTACCGTCGATGTGCCTTCTTCGGGTTCCACTACTTCCCAAAGACCATTTGCACTTAATATTGCTTTAACACGAACAACTCAAATCGTGTAATTCGTAGATGTCAACATCAGTGTCTGGAGGCTAAAAGTGAGAGTATCCTTCGTGACTGTCTCCTTTGCTGTCATTGTGGGTTTAACGGGCGTCTTCTGCGGACTTTTGTTCTTCTTCTTCTTCCCTATTGTCCAAATCTGTTATGGACTATCCCACGCTTCAATGGAACTCTTGTTTGACTACTCTTTGTCAAACTCTAATATGATATCTCGAAAATACTGTTTGCTTAACAAAGTTTTGATATTTGTAGGCGCCTTTTACAAAGAACCAAGATCTTTGTTATAATATTTCGGTATATCACCGATGTTCCTCTAAATAAATTCTAAAGTCAATCCTTTGACTTGATAATCCTCCAACAATGATTGAATAGTGTCTTCCAATAACACCCTTTCTCAATCCTAAACACCTTTCTAAAAAAACAAACCACTTTTGTTTTTCTACTTTGCTTCAATCTTTTCCTCCTTTTTTGTTTTTTTTTTCGATCAGTGAACAAACCCGTAAATAAACACTGATAAATACCCTTCACAAATTTTCCCTCTACTCTAATATTATACACTTCCTTGAAGTTTTTTTTTTTTCGGTGGGTTTGACTTTTTCAAAAAAGTCAACTGCTTCTTCTATAACTTTCCCACGAAAAAAAACTACTGCCCAAACAAACGAAACAAATGTGTTCCTACTGATCCAAGAAATAATTCTTAAATTTATTCCAAACTAACACCTTTTGGATCTTTGTTGATGACAATATTCGAATACGATTAAGATGTTCCAGAAAACTTCCGGTTCTAAACCCAGTGAAAAATGATCTTAATCCTTGAAAGTTTCTTCGAAATGATTGGTAAAACGAAGTTGGTTAAGTTCTGGTAATTGTTTAAAGTGATCGCTGAATCACTTTTGACTGTTTTGTTCGAAAAAAAAAATTGGCGGGAAATTTTTCTTTCAGATGAACAAGAACAGAGTATGAATAGGGGTGTAATTTTCTGACTTTGATTAAGATCAAGTATTCGAATATAGTAATATGTAAAGGGCAGGGATAGATAAAACCGATTGAGTGCGATCAAATGGATTCGTCTGAGAATTCCGGTGACTCGCCGGAAATTCTGGTTTTGGCCGGAATTTCTGGTCCGGTTGTCTTCTTTCGCTTACAATGGTTATAAAACTTTGGTATTGATCTTTCTTCAAATCCTGGATGGCCTTGACTGATTATTCCAACAACTTTCGATCGTCTCTTTGTTCGTCTCTGTTTTTCTTCGGAAACAGGGGATCGAGTATGGTCTTCTTCTTCTTCTTCGTATATTGTAATCTGATGGAACAATTGAATAACTAAACCGCTCTGATGCCAAATGTAAGGACGCATGATCGATTTGAGGGAGAAGGGATTTGAGAGAGAGTTTGATAATGAGAAAGAAAACAATACACTTTATAAACGAAAAACTATTGTTGGGTATTTATACATTGGGAAGGGTTGCGACCCTTTGATATAACCGACACACCGGTTAGTTAATGAACCAACATAACTATTCTAACTTAGGATAAAGATATATAAACTATATAGACTTAGGATATAGATATATATGTGACATATGGAAATCAGGGAATTAAACTCTAACAAACTACGCGCCCTGGGTAGCGAACCCATGACAAGTGGTGGACTCAGGGTTATTAGTGACGGTGGTGGTTTCTAGGCGAGGAACACGCAGAGGACATGCTGAACGTCGTGTAGCTAGTATTAACCGGAAGGATGGCTGAGCAACAATACCATTTATGGAATTGATGTATCTTTGTTCAAGCGAATGGCGTTGACATAACAATTGGGTTAGCCGGGAAAAGGAAGGCGCGGCCCTCCTACGTGTTCATGGCTCGTCAATCATGTGACGAACATCGTCATCGGATTTTACGGTAACCAACATCTCAAAATCCTCTGGGGTTAATTGGTACTTGAGGATCATTTCATCATTGGACAACCTTCTTCATAAGTTCTATAATAATTTAAATACAAAGTTACCACATTAATAATAATAATAATAATAATAATAATAATAATTCTATTCAAATCAGTTGTTCTTAATTAAATCTATTTGTGCATGAATCCATAATTCACTAATTACTACAGAAATTACATATTGATATTTTTATCCACAGTCACACGGCTACAGTGGTGGATCCAAAGGGAACCCCCTTGATTTGGAAAAAATTGAAAATTTTAGTGAAAAGGTTTAAAATTAGTGAAAGGAACCCATGGAAATCATTTCTGGATTCGCCATTGCACGACACGGGTACATCCTTAGGCAAAAGGCCACTCATGCCGCTATCACAGATAGCGTTGATGACCCCTACCGCCCAAAAAGGCCAAAAACCGACTATGGTAAAACCACTTACTCGCAAATGACATATCAATTTCATCGATAACTACCTGAAACTACATATAACAACAACTTATTCCCCAAATATTGTAACAAATGAAACTAAATTGTACATTTTATGCTATGCTATTGCAATACAAGTAACATTATGGGTTGGAAGGGGACAGAAACAAGAATACCATGGAACGTAACGTGGCGGTGAACGGCGGGTATCACCACCGGTGTACCTGCGGGGGAGAATCTTGCCACCGTGACTGCACAGAAACTTCACAGATTCGGGTCTGGACATATTTTGAAGATATGTATGTATATGTAATGTAATGTAATGTATGTGAAATCTATAGAAGAAGAAATAGATGATTGAGATTACGTGATTGATGTTTGATGATTGAGATTGCATGGATTTAGAGGGTGTTTGGGATTGAGTTTGGAGATGCAAAAGTGCTTTTGGTCAAAAGTGCTTATTGGCTTATGACTTTTTGAAAAGGAGTTTTAAAAAAAGTGTTTGGATTAGCTTTTGGGATGAGAAACGTCAAAAAGTCATCAAATTGTTGTTTTTTTAAGTGTTTCGCTTAACTTATTGTGAATATTAGTTGTATATGCGGTATATTTGTAATTTTTTTCCGAAAGTCAAAAGCCAAAAGCCAGAATTTCTAACTTTTCAAAAACAGCTTTTCCACCCTTAAAAGCCAAAAGCCAAAAGTCAAAACAGAAAGTGCTTTTGGGTTACACAAACAGCTTATTGACTTATTGGCTTTTTGGAAGAAAAGCCAATAAGTCAATAAGTTGTTTTCAAACTCAATCCCAAACACCCTCTTAGTTTCTTATATTTGAATTCATAACTGTATCCTGTGTTTGTAACAATAATAATATAAATATAAATATAAAAACTACATAACGGAATAATACTCATAACCGTCGACAAGATCCTTTTTTTTAAATTGTCATTTTTAACTATAAAATTTAAATAATAAATATGTTGAAACCTGCTTATGTTTTCAACGTTGTGTTTCTCCTAGGGGAATGGAGCCTCTAAGGCTCCATTTCGTCACATAAGCACCATGCCACTGTGACATAAGCCCTCAATCATTACCCGGTCATTTATTTATTTTTTTATATTATTTGATTTTTTTTTAATTTCAACTAAAATTTTTCATTAAAACAAAATACGAAAGTTACATCACAATAGAAGGTAAATGGGCAACAAGTTGCGCCGCTACCCCTTTCTGAATTGCGAACCCTAGTCTACTAAAGACAAATCCCTGCCCCCTGGAGATGAACTATTGCTGTGGACGACCCGTTGGACCCTGGTCAAGAAACGAATAGCTTCTGACGCTAGGGAGCCAAAGGTATCAAAAGCTAAAGGGATAAAGACATGTTGGTTCTCTGCACAAGCTTTAGCATGCTTATCTATTTTCTTCGATTCCGCCTTTCTCGATGCTTGCCCAGCTACAAACCCTGTTTCCCTTAACCCAACCAAAGGAGATACCCCTGTGAGGTCCACGCAAGCATGTTTCCCCCTCTCCCAACCAAAGACAAGCAGATCTGCTGGTCGTAGGGTGGATCTCCCTTCCGCAGGGTCTGTGAGAAAATTTACAGGGGCCTCCTTTTTGGCTGAAATCCCAGCTTTTCTCAGGATGTCCCACAAAACGTCCCTCACCCAGTCATGCCGGTATTTGAACCCAGGGAGCTCTTTGCAATGAATTGCATGCTCCCCGTATTTATCCATGCAAGCTTTACGGCAGATGGGGCATGTTTCATCTTCCGGATACATAGGGATCATCAACCGGTACTTGAGTATAACCCTGTACTCCACTGCGGACATGCACTGACCCAAACCCTCAATCGGGATAACGGTCAAAAAATCCTGAGCATGAGGACCCTTTAGGCATTCAATCACCGCCTTCTGGCGGGAGGACAACTCAAAAACTTCTCCCAGACTCTGAGCAGTTTTGCTAAACAGAGCATTCGCCAAAGTTTTTTGTGGCTTTGAGGGGGCGGTCTAGTCCTTATTTGATTTTGTATTTAAATTTAATATTAATACATAAAACAAATAAAAATACATAACATTAAAAAGAATTACATAACATAACAAAGACATAACATTAAAATATTAAAACACTAGCTGATTACCCCAGGAGTGTCTTGAGGTTGAAAAATCTAGGATAAATTACAGAATTCGTCCTTTAGGTTTGACCCATTTGTCAGTGGATGTCCTTTCGCGTTTCAGTTGATGAGATTCGTCCTTAACAATCTAAAATCTTACACCCAATGTCCTAAGAGCCTAACTTGGTTAAAAATTTCAGTTAACATTGGTCATGGGCAAGGCACATGAGGGTAGTTTGGTAATTCACTTATATATATATAAAAATAAAAAAAGACTTAAATTGTGCCTTCACCCAACACTCCAATTTAGATCTGGTCATTGTGGGCTGCACGTCACCTTTGTTGGACCCAACACACCCGAGAGCTCTTCCCCGGTCACCATCACCATCACCGGCCGCCGCCGGCCACCACCCCCTTTCCTTCTCTCCGGTAAGCACCACCATATCTTCCTCCCCCTTGTTTAATTATCCCCGGTAAGTTCTTTTGCCCCGGTAACCATCCTTCTACCCGAAACCCTTCAACATCGAACCACACCCGGAAACCTTCCTTGAGTCGATTATTATCCGGTGAACCATGTTTCTCTCTGTCGTCTGATAACACCCGTAACCCACCCCTTGTTATTAACCGGACAGTCACCAAGCTACGGTGACTGTCGTGAATCCTCTTATTGAACCCACGGTCATCGTTAACCAACCAAGAACCCATCACTGATGGTTTTCTTCTTCTTGTTGTTGGATATGGGAGGAGATAGTAATTGATTATTGTGAGTAATAATAATCGATGAAGAGTAGTAATTGATTATTGTGAGTCCACGTCACCATGGTCTTCTTGAACAACTATAGAGGGATGTTAGGGGTGATTACATGACATTGAAACTGAATTTGTGGGATTATTGTATGTATGGTTGTCCGAATTCAGATATGCAGAAGCTATAATTGGAAGTGGTTGAAGGATTTGGTTAACCTGAATTCAGTTTAGTCTAATTGATTTGGGGAGAGAGAGAGAGAGAGAAGCTGAAAGAGGGTTTATTTTATTTTTATATATAAGTGAAATTACCAGACTACCCTCATGTGCAATGCACATGACCAGATTTAACGTTAAAAACTAACCAAGTTAGGCCTTTAGGACAGTGGGTGTAAGATTTTAGGTCGTTAAGGACGAATCTCATCAACTGAAACGCGAAAGGACATCCACTGAAAAATGGGTCAAACCTAAAGGACGAATTGTGTAATTTATCCAAAAATCTAATATGACTTAATAAAAAAGGATAAACGAAGTAAGCAGTCTCAACCACTTTTAATGCTAAAGAAAGTTGTTCTGATGTTTATACTACGAAAATGGGCTCTCATGCCATGCTGCGTTCCCAGCAGATTAAAAAAATCTCAACCTCTTTTAATGTTAAGCATATCGTTATAGCACATGAACATGGGCAATTCATATATGTAATAGTAGGTTTAAAAACATATATACTATCATAACACGATTAGTACTTGCCTATATATGATTAATAAATCACATAAACACATGTATTTTTTTCTGCATGAACAAAAACTCACTAAAAAAACATTTTTTTTCGTTTTTTGTATAGCACTATGGTGCTCGTTGGAAAGATAATAAATGTCCCTTACTATGTCTCCCAATAGCTGGCATGTACTAGGTTGCGTGCGCGATCTTCTAGAAGCTTCCTTTGATTGTTCTGATGTTGTCGCAGGAGATGTGGGTCCGTGTGCGCATGGGTACATATCTCTTCATTTAGTATGTGATAGAATGGAAGATGTAAATACAAATAAATGTTAAAAAAAATGTAATACGCTAGGCAAATATCACATCGGTGTCATTCCTTAAATAATAGCGACGCGTTCTGGACGCATTGGTTGTGGATGAGAATTTGAGAGCTTAACTTTACAGTTAAGCGTGCTTGAGTGATGAGCAGTGAGCAAATTCGACAATATTGGTTGGTTTGAGGGATCATATGTTACAAAAACTGTCTATGCCCTCTTTGAAAGAAAAATAAAATCTTAAAAGAAATTGTAATGCCTTAGGCATATCCAACACTAGCTGTGGAGGAGAGATGTCGTGTTCATGAGATACCTTAATCCCTTTTGTATGACTAACTTGTTCTAGGCACATATTTGTGTGAATGAGAACAAAACTACACAATCTACCATGCTTGGGTGGGAGTATTTCTAGGATGGGAGGCGAACAATGAGCAAATTGGACAATATTGTTGGTATGAGGGATCAAATGTTAAACAATTGATGGTTTTTGTAGTACTAAGGAATGCAAGTATACATGTAATATATAAATATTGTTAAATTGTATTCCATTTTTAAATTAATCTCATGATTTAGAGAAGAAGAGGTTGGGATTTTGGGAATATAGTTGCAGTTTATACTCCTCCTTTACTTTGTTTACGGTTTAAGCAATACAGCACTGGAAATGTGATTTGTATATGTCGTCGAACTGTATTCTAGTTTCCAACTCTACTCTCAACACTTGTGCATTTTTCATTTTCTCGTTGATTATAAATAAAGAAAGGGCACAATAGTCATTTAATGCAATGGCAAGATATCATATGCAGGGAAGGCAGAAGCAGATGTTGTTGTTATAGGAAGTGGTCTTGGTGGACTATGTTGTGCTGGACTTCTAGCTAGATGTGGGAAAGATGTTATAGTTTTGGAAAGCCACGATTTACCTAGCGGGGCCGCATATTCATTTAAGATAAAAGATTACAAATTTGACTCTGGCCCGTCTTTGTTTTGGGTTTTCAATCTAGAGGTCTCCAGGCGAATCCCCTTGCACAAGTATTTTTTATGTCTATCATACTCTTTATTCAAAGATGCTTAACCTATAATTTTATAATTTATATTGTAAAGATACACTAATTTATGTGCTTGGTAGGAAACATCTAAATGCAGAACCAGTTTTATATATATATATATATATTATAATTTGTTTAGTTATTTATTTGTATATCTGTTTGATTTTTTATGTTTATCATGGTTAACAGGTATTGGATGCATTAGGTGAGTCGATTCCATGTGCCAAGTATGACTCATGGATGGTTTATGTACCTGAAGGGGAGTTTCTATCACGCATTGGTCCTACTGAATTTTTCAAGGTAGTTTTTTGAAACTCTAAGATGTTTGTTATATGTGAACTTACGGTTATATTATCAAATTTCTGTTTAGTTTACTCATTTGCTCTAGTTGTATAAGCTTTTTAAATTTATTGGTTCTAAAAACATGTCAGGACTTAGAGATGCATGCTGGCCCAGATGCTGTGCTGAAATGGCGAAAACTTCTTGTTAGTGACATTTAACTTTGTTTTCTTCTTCACTTGTTTGCACTCAGAAGTTAGGTTTACTTTCATCTTTCAGGAACTCTTGGTTAATTTCACTTCAATATTGATAGTGAAGTTGGGCATCATATTGTTCTTCAAATATTGGTTAAATTAAGTCAAAACTTTATTTTAAACAGGATGCGATACTTCCATTATCTGCAGCTGCAATGGCTTTGCCTCCTTTATCTATCAGGGGTGACTTGGGTGTTCTTTCAACTGCTGGTGCCAGATACGCGCTCTCACTTTTAAAATCATTTGCACAAATGGGACCCAAAGGTGCTCTTGGTGCTACAAAGCTTCTAAGACCGTTTTCAGAAGTTGTTAACTAACTGGGGCTTAAAGATCCCTTCATCAGGAACTGGATTGACCTCTTGTCTTTCTTGCTTGCTGGAGTTAAATCGGATGGTGTACTATCAGCAGAAATGGTACATAAATTACAATTTAGGATCACATAATTTATAGTAAGTACGTTGCTGACGCTGTACTTATATTTCCATATTTGCAGATTTACATGTTTGCAGAATGGTATAAACCTGGTTGCAGTCTAAAATACCCTATTGGTGGGAGTGTAGCAGTTGTTGATGCTCTTGTTCGGGGATTAAAAAAATTTGGTGGCCAAATTTATTTAAAAAGTCATGTTGATAATATTATCATTGAAAACGGCAGAGCAGTTGGAGTGAAGCTAAGGAGTGGTCAAGTGAGTAACCGAAACTATTTGATTTGATTAATTTTTGTTTTTTACTTTTTGGACGATAAATACTTACACACACCTGTCTCTGTTAGTTTGTTAAGCTTGAACCCCCAACTTCTTGGGTGAATGAATGATTGGCGGGCGGCCACCTTCAATACCCCTATTGGCCCATTTCACGCTTATTTGATGTGCATTAGCACATGTGCTAATACATAGCTAGGTAGTGTGTGTTTGTTTTGGCCGAAGAAATGAGAAGGAAAATAGATGAGAAAGTGACAATTCATAGGCTTCTAGTTGTCAAGTGCATGTGTGGAAGGTTTTGTCTCTTGTGTGTATGCATACAAACTATATATATATATATATAGGCACATGTCTAATGTATGTGCACATGTAATTATTGTGTTGTCTCTTTCCATATACACATATATACGCATGCTATGTGTATATATATATATATATATATATATAAGGTTGTATGGTTTTGTCTCTACATGACATGCATTACAAGTTTGTCTTTTCTATAATACACACATGTTTATATATATCTATATATGTCACACCCTCAAATTCCACGTGCGGGGTTTTACCGCGAGGCGCGTGACACACCAGGATCTCAGTCAACGATCACAATAAACATACAACAAACATGCATTCATAATTATATTTGAAACCAAAATATCATGCTTTGAGCTGTAAACCAGCAGCGGAAGCATTCTTGTTTACAACCAAAAGACATATCATTGTTTACAAAACATTGTTTAATATGCTTCAAAATATTAGACGCTGTGCATGACTCCGTGCGCCTAGCCCATTGACTGCTACCTTAGCGACCTGAGAAAACATGCCAAAAATGTCAACCTATAATGCTGGTGAGTTCACAGGTTTTCTTTTATAAAGCGTTTGTTATAAGTTGTGAAGATCATATCCGTTACTACTAAGTTATAAGAACGTTAGCTAGACGTTAAGTGTTTGTTTACTACTGCGGTTGGGAATCCATTACTATACGTTTATAAGTTGTTGAAGCTTGCCCAGCAGTTTTGGCTATAACCGATGACTCGGCGAGCCAGTAATAAGAGACAATATGCACCCGCCCGGCCCAGCCGTCGAGTGGGGTTTGTGAGGTGTAACACCCCAACCGATGGCGGAAACATCGAGGTGCCACGAGGTAACGATTGTTCATGAGCTCGAGGTACTAAAATACAAATATTTATTTAATCACGATTTAAGTGTCAACATTACATTTCAAAACATTACATCTAGAAACAAAGCATAAGTTTTGTTTATGATGTCTAAGTCCAAGCCTTATGTGATAAACTTCAAGCATCTCCTGAAACATGTACAAAATAGTATCTGTCAACACACATGATGTTGGTGAGTACACTTAGTTAGTGTACGTATGATATAGGTATAAAAAGGTTTTACAATTCAAGTGTTATGATTTACTCAAGGCAGTATGATAATCACGTAAGCACACGATGCGGTCACAATCAAACCTTTATGTTGACAAAGACTAAAGAATTAACAATGACCCAAGACTTCCCTAACGCATAGGTATTTTCCATTAGGCGGGTTGTCAATCCAAATAGCGCTATTCATTGTTAAAGTCGGCTAGCAAAGTTAATGATTATGTAATGATTGCAAGTATACTACGTTTATGTCTAATCATCAAGCACAAGAATTTAAAGCATAACATGTGTATGAATTGTATGTAAAAACGTTTATGAATATGTGTAAGTGTAAGTTTCATAGGTGTACATGAATCACCCCAAAAGTGTAAGAAAAGATAAAAAGGGGATAAGTATACTCACTGTTTTGCTAAGCACGATAATATCCGAATAAACTTGTCACGAGTTAAGACTAGGAATTCTGAAGAATCAACCTATACGTGTAAGAATACTAATAAGGAATATGTCTTAAAAGTCTAATAAAAAAAAAAAAAATAGAGAACCTAACATAAATTTATTTGAGATTAACGTCAAAGGTTGTTTCGTTAGATCGTTTCATATTTTCACAGTGAGATTTGTTGTTACGAATAATCCATTTTAATGTTGTGATGAAATCGAATATTCTAAAAATAATAGGTTAAGTAAAAATTACACATTTATGGCAAGGTGTAAACAAATTAATTAAAGTTGTAATTCATAAGAATGCATTCATTTAATTAATTTTTTTTTTAAAAAAATTAGTTATGTTGATCTCATTGATTTTCAAAACCTTTATAATATTAACAACTAAATTTCTAGTTCATAAAACTATTTGATAAGAAACGAAATTGTAATAATAAAAATTAAAGTTAAATTACGAAATGGAACTTGTAATTATTATTATTATTATTTTTCCACTTATTCACTCAAATAGTCTTTATAACATAATTTGTTAAATAAATGCTATACATTTTTTTTGTACATCAATGAGATCGTTAATTTCTTTTTAATCATGTGGTCTGTGAGACTTAAACCCAAGACCTTTCACAACCTAGGTGTTTTAAAGGCTTTACCTTTGCCAATGGACCACCACCCCATTGATAAATAAATACTATACATAATGGTTGATTCTAAATATTAAATATTAATTAAAATAATAGTAATTAATTGAATATGGGTGGATATACTCAAAAGATAGTATGACTTCTACATACTGAGTTGGTGGTTTAAAATATGAATTGACTCATCCTTTTCATTATGTGAAATACAAGAACGTAACTTCCATATTTTGTATTTTTTTTTCATGAACTAGGTTTAATAATAGTAATTAAAATAGGTTTATGTTCTTACCTTAGGTTCAAGATGATCAGTAAAGGGATATAACGAAAAACTACGTCGGGTTTACCAGACAAGGATGGTAGGCGGAGTTGGGTTACGATCGAAGATGGTCAGAGTTTGGTTTAAGGTGAGTCGGGTATCAGTGATGGGTATGGATCGTTGAAGGTGGTGACGGGTCGGAGGTGATGATTAATGGCAATAGGCTCGTGTGGTGGCATCACTCGAAGAAAAGGGGTCGTGGTCGGAGAAGGTAACCGGAACCGGCGCCTCTCTTTCTCACGCTACTCTCCCTCTCATACGTAACTATCTCTTTCTCTTTGTAAAGGTTTCTTTTTTTCTTGTGCAGAATCCTATCTCTTTATTACATTCTATTTATAGACATAGTTAATGTATGTATGCAATGTATGACACTAGAGAAAAAAAAATGCACTGAATGTGGATTGGAGTGTGCTGTCAAAAGATGATGATGATGAGGATAGGTGGAAGGTGTATATGGAATGTTGTCAAGTGCATTGAATGTGTTATGTATTAAGCTGTCCATTCTTCTAGAGCATGAACATGTGTGTTTTGAAGTGTTAAAAACTTGCGCAGGAAGTGTTTTTTTTTTTTTTTTTTTTTTTTAACTTATATATGTGTTCGGACTCAAGCGTGAGTATAAAACGTGATTTCATTAATAATCAAGTTTCAAAGAAATATAAGAACCAACATGCGAAACATAATAAATTTACAAAGACTAAACTTGCCAAAGTTTCAAAGTGTAAGGGCCACGAATGTCACAGTCTCCCCTACTTTTAGAAATTTCGTCTCGAAATTACTTTAAGTGGAGGATTCTGGAAAAAGATAAGGATATTTCGTCTTCATTTGGTCCTCACGTTCCCAAGTAAATTCTGGGCCACGTTTAGATTCCCAACGGACTTTAACAATTGGAATACGGCTGCGCTTGAGGTTCTTGACTTCGTGATCCATAATTTCTACCGGTTTCTCGATGAAATGCATCGTTTCATCAATATGGATGTCTTCAAGCGGAACATGATGATTCTCATCAGCTAAGCATTTCTTCAAATTTGACACATGAAAAGTTGAGTGAATACTGCTGAGTTCGGTCGGAAGATCTAACTTATAAGCCACTTTCCCAATCCTTTCCAAGATTTTGAATGGGCCTACATATCTTGGCGCAAGTTTCCCTTTCTTCCCGAATCGGAACATACCCTTCCAAGGTGAAACCTTGAGGAGAACCATATCACCAACTTGAAATTCCAAGGGTTTGCGTCGTTGATCAGCATAGCTCTTCTGCCGACTCTGGGCAATTTGCAACGATTCACGAATTCGAGCAATCTTGTCAGTTGTTTCCTGGACTAGTTCGGGACCGGTAATTTGAGTGTCACCGACCTCGTTCCAACACACAGGAGAACGACATTTGCGACCATAAAGAGCTTCAAAAGGTGCCATACGGATACTGGCATGGTAACTGTTATTATATGAAAATTCAACTAATGGCAAGTATGAATCCCAATTGCCACCAAAATCAATAACACAAGTTCGAAGCATCTTCTAAAGTCTGAATGGTTCGCTCAGTCTGACCATCAGTTTGAGGATGGTAAGCTGTACAAAGATTAACCTGAGAACCCAAGTTATCTTGCAAGGACTGCCAAAAGCGGGAGGTGAAACGACTGTCACGATCAGAAATGATGTCCAAAGGAGTTCCGTGACGACTAATGATTTCATCAATGTATAATCTAGCCAGTCTTTCAACGGAATAGGTTTCACGGATAGGCAAGAAGTGAGCGGATTTGGTTAATCGGTCAACGATCACCCAAATGCTATCATAACCACGAGTAGTACGAGGAAGTTTAGTAATGAAGTCCATAGCAATGTTCTCCCACTTCCAAACAGGAATCTCTGGTTGTACAAGTAGACCAGAGGGACGTTGGTGTTCGGCTTTAACTTTAGCACAAGTAAGGCACCTAGCCACGTAGTGAGCTATGTCCTTTTTCATACCGGGCCACCAATACATAGAACGCAGATCTTGATACATCTTATCAGCACCAGGATGGATGGAGTAACGAGATTTATGAGCCTCGTCCATGATGAAAACACGAAGATTATCACGATCAGGAATCCAAAGACGATTAGAAAGATAAAGCAGACCATGTTTCGTTTCCAAATGATGTTCGGCTCCACATGACATTTCTTCGTACATGTTTCCCTCAGTGACCGAAACATGTTGAGCTTCAAAGATTCGAAGTTTAAGATCATGGGTCTGAATACAGTATAGCTGAATGTGTTCCTTACGACTGAGAGCGTCGGCAACGACATTTGCCTTACCAGGGTGATAGCGAATCTCGCAATCATAGTCATTTAACAGTTCAACCCAACGGCGTTGACGCATATTTAGATCCTTTTGGTTAAAGATATGTTGAAGGCTTTTGTGGTCAGTGAAAACCACGCATTTGGTACCATAAAGGTAGTGTCTCCAAATTTTTAATGCGAAAATGACTGCACCAAGTTCAAGATCATGGGTGGTATAGTTTTTCTCGTGGACTTTAAGTTGTCGTGATGCATATGCAATAACATTGCCTCGTTGCATAAGAACACAACCTAGGCCTTGATTTGAGGCATCACAATAAACCACAAAATCTTCAATACCATCTGGGAGAGAAAGAACAGGAGCATCGCAGAGTTTTTGCTTCAAGGTTTGGAATGCTTCTTCTTGCTTAGGACCCCACTCATATATCGTATCCTTGTGAGTCAAAGAAGTCAGTGGAACAGCGATTTTTGAAAAATTAGAAATAAAACGTCGATAATAACCAGCGAGACCAAGAAATGAACGAACTTCGGTAGGAGTTTTGGGTATACACCAATTCTTAACAGCTTCAATCTTTGCTGGGTCCACATGAATTCCTTTATCATTGATTATGTGTCCTAGAAATTGAACTTCTTTAAGCCAAAATTCACATTTCGAGAATTTAGCATACAGTTGTTCGTGTTGTAAAAGACTCAAAATCTGACGAAGGTGTTGTTCGTGGGCGGTTTTGGATTTTGAATAAATGAGGATGTCATCGATAAAGACAATAACAAATTTATCCAAAAATGGTTTACACACTCGATTCATAAGATCCATGAAAACAGCAGGTGCGTTAGTTAGACCAAAAGGCATAACCATGAATTCATAGTGACCGTATCGAGTGCGAAAAGCAGTTTTAGATACATCATCCTCATGGACTCGAAGCTGGTGATATCCAGAACGAAGATCAATTTTTGAGAAATACGTTGCACCCTGCAACTGATCGAAAAGATCGTCAATACGAGGCAAGGGGTAACGGTTTTTAATCGTAAGTTTATTGAGTTCACGATAATCAATACACATGCGAAACGATCCATCTTTCTTTTTAACAAACAAGACTGGGGCTCCCCATGGCGAATAACTTGGACGAATGAAGCCCTTGTCAGCCAATTCTTGGAGTTGACTGGCAAGTTCTTGCATTTCCGAAGGTGCAAGACGATAAGGAGCTTTAGCAACAGGGGTAGCACCAGGGATAAGATCAATTCGGAACTCAATAGGACGAATAGGAGGAAGACTAGGTAAATCATCAGGGAAGACTTCTGGAAAATCACGAACAATAGGAATATCTTGAATCTTCTTCCCTTTGTCCTTCGTTTCCATTACATGTGCTAAGAACGCCACGCATTTCTTGCGTAAATATTTCCGAGCTTGGGTACAAGACATGAGCTTAAGGCCACTTGAATTTTTCTCACCATAGATTTGCAGAAAGTTACCTGAGAGAGGGATTCGAATAAACTTCTCGAAACAAACAATTTCAGCATGATACTTAGAAAGCCAATCCATGCCTACAATGATATCAAAACTACCCAATTGCATGGGTATAAGATCAATGGAGAATTCGTGCTCATTAAGGTTAAGTGTGCAATTACGAATAACAGACTTGATTGTAATGGTAGTTCCATCAGCAACCTCGATAATAAAGGGTCTTTCGAGTTTAGAACGAGAACGAGAAAGCAAAGGTTCGAAGGCTAATGACACAAAACTCTTGTCCGCACCAGTATCAAACAGAATTGAAGCACAAAGACCATTAAGTAAGAACGTACCATTCACAACATCAGTTGCTGCCTGAGCCTGATTTGTATTAATGTTAAAGGCTCTCCCTCGTGCTCCCTGATTAGTAGCAGCTTGATTTGGTTGGTTAAGTACTGGGCAACGAGCTTTGAGATGGCTTGGATCCCCACAATGATAACAAGCACGAGCAGGTGCAATAGGTAATGGGTTCCGAGCTGCTTGTTCAATGGCTGGATGAGCTGCTGGTGGAGGATTTCCTTGGGGTGCGAGTACCACCCTGCAAGTGGCAGCAAAATGCCCCCACTTTCCACACCTGGTACACTGACGACACGGGATATGCGCTGGGTGATGATACTTGCAAGTATTGCACAAAGGATGAATACCAGTGTAAGGTCGAGTTGTAGCTGGTTGATTAGCAGCGGCATTTTTGAGCCATAGGAACTTGGCGAATAGGGGTAGGGGTGACGAAAACATAATTCCTGTTTTGACGCTTACGCTTATTGTTGTTGGAGGGGGTTGAAGTAGTCTGAGCAGAAACAACTTTGGAAGGTTCAACATCCGTAGCAACTTTCTTCGTACTTTTCCGAACAAGAGTTCCCTTTCTCACGTGTTTATCAGTCAAAGAAGCTGCAAGCTGGATAGCTTCTTCTACTGAAATGGGTTTGCTACCAGTGACGACATCTTGAATAAGATCAGGCAATCCCTCGATATATTTCTCGATTGCTCGAGAAACTGGGGTCACCATATGTGGAACCAAAATGCTAAGCTCATAATAACGGGTGTTATATGCAAGAGTCTCCCCACTGTCTTGTTTCAAAACATAAAATTCATCTTCAAGCTTTTTAATTTCATTTCTAGGGCAGAATTTGGCTAACATGAGTTCCTTCACCTCGGCCCAAGTCAAAGCTAGAGCAACATTAGTACCCCGACTATGCTTTTCGCCGTTCCACCAAGTTAATGCCCTCATGTGAAGAACACTGGTGGCATGGCGAACGCGGAGTTCATCAGGACACTCGCTATTTATAAAAGTGTTCTCCATGCTTTCAAACCACTGGAGGAGACCAGTAGCTCCCTCTTCCCCAGAGAATTTAGTTGGGTTGCAAGAGTTGAAATGTTTGAAGGTGCAACGAGTGTTACCACCTCTAGTAGTTCCAGAGTTGTTGCTATGGTTCAACTCAGCAACTAGGTTAGGAATCACAGCAGCAATACGGTCTGTCACTAGTGTCGCAATTCGACGAACAGCTCGATGACGAGAGTTACGATGAGCAATACGACGATCAGCCATCTAAGAATAAAGAATATTATGAGATCAAAATATTAAAATCCTTATACACATGACGGGTTTGCAGAATATGTGTACGAAATAACCAAATATGAAATTGTATCACCATTATATGAAAGTTTTAAGCATATAGTAAATCATTATGATTTCAAGAAATCAATAATAAAACATTGGAGTGTTCTTATCTAGTCGTAAGACCCGACAAAAACTTTGACTGTTCAAAGAATCAAACTCAGTTGGAGATTAATGAAGACGTGCTTTAGCCTATAAGTGGACACTCACTCCAGGAATCCCCAGGTAAGCATAACAGGTCCGCTTTCGGATTTATGCGCTATGCTTGCCTATGCCAGAAAACCCAGTGTACAGGCACCCACCCTTCCAGATTGCACGTGTTCTCTCACTTAGAGTTCAACACTTTGAAGGAATTATTATTTTTATTTTTATTTTTATTTTTTTTTTGAAAAACAAAGGTAGGCAATTAAGCCAAGAATATCCAGCATGCTCCCAAGTGTAGACGTTTCCTCCAAGTAAAGTCACTCCTCACAACCCATGACGAAGAAATAGAAAGAAATAGGGGAAAGAATGAGAGTTGACAAAAGAGAAAGGTTAGTGGAGCAAATAAACGCAAATAAGGTCATGTATGGGTTCTTAGTTATAGTCTAAGTAATTTACTAATAACTTAATTCCCTATAACCACGGCTCTGATACCAATCTGTAACACCCCAACCGATGGCGGAAACATCGAGGTGCCACGAGGTAACGATTGTTCATGAGCTCGAGGTACTAAAATACAAATATTTATTTAATCACGATTTAAGTGTCAACATTACATTTCAAAACATTACATCTAGAAACAAAGCATAAGTTTTGTTTATGATGTCTAAGTCCAAGCCTTATGTGATAAACTTCAAGCATCTCCTGAAACATGTACAAAATAGTATCTGTCAACACACATGATGTTGGTGAGTACACTTAGTTAGTGTACGTATGATATAGGTATAAAAAGGTTTTACAATTCAAGTGTTATGATTTACTCAAGGCAGTATGATAATCACGTAAGCACACGATGCGGTCACAATCAAACCTTTATGTTGACAAAGACTAAAGAATTAACAATGACCCAAGACTTCCCTAACGCATATGTATTTTCCATTAGGCGGGTTGTCAATCCAAATAGCGCTATTCATTGTTAAAGTCGGCTAGCAAAGTTAATGATTATGTAATGATTGCAAGTATACTACGTTTATGTCTAATCATCAAGCACAAGAATTTAAAGCATAACATGTGTATGAATTGTATGTAAAAACGTTTATGAATATGTGTAAGTGTAAGTTTCATAGGTGTACATGAATCACCCCAAAAGTGTAAGAAAAGATAAAAAGGGGATAAGTATACTCACTGTTTTGCTAAGCACGATAATATCCGAATAAACTTGTCACGAGTTAAGACTAGGAATTCTGAAGAATCAACCTATACGTGTAAGAATACTAATAAGGAAAATTAAATATTAATTAAAATAATAGTAATTAATTGAATATGGGTGGATATACTCAAAAGATAGTATGACTTCTACATACTGAGTTGGTGGTTTAAAATATGAATTGACTCATCCTTTTCATTATGTGAAATACAAGAACGTAACTTCCATATTTTGTATTTTTTTTCATGAACTAGGTTTAATAATAGTAATTAAAATAGGTTTATGTTCTTACCTTAGGTTCAAGATGATCAGTAAAGGGATATAACGAAAAACTACGTCGGGTTTACCAGACAAGGATGGTAGGCGGAGTTGGGTTACGATCGAAGATGGTCAGAGTTTGGTTTAAGGTGAGTCGGGTATCAGTGATGGGTATGGATCGTTAAAGGTGGTGACGGGTCGGAGGTGATGATTAATGGTAATAGGCTCGTGTGGTGGCATCACTCGAAGAAAAGGGGTCGTGGTCGGAGAAGGTAACCGGAACCGGCGCCTCTCTTTCTCACGCTACTCTCCCTCTCATACGTAACTATCTCTTTCTCTTTGTAAAGGTTTCTTTTTTTCTTGTGCAGAATCCTATCTCTTTATTACATTCTATTTATAGACATAGTTAATGTATGTATGCAATGTATGACACTAGAGAAAAAAAATGCACTGAATGTGGATTGGAGTGTGCTGTCAAAAGATGATGATGATGAGGATAGGTGGAAGGTGTATATGGAATGTTGTCAAGTGCATTGAATGTGTTATGTATTAAGCTGTCCATTCTTCTAGAGCATGAACATGTGTGTTTTGAAGTGTTAAAAACTTGCGCAGGAAGTGTTTTTTTTTTTTTTTTTTTTTTTTTAACTTATATATGTGTTCGGACTCAAGCGTGAGTATAAAACGTGATTTCATTAATAATCAAGTTTCAAAGAAATATAAGAACCAACATGCGAAACATAATAAATTTACAAAGACTAAACTTACCAAAGTTTCAAAGTGTAAGGGCCACGAATGTCACATGAGGCCCAATAGATCTATCCACATTTCCCCCGTTGTGCATCCCCGCACATTCATGGTTTCCCCCCTGGGACTTTCCGTAAAAAGCCGCATAGTATATGTAAAGTAACCATAGTATAACATGACCTTTAATAGGTAAGTAAGTAGCATGTTTCTCCCCCGAAAGTAAAACGGTAAAGGTGGGGCTGTGAAACTCACCTTGGATTGCGTTACTTGAAAACAGTTAAGTAATTATGTTATGATAGCCCCAAATAGCGGCGACCTATCATAAGATGTGTATAAGTATTGGACTAATAACCCGCAGGCTAACTAGTCCCCGAATGTCCAGACCGTGACCATAAACGTTTGCAAACATCATTAATTGTTAAACCGACCGTGCCAGAAAAGACCCGACATCCCATTGGTGACCCGGCATCCCACGTGTTTGGTAATTACAAGACATCATGCAACATATGCAATTAAACACTTAATACGCGCAATAGTTCACCTAGTCTAGCATAATGTCCGATTAACGCATAATCAGGTCCGAATACGTTTTACTAAGTCATTGGGTGTATCCCGGGGTTCCTAGCATGTTCCTAGGTGTCAAATCGTGTTCCGGGATGTCAAAACGCGTTCACGACAGCAGTACATGCGATTAGGAAGGTCATACGCGAGTAGGCTTCAGCCTACAGGCGATTAGGGGCCCAATCGCATGAGGTATCAGGCGATTAGGATTCCTAATCGCCTGCTGCTGCTGTGTAACGGGTTTTCGCGCGTTTAACCCTCCAAATTAGATCCGAAACATGCAACAACACCCAACATCAAACCTAAATCATTTACCAACCCATTCCAAGTAAAAACCCCCAACATATCACTGATCTAACATGTTCCAAGCAATTATTTCCTAAAATGGCAAAGTACTAGGTTTCACCAACCAACCTTATCTTTCCTTAAATGGAAACAATCAGATTTCAATCTCTACAAACTTGTAAATCATCAAACTTCTGATCTAACATCTTCCTAGTATAAATCCTAACAACATTGCATCAACAATCATGCCATAATCATCCTAAACTTTCAAGAACACTCAAATGGGTCAAAATACACATTTTCATCAAAACACAACAACAATGGCTCAAACTCTAAGATAACCTTCCTAATAATCTCTACATAGCAGAAGTACAATCATATCTTGGAAACAATCATGTTATAATCACCAAGAAGACCAACATATGCATGTAAACTTCACATATAACAAGCATTAAGGTGTAGACTTGGTTTAGAACTCTTTTGAAAGGTTTTTAAAGACACAACTTAGTAAAACAAGGTCTGGACCTTTGGGGAACCCAAAATAACAACTTTACAAAGGTTAGGGATGAAGAACACACCTTGGGTTTTGTCAAAGAAAGGTGTGTAGGCTTGGGGATGGTGATTTTTGTAGCAAAATGAGTTCCAGAGGTGTTTCAAGGTGTGTGGGTGGCTTGGGAGCAGCTAGGGTTGTTCTAGAGGTGTTTGGGGAGTTAAGGGTTCTATTTATAGGTGTTTTGACCCGGACTCTGCTGTATAGGCGATTAGCAGTCAGTGTCACGCGATTGGGGGCCTAATCGCATGATACATCAGGCGATTAGGTCCCAATCGCCTGTTGTATCTCCTACTCGCCCCATGTATAGGCGATTAGGGGTTCCTAATCGCCCCTGTGATGCTGGAACGAGTTTTTGGCGCGTTAAACACTATTTTAACATATATCAACACGTATTCACATACCGATAAGTCACATAATGATTCCAAACATATAATGCATGATAACTAACACGTTTACATCCGTCCACCAATTCCCGGGACTCGAGACTCGTGTGTGCATTAAACCCGGCGATTCCACGAATCACCAATCCTTGTACACATGGTTATGGACCGACTTCCGATGACCCCGCGGATCATCGAGACGACTCCCGATGATTCCCCAGAATCATCATACCGACTCGACTGACTCCGTTAAGTACGTAATATGCATGACTCGCTAAGGTAGACTTACTAGTTTAGTCAACGTTACTAACCTGAGTTTGCCGGGTGTCACAATATATATACGCATACATATGTGTGTGTATACAAGTTCATTGTCTTGTCCCTATCAACAATATATAATCTCATGGTAGAATATATATATATATATATATATATATATATTGTATTTAGGCTATCATACATGTGTGTGAAATGTGTAAAGGTATAATATTGGACTAAATATTTATTCTACACATGTGTACTTGCTTAAAAAAATATAGTTTTAGTCTTATAAAATCCATACGCTTTTGTTGATCCTTATTATGGTCATGGTGTTCGGGTAGAGTTTATTTTCACATAATCACATAGTGAATCAAAACCAGTTAATTGTACGGACTCGACTAGTAAATTTGGCGGGTGTCACAGTCTAACTTACCCATATTCAACTTTGAACCATAGGTTTTTAAGATCACTACCAGATAAATGGGACACTATTACTATAGTTGTGAGAAACTCAATTGGATTTAAGGACCTATCACTGACCCAGCTTCATGGTAAGCTCTTGACCTATGAGAGAGAGCTTAACCAGAAAAAGAAGCTCCAGGACTCTGGAAAAGTGTCTGATGATTATGTTTTTGGTAATACAACACTTTTGGGTCATGATGAGGTTCCTGGTAATAATAAGGATCTGAGTTATGATCATTTCATTGACATAACTTTAGGTTTTAACTCAGGTTTTAACTCTGATTCTTATTCACCAAACTATGCTTTTACAACAAGTGGTGGTGATATCCAGGCATCTGATAACATATCCTTTGAGTATGATGACTTAAAGTACTTTGACCCTGATGATTTGGAAGAAATGGACGTTATGCACCAATTGGCTCTGCTCAGTGTAAGAACTAACAATTTTTACAAGAAAACTGGCAGAAGGTTTCCAGGGTTGACTGGCAGGTCAAAAGTGGGGTTGGATAAATCAAAGATCAAGTGTTATAAATGTCATAGACTTCGTCATTTTGCCAGGGAATGTAGGAGTCAACATGGTACACCTATGATTACCTATCCAAATCAAAGGCCAGAGACCAACACTTATCAAGTTTCCTATAATACCCTTGGACCAAATGTCCAAAACACTGCTCATTTTGCACAGTCCTCAAACACTGTTCCTGTCCAGTTTGTCCAAACCACTGTTCCTTAGATCCACTATGCGCAAACACTTGTTGCTCAGGCACAAGTGCCAATGACTGCTGTTCCACCCTCTGCCCCTGCAGAGACCAGTCAACAGAGTTTATTCACATAAGGATTTGTTGATTGGAGCAGTCTACCAGATGAGCTATCAGATGAGAATTTTGCTCTTGTAGCCAAATCTGAAAATGAACCAGAAAATTTTTGTTTCATGGTTATGGTTGAAGAGGTTGAATCTAAGGATGTGGTAACTGAATCTGATGTTGTGACTGATGATATTGTTGATGAAGTAATTGCGGATACAAAATCTGAAGAAGAGATTGTGAATCTCTCAGATCCCTGGTGTGAGCGTTGGATTTTAGTTAAAACAGGATTATACGATCATACAAGTCACAAAACTAGGTGCGGAAACCCTAGTTCTGAACAAATTGATAAAACACAAATCACGACACAATCAAGATCATTTTCAATATCATTTCATAGATTAACTTCATTCAAATAATCGTTTACAATCTGTTTATGTTAATCTAGAACACACACATAATCTCTCAAAAACACCTCTGAACCTGAACTGAACCTGGACACAAATGACAACTCTCTTACATTATCAAAATCACAAAAACTATATATAGGCACTGCACATTCGCCCGTTTCATCTGGTCGAATGTGAGTGTTTTCCACCTTCGCCCACTTCATGTGGTCGAATGTGTCTCTTGATCAAGTCCATTCTTCCTTCGCCCACTTCAATTCTTCCTTCGCCCAGTCTATTCTACCTTCGCCCATACTTATCTACATTCGCCCCATTCTATTCACCTTCGGCCAATCACTAACATATGTTAATATTGTATATCCAATCCTTAGTCGCAAAATGCATCAACAAACTCCCCCTCGACTATTGATTGGATAGTTTTCTTTGTTGGTCCATCGTCTTGTTCATCAACTTGATTCTGAGCTGTTTCTTCTGCTCAGAAGTCATTGGCGGCTCAAATGTTTTCTTCACAGGCTTAGACACATTGGCTATCTTCACAGTCTTGCCAAGTTTACCCTCCAAGTTGCTTCCTGCATTTATATCATACGCAAAACAAACTCCAACCACTTGCGTATACTTTCTCGCTTGAGCAAAGTCATTAGGTTCATAGTAGATCGGATTGTAGAACAACATGATGATGTCTTCAAAGGTGCAATTAATCAACCACATAGGATCAAATACATGAACATGCTTGTATTTATCCTTTCCATCTCTCAACACGATCACCGCTTCTGCCTTTCTCCAATCATAATACCAAAAGATGAAATCAGCACTGAAATGCTGTGGCATTGGCATCAATGGTATCTTCCTCATCACATTAGGTGCTTTATAAATCAGAGTAACACGCTTCATATTGGTTTGTGGATCAATATCCCTATGCTCTTTTCTTCTGGGATATTGAGGCTTGAATCTGTTCCATCTCGTACGACTCTCCCAAACCAATTTGTCTGCGCACCAACCGACATGTGATCCATTTACTTCGGCACCTGACATTGGGAATCTGCATAAGTCTCTAACCGCCCAGTACGGTAGAGTAAGCAAGTCACAGAATCTGTTGAAGTACAAAATTCCGGTTTCCCATTTTGCAGCAATACATTTCAGTCTGCCTAAGTAAGTCCACCCGAGAGCTCTGCCTTTGAACTTGGCATTATGAAATCTGTAAAAGTTACCTTGAGCTTCAGGCTTAGGTCGGTTCTCATCCATTTCCTTCAATTTCTTCATATAATTCTTCAACTCATCAGACTGGTTAGAAGAATCTTTCTTTTCAGTACCAAATACCTTCTCAACAAATTCTTCACTCCTTTTCTTAGCTTTTTGTTTCGCTGACTTATTTGGTATCTCAGTGAAGTCAGGAAATACTTCATTTTCATCATCTTGTCTAAAATATTGGGGAAACTCTTCATGAGTTATATCTTCTACTTCCACTTCATTGTTCTCTGGAGTATGCACATCATCTGAATGACTTCCCATATCCTTTTCAGGAATATCAGGAATCGATTCATCCATCATAAACTCCTCAAACGTTTTCCCTACCCTCTGTGCAAGACCATCTAAAATTTCTTTTGCCACAGATGCAGGTAATTCCCCTTCTTCAAGATCTGGATCTTCATATTCCAACTCATATCTTAAGTCATCAGTCTGGAATATTTCAGCGAAGCATCCTGTGAACTCAATGGTCCACTCTCTCTTTTCCAACATATTCTTATACAGCTGTTTAGCATCATCAGACAAAGATCTCACCTTCTCGTTCCAGAAAATTGTAACACCCCAACCGATGGCGGAATCATCGAGGTGCCACGTAGTGACGATTGTTCAAAAGCTCATGGTACTAAAATGTAAATATTATTGAATAATCAAAATTGTCTTACATGGAAATGGAAAATACATTGTCTAAATGAAATGTAAATATTGAAATAACTGGATTAAAATAAGCACTAAATGTTCCTTGCTAAAGAACTAGATCAAACTGCACCTGAAACATGTACAAATAGATTTGGTCAACATATGAAATGTTGGTGAGCATTCCTAGATTTGATATATATAGTAGGTTAAAAAGTTATACAATTCAAGTGCAAGCTACAGTGCAAATATGTAAACTATGTATCATACAAATGAGCGAAATCAACCCTGTGACTGTATAATGTACTGTATGAACTGTAGTGTACTCAACCAATAAATGGATGATAACTTAACACTGGCCACGGATTCTCCGATGAAAAAGGGGGAGATTCAATCTAGGCGGGTTGTCAATCCAAATAGCGCTATCCAATGTTAAGGTCGGCTTGTACCATGTTAATGATTTCACTAAGTACAAATGTAATCCACATGTAATGTCTAAGCATAAAGCACGTTGTAAGCAATGCACATAGTACTAGAATTGTATTGTAAAAATGTAAACTTGTATTTGAAATTGTAATAGTGTACATGTAACACCCCAAAAATGTATAAAAGTAAAAAGGGGTAGGAATACTCACAGTTCACGTAATAACTTGAATTTGAACTTGGACAACGAAATATGAATTGAGATTACTCCCAAATGATTAACCTAAAGTAATTGATAATGTGTAAGTGAAATAACTCTAGGATACATGTATTTCTAGGGCTTCGAATTGGGGATAAGTATTTATTTGGTTAATAAATTAAACGTTATATAATTAAGAGAAATTTGGTAATTAAATAGACAAAAGTCTTTGAGTAAACTTTAAATCAAATATGGTCACAATATAAAGTTTTAAATGTGAAAATAATTTTTATAAAATTATTTTCTTGAAAATAGTATATTTAATCTATTTATTTCAATTTGTCAAAATATAACTTTAATATTTAAAAATGTTAAAATTAAAGAAATTTTAGATTAAAAATTGTATTTCTGTTCTAAATGGATAGAAATAATTTATGTAAAATTTTGGTGCAAAAATATTGTAAAATGAATTTATTATGAATTATTTATGATTAAAACTAACAAAAATTGATTAAAAATATAAAATAAATGATTTTACTGAATTAAAAATTATTTCAGTAAAGTTTATCTTTATAAAAAGTTAGGATAATTTTTGAAGAATTTAATAAAATTGTTTTGATATATAAATGGATTTTTATAAATAAAATAGAATAAACTTGATTTATTTATTATATATATTAAATAAATAAAATTTTGAAAACTAAAAAATTGGATGTTGAACTTTTATCTCAGATCAACATGATATAATTTTTGTAGAATTTATAAAAGGGTTTTGGTATTTTAAAATGAATTTTGAATATACAAATGATTATATATATAAGTTAAACAAAAAGAAAAAAGAATGGTGTTGCTAAGACTCGAACCTGGCCATCTGGCCGGTTCAAGTCTTTGTGAAAGAAGGCCAACCAACTGGTCTGATGATCAGTTGGTGTTGAATGTTGTTTTGAAATAATTAAATACACATAGTAGCAGAACCATTATCCCCAATTTCATACACATGAACCCTAGTTCTAGCAATAATCTGTTACACACATCAATAGCCCAATTGATCTTAGGGCTTTTGATGTGTGCACGCCGGTGATCAAAACCCACATAAAAGATTAGACTTACAGTGTAGAAACGAGTACGATTGAGTGGTCAACTCTAAAAGTCAAAATGCGAAGAACATAACTAAGACAGAAGATTTTAAGTAAAATTGGGGATGGAGAAAGAGATAATGGCGAGTGATAATGGTTAGGGGCTGTTCAATTTATAGTGTAGTAGCTTGGTGTTCGTTTTGGTAAGTTTTGACCCGTTTAATAACATACGCGTATTCTTAATAAATTAGTCAATGATTGATTGCAAATTGACATGTAATTGAATCGTATAGGACCGGTAATTATGTAATTTACCATGTATGTGTGTGTGATTGAGAAAACAAAAAAAAAAAAGTTTGAAAAGAAAGAAGAAGAAAAAAAAAAATATACTTACTGCTGCTGCTGAATCGTGAATCAGGGAGAAGAAGGAGGGCCAAATTTATAAGAGGTTAAATATAAATTAAGTTGAGATTAACCAACTAAAGGGTTGTGGCCCAGCTGGTTCGTGCATGTGCTCGTGTGTGTGGTGACTCGGGTTCGAGACCCGGGTGGAACAAAATCCCCTTTTTTTTTTATTTAAACAGGAAAGGGGAGGGAATGGGCCTGCTGTCTAGTGGGCTTCTGAATGGGGTTTGGGCTCAGAATTATAAGGGTTTGGGCTGGGATGGTTTGGGTAAACAATCACAATTCAAAGTATCTAGTATATGTTAAAATTATTATTATTATTATTATTATTATTATTATTATTATTATTATTATTATAAATCTATATATATATATATATATATAATGAAAAAGTGACGGATGTCACAGCATCCCCTACTTTTAGAAACTTCGTCCCGAAGTTATTGGAAACATAGGGTTATGGATGCTTGGGTAAAAAAAAAATTAAGATAACTGTGGTTTGGAAAATTCGATTGATTTGGGTAAGAGGTTTGATAGGTGTGAGTTAAGGATTGGATTAGGTTCGTCTCGAAAGGGTAAAGAGAGTAAGAATCTAGTAAATCACTACTTCAAGTTTTAGGACTCCTAAAATAAATGCATGAGTTGATTGACTATAAAAAGACTAGATGAACTACCAAGTAAACAGAGTTTGTTCCTGATTCGACTCCCAGTCTCACCTTTAATGCATCATTAGTGTTTGTATACAGGGTGTACCGCAGCTAACCCACCACACCTTTGATACCTTGAAACCGTACTGGATGCCTACCAAAAACTCTAATAGAATTTCACACTACCCTAACGCACCTGTAAATTCATGATTACGTTCCGGACCGGAATCATCAATTTACCTTACATTAGGGTTTTGTGTCCTTCTATGACCCCACCGATTGTTGAGCAGGTTCGATAGCCTCCACCAGCTGTGGAGTAGGTTGTAGGGCCTCTCCCGACTGTTTTGAAAAGGCATAGCGACCTCTACCAATCGTTGAGTATGTTTAATAGCCTCCACCAGTCGTGGAGCAGGTTGTAGGGCCTCTCCCGACTGTTGAAAAAAAGGCATGATGACCTCTATTAGGTGCAGCAATTATTATTCACATAGATTGCAATTTGATAACATGTTTATTCAAGCAAGTTTGTAAGTACTACAACCCTTAAGTGTAAGTGTTATCATGAATAATTAAATGTTTACGAGTATCATGAATAATTAGATGTTCAATGCATAGTCAAATTAAGGGAAAAATCTAGTTTCATGTAATAATCAATGATGTTTTCTTAGAAAAGCATCTGTAAGATCAAGTATCAAGTCCAAACGTTTCAAATAAGGTAGAGTCTTGTATGATTAAAATGAACGTAATCAATATAATAAATTTCCAATCGGTGTTAATACATAATAATACGCAAGGAAATTTCTAGATGTTGTATGCTAATGAGTGCGACAAAGTTGGGTATAAAATGATAATAGAATCAAGAAAATGAAAACACGGGTATTGGATTTCTCGAGTCTTGGGAAGATTTCATCCATGGCTTAACCAGTGGGATTAACGTCATCCTGATCGTCTGCTTCGTTGATATTGTTATTGAAAGCTTGTCCATGTGCCACCAGGTTTATATTGTTCAATTTGGGACATTGGGGTAGCAAGTGGTTAGGGTCTCTACAATGATAACATGCCCGACCGTTAGTAATCTGTAGTGGTCCCTGGGCAGCTGTTCGATGATTATCTTGCGTCCAATCTGTTACAAGACAAGTGGTGACAAAGTGTCCAAACCTCCCACATCTAGTGCATTGACGACATGGAAGACTGGCAGGGTGATGATACTTGCAAATGTTGCATTGAGGATGGATTCCCGTGTAGGCTTTCTTGATAGGAGGCTGAGTTACAGGATCCACAACAGTATGGTCCAGGTTATCGCCCATTCGTTTCTTAGAGTTCGAAGCAGTAGTGGCGGCCTTTACAAAAACAGTCTTAGATTGTTCAACAGTATTGGTGGTTTTCTCAGTAGGTGTCTTGGTGCCCTTCCTAACCAAGTTTCCTTTCCGTACGTGTTTGTCTGTTAATATAGCTGCAAGTTGGATGGCTTCTTCTACCGTAGTGGCTTTGCCTCCAGTGACAACGTCTTGAATCAGGTCAGGTAATCCCTCGATATATTTTTCGATTGCTCGAGAGACTGGGGTGACCATGTGTGGAACCAGTATGCTAAGTTCGTGATATCGGGTATTATATGCAAGATTCTCACCACTGTCTTGTTTCAGTCCATGGAACTCTTCCTCTAGTTTCCTGACTTCGTTCCTAGGGCAGAATTTGGCGATCATGAGTCCCTTAACTTCAGCCCAAGATAAAGATAGAGCAACATCAGCTCCTCGATTGCGTTTTTCGCCATTCCACCAGGTTAACGCTCCCTTTTGAAGGACACTGGTAGCATAGCGAACGCGGAGTTCATCAGGACATTCACTGTTCACAAAAGTACTCTCCATGCTTTCAAACCATTGGAGGAGACCAGTAGCACCCTCCTCACCAGTGAATTTTGTGGGGTTGCAGGAGTTAAAGTGTTTGAAAGTGCACCGAAATTGAGTCGTACTTCCTGTGTTGGCACTGTTACTATTCTGGGTTATCTCACTGACAAGGTTTGGGATCACTGCAGCAATTTGCTCGGCGACTAAAGATGCGAGGCGACGATCAGAACGTCGTCCAGAAGCACGAACAGGGCGTTGGCTGGCATCACGGAGCATGCGACGAGCAGACATCTACGAGGTAGTCAATGAATAACCATGAGATTAGAAAATGTAAGTGTATAATTGTACAGATGATTATGAAGATGTGATCTTGTAAGCAATCATGATATGCAAAGTATTGTATATGAAACGAGAGTGTATTATTGGAAAAACTTGTACAAAATGCTTGGAGTGTCCTTGTCTAGCTGTAAAGCTCAACAAGAACGTTGACTTTTCAAAGGAATTGGACCCAATGGTGATCAAAGAAGACATGCTTTAGCCTATAAGTGGACACTCACTCCAGGAATCCCCAGGTAAGCATAACAGGTCCGTAAGTGGATTTATGCGCTATGCTTGCCTATGCCAGAAAACCCAGTGTACAGGCGTCCACCCTTCCAGATTGCACGTGTCCTTATCACACTCATTAAAGTTCAACAACTTCGAAGGAGTAACAATAAGAGTAGATATTATATCTAAGAGTGTCTTCATAAAAGGTACTGTTCCCGTTCCATGATGATGTAAACTTTCCACTCTCTGTAGGACTCCATCTCTATGCACCATGATGAAAGATAAGAAGAATAGGGAGAGAGAAGAAGGGAAAGATAGAAGGAGGAAAGTAGGGAGAAATGAGGAGTAGGGTAATTCAGGAAATATTATGCATGCAAGTTGTAGTTCGGTTATAGTCTAGGCCTTTTTATCTAATAACCTAGTTCCCTATAACCATGGCTCTGATACCAATCTGTAACACCCCAACCGATGGCGGAATCATCGAGGTGCCACGTAGTGACGATTGTTCAAAAGCTCATGGTACTAAAATGTAAATATTATTGAATAATCAAAATTGTCTTACATGGAAATGGAAAATACATTGTCTAAATGAAATGTAAATATTGAAATAACTGGATTAAAATAAGCACTAAATGTTCCTTGCTAAAGCACTAGATCAAACTGCACCTGAAACATGTACAAATAGATTTGGTCAACATATGAAATGTTGGTGAGCATTCCTAGATTTGATATATATATAGTAGGTTAAAAAGTTATACAATTCAAGTGCATGCTACAGTGCAAATATGTAAACTATGTATCATACAAATGAGCGAAATCAACCCTGTGACTGTATAATGTACTGTATGAACTGTAGTGTACTCAACCAATAAATGGATGATAACTTAACACTGGCCACGGATTCTCCGATGAAAAAGGGGGAGATTCAATCTAGGCGGGTTGTCAATCCAAATAGCGCTATCCAATGTTAAGGTCGGCTTGTACCATGTTAATGATTTCACTAAGTACAAATGTAATCCACATGTAATGTCTAAGCATAAAGCACGTTGTAAGCAATGCACATAGTACTAGAATTGTATTGTAAAAATGTAAACTTGTATTTGAAATTGTAATAGTGTACATGTAACACCCCAAAAATGTATAAAAGTAAAAAGGGGTAGGAATACTCACAGTTCACGTAATAACTTGAATTTGAACTTGGACAACGAAATATGAATTGAGATTACTCCCAAATGATTAACCTAAAGTAATTGATAATGTGTAAGTGAAATAACTCTAGGATACATGTATTTCTAGGGCTTCGAATTGGGGATAAGTATTTAATTGGTTAATAAATTAAACGTTATATAATTAAGAGAAATTTCGTAATTAAATAGACAAAAGTCTTTGAGTAAACTTTAAATCAAATATGGTCACAATATAAAGTTTTAAATGTGAAAATAATTTTTATAAAATTATTTTCTTGAAAATAGTATATTTAATCTATTTATTTCAATTTGTCAAAATATAACTTTAATATTTAAAAATGTTAAAATTAAAGAAATTTTAGATTAAAAATTGTATTTCTGTTCTAAATGGATAGAAATAATTTATGTAAAATTTTGGTGCAAAAATATTGTAAAATGAATTTATTATGAATTATTTATGATTAAAACTAACAAAAATTGATTAAAAATATAAAATAAATGATTTTACTGAATTAAAAATTATTTCAGTAAAGTTTATCTTTATAAAAAGTTAGGATAATTTTTGAAGAATTTAATAAAATTGTTTTGATATATAAATGGATTTTTATAAATAAAATAGAATAAACTTGATTTATTTATTATATATATTAAATAAATAAAATTTTGAAAACTAAAAAATTGGATGTTGAACTTTTATCTCAGATCAACATGATATAATTTTTGTAGAATTTATAAAAGGGTTTTGGTATTTTAAAATGAATTTTGAATATACAAATGATTATATATATAAGTTAAACAAAAAGAAAAAAGAATGGTGTTGCTAAGACTCGAACCTGGCCATCTGGCCGGTTCAAGTCTTTGTGAAAGAAGGCCAACCAACTGGTCTGATGATCAGTTGGTGTTGAATGTTGTTTTGAAATAATTAAATACACATAGTAGCAGAACCATTATCCCCAATTTCATACACATGAACCCTAGTTCTAGCAATAATCTGTTACACACATCAATAGCCCAATTGATCTTAGGGCTTTTGATGTGTGCACGCCGGTGATCAAAACCCACATAAAAGATTAGACTTACAGTGTAGAAACGAGTACGATTGAGTGGTCAACTCTAAAAGTCAAAATGCGAAGAACATAACTAAGACAGAAGATTTTAAGTAAAATTGGGGATGGAGAAAGAGATAATGGCGAGTGATAATGGTTAGGGGCTGTTCAATTTATAGTGTAGTAGCTTGGTGTTCGTTTTGGTAAGTTTTGACCCGTTTAATAACATACGCGTATTCTTAATAAATTAGTCAATGATTGATTGCAAATTGACATGTAATTGAATCGTATAGGACCGGTAATTATGTAATTTACCATGTATGTGTGTGTGATTGAGAAAAAAAAAAGTTTGAAAAGAAAGAAGAAGAAAAAAAAAATATACTTACTGCTGCTGCTGAATCGTGAATCAGGGAGAAGAAGGAGGGCCAAATTTATAAGAGGTTAAATATAAATTAAGTTGAGATTAACCAACTAAAGGGTTGTGGCCCAGCTGGTTCGTGCATGTGCTCGTGTGTGTGGTGACTCGGGTTCGAGACCCGGGTGGAACAAAATCCCCCTTTTTTTTTTATTTAAACAGGAAAGGGGAGGGAATGGGCCTGCTGTCTAGTGGGCTTCTGAATGGGGTTTGGGCTCAGAATTATAAGGGTTTGGGCTGGGATGGTTTGGGTAAACAATCACAATTCAAAGTATCTAGTATATGTTAAAATTATTATTATTATTATTATTATTATTATTATTATTATAAATCTATATATATATATATATATATAATGAAAAAGTGACGGATGTCACAAAAATACTTTCATCCGAATCAACGTTCCCACCTTTCTTCTTGGAACTTGATTCTCCAGTATCTTTCTTCTTCGGTGTTCTCTTCTCATAACTAAATCTAGAAGCATCTCCTCCATCATGATCACTTCCACTGCTAAACTCATCACCTTGCTTTTTCCCAGTACCTTCAGCACCATCATCATCATCATTATTGTCATCATCATCATCATTATCATCATCGCTTTTATCCGATCCATCATCATCCTCATCATCATCTTCTTCTTTCTCAGATTCAGAATACTCATAATCAACTTTCTGTTCATCTTCTTCTTCATCTTCTTCACCCTCTTTCAACTGGGGTGCCCTACTATAAAGCTCTTCAATCAAATTACCAAGGCGTTTGTTTTCCTTCTTTAGTTCTTTGTTGTCAGCCTTAATCAATTTGATTTTGCTCTTGTTTCTTTCACATTTTCTTTCAAGCTTCTCATTCATTGCTTCAATCATCTTAATCTTATCATTTATATCATCCTGATTAGATTTTGAAGCAACCACGATCTGGAGCATTTTCTCCTCATTCTGCTTGAACTTAGCAATCTCAGCTTGTTGAGCAACCAACATCTTCATCATGTCTTCCATCTTCTTACTAACTTGCTTCATAACATCGTCATCCACAGTTACTTTCTTCGACTTAGATCTGGATGGCTCAACTTCAACTACTTTCTCCTTCTGAGGCTTTCTAAACATATCGAGCACTTTATCCATATCGATATTGAATTGATCGATTGGTAAAGTCTCTGCCTCTTTTGCTTTCTTCTGCTTCTTGGCAACAGGTGAAGATAGCTTAGATGGTGTACCAGCATCAGGTAATCTCTTTCCTTTCAACAACTGAGCTAACTCTTTCTCCCTCAGTTCTTTTACACTTGACTTCTTGGCCATAGTCTTTTGCTTCTTAGTCTTTCTGGGCAAATTCACCACTACAGTATCTCCAACACTCAGTTCTGCTAGGTCAACACCTAGGCCCTCATCTTCTACTGATTTCTTTCTTCTCTCAGCTTCTTCTATCGACTGGTTCAAGGATTCAGACTCACCAACCATAGTGGCCTTACGTTTGGTGGTCCTCACATTCTCATCATCAGAATCCCACTGCTCATCAACCTCAGTCTCTTCTGAATCTACCGACTCTTCATCCACCAAACCTGATCCTTTCTTCGCTGTCGATTTCTTTCTAGCCGCTTGTTGCTTAGTGCTTCCCTGATCCACAGCCTTTCCCTTGCCCTTCCCTTTGGCTCCAGGATTGACTACTTGCCGTTTCCGCTTAGTGCTTGAATCAACATACACTAAGGGATCATCGTTGTCCGAGTCACTATCATCATGTCTTGCTTTGTTCTTACCAGGATCAGTGTAATCCGGACGAGCCAAAGCACCAAATAATCTCCTGTTAGGTGGCTTCTCACTATCAGGCACACCTTTGTAACCCTTCATCCTCATCAAAGTTCTAATGTTCATATGATCTTGACCTAGGATCATAGTCGGATCCTTTTTCAGCATAGGATACTTGTAGTCAAAGATCATCATCAGAAATCTCGGATACAACATAAACTTCTTATTCTTCATTCCCTTCAACATCTCCAGCATATGATCAAGAATCATCCCAGAAACATTAAATGGTTTGTTGAGTGTCAACGCAACCATTAATGAACTCAAACTCCTTCTCATCACATCATAACCACCACTCACACATCCAAAGACATGAATAAGAACATGTGCAAAATACTTGTACTGCACTCCCAGTTTCCCCTTATACATAGATCCGTCAGTGATTGGACCTTTGTATTTCATTCGTAGGAAACACGCCTTCTGTTCTGTCCATGACAATTCCCTGGGATCTTCACTGTCTTCAAACTTAATCTGTAAAGCTTCCCGAATATCAGCTTCAGTCAAGAACATATCCATCTCCTGAATCTTGCTCTTAATGATAGTCTGATTCTCCCAGTAATCATATTTCGCATTCTGATAAAAATCTTCAATGATGTCTTTATATATGATGGTTGGTGTGGCTAAAGCATGAACAATCCTGCTCCTCTTCAGAAACTCTATAATCCCGGTAAATTCTGTGTTCTTCTCAACATCTCCGAGATAGGCGCAACAGTTGTGCGATCTTTCAAAAGGCCAACTGCTCGGAACAGACGTTTCAGCTTCTGGCACTGGATCTGGAACAGTAATCTCAGCTGGAGTTTCCACATTGACTGCTGGTGTTTCAATGTTCTCGGGTTGATCAGCCATCTGCACATAAAAATCAATAAAACACGTCAAAATACAAAAACGACAAAATTATAAAATTTTGGTCAAAATAAACTGCACATTCGCCCGTTTAAAACTGGTCGAATGTGAGTAAATCTGGTCGAATGTAAAAATATTTGGTCGAAAATGAAAATGTTCTGATTAAAAATCACATTCGTCCAATTTGAATGTACATTCGCCCAACCAGTTTCACCTTCGCCCGTTTTTAACAACCGAATGTGAAATGGTTTTCCCCAAAAATTTAAATTTTTGCCAAATCTGTTTTTAAACCATAAAAATGATTCAAATGTGTTCTATATTGGCCGATTATCACTCGTTCATCACCAATTGTCCATTTATTTCATTTTACATCAGTTTTTAAAGGTGAATTAGGTTTAACTATGTTCAATCACTCATTCAATCAATTTAAACGATGTTAAACACTAATTCCTCATTATATCTCCCCCTAAAACTGATGTGGAATGAAATGCGATCAAAATCAACCATTAAAACAGTCTCTAAGACTATTAATTGTGAAACCCTAGGTCCGATGATAAACACGACGATTCTGTGCAGATTATCAGTCCAATACCTGTAAAAGTTGTATCAAATTGATCAGAAAGAACTATGGAACAAATCAATGAAGCATAAAAGTCACGAGCAACAAGGTCTGGTATTGAAGAAAATTTTGAAAAAATTGTGAATATGAAGACTCGAAGGTGAAAGGTGTATTTATAGAGAGCCACATTCGCCCGTTTGTTGTGGACGAATGTGGGTTAAGTCCACATTCGCCCCAAGTGAATGGCACGAGTGTGAAAGAAATTCCACCTTCGCCCCTAGTTAAAGACCCGAAGGTGAAAAGGTACCCGGAAGTGGAATTTTCACCCGAAAGTGAAAAAGTCCACATTCGCCCATAATCAAAACGGTCGAATATGATGATTTTTCCACATTCGACCCATTTAAGGGGCGAATGTGAAATGGAAAAATCTGAAAATTTCGCCAAATCACGAATTCGAATCCCGTTCAACATTTTTCAATCCGTTAAACTTCCAAAACTCAAATTGTCACTTTTTGAATGTTACAAAGTCCAGATGGTGTTATCAAATCTCAGAAATTGACCATCAAGCATCCCCGGTTATCAAAAATAAAACAGAAATGCAAATCTTTTGGATTTTCTGAAATTTTTATCAAAACACACCTAAAATCTTTTTGGATTTTGTATCTTTTTGACAATAAAAGTAAAATGCGACAAAGTAAAATGCATCAAAGTAAATGAAAACAGTAAACATTTTGTGATTTCCGGTAAGAGGATCATATCAGTTTTCTGAGAAATCTGAACACAGCGTTGATCTGTTTCAATATTATCATTAGAAACAATATGTGATACGGCAATTGCTGATATTGTTGTCCACATAAGCTCACATGCAGACAGTTACGCAATGCTTTAAAATGATACGAATTAGGTGTATTAGACTAACACATTGTGGTTCCCACACACACGACATACTCCCGTATCAAGAAGTAATTTGCACAAAGACTCATTGTAAAGCGTGATTATGCTTTCGTCGTCTGTAATTATACAAGATATAATGCATAGAGGTATACAGGTCAGCAAATTAATGCAGCAAAGTAACATATGCACCATACCAGGTTGAGGACTGATATTAATCATGATTTGCATCAATGATCAATACGATATTATAGATAATCTTTGATCATCATATAACATGGAAAGTTCCTCAATTCGGTAACTTTAGGATTTGGCATAAAGCTCTTTTATAAAGATATCCTGTCTGATCTAGGTCCGTAATGACTTACAGCAGAAGATCAGATAGGCTATCCCCAGACAACTAATAACATAACGACCCTAAACCTCCGAGTTTTGTACAAACACCCTATCAAACGAAATTACGGTACTAAGACCATATGCCCATGAGGTGTTCAGCCACAAACGCGTAGTTTGTTATGTTTGTATCACTAATGCACGCAATATTTAGTCTACGAAGCCTATCAGCATATCACACGTAATCAACATACGTCTCATAAAACTATACAATTCTTTAGCCTGTGTCAGATCCCCACTGATGTACTATCATTTCCTCTTTTTGTCCAGGAAATCATTTTGGGTTTTTCTAATTTTTAGGTATTTTGAAAATTTTTTCAATGTTTTTGGTTTTTCTGATAAAATGACTCCCCCTAAAATAAAGAACATATTTTTGGGTTTTTAATTTTTCTGAAAAGCAAAAAAAAAAATTTGAAAGAAACAATCCACTTGAAAGCATCAACTTCTTTGAGGATTAAACAACCCCCTCGAAAGCATCAACTTCTTTGAGGATTATGATAGTAAAGAGAAATTCCCAATTAGCAAAGATTTAGAACTAAAACTAAAAATTAAAAAGCGATAAACCGAGGAGCCGATTAGTCCTGTTTTTCCTTTATATTGTTTACTTTCAAAAGATATTCAAAGCGGGATCTGTCAAAAGCTTTTGTAAACAAATCTGCACGTTGGTAGTCAGTATGGATTTTGACCATGTCAATCAATTCCTTAGCGTAACAATCACGGATAAAATGATATTTAATCCGGATATGTTTCGCTTTAGAATGATTTTCAGTATTTTTAGTTAATGCAATTGCGGCTTCGTTGTCACAGTGTATAGGGGTTTTAAGAAACTGCAAACCGTAATCAACCATCTGTTGTTGGATCCAGAGCACTTGGGAACAGCAACTCGAGGCTGAAATGTACTCGGCTTCACATGTAGACAGTGCGACGGAAGTCTGTTTCTTGCATTGCCAGGTAATTAACCTGCTCCCTAAAAACTGGCAACCGGCTGTGGTTGATTTGCTGTCTTTGTCACAGCCGCCCCAATCTGCATCACTAAAAGCAATAAAATCAAAATCATCATCATTAGGGTACCAAAGTCCTTTTGATGGACAACCCTTCAGATATCGAAGGATACGCTTGACCGCCGTCAGATGACTTTGTTTCGGCTTCGATTGATAGCGAGCACAGAGACACGTTGCATACATAATATCTGGTCGAGACGCTGTCAAATACATCAGAGATCCGATGATTGCTCTGTATGTAAATGGGTCTGTCAGCTCCCCCTTAGCATCCACTCCAATCCCGTGATTGGGTTGAATCGGGGTATCCATCGGCTTAGAGTCCTCCATCTGGAATCGGCTCAAGATGTCGGCTACGTATTTCGTCTGGTGAATGAAGATCCCGTCGGGTCTTTGATCCACCTGTAAGCCGAGGAAAAACTGCATTTCCCCCATAGCGCTCATTTCGAACTTTTCCTGCATAACAGTTTCAAATTCCCTGCACAAAAGTTCGTTAGTTGAACCAAATATAATATCATCAACGTAAATCTGTACTAGAAGCAAGTCATCTCCCGTCTTCTTCGTAAAGAGGGTGCAATCGACGAGACCGCGCTTGAATCCTTTGGAGATGAGGTATGTACTTAGCTCCTCGTACCACTGTCTTGGAGCCTGGTGCAAACCATATAAAGCTTTGTTTAGCACGTAGATCTTGTCCCGGTGGATTGGGTCCTCAAAGCCTGGTGGCTGCCCGACATAAACCTCCTCCTTGACTTTACCGTACAAAAATGCGCTCTTGACGTCCATTTGATAGACTTTGAATTTCTTATATGAAGCAAACGCAAGGAACATCCGAATAGCTTCAATTCGTGCTACTGGTGCATAGATTTCGTTGTAATCAATTCCTTCGATTTGATGGAAACCCTGCACAACCAATCTGGCTTTATTGCGTACAATAACTCCACGATCATCCTTTTTGCACTTAAACACCCACTTAGTGCCTATTTTCTTTCTTCCCGGCGGCAAATCTGTGAGCGTCCAGACTCCCAATTTCTGGAATTGCAATAACTCCTCCTGCATTGCCTCAACCCAGGCATCTTCATTCAAAGCGTCTTTGTATGTCCTTGGCTCTACCTGCGACACATAACATGCAAACGACCAATCATTTTGACTACCAGATTTCTGAATTTTGGCATACAATGCTAAAGCACCAAAACTCTCTGGTGAATTAACGCTTTTAAGCTGCCCTCTGGTCATCACTCCACTTCCAGGATCACCGATAACTTGCTCCAGCGGGTGAATACGATGAATCCGAGATTCCGGATTAACAGGTACAATCACTCCCGTCTGAGCAGTCAAGTTCTCTACAGCATCCTGATCATGACCCGTTTTAGATGATGAAGCAACATCTGGATTTGGAGTTGGGTTCACAGTTTGCTCTTCTAAGTCTTCTGCATGTTCAAGAACGGCTTCTTCAAATTGTTCATCTTCAGATTCTGAAGTGTCTAATGAAGTTGAAGCTTCTTGAAACATCTCTTCTTCTTGTATAGGAGCACTGGTATCATTAGAAGCTGGTGGGGGGTTTACGGTGATTGGACGCATCAACGGTGAAGTTGCTGCGTTTTCACACTCGTAAAGTAATCTGATAACAGCTTCTTCAACCAGACTATCTAGGTTGAATGATTCAAAGAAATCTTTGTAATCAAACATCCAATCAGGGCCCGTGCCTTGCAAATTTTGAGTGTATCGTTGAACTTCCACGTTAGCCCAATCCTCCACTTGACGAGTTCTCTTGTTGAATACCCGTTTGAGCGGGGTTGCATATCCAACAAAATATCCCTCCTCAGCTTTAGGACTAAACTTCTCGCTTGGATTCAACATCGTGCATGGCGCCCCAAAGGGTTCTAGATACTCTAAATTGGGCTTTCGTCGGTGTAACAGTTCATAAGATGTTTTTCCAAACTTCTTCACTGTTAAAACCCGTTTAATGTATAATTTGCTGCATAAATCGCCTCATTCCAGAACATTACCGGAAGATTTGAGTCAGCGAGCATTGTTCTAGCAGCCTCAATTAGAGTCCTATTCTTTCTTTCAGCAACACCGTTCTGTTGCAAGGTATACGGAGCCGAATATTCATGATGTATCCCTTTGCTTTCACAAAGTTCATCCATCTTTGCATTTTTGAACTCCGTCCCGTTGTCACTCCTGATCCTTTTTATCTTCAAATTGTAGATATTCTCCAGTCGAGTGAACAGAACTTGTAGGTTGGTAAAGGTGTCGCTTTTGTTCTTCAAACACATCACCCATGAGAATCGTGAATAGTCATCAGTGACGACTAAACAATAAAGCTCTCCAAGATGACTTTTGCGCTTGACCGGTCCAAAAAGATCCATGTGCAATCGCTCAAGCGGCATCTCAACAGAGTTAATTTTCTTCACTTTATGAGACTGTTTGTGTTGTTTGCCTTTCAAACAGCTTACACACTTGTCGTTCAGATGGAAATGTTTCACGTTTACCCCATCGACAAGTCCATTTCTCACTAACTGATTCATTTTCCTCAGATGAATGTGCCCCATTCTGCGGTGCCACATTATCGATTCTTTTTCGGTCGCCTTGGATAGAAAGCATGTTATCTGCCCCTGTGATGTCATCGCCTTGGACATATCAAGAATATAAAGATTGTTGACTCGAGGTGCCATCAACATAACCCATTCCTTTGGAATCTTGAAGCCCGGTTTGAGAATATAGCAGGATTTGTCATCAAAATGCACAGAAAATTGTTTATCGCATATTTGACTGACACTCAACAGATTATAGTCTATCTGCTTGACATAAGAAATCCGCTCGAAAGTCACAATCCCATTACTAACGCTTCCTTCCATCGTGATATATCCTCCTTTATTACCCGCGAACGCGACATATCCTCCATTAATATTCTCACTACTAGAAAAATACCCCTATCTTGACGCGCATTGCGCGTCATAAAAGGGTGTTTATGACACACAGCAAAGTGTCAAGGAAGAACATGTCATTAAATTTTTATGACATGCAAGCGCGTGTCATCTTTTAATGACACGCGTTTATGACACGCTTTTTTGACACGCTTTCATGACACGCTTTCATGACACTCTTTAATGACATACATTCTTGACACACCTTTGTGACACTCATTTTGCGTGTCATGGTTTTTTTTTTTTACCTAAAAAAAAAATTCTGCAAAATGACTAATATCCCTGAATTTATATTTAAATTTATAATTACAAAATCAATAAATTTCATAATAAAACTGCATTTATTATATATATCACCAAAAAATCCATTACAATATAAGCATTTATCGAATCCTACCACAAGTATTAACGGCTACAAAAATATTGTGTCAATACATTACGTTAGTCTATACCTAAACATACGGAGCACTTGAAAATGAAGGTTACGGCATAACTTGACCATTCTTCACGACTGACATCAATATCCGCATCCGTGTAAACATCTACTCCTCCCCCAACCTGAGACAACAATTAATTATGTTAAAGCCTTTGATTAACCTCAACCTTAGCCATTTAAAAAACTAAGCAAAAGAGTGACATTTATAAAATAAATAGAAGTTAACTGAGTAGGACTGTGCTCTTTTGGTCTCATGTTTGGTCCATTTTTGGAGGGACACGTTGGGTTTTTACGCGAAGAAAACAACTCAAAATAACATATTTAAAACATGAACAAAAGAAAACAACTCAAAATAACCTCAATATATACGGATATGCAATGAGTTTATCATGTAGCACATTCATTCTTTAAACTAAAGAAAACAACTCAAAATAACATATTTAAAACATGAACAAAACACTTTGTACCAGTTGGTCCTAAAATTTAATAGTGGATAAACTCACTTCTTTGTTTGATTGTTGCTGCTGACATTTTGATCAAGTGTCCAGTTTAGGTTCAATAATATGGTTAAGAGTAAAATGTTGTTTACCTGTGGGAGTAATCGTATGTATTACAATAGTTGTCCACTGATTTGTGTTAGGACTGTAGACGCCGGAAAGGAAACCCAATCGCCACTGGTGAACAGTCATACCCACCAATATGATTCTACATTCATTTATATAATACACATATGTAACAAATGAATAACAAATTAGCATAATTAAGCACCAGCTACAGGAATCTTGGATGGCAAAGACCTGGGTTTTAAAAAGCGCGCCTGAGGCGCGCCTAGGCGCAAGGCGCATCAAGGCGCAGCCTAGGGCGCCTCAGGGCTTTGCGCCTATCCTATTTCCCAAAAGCGCGCGCCTCAGGCGCTTTTTTATCAAATTTCAGGCGCTTTTCTGCCTGAGGCGCGCGCCTCACGTATTTTGGGTATTTTTTATGCATAAAAATGTTGTACCTTGGTGTTTTTGGCTTGTACATGTAGGTAAAATCACACAAAAACCTTATTTATAGCTATATTTTGGGTAAATGAAGCTAAAAACTCATGGAATATATATGGGATATATAAAAAAATTTATATAATTAGTGTGCGCTTCGGGTACGAAAATCCCACGCTTTTTGCGCTTCGCGCGATGTGCTTAGACCTCGTCGCTTTTGTGCGCCTAGCGCTTTTTAAAACCAAGGCAAAGACCAAAATGTAGTCATTAACCTGGGCACTCAACTATACTTTAATTTTTTTTAATAAAAACCTTATTTTAAACAAAAATTAATACGCTACTCTGTTTGATAACTTCCCCTAAATTTAATATTGTGTTTGGATGAGTTTAAGTAGATAGGACAGATGGAGTTGGTAAGCTTCACTGATTAATGCAATTAATCTTTCTATTATAGTCTTTAGACCGACCGTTGTGGGCGGGGAATTCACGCCCCCTCCCTACATTTTATTGGCTGCAACAAAACCCAACACCATTATGCCAAAATCAATCGCGGGAAAAAACGCCCCTGCCCATTTTTAACCCATATATAATGCCCACGGGGTTGGTGTGAGGGGGCATTATGGGCCGCTGATTGGCCAATTCACACCCAGTTCCACGCACCATTACACATATTCTTAGGGTTTAAGTTAGTGTATAGTCTTTTAGATAAACAATAAGGCTATAACAATCTTAAAATCATGCCACAAACAATTTTGTGCTTTTAGTAGATAAATGACAATGGTGGCATATTGAATTGACTATAGGGAAAAGTAAATTAATGTAAAATGATATGTAATAACAGAAACAGAAAATGAGATGAAGGTACTTACCAAACCATTTTGAAAGTATCAAAAGCTTTTTCCATAACAACTCTGAAGCAAAATCACCAAGTCTGTTTGATGGACACATACCAATAACCATTTCAGTTATCTAAACATCGAATTAGAAAGAAAAAAAATAAGGTACATGTAAGTTAGTCACTGAAACAGAACCAAATGTTAGAAACTCATCTAAAACCGCCGGAAAAGTGAGCACAGGACCTCACGACCGAACCAGCATCACCGATTCACTGTACATGTGTTCCCCTCCTTGCTTCATCTTTGTCATCTCCGATCTACTCGTAAGACGAAGACGGAACTTCGTCGTATGTCGTCTCCGATCTACTCGATGGGGCTTTGGAAGAGAGAAGGCAGAGAGTATGGAATTTATGAGCGTAGAGAGAGGAAGCTATGAGGGTATTGATTTAAAACCCTAAAATGAGGAGTGGAAGAGGATAATGTGGCTGATAATTAATGGTCTCAAGATAACAGAAGTCAAGATGCATTTGGAACTTGTACACCATAGTACAACAAAACATGCATAAAACCTTTGGTAATTGTATATATATATATATATATATATATATAATATAATAATAATAATATGACACCAAGGATGACACACAAAATTGGATAGTGTCATATCTTTTATTTCTTGACATTGCATTTCTTGACATACAAAAAAATGTGTCATTAATTAACTAGTTTTTTTAAAACATGACATTTTTTTTATGACACACGTTTTTTAGTGTCATAAATCAGTGCGTGTCATAAAATGTGTGTCAAGATAGGGGTAATTTTCTAGTAGTGTCTTCACATCAAACAGCAACGCCAAATCCCCCGTCATGTGGCCTGAAGCTCCACTATCAACAATCCAGAGACTGCTAATAGGGCCAGCTGAAGCTCCCTGCACACAAAAGGTAAACATTTAGTTCTTTCGGGGGACCCAAGCCTGAGTCTTGGGCCTTTGAACATTGGATTTCAAAGAAACATCCTCAACAACTTTTTCAACAATTTTCTGTTTTGAATCAATCTTTTTCTGATTGTTCAAAACACTTTCATTTTTCTCACTCACCTTCGAAGTAGAAGCTCCTGGAGTACCATTTGGTGTCCAAGATTGTTCAGACCTTTTGAGAATACGAATTTGAGATTTTGGTTTCTCAATTGGTTTCTGAACATTGTTACTAAAAGTAACTTTCTTAGCAACCTTATCTGAATTAACAGACTTAGGTCCAACATTTGATTTGACAATTGGTTTTTGTGGAACCTTTTGTCTATCAGCTGTTGTGTTCACCACCGGTTTTCTCCAAGATTGTTCCATAGCTATCCGATTTCTGTGATCATATTGAAATGGACGGTTGTTCCTCATTTGAAAATTGTTTTGATTATAAAATTGTTGTTGTTGAGGAACAGCTCGTCTATGTGGTGGAACATAATGATCAATCGGCTTTCTCATGGAATTCCTAACCTCAACTTCATGTCTTTTGTGCCTTACATATGGACACTGAGCAAGTAAATGCCCGCGTTCTCCACATTTAAAGCATTTTCTATATTCCTCAAACACATAATGAGCATTTGGTGAAGCAAATGATCTAACAGGAAATTGATCATTATACTGTTGATTTCTTAAACTCTCAGGAAGTGGTCCTTTCGAGTAAGAAGGCTCATGAAAACCATTTGCTTTATCATTTGGTCGAATGAACTCAGTGACATGGATTTTTGGTTCTTGAGGAACTTCTGAAAACAATTTCTTTAAGATTTCTGGTGGAATTTCATTGGTTCTCTCATGTTTTGGAAACCATATTGTGCTTTCTTGCCAGATTTTATCAAGTTTAGAATAGTTAACATTTTTGATCGGAAATTCCTCATCAGAAATGATCTTATCGGATCCTTCCATCCGATAAAACACCTTTACAGGTTTGTCACTTGGTTCATTCAGCTCATTCTTTTCAACCACATTCTTAACATCAATATCTTTCTTAACATCAATCTTTTCAGACTTTTTATCACGATTAGCATTTGCCATCGGATGAACATGATCAGATGGTGATACTGGTTCAGTAGTAATGATGTGATTTTCTTTTGGAATCTCACATTCATTAACAGATTGATCACTACTAGTATCATCATTCTCTGAGTCTGAATTATCACTCTCAGCATAAACACCCTCATTGTTCAAGCCCAAAATCGGTCTCACATCGGAATATGGATCACCAATACTCGAGGTATTAGATTCCATTTCTGATGATGAGTCTGATTTTACCGAACTCTCCGGTATAACTTGGTGATAGTTATGGTTTTCAAAAAGAACCGGAGATGGTACAGACTTGTAATTGGTGGTGTTATCATCAATAATATGATCTACCACATAAGCAACATTCTTATAACTTTCCAACTTCTTGTTAACCTTTTCAGCAAAGCATTTTATGGCTGCCATTTCCAACTTGGTGTTTTCAATTTCATTGATATAGTTATTTATTGCCAATTGTTTCAATGACAAAGTGTTTTTCAAGTCGGAAATGTCCTTTTTATAGCCATCTAATACTTTGTTAAAAGAATTCAACTCTTTGCGAGTAGATTGACAGTTCAAGATAGCACTATCTCGTGAAATTCGGAGTTGTTTATTCTCCTCAGTCAATCTATCACATGTTCCACAATATTTATCACTCATAACATCAGTGCTAGATTCAGAACTTACAGGTTTTGGCGATTCAGTCATGGCCATCAACGCAAAATGAGCTTCCTTTCCAGTGAAAAACTTGGAGTAGTCAATCTTAGTGAAAGCATCATCAGCGATACACGACTTCCTCGTCATCAAAAAGTCAGCTTCTGCCAGCAACTGGTCAATATCATCATCCAAAGAATCAACACTTGCCTCTGTGTCTGATTCGCTCTCAGAATCTGAATAAACTGATCTACACTCTTCGGGAACATCAGAAACTGAATCAATCACCATTCCAGAACTCTTTTCCTCAGCCTTAACCTCAACAGGTTCACTCTCCACTTCCATCTCAGTTTCAGAATCATCACTTTCACACTCCTCAGTTTCTTTCTTCTCATCAACTACCACCGACTCTTCCATATCAACCTGATAAGCAACACATGCCACATTCCCACCAGTAGTCACTTCCTCAACTCCTATTTGCATACCCGACCAGTCAAACCTCTCATCCTGTTGAGTCACCAAAGCTTGATTCTGACTCGCATTCTGTTGAGTTTCATTAGGTGTAGTAATAGGTACAACTGTTCGGTTTGTGTGATTAGGAGATTGGTGTTGAATCTGGTTTTGAGTGTTTGGTTGTCTGTTTTGGTTGTTAAAGTTTCGGTTTTGGTAGTTGTTGTTATTTTGGTAAGAAACTTGGTTTTGTTGACGGTTCTGGTAATTGGCATTGAAAGGGTTTCGATTACCTTGTTTAGGTGGCTGGGTGCATTCCCTTTTGAAGTGTCCTTTTTCTCCACAATTAAAACACGTAACCTTCTCCTTGTTGAATCCATAGGTTGTGTTGGGAGAAGTTGCTAAATCAGTCCTTCCAGTTTTCTCGATGAACTCTGTTGCTCTTCTCATTATACTCGCAAAAGCCCATTGAATGTCAATGAGTTCCATCTCTTCCTTGTCTATCTGTGCGTAGTCTTCGTTGGTTAAGTTGTTGTTCCCAATCTGACTAGCAACCAACCCATTGTAGGATGAAACCATTGCTGAGACTAATGCAATGTGTTGTTGAGCAACCTCCACAGTCACATTTCCCAAGTTAGATGTATCCAAAACCATCGGTTGTTGTTTATGTTGAGTAACTTGATTTGCTGGTTGTTGTGATTGGTTAGCGGTGTAAAAACTTGCTTGTTGCATTGGAGAGATTTGTGAAATGTAGGAATTATATTGTGGTGGTGTGTATGATGGTTGTGAGTAGGAATTGTATTGTGGTGGTGTGTAGTTGGTGGTTGGTTTTGATGATTCCATGACATTAGAAATACATGCAACATGTGGTGCAACGCTTCCAGAGCTCGAGTTTCCAGCTGGAACTGAAGTGCCTCCAAAATACAAACTGGGATTCTGAGGAATCTGTGACCTTCTAGCTTTCCTCCTATCCTCCAACTCTTTGTTCTCCAGCTTTTCTATAAATTCTGAAATGGTCCAGAATTGATAAGCATCCTTCTCTCTGAGTACCTCCACATGCTGATCCCATTGTGGTGGTAAAGCATCTGCAAACTTATCCACCTGCTTAGTCATTGGAATCTGTACACCATAACTAGACAATTCAGACAACAAATGCATATATCTCGGAGTTAGTTCTTTTAAAGTTTCATTATTAATAAAAGAAAAATTCTCAAACTCTTTGACTAATTCCTCCATTCTCAGACTCCTGGTCTTCTCGTTACCATCATGTTTCCTCTTCAGCTTATCCCAAAGCTGCTTTGACATAGTACATGTTCCAAACTGATGCAACAGGTCACTTGTGATTGCCTGTGTCAGTTGGGAAAACGCCTTCTTCTCTACCACATATTTCTTCTTTTCGTCCTCAGTTAGGCTTTCCAGAGGAATCATCTCACCTGTATTCTCCAGAATAGGTGCTGTGTAACCTTTAACAATCATGCTCCATGCCTCAGCTCCTTCAACTCCCATGCCTTCCAAATGGATCTTGAACATGGTATGCCACTGATTATACTCTTGCATATCCATGAGCTTTGGTGGCCGAGTTCCACTTCCTGTAGACAAATCCTTAATCAAAGTAGAAATAGCATTAGTGGTTTGAGTATTTACCGCCGCTGCAGCTACTCCCCAGTAATCAGATTGTAGTGCCGGATGTGCTACACTTTGAGGCATCGTGCTAGTCGTTGTCATGTAGTTAAGTGGTTGTGAGGTTGTGTTGTTACTGTCCATGGGTCCATCGTCTGCTGTTGTGGTTGTGTTGTTGCTGATCCCTGAGTAGTTTGAAAACGCCACATGATCACAATCTGAAAATCTCAACACTTAGAAAAATTTTTCAGCAAAAATCCTAGGTTCGCCCGAAATTCAGTAGGTTCGTCCAAACTATCCTTTGTTCGTCCAAATTTTCACACTCTCGACCCTTTTGACTCTACTTTCGTCCAAACAGGAACACCCGAATGTAGACTTGACCAGAATGTAAACCAAACTAACACTTTTCCACTTTCGTCCAAACCAGAAACGGTCGAATGTGGAAATTTCTACCCGAAAGTGAAAAATTCAGCAAGAAAATTCCAGGTTCGTCCACTCAATACTCAGGTTCGACCACTTTTTATCACTTTCGACCACAACACTCAGTTCAGGTTCCAGGTTCGCCCAAAACTAGCAGATCTCATTTTTGAAAAACGGTTATTGTTTGAAAAACGGTTATTCTGATCTCAGATTTTCAAAAGTTCATGGATTTGAATGATCTCAATCAGGTTATGTTTCGGAATTGATTTGGAACAACTTTAAGTCTTGGAAAACTTGAATTCGACCACAAATTCACCTTTAAATCGATCAAAAACTCTTAGAAACAATGTTTATGTAAAAACAGATGATTTTATGTCAAAAACATGTCCAAATCAGCTCTGATCTTATCAAATTTGTTGTTGTATGATCCTCTAGGCTCTGATACCACTTTGTGAGCGTTGGATTTTAGTTAAAACAGGATTATACGATCATACAAGTCACAAAACTAGGTGCGGAAACCCTAGTTCTGAACAAATTGATAAAACACAAATCACGACACAATCAAGATCATTTTCAATATCATTTCATAGATTAACTTCATTCAAATAATCGTTTACAATCTGTTTATGTTAATCTAGAACACACACATAATCTCTCAAAAACACCTCTGAACCTGAACTGAACCTGGACACAAATGACAACTCTCTTACATTATCAAAATCACAAAAACTATATATAGGCACTGCACATTCGCCCGTTTCATCTGGTCGAATGTGAGTGTTTTCCACCTTCGCCCACTTCATGTGGTCGAATGTGTCTCTTGATCAAGTCCATTCTTCCTTCGCCCACTTCAATTCTTCCTTCGCCCAGTCTATTCTACCTTCGCCCATACTTATCTACATTCGCCCCATTCTATTCACCTTCGGCCAATCACTAACATATGTTAATATTGTATATCCAATCCTTAGTCGCAAAATGCATCAACACCTGGGGTGCATCTGATGATTGTGAGTGCAAGTGTGATTGTGCATTGATGGCTACTGCTAAGGTATCTCCTCAAATCCTAAAAGATTTGTGTTCAGACAAATGTGTGATAGCATTTGCTAACATTAAAGAGGTGAGAGAAAACCTTAGGAAGAAAGTTTTAGATGATGAAGTTCAATTTGAAAAACTTTCTAAAGAGTTAAAATCAAAATTGACTGAAAAAGAATCTGAAATAAGCATCTTAAAACATGAGGCAACTATAACCAAAGACCAGCTCCAAACTATGATAACTAAATATCATAGTTGTAAAAAGGAGCTTGAGGCCACCCAAGTTGAATGTGAAAAATGGGTGGAATCATGCAAAGGTTTTGAGATGCTCCTCAACAAACAAACCAAAAGTCATGTGAAGTTTGGTTTTAGTTTTGGTTTTGAAACCACTACTCCAGCTTTTGAAAACATTGACAAAATGGATCAAAAGTTAGTTGAGGTAGTACCAACTAATTTGAAGGGTCAAGAGATTAAAATCACTAAACCTAATGGCAAGAAAATTGTTCTTGAAAAACCAGAAGGTTCCTCATCATTCACTGAACTTGAAAAATATGAATTTAAACCTACTTGGTCTGATGAGTGTGGTACTCTTGAAAACTTCAAACCAGTTGACTTCAAAACCCCTGATGGTAAGAAAGCACCATAGGCAAAGGTCATTCCCTTGATAGACCTTCCAGCAGATGATCAAACATCTGTTGAAAAGAAGGCTAAAAAGGGGAAAAAGAAAGAAAAGTCTGTTCACTTGTTTTGTGATTTCTGTGAAAAGAAGAATCATGTTACTAAAAACTGTTTTCTTCTAAAAGCATATGATATCAACAAAGGAACAAGTGTGTGTGATTCTAAGACCAAATGCTTAATATGTGGTAAGAAGAATCACAAAACCAAAGAGTGCATGTATCTCAAAAATTTTGATGTCAAAATACAAGAGTACAAGGCTAAAACTCTTGCAAGTCAAGTGGTGAGTACTTCAAAAGGAAAATCCAAACAGACTTTTGCTCCAGTTCAAACATCTGTTACCAAAAGTTTGGAAACATCTGTTTCCAGGGTTGTTCAAGTAACAGATGCTCCACCCACCAACAAGTACCCAAGAGGATATGGACAACCACCTTCTCATAATCTGTCACATGTTTATGAAGAACCCAAGAGGCCTTCTAAACCAAGAGTGAACAGAAATCCCTATGGTTACTATCATCTGTCAGGAAGTGATCAAACATCTGTTGCACCAAGTGTTGACATCCAAGCACTGGCAAATGGTCAGCAATAGTTGTTGAACTTGATTCAAAAACTAGTTCAAACCACTGATCACCTTCCTAAGCTTGAGGCTGAAAAGTCTGTGGACCCATCCAAAGCCAACTTGGCTTTGGACACTCACCAAAACTGATCCATTACTGATGTGTAGGGAGCTTCTGCTTGCTTAGATAGCCTTTGGTATGTAGATAGTGGAGGCTCCAGGCACATGACAGGATGTATAGCTCTTCTTCTGGACTTCTTAGCTCATGGAAGGGGTGATATATCCTTTGGTAATGACTCAAAAGGTAATGTGTTGGGTTCAGGGACTGTTCAGGCTGGGAAACTCAAGTTTGAAAATGTCAATCTTATTGATAATCTTAAATTTAATCTTCTTAGTGTATCACAAATGAGTGACAAAGGTTATGGCTCATTCTTCACTAAGAAAACTTGTAAGATTATTGGGCCAGAAGTGGTGAAAAAGATTGATACCATCATTGCTGAGAGCAAAGCACAACTTGTTGCTCATAGGAGTGGCAATGTGTATGTGGTTGATATGTTGAAGGACAATCCTATGGCAAATGTCTGTCTGTTTTCTGCTGCCTCCACAAAAGAGACAGAATTGTGGCATAGGAGACTGGGTCACACTAACCTTCAAACTATCAACTCACTCTCTAAATAAAGCCTTGTCAGAGGCCTTCCATCAAAAGAATTTAAATGTGATGAGCATTATGTTTCCTGCTTAAAAGGGAAACAACATAAAAGCTCTTACAAATCCATTGAAGAGTCCAAAACAAGCCAACGTCTACAATTGTTGCACATGGATTCGTTTGGCCCAGTTAAAATCATGAGTCTAAGAAGAAAGAGATTTTGTCTTGTCATAGTTGATGATTTTTCTAGGTTTACATGTACTTACTTTTTACACTCTAAGGATGAGACTGTAGGTATCTTGAAGGACTTTGTCACCAAAGTTGAAAAACAATATGACTTGCCAGTAAAAGTCTTTAGAAGTGATAATGGAACAAAGTTTTAAAATAAGGAGTTGGATGACTGCTGTGTGTCAAAGGAATTGTGAGGCAGTACAGCATTCGAAGAACACCAGAACAAAATGGGGTGGTTGAGAGGAAAAATAGAACTCTCATTGAAGCTACAAGAACCATGCTAGCAGATTCTGGTTTGCCACTGTCTTTCTGGGCAGAAGCTGTAAACACTGCTTGCTATGTTCAAAACAGAGTTTTAATCAACCCAAGACATCAAAAGACTGCTTATGAAATTTTGTTCAAAATCAAACCACTAATCTCAATTTTCAAAATCTTTGGCTGCCTATGTTTCATTTTAAATCTTAAAGATTCCATCTCAAAATTTGCAGCCAAAGTAGATTGTGGATATTTTCTGGGATATTCTTCTACTGCCAAGGCCTACAAAGTGTTTAACACAAGGACCAAGGCAATAGAAGAAACTCTGATTGTAAAGTTCAATGAACTTTCATCCTTAAAAATCCCAGCAAATCCTGCTGAGTTGTTTGATTTAGATAAATTCAAATTTGAAGATATTACTGTCAAAACTAACAGTGCATGTATTCCACAATCTCCACAACAAGATTACAGAATAGATGTTGTGATTCCAAGTCTCTATAAAGTCTATTCTGTATCAGAGGAAGCAGCTGTTCAAAACACCTGTCAAAACTCTGCCACAGCTGAGTCAGCCACTGTTGGCCAGTCTTACCCTCAAACCACTGCTTCACCAATTTCATCCACTGCTCAATCATCTATTGACAAAAGTCCAACCTCTGTTGACAAAATTCAGTCCAGTTTCACACCACTTGGACCCATTACCCCACCTCCATTTCAAACATATGTTGGTACTACAGAAGTGCAAACAGATGTTACATCAACAGAGTTGCCAAACCTCCATCCTTCACCTCAAAATGCCTTTATACCATATCAGGGAGATCTAATCTACCTAAGAGCTCATCCACCAGATCAAATCATTGGCAACATCAGAGAGGTTGTCCTCACAAGAAGCCAATCCTCAAACATCTGTCTTTTTGCAGGCTTTCTATCTCTCACACAACCTGTCAAGTACCAAGAGGCACTTGATGTGTTGTGAAACACACCTTGTTAATATTTTAGTTTTGTATATATTTTAGTGTTTAATCGATGCATTTTAGATAGAATTTATTTAATAAATCTATATTGATTTTAGTATAAAGTATTTTGTAAAATTGTGTTATTAATAATACAAGACTAAAGTGTCAAACATATTAATCTAAGTCCATACAACCATTCATTGTTATGTATATTCAGTTCTCAAATCATATAATTATTTAATTGATTATTGTTTCACAGAATGACAAATGAAGATAAGCTTTAGTAATTTTTGGATTGGAATCAAAGGCTATTGGGCTGATTAATGATAGTTACGTAAGTGGGCCACAAAAGAAAAACCCTTGTATCGATTAAAGGGTTCAAGACGGCAGTTGGAGAAAGAGGGTTCGGAAGACAGCTTTGAAAGTCGCACAACAGCTTCGGGGACACACGGTTGGAACTTATTTTGGACAGCGGGTACCGTTCACATCAACAAGTGACATGTTTGTGAATGCGATGTGCGGCTAATTCTCTCACGGTTCTCTCCGGGTGAATGATTCATTTATTTTATTAGTTTGACTCTGTTTTATACCTAGTATTTGGATTGAATTTTGTGAACATCTTAAAGTTCTTTTGGATTCAATTGTGTGTTTGACTGATCTAGACAATTTGGTTTCTTTGCATTGATACAATATATCATCGTTTCTTGGTTTTCTTGCACTAGGAATAATTTGATTTTGTATTTAGTGTTAAGATAGTTGAATTGGGTTGAACAATTTAAACAGGATCATGTCTATGTGATTCCCTAGCTAGGTTAATTACGGAGTAGCTTTAAAATTACTGAATCAGGAACCCGGAGTAAGCATTTTCTTTATATTATTGTTTTTAATTAAACTTTAATCAATCTTTTCTTGCAAGCAAAGCAACACTTTAGTTTAATGTTCATAATTTTATTAGTTTTTCTATTATTATAGTTAAAAATTGCTATTAACACTAACCACATACTCCTCGTGGTTCGACAACCCTACTCCCTATACTGCAGTCCTTGTAGCTAAGGAGTTGTTTTTAAAATATTTTTTGATTAGCACTCGACACGCGATCAGCACTCAAAGACAACAGTTGGGTAGAATCCATGCAGGAAGAGCTCCTTCAGTTTAAAAGACAACAAGTATGGGAACTTGTACCATTACCAAAGGATGTTTGTCCAATTGGCACAAAGTGGGTCTTCAAAAACAAAATTGATGAAAGGGGTATAGTTGTCAAGAATAAAGCCAGGCTTATGGTTCAAGGCTTTAGACAAGAAGAGGGGATAGACTATGATGAAACCTTTGCTCCTGTAGCTAGGCTAGAAGCTATCAGACTCTTCCTAGCCTTTGCTGTCAACCACAACATCAAGATGTATCAGATGGACATCAAATGTGCATTCCTATATGGCAAAATTCAGAGGAAGTCTATGTATGTCAACCACCTGGTTTTGAAGACACATTCCATCCTAATTATGTATACAAGCTCAACAAAGCTTTGTATGGATTAAAACAAGCACCTAGGGCCTGGTATGAAACTCTTTCCACCTTTCTCTTATCCATTGGTTTCACAAGAGGTAAAATTGATAAAACCCTATTTTTAAAATGGAGAGGGAAAGACTTAATGATTGTTCAAATATATGTGGATGACATCATTTTTGGGTCCACATGTAACAAAATGTGTGAAGAGTTTAGGGAACTCATGACAGCAGAGTTTGAAATGAGTGCTATGGGTGAACTTCAGTGCTTCCTTGGTCTCTAAGTGAAGCAGCTGCAAAATGGCACATTCATTCATCAAACAAATATGTGAAAAATTTGTTGACCAGATTTGAGATGAATGACTGTAAGCCATGTAGTACACCCATGAGCACAGTCAAGCTACTCACTATTGATGACAAGGATGAACTGGTTGACCAGAAACATTATAGATACATGATTGGGTCTTTATTGTACTTAACTGCATCTAGGCCAGACATTATGTTTGCCACTTGTGTTTGTGCAAGATCCCAGGCTTCACCTAGAAAGTCTAACCTTATTGCTGTAAAAAGGATATTCAGATACCTAAAAGGTGCTCCCACACTTGGTATCTGGTATCATGCTAATGGAAACATTGAGCTTTCAGGTTATTCAGATAGTGATTTTGCTGGCTGCCACACCACATGGAAGTCTACATCAGGAGGGTGCCAGTTTCTAAGGAATGCCTTAGTCTCATGGCAAAGCAAAAAGCAAGCAGCTGTTTCAACTTCAACAGCTGAGGCTGAATACATTGCTGCTGCAAGCTGTACAACCCAACTCATGTGGCTTCAAAATCAACTGCTGGATTTTGGGATAGCTGCAATAAGGACTCCACTCATGTTGGACAGTCAAGCTGCTGAAAATATCATCAAAAATCCAGTCTCTCATTCAACCACAAAGCACATAGACAACAGACATCACTTTGTCAGAGATAGCTATGAAAAAGGTTTGATTTCTCTGCACCATGTTCCAACAGAGGATCAGTTGGCAGATGTGTTGACAAAAGCTTTAGACACATCCACCTTCACAAATCTGATTTCTAGAATTGGTATGCTAAACATGGACTAAACAACAAAAATGTTTTAAATAAAAACATTAAAATGTTTCAGAAAATCAAAATTCATCCTTAAAAATAGCATTTTGGTTGAAAAATCTGTTAAGGATAAAACAACCACTGTTTCATCCATTCTATCCACTGTTAGCTAAAAAATCTGTTTCAAACATCTGATCAGATAAAACAACCACTGTTTGGTTGAAAATCTGTTTCAAACCTTTGATCTGATAAAACAACTGTTTCATTTTATATATATATATATATATATATTTATAATAATAATTAAAAAAACAAGTGCTGTTAGCATCAGCACTTTGGTAAGACAACAGCTGTTTGCATCAGACCTTTGGCAACAGCTGTTTGCCACGTCTGCTCTCAAAAGCAGAGTTTTGGCCACATCAGCGGTTTCACCAGAGCCTTTAAAAACCCCGTTTTACCACAACAGTTGTTACACTGTCTCATTGTATTCAAAATACTGAAACCCCCTTTTTCAACCTCAAACCCTTCCTCTAATTCCACTCATCCTCACACTCGAAATCCATTACAATGGATCTTCAAGCCAAAGCCACCCACAATTATCTCCCATATCTGGTCAAAACAAATGAAAACGTCCCATTCCATACCACCATCGACATCATCCTCAATTACAAATACTTGACAATCTTAACCGCTGATGCTCCCATCTATCTCGATACCCTCCAAGAATTTTGGTTAAATGCAAAGTTTCTCCTACAAGACAAAAAGCCTACAACCATCATATCAAAAATTGGAGAGACAAATGTCGCCATTACCCCCGAACTGATATCCACAACCTTCTCACTAAATGACCTGTCAGGTAACGACTCTTTGCCTAAGGCTAAACTTCACACAGAGTTTCAGGAAAGAGGTTATGATGCACAAATGACTGGGTCAACTCTTTTCAAAAAGCTTTTCCCACCAGTCATGAAATTTTTCTTTCATACCCTCCTTCTCTGTGTCTCTGCTAAGTCCACTTCCTTCAATGAAATCCCATTGAGGATTCAGTACTTGGGATATGCTATGTTGTCAGAATCTGACTTCAATCATCCCAGGGCCTGTTTCTGGACTTAGTATCAAGTGTGAAGGCCATAAAGTTTGGGTTTAATAATGCTTTTCTGATTTACCCAAGAATTTTAAGTGTAATCCTTCAAAAGGTTTTACCTGAAAAAGATTTTAAAAATAGTAAGTCTTTCCAAATGGAGTCTAACTGATGAAACTTTCACAAGAATGCTGGGTTCAACCACTCAAGAAAAAGTGTCAAAAGTGTTAAAAGTTTCCAAAACACAAACAAAGATGACTAAGACAACAACTGTTGTCCAAACCTCTGTTGTTGAGCCCACTACTCCTGGTGATCATGGAACTACATCCATTGCTGTGAAACCCACACCAGCCACCTCCAAAAGAAAACGTCCATCCATAAAAACCACCACTAAAACCAAAAAGGGGCCTTTGGAAGATGAGATACCAGAGGAAAACCCTGTTGCAACACAAAAGCAACAATAAACCACTGTTGTTACTTCCTCACAACAGTTGGATATATCTCAACCTGAGCAAACTCCTCATGAATCCTCACAAAAGGATCATGCTGTAAGCCAAAGGGAACCACATCATGAGACATATGAGTCACTTGACTATATGATCATCAGCCCTTCTCCCATGGCTACTTCTCTTTTCACTTCTCCACCTTCACCATCACATGTCCTTCCAACAATGAAACCACTGTTTGAGGCTATTGATATAACTCAGGACAATCCCAGTTTCTCTTCTTCACCCATCAATGAGAGTATACACCCACAAGTGACTGGGACTGAGGAAAATCAATCAGCTATCCCACAAACAGAGGAGGTTATACCCCTGGAGTTGAATGAAACTCCAGGTGAGGCCACTATAGTGTCCCCAAAACCAGTTGGAAGTCCCAGAACCAAGACAAAGGGGCATCTGGTTTTCATCCTTTAGACTCACCTTCTAGGACTGCACCAGATACAACTACCACTGGTAGGAACCCAGATGATCCTATTAATTTAGGTGATGGGTTAAAATACCAAGAATTGACGGCTAGAGTACAATCCATTGAAACCTCTGTTGTTGACATCAAATCAGATGTCAAGACAATTTTGGGATCATTGGCTGCTCTCACCAAAAGTCAACCATCAAAGGAAGAGATTGCTAGTGAGCTATGGAAATCAGTTTCCCCCATCATTATAGCTCACAGAAAACTAGCAGATCAGCCACATGAAACCTACATGGCTCAAATCAGAACTATGGTAGATGCTAGGTACACAGATACCCAATCAGACATTAAAGCCATTAAAGATCACTTGCTGAAGACCATTGGCTCTGCCCCCTACTACTATCAGAAGAGATGAAAATGATGATCAGTTCACAGCTGATGATGCCAAAAAGGGGGAGAGTGGCAGAGATAGACTACCCAAGCTAAAGCCATTTGGAACCAAACCAGGGTCTGAACCAGCACCACCACAACAACCAAATCCCAATGATCAATCCACTGCTGATACTAAAGCAGTCAATGGCAAAGCAAAAGAAGTAGATCAAACTGCTAATGTCAATGCTGAAAAGGCTGCTGAAGAGAAGCAAAAGAGGCTTGATACCTTGGAATGCAAAGCAGAAGCTCTTGTACAACAGAAGATAGAGCAACAACAAGAAGTTGAGGATGTGGGTACCTCTAAAAGGAAGAAGATGCCTGCCAAACATGTCAGACAACTACCATCCAAACTTGCTGTCAAAACTGCTGCTGCCAAAACCACTGCCACCAAAACCACCGATGCCACCAAACCAACTGAACCTGCCACCAAACCAACTGAACCTACCACCAAACCAACAACCAAATCCACCACCACAACCACAAATACACCACCCAAACCCCAAACATCTGCTGGTCCTACAAAAGTGCCAACAAATGTTAACACAACCACTGCTGCAACACCACACATCTTGTACAGAAGGAAGAGAAAATCTACCTTTGTGGTACAAGATGAAAACATTCAAACATCACCACCTCCTACTTCAACCACCCAGCCTACACCTATATCAGCCATCCCACTTTCATCATATTCACCACACACTTCACAATTCACATCTCACAGACCACCACCATCCATCACACCATTGGTTGTTCAGTATCTCCTTGAGCTTGATCTACTCAAGGGGGAAATGCAATCCTTCTACAATACTAAACAGCCATATGAAAGATCTTTCTCATCTCTTCCAAATTTTCATGTTCCCTTAAACTTAGACAAATACCTTAAATACAAGACTGAACAGGCAGATACAATCATCAAAGAGAGATGTAAAAGGAAAGATGACAGGACTGCTTAGGGCATCCATTCAGCAGAGCTTAGAAAATTGAGAAGGATTGAAGTTTTTGCCAAGACCCTGAGCAACTCCATGTCCACCATACCTCTCAGCAGTGACATGGAAAGGATGGTTTGGGAATCTCTTCTGGACCAAATCTTGGCAACCATGCCTTACAAAGAAAATAAGAAACAATTTGCAGGCTGGACCACTCATGCACTTAGAGAAGAACTAATGAGAATAGCAGACATGGCCAAGAATCCCCCAGCAAAGGTCTCTGCCCCTGATTTTAGGAAAGGCAGAGATCCAGCCAGAGCCTTGAAGTTCAAGAGAATGAGAGAAGAGATTGTGGCTGCAAAGTATGGGGAAATAAGGTCTGTTGCAAGATGGTCAGAGCTAAGGCTGGTTGAGACTTACAAGAAGTTGGAAGAAAATAGAAAGAGGGACCCTACACTGCCCAGAAAACCTGATTACTCTGATGCACCAATGATGAAGAGACCTCAACAGGCCTTTACACCAGACAACTTACTTGACACTTCTGACCTCTCTGTTGCTACCAGAAGATAGTTCAAGAAACAGAAGGAAATATCTGAAGAAGACCAGAAGAAGTTTGCTGAAACTTATGTAAAAGAGGGCCTCTTCAATCAAGTACACTACTTCTCTGATCCCACTACTAAAGAGCTCAGAAAACTCATTGGGAGACCTCCATCACTAAACTCATCTACAATAAACTTGCAACCCAACAGATCCTCTGATTCAAAAATTCTAAAATGGAAAGTCAATAAAGACAACCATGAATTGACTCTGCTCAGATCAGATGGAGAAGCTCAAAAGTTAAGTATGGATGATTTACATGGCCTGTGTGCAGATGATCTCCAAACCTTGCTGAACTTAGAGCTTGAAAGGGATGCAGAAGACTTTTTCTCTTTAAGTTTTGAACTACAATTTAAAGGGCAGATAAGAGAAAGTCTGATAAGAAATAAAGATCAAAATAAAGCTTAGTTTTGGCATCATCTGTTCTAGGGGGAGATTGTTGGGTCTGCTGACCTGGAGAAGAATTGATGATTGGAAAGCCAAAATATACTACTCAATTGATCCATAATAATAAACAACATATACAAGTTACTTTTCCCAAAAGACTGTTGACCCTAACATCTGCTGTACCCTAACAACTGATGTGACAACTGCTGTTACAAAGGTCTGATGGATAACAACTATTAGAGAACAACTACTGACCAAAGTTCTGATGAAGAACAACTGCTGACCAAAGTACTGAAGACTAAAGGTCTGTTGGAGCCAACAACACTTAGGCTCCAACAGATGATTCAAGACCATCAGAGTTTTCCTATCAGCTGTTTGCCTTTCAGAGTTTTCTTATGTAACAGTAGTTTGTAATCAACAGATGTTTTATGTTTGTTATTCTGTTAGAGGTCACTGTCTTAGGTGACGCCAGCTTAGGTCATCAGAGGTTTAGATTTGTCTATAAATAGAACATTGCTTGTACGGTTCCATTTGTCACTCAAAACATTCTCTTTGACAAACAATCACTGAGTGATCAGGCTGAGGGGGAGTACTTGTACAATTGATTGTAATCATTTGAGTTTATGAAAGCATTCGATTGAAAAACATTTATTCTCTTGTTTTGATTAATAGTTTATCATTCCGCTGCACTTTCCATTTATAATTCATTTCATTCATTGTTCTTATTACTTAAACAATCAAAACAATCAAACTCAGATCCTAACAAGGTGAATCACTTTTAGAAGGATGATATCGTTTAGTATTGGACTTGTTCTTTAGGAACTTAGTGTGTCGGTTTTTCCTAAGGAGCTTAGTGTGTTAGTTTGTTTTGCTGGCCTTTACATATTATTACTTGGCTATATGTTATCGATCCCTATTATATATTTGAGTTAATAGCCAAAATCGTCCATGAGGTTTGGGCACTTTTGCCACTTCAGTCCAAAACCCAAACCTTTTAAATCTGGGTCCTTTTACTTTACATTTTTTTGCCACATTCGTCCCTGACACTAACCCAGATAACTTATCTCGTTAACTCTAGGGGAATTTTTGACTTTTTACCTACAAAATCAATGGCATTTTAGACATTTTGTATTTAAAGGCTAAATAAATACAAGAAAAAAAATAAAAACAAAAACCTTTACTTTAAGGGAGAGAGAAAGCAGAGATAGATAGAGAGAGAGAGGGGGGGGGAGGTGAGAGATAGAGAGAGAGAGAGCAGAGGGAGATAGATAGAGATGACGATGGTTACCAGAAAAGAGGGTGACTTCTGGTTACCGGTGGAGCAGGAGAGAGACAATAAAGAAAGAAAGAAAGAAAGAGAAGCTAGAGAGAGAGAGAGCGAGAGACCCGATGAAGAGAGAAAGTAACAGAGGAGAGAGAGAATGGTAGAGAGATAGTAGATTGAAGGAGGCGGCGACTGAGGTTAGGGTTACGATTGATGATGATGTTGATGATGATGGTAACTAGAAAAGAGGATGACTTCGATGATGATGGTGGTATGATTGATGATGGTAGCGGCTGAAGTTAGGGTTACGATTAGGGATGGCGGTAGTTTCATATGGGTTGTAATCTTTACTCTTTAAGGTGAAAAGGGTAAAAAAAAAATTGACAATTTGTGGTTTCAAGGTTCTTTTGGAAAATTCAGGTGATGGATTTGAATTTGAATGCTCCAATTCCACTTCTTCTAAAGAATCTTGTTCTTCCCCTGCTTCTCTTGGTTGGCCTGTTAGAAAGGCTTAGATGATGACCAATTGTGCCGATGTTTCTCAACAGAAATTGAAATCAGATACTTGTTTTGATGGTGAGTTGAAATCCAAGGAAATAGGTGCACAAGTTTCAGGTATGTTTGGAATTATTATTATTATTATTATTATTATTATTATTATTATTATATTATTATTATTATTATTATTATTATTATTATTAATTTGGGGATTGTTACAGGTGAAGGAGCTTGAAGATAGGGTGGTTGTGTGAGGGTGAAGGTTGGAGGCTATGGTGATGGTGGTGGCAGGTTTAGAGTAGAAGAAGGTAGGGGAGGTGGGTCCCACTTATTAAGTAAAAATATTAAAAAATAAAAGGGTAGGCAAAAAGTCAGAAATACCCCCTCCCCCAACTTAACGTTAATATTTAGCTGGGTTAGTGTTAGGGACGAATGTGGCAAAAAAATGTAAAGTAGAAGGACCCAGATTTAAAAGGTTTGGGTTTTGGATTGAAGTGACAAAAGTGCCCAAACCCCAGGGACGATTTTGGCTATTAACTCAATATATTTCAACCAATTGCCTGTTTAATAACTTTCTAGGAATAACTTTAGTAGATTATGTGTTCTATTGTTTTTCGAGTAGCTATGTGCCTATGTATGTTTCTATATGACTTTGATGTCTAGATATAACTATGGAGTTTGTGATCTTACTAGAAGAAACCTCTTTATTTTCTGGGATATAGAGTATAAGGCTTGCCTAGATATATCACAGTTTTCAGACCCTACCAATAGCTTGGCTATGAGTGAGATTTACTAGGTAATTGTTATTAATTTTTAATAAGATTATATGTGTATTTAATATCATAATTTCAACTAATTAATTTATTTATAAATAGAACATTATTTAAATTCAATCTTGCATGCAAACATTTCTCATAACAAGTATTTGAAGGTATCTTACATATTGTTCTTGTTATGCTAATAAACACGTGCCACTTAAATTTGAAGACCTAAAAGCACTATATGTTCAAGATATCACAACCATTTTCCATCATTGGAAAACTTTGATAATGAGCGTTTTGGTCCTCCAAATTGCCCAAGGAACAAGAAGCTTGTGGCGCAACAACCAATGGCGGTGTCTGTTGATCTAGATGATCATAGTTACTGGTATCATTAAACTGAAAAGAGATGGGTAACCCATTATTCATGTTATCTATGTCCTGTAAACTTGCATGATTCGGCAGACCGAATGAAACATAAGCCATCATGTTGTTCACTAGCTGATCTATCTCCTCCTGTAAGCTCGCTACCTGCAGGATCGAGGTTAAATATGAACCAACAACACAACCAAGACATTTTATTAGCTCATATATATGAGTAAAAGAACTGGAACAAAGACCAAATGACATTTATGTATATTATTTTTTGTGTATTTAATTAATAAATGAAAAGCACACCTAAGTGTGTAAAGAGATCGATTACAATGAACTTACAGGATAATGATAAAACTAATTACCAGCTTATAAGGTAATGACTAACAAACAAAGATATGTTATGGTTGAAATAATAATAATAAACACATATGATATTTGTGAAACCTGTTGTTCAAGAGCAAGTATTTGAGCTACACAACCGTATATAGGATCTTGCATTCGAGCCAAAGCTTCATAAGATATACTGATAGCAGCGTCATTTCTGTTTTGCATAGGGACTTTCATTAACAATTTAGATACGTTGCTGGCACCAAAAACCTTGTGAACCGCGGCAAAATGATCAGCTCCTTGGCTGTAGCAGAAGTATGGAGTGAAAACACATTCATTAGTACACTTTCTTCTCAGAAACTTGCATGCACCACATGAAGAACCAGCTCCTCCTGTCATTTTCTCTTCTAAGTATTTGATCTAACACGTACTTAAGATCGATGTCATGATTAATAAAGAGGATAGTGTTTATATTAGAGATTAACACTTAATGTCATGATTAATATCCACCTGAAAAGGTGATATGACATTTTGGAGGCTTAGGGACAATTTAACATTAGCCTAAAGTAGATTCTTTAAGGTCTCCTTTGTGGCCTACTCACTGTGGCTAATTATTTCCTAATTTGAGCATTAAAGCGAAATAAAAGATACTTTTGTTATTATAAAAATTAGGAATGAGGGCCAATTCTTTCTGTTTATGGGAAGCTCAGTACAAACAATAATTGCTAGATAAGTGTATTTTATCTCAACCAACTTGATGGTAGTGCAAATAGTTCGATTATGTCTGGCACTCGAATGGCTATTTGCGCTTTATGTCAGTCATAATGTAGCACTTCGAGGCAATCAGGTCCAAGAAGAGAAATAAAGGGTGACCAGATGCAATCATGCAGTCATGCTAAGTTTGCATTTCTCCTTTTTCTTTAGAGTTTAACATATGCAAGGCCATCATTATCATTACGGTGCTTCCCTTGCTAGGAGCCCCGCCTGATCTCCTATTGAAGCACACTCGATCAAAACCGAGTCTTCCACCAAGTCTTTAGTCAATATTCAAAATTAATGCTTGTTATAATTATAATTTCTTAGTCAATATTCTTCCTAGTCTTTAGCTTAGTCAATATTCTTCCTAGTCTTTAGCTTAGTTCCTAGTCTTTACCTTCCTAGTCTTTAGCTCTTTATTGTGTATATATGTAATTCTCTCTTCAATGGAAAAAAATCAACAAGTTGATACATTCATATGGTATCAGCCAGGTTTTACTAAACCCACTCATTCTTCTTCATCACCCCACCACTCCCTATCATTCTGCCCAAACTTCAAAAAAACTCAACCTACTATCACCCCTTCAACTTACAACAAAAACAACACCCAAACTAAACCACAAGCACACATGATGGCAACACACCATACTGTCGATTCTGATTTATCATGGCTAAAAGACAGTGGTGCTTCTCACCACATTACTAATGATCTTAGTGCACTCTCCATGCACAGACCGTATGATGGTACCGAGGAACTTGTCATCGGTGATGGTTCGTCTCTTAAAATTACTCACGTTGGCACTATTACTCTTTATTTTTCTAGTGTCCCTATTATCCTAAAAAATGTTCTTTGTGTCCCTTCTATCTCTCGCAACATAATCTCTATCTCTCGTTTATGCATTGACAACAACATACTAGTCTTATTTTTCTCTTCTTATTTTGTCATCAAGGATTTTCACACTCACCGAACCATTCTTCGAGGAATAACTAATCATGGTCTCTATGAATTATCCTCCACCAAGTCTCCACAAGCATTTTACTTGCAAACAAACAAAGCGTCTTCTTGGCATCACCGCCTAGGACATCCACATTTGCGAGTTTTACAACTTTTAGCTTCTTTTGTTCCGTCTATTTCTAGAAAGCATGAATCATGCAATTATTGCTGCATCAATAAAAGTCACAAACTTCCCTTTCATTCATCCTCTTTCACTTCTAATACACCTCTAGATTTAATCTTTTCCGATGTTTGGTCATCTCCAATTACATCTTTTGATGGTTACAAATACTATATAATTTTTGTTGACCATTTCACAAAATACATTTGGATTTATCCATTAAAACATAAATCTGACTCTCTTAGTACTTTCATCCGTTTTCAAAAACTCGTTGAAAACTATTTCAAAACAAAAATCAAGCAATTATTTTCCGACAATGGTGGAGAATATATTAAACTGTCTTCTCATCTATCTTCTTGTGGCATTTCTCATCTCACCTCCCCTCCTCATACACCCGAACACAACGGCTACGCCGAACGCCGTCATCGTCATATTGTCGAAACTAGTCCCTAGCCTTACTTTCTCATGCCAAAATGCCTCTCAAATTTTGGCCATTTGCCTTCACCACCACCACCTACCTCATCAATAGACTACCCACCCCCACCTTAAACAATGATTCCCCCTACTATCGGCTCTTTCACACTACTCCCGACTATGAAAAATTTCATGGTTTCGGTTGTCTATCCTACCCTTGGTTACACCCATACTTGAAACACAAACTCGAGTCTCGTTCTAAACCATGCATATTCATAGGCTACTCATCCTCCCAAAGTGCCTTTCACCTTCTTGACCCGCTCACAAATCGAATCTACACATCCCGTCATGTCCAATTCATTAACCATATTTTCCCTTATGAATCTCTCTCTCAAACCTCTACCCCCGCTCCACCATCACCCAACACTTGGTTACTTCTTACCACTCAATCAATTTCACTTCCCAACCACTCTCCTCCTCATTCTCCAACTTTCACGCCCACTGCCACTACTTCGGCATCTTCTTCCTCCAACCCACCAAACATCACCTACCAAAGACAACCACCTCCACTCACCCCTACCGAACTCCCACAACAGCCCACCGAGCCTTCCCACACCACTGACCAAACCACCACTTCACCCCCCATACATATTCCCTTGGATTCATCTCCCTCTAATATTTCCCAAACCACTGAACCCACTTCCTCTACACCTCAATGTCACACCCCAACCGATGGCGGAAACATCGAGGTGAGACTTGTGATAGATTGTTCAAAGACTTCATGACACTAGAATTCGTGACAATATGATTTAAAGATAAAATTTCATTCATAGCATAATTATCGTCTAAAAAGATAACAGAATACAAATTGTTTTCATGAAAAGAGAAATACGACATCAAAATATAGAACTTAAACTAGCGTGAGTTTCTAGTCCAATCCTAAGTAGATTTCTTGAATATCTTGCATCAAACATTTCCTGCAACATGTATAAAATATCCGTCAACACATAAAGCATTGGTGAGCATACTAGTTTGAGTCTAAGTACATAGTATAGAAAAGTCTACTCGAATCATCATGTTATAGGCATATGCACGTAGAACCATACAAACGGCAACAACACTCGATAACACAAAAGACTTCATCTTATCATGACCCATAAAGGGGGCGGCGTGTCAACCTATAGCGCTATACATGTAAGGTGGGTTGTTAACTAATCGTACATTTGTATGTAAGACTTTGAATTCTAGCATGGCATAGCATATAAGCATTTAGATTGAGCATAATAGTTTTAAGAGTATGAAATCGTTTTAGTTTTGATAGTGATACATGTTGAGCCCCAAAGAATAAAGAATAAAAGGGGGACAAGTATGAACTCACCTTTGGGTGCGTTTGATAGAGTTCCAAAAAGGTAAGTCTTGGTAGGTTTAGCTTTAGCCTTGGTTATCTAGAATTATAGAATAAAGGGTCTTAGTTTCGAGTTTAGGTTATAGATTCAAGAGAGTCAAGCAAGCCTTTTAGGCGAACCAAAACACAAACCACCATGAAGGTGATTCGGATGGTCATAAGAGTCAAGCAAGCCTTTTAGGCGAACCAAAACACAAACCACCATAGAGGTGATTCGGATGGTTAGGAGAGTCAAGCATTGGTAAGGTAGGGATGTATCCACAAACCTTTCCGAGTTATTAAATTAGTAGAGTTTATATAATTTAGTATTTATATAATATAACTTAGAAAGTAGGGTATGGTGACTTAGTTTGGATGAGCCTTGGCCTTCCTTTTGTCAACCATGAACCATAACACAAGTCCCTCCATCATTGAGTTGTTGGTGAACTTGGTTGGTATTATTAACAACTTAGTGCATAAAAGATAATAGAAGATGACCACATTTGAGGCCTCAAATTGGTGCCCTACTCATGTTTATTTGCCATGGCAAATAGGAGAGAGGTCCTAGAGGTTTCCTCAAAGGGTTTGAAGAAGAGGAGAATGAAGAAAGTAGAAGAGAGGTTGAAGGTGAAGTGAGAAACTCACTTATTCTTGAGAGAATTCTTGAGAGATTAGAGAGGATTTAGAAATGAGCAAGTGTTAGAATGGGTAGGAGTGGTGTATTTATAGTTGGGGTGAAGGGGTTAGGTATTTAATGAATTAATTAGGGTGGTTAGAAGTTAATTAGTGGTAAATATATATTTAAAAGAAAAAGAAAAAAAAATAAATAAATCACTAAAAAAAAATGGACGACATACAAATGTCATTGTTGTTTAATTGTGACATAAATGTCAACACTACTTTCACGTTTTTCTTTTTTTTTCCCTTTTTTTTTTAACTAAAAAGTATTATTATTAGTAGATATATTTGTTTAAAAATAAATAAATAAATATTAAGATCTTAACTAAATGAGTTTCTTGTTATGACGCATAAATTGGTTAGGATAAATTATAATGACGGCCCGTCACGAATTGGTAAGAGTATAAAAGAAGCGAGTAAAGCCGAACTTGGCATTTGTTAAGTAAATAATTTAAAATACATGAAAATTAAAAATTACGCGATGTTACAGTCTCCCCTACTTTAGGAAATTTCGTCTCGAAATTTAATTAAGAGCCAACGTTAAAAAAAAAAAGGTAAGTGGTTTGATATGGGTTTAATAAGAACAAAAACTTGTTAGTTTATTATGTTTAAATCAACTATGGTATCTAGTCACATTTTGTGATAATTATGTTCATACGAAAAGTACTTTTAAAATTTTAACTAAGGTTGTACGTAGAAATTTGAGAACTTAACCGACATAAGCATTTTGTAAATAGTGAAATAAGGGGTACGTATAAATAGGTTTGTATATGGAGTTGATGCAACAAGTTTTGGAAAAGTAAGTAAATATATAGTATATCATACATGAAATAGAAAAAAAGAACAAATCTTGTGAAGGTAGGTAAGTATACTGTGTATAAGAAATAGTAAGAATTTTAGGAAAGTAAGTATTTATACGGTATGATATAGTGAAAATTGAAGGTAGGTAAGTATATTTGTATAAAATATAGAAATTTTAGAAAAATAAGTAGCTATACGGTATATCATATATGAAATAGTAGAATTTGTTGACTTGTAAAAGAGGTGTCTTTGGGTAATTGGGGGGAATAGTAATTAAAATGTAAGCATAATGAGTGACTAGATGTGTGATTGAGTAGTATTTAGTAAAAGATATTTGGTTTGCACAAGGTCGAAAATTTTGTTAAGGAAAACCTTTTTTAGAAGTGATTAAATAAACAAAAAATTGGACTATTTGGAAAACAACTTTTTTTTGGCGAAATAAATAGTAGTTATTTAGTTTTGAAATCAAAATATGAAAGTGAGGAATAAATCTTGTTTTAAATGCATGAATGCCTTAACGGATTAAGGACAGGGGTTACGGGACTTAGAAATAGATTCTTGATAATGGAAGGATTGCTGATTAAGCAAGGAAAGCACGAGGAAGGAACGAAGTTTGATGGAGATTACAAGTATAGATTATTTACGACAAGAATGATGTTGCATAGTAGAGAGTGTGGTTCAAAACAAGGTTATAATATGCATATGAGATAAATAATGCAAGTGTAATTAGACTAACAACTAGAACATAAACGGGTTCGTAAAAGATAAATAACGTAAGTGTTGGTCAAAATTTTAAACTTGACACCCAAAACTTCTCATGGCACGAATAACTCTACTTTTGGTAGTATGACAAGACATTTATGTATAGGATGTACCTGCGGCGTATCCACCATGTCGTTATCATACCTCATCCGTGTTGTTATTCAAGTCATGATAAGTTACACACACTGGGACTTGTTATGTTTTCCATGCGCCAAATTTTTGTAATTACGTGTGCACCCGTAATTAGTCCAATTGTCGCATGGTCCACATAATTCGTCTTAGTTATGTGTGGGTAGCTAGTGGACACAAAATATTTATACACAAAGGAAAAGACATTAAACTAAAGCATTAAACAGTTTTGATGTTGTAAACATAACAGATAACGTGACATGCAAACACATAATGTGAAAAAGACATTTAAGCAAGTTTTTGATGTTGTTAATCGTACGCGTTTTTGGCGTGGATGTATAGTTTCATGACATAATGGTGTAGACTTGTGCATATGTGGTTACGTTTAGCTGTATAAAATTAAATAAAAGAATGGGCAATTGAATTCCAAAGGAAAATGTGTAAAATGTTTTGACTGTGGGCAACATAGAATTCAGGTTTATTACAAATTGAGTTTTATTAGTACATGAATAATTTTAGCTTTTCAAGACTAAGGGTCAAATTTGATAGTAGGAGAATTTAGTCCGTTAGATGTTAAAGAAAAATAGATTTAATTGAAGTGGGGAAAATTTAGTGTAAAAGTTTTATCGAAGATGGTCGTTTGATTTATGAAAAATCCATTTTATTAAGCGAGGAAAAGAGTTTATTGACCATTTTAGTTTGGCGTTGATGAATGTTTTGACTCGTGATATAATTTCAAGAGAAAAGGTTTTGGGATTATAAAGAAGTAGGTTGTCTGACTTAGCGTGTCTTTGCTCATAAGTCCTGTTTACAAAAGAATTTTTTTTTTTAACACTTTTACCATTTAGAATCTTGTTTGTCATACAGACTCGACGCACACATTTGTTAGTAGTTTGAAAGTGAGGATTTTATAGAAGTATAGGATCCTCTTAGAAATAGTAGGAAGAATTTTGTAGAGATTTTTTTTTTTTTTTGAAAAAGATCGTGTGCGAGGAAAAGGGTTTTGCGATATTTGAATTTTGCCGTTAAATTATGAGTGTAACTACGATAACGATGGTATAAAATTTTTTTTTATATCCGAACAATTTCTTGAAAACATTACATAAGGAAACTCTCATTTTTTTTTTTTTTAAAGAAAAGAAAAGTCAATCTTCTTTAGTGTGGTGAGTGGGTCTTCCAGCATCATAGATCACCATGGCAAGTCTTGGGCATTGGTTGGTTTCATGGGTTGGGTCGTTGCACTCGGTACATAACCATCCATTGTCTTTAGTGAATGAGGTGGTAATAGTAGGTTGTTCGGGTCATGGTTTAGTGGTGTGGCGACATGCTTTGGCTAAATGACCATATGCACCACAGTTGGCGCATATGCGGCATTATGTGTGAGTGAAATGGTGGAATTTACAACTGTTGCATAGCGGATAGGTTCCACGGTACTGCTTTTTGTTGGAATTTGGAGTCTTAGGAGTTGTCGAAAGGTGGTATCGTTTGAGGTTTGGAATTGGGTTTGTTGGTGTCTCTAGGTTAGGGAGAATCTTGATCAATTTTTGGGCAATAAGACTCGCCAGTTGGTTGAGATCGATGCTGTTGAGACAGGAAGGCATCTACGACAATCATACATAAGAAGATTTTCATAAGCGTTTTTAAACAAGGTGACTTTTGAATTTAGGAAATAAGTTACTAGAATTTCGGTTAACAATGAAAAGCTTGTGGGTAAGATTAGATCGTTGAAATTGATGCAAATTTAGATAAACAAAATACATACAAAGTTGTTTAGTATGCACGTTCAAGTTACACGTATAGAATGCAAGTTTCACATTGTTCAAATAGCGTAACACGTATGTATAGGCAAGTATAGTTCACTTAGTTAACATGAAGGAGTTTTGGTCTATGTTGGTTGCGATTATTAGTATTGTTTGGAGATCGCGATAGTAGATTGTAAATGCGAGTCTTGAGATTGTATGCGAGTGAAATAAATCGAATATATAATGAAAACATAGCATGAAAACATAATTGAAAGTAGTATTAGCAGAAAAAGATAGGCTTGTTTTAAACAAAACAATTGGAGTGTTCCGAAACGGAACTAAGACTAACCAAAGTGATTCGAATTTACCTTTGAGTTTGGAAACATGCTTTGGCCTAATAGGTGGAAATACTCTCGCCGAAACTTTCGGTTAACGGTATTCACCCTTCCAGTTACTACATGTTCCTTGTCATTAGTAAATTTGAGACTTTGGCGAGATTAAAAAAAAATCAAGGATTGAAACTAATCGCTAAGTTGCGGATTTCACTCCTATCTTAGCGAGGTCGTTTCTTTGAGTGTGGTTTGTACACTTTGTCCAACGTGGTAAGAAAATTAATTCTAACCTTCGATCGGTAAGTGTCCACTAGAACGAGAATTGTGAAATTTCCACCAAGGTAAGGATATCACTCCTGTCTTGGCGTAGTTTCAAAAACACAAAGAATTTACGCGGATTGAAAGTTAACACCAAAGTGAGGGTTTCACGCCTATTTCGGTGATTTTCTTTTGTTTGTGATATACGAGCGTCTTCGAGTGTAGAATAATCCACTAAATAGTAAGGTAAAAATTTTTTTTTTAGACCAAAGGAATAAATTAGAAGCAAGATAGGGAGAACGAGTATATTAAGCATGAAAAAGAAATGGTCAAAAAGGTTCTTAACTATAGTCTAGGTCAAACATGACATTTTTCCTAATTCCCTATAGTCATGGCTCTGATACCAATCTGTCACACCCCAACCGATGGCGGAAACATCGAGGTGAGACTTGTGATAGATTGTTCAAAGACTTCATGACACTAGAATTCGTGACAATATGATTTAAAGATAAAATTTCATTCATAGCATAATTATCGTCTAAAAAGATAACAGAATACAAATTGTTTTCATGAAAAGAGAAATACGACATCAAAATATAGAACTTAAACTAGCGTGAGTTTCTAGTCCAATCCTAAGTAGATTTCTTGAATATCTTGCATCAAACATTTCCTGCAACATGTATAAAATATCCGTCAACACATAAAGCATTGGTGAGCATACTAGTTTGAGTCTAAGTACATAGTATAGAAAAGTCTACTCGAATCATCATGTTATAGGCATATGCACGTAGAACCATACAAACGGCAACAACACTCGATAACACAAAAGACTTCATCTTATCATGACCCATAAAGGGGGCGGCGTGTCAACCTATAGCGCTATACATGTAAGGTGGGTTGTTAACTAATCGTACATTTGTATGTAAGACTTTGAATTCTAGCATGGCATAGCATATAAGCATTTAGATTGAGCATAATAGTTTTAAGAGTATGAAATCGTTTTAGTTTTGATAGTGATACATGTTGAGCCCCAAAGAATAAAGAATAAAAGGGGGACAAGTATGAACTCACCTTTGGGTGCGTTTGATAGAGTTCCAAAAAGGTAAGTCTTGGTAGGTTTAGCTTTAGCCTTGGTTATCTAGAATTAAAGAATAAAGGGTCTTAGTTTCGAGTTTAGGTTATAGATTCAAGAGAGTCAAGCAAGCCTTTTAGGCGAACCAAAACACAAACCACCATGAAGGTGATTCGGATGGTCATAAGAGTCAAGCAAGCCTTTTAGGCGAACCAAAACACAAACCACCATAGAGGTGATTCGGATGGTTAGGAGAGTCAAGCATTGGTAAGGTAGGGATGTATCCACAAACCTTTCCGAGTTATTAAATTAGTAGAGTTTATATAATTTAGTATTTATATAATATAACTTAGAAAGTAGGGTATGGTGACTTAGTTTGGATGAGCCCTGGCCTTCCTTTTGTCAACCATGAACCATAACACAAGTCCCTCCATCATTGAGTTGTTGGTGAACTTGGTTGGTATTATTAACAACTTAGTGCATAAAAGATAATAGAAGATGACCACATTTGAGGCCTCAAATTGGTGCCCTACTCATGTTTATTTGCCATGGCAAATAGGAGAGAGGTCCTAGAGGTTTCCTCAAAGGGTTTGAAGAAGAGGAGAATGAAGAAAGTAGAAGAGAGGTTGAAGGTGAAGTGAGAAACTCACTTATTCTTGAGAGAATTCTTGAGAGATTAGAGAGGATTTAGAAATGAGCAAGTGTTAGAATGGGTAGGAGTGGTGTATTTATAGTTGGGGTGAAGGGGTTAGGTATTTAATGAATTAATTAGGGTGGTTAGAAGTTAATTAGTGGTAAATATATATTTAAAAGAAAAAGAAAAAAAAAATAAATAAATCACTAAAAAAAAAATGGACGACATACAAATGTCATTGTTGTTTAATTGTGACATAAATGTCAACACTACTTTCACGTTTTTCTTTTTTTTCCCTTTTTTTTAACTAAAAAGTATTATTATTAGTAGATATATTTGTTTAAAAATAAATAAATAAATATTAAGATCTTAACTAAATGAGTTTCTTGTTATGACGCATAAATTGGTTAGGATAAATTATAATGACGACCCGTCACGAATTGGTAAGAGTATAAAAGAAGCGAGTAAAGGCGAACTTGGCATTTGTTAAGTAAATAATTTAAAATACATGAAAATTAAAAATTACGCGATGTTACACTCAACCTGCTGCCTCTTACCAAACTCAAGCCACTCGTAAACCCAACCCGAAATACCACAACTCCGATTTTGTCCTATACCACTCTACTACTCACACTCTTCCTGAACCCACTAATATTACCCAAGCTCTCAAACAACCACTATGGCGAGATGCTATGCAAGCCGAGTTTGATGCCCTCAAACGCAATCAAACTTGGATTCTTGTTCCTCCCGACAACGCCCCTAACCTTGTTGGATGCAAATGGGTCTACCGCACTAAATTCAAACCTGATGGCTCGGTAGACCGCCTAAAAGCACGTCTTGTTGCTAAAGATTTTCATCAACGTCCCGGTCTAGACTATGTTGAAACCTTTAGTCCCGTAGTAAAACCGGCTACTCTGCGCCTTATTCTTGCTATAGCCACTTCATACAATTGGCCTCTACGCCAACTTGACATAAACAATGCCTTCCTCCAAGGCACCCTAACCGAATCGGTTTACATGTCTCAACCACCCGGCTTCGTGGACCCTTCCTATCCCACCCATGTTTGCAAACTTAACAAAGCCATCTATGGCCTTCGTCAAGCCTCTCGTGCTTGGTATGACGAACTTAAAACCTACCTTCTATCGGTTCACTTCAAACCTTCTATATCCGATCCCTCTCTTTTCATCAACAAAGTTACTTCTTCCCCCATCTTCATTCTTGTCTACGTTGATGACATAATCATCACCGGAGCAAATCCATCTCTCATCCAATCTTTCATTCAAACTCTAGCTGCCAGATTCTCTTTAAAGGACCTTGGCAATCTCTCTTACTTTCTTGGCATCAAGGTCATTCCTCACAACCATGTAGGGATGGCAAAAAAACCCGAGCCCGACGGGTATACCCGAAACCCGAAGCATTTGGGACGGGTATACCCGATACCCGACGGGTATGAGACGGGTTTGGTATTGGAAAAAAAATATTTTACGGGTATGGGACGGGAATGGTATTAGGTGATACGCGACCCGATTACCCGAAACTAAATACCCGTCTACCCGAAATATATACCCGAATACTTTTAAGTTATATATATATATATATATATATATATATATATATATATATATATCTTTCCTTAACTACTTTATAGTAATGTTTCATTCTAATAGATTCATTATTTGAAGAATAAACTTTTCGTCTAAAATATATATTCTAATAATATTATTATTTATATTTATATGCTATGAAATATATAAATAGTTTTCAAAATTCATACTATAATATATATTTACATATTAAATGTTTAAAAGATTATTATGGTGATGATAATATATATGTTACTTATTACAATTTCATAAACTTTAGATTTTTTAAAAATAAGACTATAAAAATAAAATATATATATATATATATATATATATATATATACACACACATGCAAATACCAACGGGTATACCCGATATCCGCGGGTATGCTCTATACCCGACGGGTATGGTATGAGATTTTATAACCGGGTATGGGTACGGTATTAGTCAAACCCGATCCATACCCGACCCATTGCCATCCCTACAACCATGGCCTTTTTCTATCTCAATCTAAATACATCCTTGATATCCTCACCAAAGCTAACATGAGTAATTGCAAACCGGCACCTACACCGATGTCGGCTTCCTCTACTATTACTATCCTGGATGGTGAACCCCTACCATCCCCAACTGAATACCGGGCTTTCGTAGGTGCACTACAATATTTATCTTTAACACGTCCTGACATTTCTTTTACAGTAAATAAACTTTCACAGTTCATGCATAAGCCAACAAATGTACATTGGGAAGCTTTAAAAAGATTGCTAAGATATCTACATGGCACTCTACATCATGGCATCTTCTTCAAACGGAAATCTCCTTTGCAGCTTCACGCTTTCACTGATGCGGATTGGGCCGGTGACCGACCCTCTTACCGAAGCACTACCGGCTACATCGTTTATCTCGGTCAAAACCCGATTTCATGGAGCTTCAAACGTCAACCAACACTTGCTTGATCATCCACCGAAGCAGAATTTCGTGCTGTGGCTTCCACCACAACCGAAGTCCAATGGCTAATCTCCTTATTGGTTGAACTAGGTCTCAAATCCATAGTCACACCTGCCATCTACTGTGACAACTTAAGTGCAACACACTACTCAGCAAATCCGGTCTTCCACTCCCGCATGAAGCACCTTGCACTAGACTTTCACTTCGTACGTGAAAAAGTTCAAGATGGCACCATTCGCGTCACACACATATCAGGAGATGATCAACTTGCGGACGCTCTAACCAAGCCTCTTCTACGTCAACGGTTCCATTTTTTAACATCCAAGATTGGTCTCCTCTCACGCTTGTCCATCTTGCGGGGGCATATTGAAGCACACTCGGTCAAAACCGAGTCTCCCACCAAGTCTTTAGTCAATATTCAAAATTAATGCTTGTTATAATTATAATTTCTTAGTCAATATTCTTTCTAGTCTTTAGCTTAGTCAATATTCTTCCTAGTCTTTAGCTTCCTAGTCTTTAGCTCTTTATTGTGTATATATGTAATTCTCTCTTCAATGGAAAAAATCAACAAGTTGATACATTCATATTCCCCACCCGTCCGAAGACCCGCTGTGAAGAACCGGTAAAACTCGGGCAAGATCCATAGACCAGGAGTCATCCCTCATTTCTCATTATATCCTTCAAATGTAGCTAGTAGGGGTAGAACCCAAGCCTCCCAAAGGAAACTTAGCCCAACCAATCAACTGAGTTAATATTAATGTTTGACATTTTTCCTGAAATGTAGTGGTACACTCATCTGCTCTATCTCTCGTCCCAGTCCCATGGGAGGGGCGTTTCATTAATAATTTTAGGTGTCCCAATACTAATTTTGGGTCAAAAGTAAACAAGTCAAAAACAAAGTTGTCATGGCCTTTTTATGAATTACTTATAAAACTAGGTTAGAAACGGCTTATCTTCCTGATAATTAAGGGTATTATTAAAATTTACTAAACAACTACTGTTTTTTTAATTAGATTCTTTAATTAAGATATAAAATACGAATAGGTAAAATATGAGAGGTGGGAATGAAAATCTTAAACTCGTATAATTGTGAATGTGATGCAACTAGTTATTTATTGATTAGGTATAGATTAATCAAATCCAAGAGGGTCTTATGGTAAGAAAGATTATATATGCTTTTGATCTCAATATATCAAAAGTAAACAATCTAGTCTTAGAAGGTGTTTGGGATTGAGTTTGGAAGTGCAAAAGTGCTTTTGGTCAGAAATGTTTATTGACTTATGATTTTTTGAAAAGGAATTTAAAAAAAAAAGTTTTTGAATTAGCTTTTGGGATGAGAAACGTCAAAAAGATTGTTTTTTTTAAGTGTTTCGCTTAACTTATTGTGAATATTGGTTGTATGGGTGGCAGATTTGTAAAATTTTTTCAAAAGCCAAAAGCTAGGATTTCTAACTTTTCAAAAACAACTTTTCCACCCTTAAAAGCCAAAAGTTAAAACAGAAAGTGTTTTTGAGTTATACAAACAACTTATTGACTTCTTGGAAAAGCCAATAAGTCAATAAGTTGTTTTGAAACTCAATCCCAAACACCCTCTTAGTTGTTTACTCAATCATAATATTTTTGGCATTGGAGCCGAATCTGCTTGTTTTTGAGTTATTTTGGTTTGGAAAAGACTACTTTACCCTTAAAGCAAAAATAAAAAAAATAGCTACAAATGTTAATTTTAGAGACAAAAAGTAATCAACATTTTATCCAATGTTAATATAGGTATGTGTCATTTTAATTTCCCAAGTTTGTGATTTGAAATGGTGGTGTCGACTGTCGGCAGAGAGCAATTTGGGAGGACAAAGGGTTAATTATAACTAATATATTACTAATTAGTACTAACAGAAAAGTAAATAAAAATTACATAAACATATTATTCTAAATTAATATGATTATTTGTAACATTTGAAAATTGTATAACTAAATGATTTTTGACGAATTAATTTATAATAAAAAAGTTTATGAAAAAGTAAGTAAATTGATGCAACTAAAAAATATATTACATATACAAGAAAACTTAAATAATACAAAACCGAACATGTTTGAAAGGTTATATGAATAAAGCAAGGAAAAAAAATAGTGATGAAAATATACTAAAAATAAACCTATACTATATTTTCAATATAGTGAGAAAATTGTAGTTTAAGATCAAAAGTTAAAAACTTTATTTTCAATAATAACTTTAAAATGTAGGTAGAATAGTTACTGAAATACTTTTACACTTTAGTACCTCATTTTAGTTACACTTTTATTTTTTTATTTTTAGTTAATAGTTACACTTTTCTTCACTTCCCTATAAAATTATAATTCTTTTATTTAATCTTATCATAACGTTTAATATATTATGTATTAAAAACATTTGAAAATAACGTGATAAGCAACTCATTTTTGTCGACGTTTCAATCGATGATAACTTTTTCGTACATTAATATCATCTAAAAAAATACACGACAAAAACGAGTATTATTTTCTTTAATTGGAATATAGTATTTCTATTACTTTTTAATTGAAAAATTGATATGTTAAATGATTAACAATGTCTAGGGGTGAACAATAATTGAATCGTTAACCAAAACTAAACAAAAACAGAAGAAACCAAACCAAAAGTAACTAAGGGGTCGTTTGGCAACTTCTGAATGGGTAAGTACTAACCCACTAAGAGGTCTTAATGGTTAATAGGTTCTGAACCAATAAGTGTTGAATCAATAAACTGTTGTTTAGTTAAACATCTAAATAAATAGATAAAATGACTATTACCTCACCCTCACCCCCACCCCACCCCACCCACCTACCTCTTTCCTCCTTATTATCATAACATTTGTTTACCCAACCCCACCATTAATCCCTTTCTTTTCCTCTTTCAATTCATCTTTTTCTTTTACCCCTTTCAACAATCAAACATTCAAGAATATCCCAAAACCAAATCAAGTATATCCCAAAAGGGGAGGAACATGGTGGTGTACGGCAGCGCGGGGAGTAGTAGGGAGGAGCACGGTGGAAAGAGAGAAAGGGAAGAGCACGAAGAAAAAGGTGAGGAGCCATTTTCTTTTTACGCGCGACCAAGCAGCAAAGCAGAAGCGATGACCAATCAGTCAGACTTTGGTTGGAATCTGACTGGGTAAGTGCATGGGTCAGGCCCGTTTTTTGTTCAGAGGTACCCAACCAAACATCTATGTCTGACCGAGTCAGACGTGAATGCTATTCAAACTCCATTCAGAGCAAAACAAACAGCCTCTAAATCAAAACAAATATTTCATGTATTCGTATATTTTTAGCTTTCAAACTATAATTTCATATATTTATACCTTCATTTCATCTACTTATAAGTAAATATTTTTACCAAAGTTTGGTTATGAACCAAAATTAACTGAAAATTGACAATCTGATAAAAAACCAAACCAATTAACCGATTGGTTAATAGGATCAATCAGCTAATGGCTTCGGTTTCGGTTGAGATCAATAAATGAACTAAACTAAATCATGCACACCTTTAGAAGTGCATGTGTTATTTGCCGCATTGTGCATACCTCAATAAAAAAAAAAAAAAAAAAAAAAAAAAAAAACTAGAGCTTTACAAATATTTAAGGTAATTTAGAAAAAAAGACTTAAAATTTAGAGTTTTAGAACTGTATGAGTATGTATAACAAATTAACAGAAAATGTAGAGACGATAACATCACATGGCCTTTTTGTTTTTAAAATTCAAAATCGAGGGGCTTTCCCGGTCATTAATTTCTCACCTAATTAATCCTAACAAAAATCTTAACTCTTCGCCACTATTTTCTCTTCGTCAACCTCCATTTCCACTATACACTTTTTATCGCCTGCAAACTTTCTCTTCGCCAATGCTACATAAACTTTACTAATGTTTTAATCAATGTTCTTTTTAACATATTGATTATGATCTAACTTGCAGTATTTCGTTATCGAAGTTTTTGTTGTTGTTTAGGCAAGATGAAGATAAAAATCAATGGTATTAGATCTAACACGCTTTACGCCTTTATATACTTTAATTTTTACTGTTGTTCGTCTGCAATGAACTGTTGTGGTTTAATTTCAACTAACATACAAGGTTTGGAAGAATCAGCCAAAGTAGCTTTGCATAGAGGTGATATTAAACTTATTGTTTACGATCTATTCATCTCTGTGGAGTACATGATTTGTAATATTATTTTTTATTTTTAAAAATATTGATGTGTTACATGGCTAACAATATTCAGGGGTGAGAAATAACCGAAAACAGATGTAACCAACCCAAATCAATTGAAAACTGAATCAACAAAACAACCGAATTAACTTAAAATTGGTTATTGGGTTTTTTATACATTAGTTAACCAAAATTTAACCAAACTAAAAATCGAACATTTCATATATTCTTATCTTCCATTTCATGTATTTGTAGTTTTATACCCTCATTTCATGTACCTTTGGGCTCTAAGCAAAAACTTTAGACAAAGTTTGGTTTTGGTTATTAAAAAAATTAACTGAACCGAATTAAACACCAACAATCTTCCAAAATAAACTGAATCGGTTAGCCAATTGGCCAATAAGATTGATCGTTTAGCCGATGACTTTGGTTTTTGTTGAGACTAATAACCGAACTAAACCAGACCATAAACACCTTTAGAAAATGTTTGTGTTCCCCGCCGCATCGCGCGGGCATCCTGCTAGTGTTGTAACAAATGTGAACATAAATCGGGTGTAGATAAAGAGAATGTCAGGGGTAATGATAGTTTTTCTTTTAAAAACATGTTTCTTAATTTCTATTAGAGGTAGATTAGACTTTTGATCATTCCCTCTAACCACGTTCAAGTCATCCAATATGCAATCTGTAATCGGAATCCAACATGTAATCGGATTTCAGTGTACAACTTCTGACCACGACCTTCGACCATCACCTTCTTCCACTACCATCAACCTGCAATATGAATTTAACTTGCAACGTCCGACCATCACAACCAAACTCTGACCAATGCCACGTGCAACCTCCTACCACCACCAACTGCAACCTCCTACCACCACCACCTGCAACATCCGATCACAACCAACTACAATCTCTTACCACCACCACCTGCAACCTTCGACCACTACCTCCAACATCCGGCTGACCACCTACATTTTGAACTTGCGTGAATGTCTAGAGAGCTCCCTGTGATTAATTTGAATTTACGTGATTTTTCAAATGAACCTGCGTGATTTATTAACAAAGGAATTTGCATGATGACACTATGGGTCTGACGTGTTGATTAAAGAAGATTTTGGGATACATGTTCATCCTCTACCCGGATTGACTCTTTTTCAAGCCCCAATGGTCGATCAAATCAAGAAAAGCGACAGTTTAGGTGTGATGTGCAACATTAGTAGCTCATAGGAGATGGCATATGAAGATCCGACGATACTTTGGTTTTCTTCCCATAAGCAAGGTAAGTCCCGACGAGTGGATTGATAAACTAACAAACACGAGTATCGAGTTGTAAAATGCCATCGCCGCTGCATAGTGCGGATTTCCTACCAGGTTAATACTTTTCACAAAAAAAAATTACATCATAGTGCAAATGAACTGAACTTTCAGTGAACAGTTCATGAACCGTTCGGCAGGAAGTTCGTTCGTGTTCGTTTAGTTAAACGAACTGTAACACCCCAACCGATGGCGGAAACATCGAGGTGTCACGTAGTGACGATTGTTCAATAGCTCATGGACTAAAGTGTAAATTTGAATACATTGATTAAATAATTTATTACATTGAAATGAAATACAACGATTCTAACTGTCAACTAAATTGAAATACAATGAATCAAAATCTAAATATAAATCCGAAAGCTTAAAGGATGCATCTCAAAACAACCTGAAACATGTACAAAATAATTTGGTCAATACAAAAATTGTATTGGTGAGCATACCCTGTTTAAATATATATAATAGAAAAGTGTTTTGCAATTCATGTGTCGTATACTGTTTGCAATTATGTAACAAGTGGTATCCGGGTCAAATCAACCCTAAGAGAAGAAAGCAGATATATATAGTATGCGCTAGTAGTAATGTAATACATAGCAATGACGAGGACTCTCAACAGAGTCACAAGGGTATAAACCATAGTACTATTCATTGAAATGCCAGGCCGCCCAGCGGTTAATGATTTGACAGGTCATAGATACACAAAATAACACAAGCAAACACACATAAGAATTGCTATTTTAGTAAAAGGAAATATAAACTTGATAGTAAGTACATGAGTCACCCCGAAATGTAAAACAGTAAAAATGGGGAAAGATATACTCACAGTTTGCGAAAGTGATCAAAATCCAACTTAAGCGATCGTGAGCTAAGTAATGGGAATTCCGAGGAATTCAACCTATAATGTATAAGAATACTAATAAGGAAATGTCTAAGAGTCTAAAGTATCTAGGGTCTAAGGCATTAGGGTTTGCTAAATCGATTTGGGGAATTAAAGTTTTTATGATAAATCGCGTTAATGTAAAAGTTGTACGTCAAAAATAATATATAAAAGTTTGTAAATGCTGTTTAGGTAATATAATTATTCCCAATTGAATATTTAGGTAAACATATGTTTTGACTAATTAGGACAAAATAATTTAGTTAATTACTTAAATTAATTATTGTAAACAGTAATCATAAATATTGAAATAATTGGCTAGGAGTTACACATTGATCCAACAAATGCTAATAAGGACATTCAACCATAAGAGTATTTCTATTTTATATAAAAAAAATATTTATAAAATAGATGTTTAAATTGTACAAATAAATAAATGTTTTATTATGTCTAATTAAACATAATAAGACTAATAATACAAGACACAATCCAAAAATACTATTTTCATAGAAAATGGATACTTTCTGATGTAAAGTAATGAAAATAATTTTCCCATAATTTTTATAAACTTATTTATATTTAAAACTGATTTAATGGTATTAAATCATGTTTAAATGATTAAAAATAGGAAAATCAATACAAATAAATGTTTTCTGAGCCAATAATTTTTATTTCAGTTCTTAATGATTAGAAATAATTTATGAAAAATTTTCATATTAAAATAATTAAATTTCAATTTTATATGATTTAAATATCATTAAAACCACATAAAATCAAAATAAAACACAAAACACTCTTAAAGGTTAAAGTTTCTATGAAAACTCAATCTACTTAATTAAAAAGGCTCACAATAAATTTTATAGAGTTTTTGTGACAAAAACCTATTTAACATGAATATTATTTGTTTTAAAACTAATTTAACAAATAAAATGAGATTACACATATAACCGTATCAAAATAGAGGAAAAATGACATGAAAATTATTCTAACATAATGAAATATGTTTCTACCAATTTTTGTGTTAAAATACATTTAATACGATTTTATATGAATTAAACATGATTAAAGCATCATAAAAATAATTAAAAATACTAAACAGCCTCAATAAATTCCGAAATAATTTCTAAAACTTTTAATCAGTTATAGGAGCAAGTCTACCAAGTTTCATAATTTTTGTATAAGAAATGAGTGAGTTATGAATTTATAAAGTTCTATAAACTTTTAAATTAAAATCCCCAAATAATCTAGAACACCCTAAACCATAGATTATCCAATTGAAACCCTTAGACACTATAATTAACAAACTAAATAGAGGGCTATTGATCTATAAATATGAATAATGTATCATGCAAAAATAATCGGAAAAACTCACAACGTAGCTAATCCAATTTGTAGAAATAAAACCGAAATAGAACCCAAGATTAAGCTTCCAAATTCGTCAGAAAACAAGAACTAATGGATTATGCTTGGACCTTAAACGCGTAGGATAACTACTAATCTTGTTCAGAAATTTGGGCAGTCAAAGAAGAATTATAGATGCAAATAGAAATTGGTGAAATCCGCGACAGGAATATAGTGAACAAATGATTTTTTTTTCCAATATAATGCCCCCATGTGTGTCTATATATATATTTCAAATGATCAAGGTTAATAAATGGAATTTATGGTGACATAAAAACAATTTCAAACAAACATAAGTATCAATAAAAAAAAATGTTGTTTCAATATATAAATGCTCATAATTATTACTAATAAGAACTTGTTGAAACATGTTGAACCCGATTTGAGTAGTGTAGGAAAATAATACATAAGGTTGGCATGTTGACTTTGTTTGTTTCATAAACCATTGAGTTTATAAAAAAAATCCATTTAACATCAAAACTTAACAACTTTCTATTTAGTTTTTTTTTTTTTTATTGGTTAGAGCTTTACGTTTTAGTTATGCATTCAATTTTCAATGTAGCAAAATTAGTTATTAGTTTTGACACTTAAAACAATTTAACTATTTTACCAAATTAAAATTCGGGTATTACAATTTTTTCCCTAAATGTTATTCCAAATTTATTAGAAATTTGCGAATGTTACACGAACAAACATGAACAGAGGTCGTGTTCGTTCGTTTATGTTCGTGAAAATTCGGTAACGTGTTCGTTTATGTTCGCTTGTGTTCTATAGTTTAGTAAGGTTTTTAATTTTTATACTTTTTTATATTCTTTTATTTTTATTTATTTTAATGTATGAGAATTCGATGTTATTCAAAAGTTAATATATGTCTGTTTGTGTTTGGTTTCGTTCATGAACACTTCTTTGTGTTCATGAACACTTATTTGTATTCATTAATGTCTGTTTATGTTCGCGTGCATTCATGAATAAAATTAACAAACGAACACAAACGAACACGAACATGAGTGTTTTCTTAACAAACGAACACGAACAGAAAATCTTGTTCGGTAAGTGTTCATGAACTGTTCGTGAACACATGATTTTCTTAACAAACGAACACGAACAAGGCCTTGTTCGTGTTCGTGTTCGTGTTCGTTCGGTTCGTTTGCAGCCCTACTTCTAAGCAAAAACATTAGCCAAAGTTTGGTTTTGATTATCAACAAAAATTAACTAAACTGAACTAAAAATCATTAGGTAGCGTTTGGAATAAAAGAATGAAAGGGGGAATGGAATGGACTATTACGAGGTAATAAAAAATAGTGTGTTTGGTTGGTTAAAGAAAGTGAATACTATTGGTTAGGATGATGTTTTGGATGGTTGTGACTGTAGGATATGTGGGATCTACTCTTTAGTTTATTGGTATATTTTGAGGAACACTATTCTTTGCATTTATTTTTGAAAAACCCAATAAGTCAATAAGTTATTTTGAAACTCAATCCCAAACACCCTCTAAACATATACAAGCTACCACCACAAATTAGAGGAAACATCATAGCTTTTTCTATAGCATGCAAATGTTTGATCTTCTAAGTATCTTGTTTTACTTTAAAGAAGGTAGGTTCATCGTGTAAGTAACTAAGATCATTTGTTGCCATGCTCCGTTCTTTCATAACGATCAATCTTTCGAGAGCCTCTTTGTAGTATTTGTCATCGTCTAGCTTAAAAAAACTTATCTGTAACGTTTGGTTCTTAAACGGATTTCTCGCTGTAACGCGCGGTAGGAAAATCCTAGTTATACCTTAATGGTGTATGTGTCAAAAATTCTTATTTTGAATGGAACAAATTTTAGGGAAGGGGGGACGAATTTCACCATTTACTACTCGGTTATTTAATAACAACAAAACAAAATATACATGTGGTAAAGATGAGCGCAATGGATTGGTTGAACTTGAAGATCAACGGTTAAGCCCATCTCCCAATGTAGTCCTTTTCTGTCACGTGGCTTCGCGGGTAATCTTGAATGTGTGGCCGTTAACAATTCAAAATCTCATCCTCTTTGGATATAAGTTATCTTGTCTTGGTATAATAAATATTCCATTCCATTCCATTCCATTCCTATCACTCTCAACTTCATCCATCTCTAACTTCCCTTAATTTGTTTCTCAATGGCAACCGCCTTCTCCACCGTTCCGGTACTCCTCTTTTTGTCCCCAGTCTTATCTATTCCATATGTATACAAGATCAACAACTCGATTCATATTAATGGATTATTGAAAGGGTCATCTATCCATAACTTGGCATTATTATTATTTAGTTCAAGTATATCTAGTGGAGCCCAGCCGTCTAAACTTGTATAATAGTTTGAGCTCGAGCCTTTTTCAAACTCTTTTTCTAAAGTCTGAACTCAACATATAAGTTTTATTAATAATTAATTTACATGTACATTTTAGTTGTTATTAATTTATATTCATAACTGATAATTTTATATATAACCTTGGTGGTGGAATATGATCGCGTGGTAGCACGATGATGCTCCAGTGATCCGTGAGTGATTCCAACTGGCCATTAAAAAAAAGTTATATACTAATAAATACATAAATTTTAGTCTATTTCTAGCTAGAGTACGTTGCTCATTTATTAAAATAGGTTATTGTTAGTCTAGTGCTTGGGTCAGTTGGAGTTTTTAGCAAGCCGGTCTTGATAGTTTGCTAGAGGATTGGATCGTTTACATCCTAATTGAAGTCACTTTTTTATATCAAAGTGGATATGTGTATGCTTGTTTTAATATGTTAAATTTGCAATTAATTGTTATAGTTGAGCTTGAATGGAGCCAAGGCTGGTGGGGCTGCAGTCCAAAACTCAGCTTTCATGGGGAGTACCTTGAAGATAATGAATTCAAGAATGACAAACAACAAGTCACTTTCCTTCAAAGTATTTGCAGCTGAGAAAGAGACCGATGAAGAGAAACAAAGCGATAAAGACCGATGGAGAGGACTTGCATACGATATCTCTGATGATCAACAAGACATCACTAGAGGTAAGGGTATGGTTGATTCGCTCTTCCAAGCTCCACAAGAATCCGGAACCCATTACGCTGTCATGAGTTCCTACGAATACATAAGCACCGGTCTTCGCACGTAAGCATCATCTATCCGTCTATATATAATATATATAGAGAGAGACAAAAGATCAAATACAAAGAAAAAAACCGTACGAACTGTACGAATCAAAGAGAAAAAAGGCGGTGGCATTATTGTAAATAACAACAACTTTTATTTGCAGCTTTCTTTTTCTCTGACATTATATCACTTTCACTTACCTCACTTTCTCTCTCTCTGTATAAAAGCAAAACATACGTTCAGTCTTTAGTTCCAAAATTACTTTAGAAAACAAACCATAACTACTTCACAAAAATACTAAACAAACACAATTTACTCTACAAAACAATCCATAACTACTTCACAAATTGCTCCACAAAGATATGCAATAACTACTTTAAAAATTACTCTACGCCTCCAAAAATTACTCTACTAGAAACATTCAGTCTCTAGTTCCAAAATTACTCCAGAAACCAAACCATTACTACTGAAGAAAAGGTAATTATATAATTACCCTAGTTATAATTACGCTATATAAATACTCTAGAGTAATCAGCAGTGGTTTATAGTGTAGAGTAATTATTGTATAAGTAGAGTAATTTTGTAGCAGATCCTTCTTTCATTTCATCATGTTCTTGTTGATCCTCTGCTTTAAACAAATTCATGTTGTCTCTTTCTCAGCTCCAAGCGCCACAAAAATTACTCTGCATAGAACATGCTATACCAAGTTTCACAAAAATTACTCTGCATAGAACAGGCTATACCAAGTTTCACATAGAACAGCTTCAAAAGCCTATAGACTTGAAATCTTGTTCTTCATAAAAAAAAAATAATAAACATCATATCCTCTGTTTTAGACATTTATCGAACACCTTTTCATAGCATGAAAACTGGAAAAAATCTTATAAAAATCACATATTACCTCCGGTTTTCAAGTTTTCGATGATATTGAGCTTCATCTTGCTTGATCGTGTTCAATTGTGTTGTTAATTTGGGGTTTTTGTTAGGATTTTTAGAATGAATTTGAGATTTCTGGTTGGTACTGTGGGTTTTTGTAAAAAAAAAAAAAAAAGAGATTTGTCTATAATTACAAAAATGCCACCGCCCTTTTTTTGTTTGATTCGTACTGTTCGTACCGGAAATTTGTTTGTACATGAACTTGACTCTCTCTCTCTCTCTCTATATATATATATATATTTGGATATGGTATATAAGGTTATATTTAAAACCCTTGTTATAATAAAAACTCTAGAAACTCTAACTTTCTAAGCTTTTTTTTATATGAAAATTTTAGGGTATGTAATATACATGATTTTAATCATTTTGAGCCAAAAAAAAAAAAAAAAACGCCGAGCACTTTTTTTTAAAAAAAAAAAAAAAATAAGTTTTCAGGTAACACATTGTTAACATATGTTAATATCGCTTAACATGTGTTACACGAAAACTTATTTTTTTTAAAAAAAATAGTGCTCGGCGCTTTTTTTTTTTTTTTTGGCTCAAAATGTTTAAAATTATATATATTACATACCCTAAAATTTTCAAGCCCAAAAAAGCTCGAGAAGTCAGAGTTTTCACTATAACAATGGTTTTCTTAGGATCCTAACCCTAGATATGGTTGCATTATTATGTTTATATAAATAGTTTTGTAATTATATACTTGTAGTCTCTCTGTGAAAACAGAAAATATCATTTATCAATATTGTTTCAGTTCTTTAATCCTCCTTTCATATATTACCTAAATCAAAATCCTGAATATGGTTCTTTTTTTATATTTTAATTTGGTGTTTAGATACCTAGACAACAACATGGATGGGTTCTACATCTCCCCGTCTTTCATGGACAAACTTGTTGTTCACATTACAAAGAACTTCATGACTTTGCCAAACATCAAGGTTTACAAAAGTAACGAGTTGTTGATTATGTCGCATTCGTCGGTTATACTTCAAGAAACTAACTTTAATCTTGATTTTGATCATACAGGTTCCTGTCATTTTGGGCGTGTGGGGAGGCAAAGGTCAGGGAAAATCTTTCCAATGTGAGCTTGTGTTCGCCAAGTTGGGAATCACGTAAGTCGTTTGTTTATTTGAGGTCATTGAAATGATGATCTATCCATTGACTGATTAAATAAAAAAGTATATGCTTATTCATAAAGTTAATTGTCAAAATGGCCCCTGAAGTTTTCCTCAAATTGCTTGTCTGGTTATCAAACTTGATTTTTATTACTGGAGCCCCTCAAAGATCAAAAAGTGCCAAAATTGTCACTTTTTAACTGAGTTTTTATCTGAGTTATGAAAGTCAGTTAAGTTTCAGGGGCAATTTCATCATTTATGTCCTCAGGGACCAAAATGACAATTAATGAAAAGTTATAAAAAAATAAAATTCAAAAACGTTTTTTCCAACACGTTTTTTTTCGAACACGTTTTTTTCAGAACACGTTTTCTTTCCGAACACGTTTTTTTTAACACGTTTTTTAGAACACGTTTTTTCGAACACTTTTTTTTAACACGTTTTTTCGAACACGTTTTTTTCGAACACGTTTTTTTTTCGATCACGTTTTTTCGAACATGTTTTTTTTTAACACGTTTTTTTTTCGAACACGTTTTTTCGCTAATCCACAATAACCCAATATGTACCTGCTGGATGATTTTCCTTTTGTTGTGTCCCGCAGCGAGATCATCGAGATTGATGATCTTCTTGATGTTCGTCTGCATGTCACGGACTAGCTTGAATTGAACGTCAGATTAGAGCAGCGCACAATTAATCTCGTTTAAGCAATCATTAAGGACCTTCTGTTAGGTTATCTTTAAAAAAACATGTTCGAAAAAAAAACATGTTCGAAAAAAATCATGTTCGAAAAAAAAACGTGTTCGAAAAAAAAACGTGTTCGAAAAAAAAAACGTGTTCGAAAAAAAAGGTGTTCGAAAAAACGTTTTTGAATTTTTTTTTTATAACTTTTCATTAATTGCTATTTTGGCCCCTGAGGACATAAATGATGAAATTGCCCTTTACACTTAACTGACTTTCATAGCTCAGTTAAAAATTGACCATTTTGGCACTTTTTGATCTCTGAGGGACTCCAGTGATAAAAATCAAGTTTGGTGACTCGACAAACAATTTGGGGAAAACTTCAGAGGCCATTTTGGCAATTAACTCCTTATTCATATGAAGGTACTTTTACGGGGTCGAATCACATAAAATTAATTTTTGGCACGTCACATAATCCATTGACCGGTACAGAAAAAAAAAATAAAGTCTACATTTGTTTATTTGGAGGTAACTTACATAATTCGTGTTAGAAAATTTAAAAAATCCGTTGACATGTCACACAAAACAGGACAGATACACAATTTTCATATTATAGCCTCTATATTAAACGCTCTATATAAATTTCAAATATTAATAGTCTATTGACCCGTCACGCCTATAATGCATCCACTCCTTGTTATTAGGGGTGTTTTTGGGCTTTTTTTTTCTCGGGTTGTTCGGGTTTTTGGTTAGGAAAACGTGACGTGATAATTGAACCACATAAAGTTTGTGGTTGGTGGTCCAGTGGTAAGGCAAAACCTTTTAATACACTAAAAAGTGTGAGGTCTTGAGTTCAAGTCTCACAAAGAGCAAGAAATTCGCCTTAAAAAAAAAAAAAAAAGTTTTCAAGTTTAGATGTAATTTGAAAAAAATAACTTTTTTTCGCAAAATTGTTAAGCTACTTAAAAATATCATCAAAATTCCAACATTAATTGCCAATATGATACTATAATGTTCAAAAGTACTAAATATTTTAGAAACAAAGATTTTAAACCAAAACCAAATAATAACAAAAATACATTATTTGTTTGGATTTTTATTCGGGTTTATCGGGTCGGGTTGTTTGGGTTTTTGGCATGGGAAAATAACCCAATAACCGAACCATTTAAGGTTCGGGTATTCTCTAATTGATGTTCGGGTTGGTTGGGATTCAGTTCGAGTTTCGGATAAAAATGAGCAGGCCTACTAAAAGATGTCATGATCATACATGTACTTGAAGTTGTTATTCTATATATGGATGATTGCAGCCCAGTTATGATGAGTGCTGGAGAATTAGAAAGCGGAAACGCAGGCGAACCCGCAAAATTGATCAGGCAAAGATACCGTGAGGCAGCAGACATCATCAAAAAGGGTAAAATGTGCTGCCTGTTTATCAACGATCTTGACGCGGGTGCAGGAAGAATGGGCGGAACCACCCAGTATACTGTGAACAACCAGATGGTTAACGCCACTCTCATGAACATAGCCGATAACCCGACCAATGTTCAGCTCCCTGGTATGTACAACAAGCAAGAGAACCCGCGTGTCCCTATCATTGTCACTGGTAATGACTTTTCGACCCTCTATGCTCCCCTTATCCGTGACGGACGTATGGAGAAGTTCTACTGGGCTCCCACTAGAGAAGACCGGATCGGTGTCTGCTGTGGTATCTTCCGAACAGATGGTGTCTCTCTTGAGGAGGTTACCATGCTTGTTGACACTTTTCCCGGCCAATCCATAGGTATATATGCCTCTTCCTCCTAGTACCAAAATATTATACCAGTCCAGTCCAATGCATGTGAATTTTTTTTTTTAAACTAATCTCATAGGTAGGTAGGTAGGTGCATCCATGTATGTTTGTTTGTTTGTTTGTTACTGATATATTTTCAGATTTCTTTGGGGCATTGAGGGCTAGAGTGTACGACGATGAAGTAAGGAAGTGGATTATAAGTGTCGGAATTGAAGGGATCGGGAAGAAGCTTGTGAACTCAAGGGATGGCCCACCAACATTCGAACAGCCTAAGATAACAATCGACAAGCTTCTAGAGTACGGTAACATGTTGGTGCAAGAACAAGAGAATGTGAAGAGAGTCCAGTTGGCTGAGACCTATTTGGATTCAGCTGCACTCGGTGACGCTAACAGGGATGCAATAAGCAGAGGAGAGTTCTACGGTACTGAGCTACATACATTGACCCACCCTTATTATTGGTTTGATCTTTTCATACATCTGTCAAGTGTTGTTTTTTATGTTTTTGGTTTGTGTCGTGTGCAGGGAAAGCCGCCCAACAGATTCAGGTTCCTGTACCGGAAGGGTGCGCAGACCCGAATGCCGATAACTTTGACCCAACGGCTAGGAGTGATGATGGCAGCTGCACTTATACTGTCTAAATATATATAGAAACGGACAACAAGTATTTGTCTAAAGTTGTGAGGATGTCTATTTACATGAATTGAATTGTTGTTACTTTTGTAATTTTGTTTGTTAATTAATCATCAAATATATTTTGTTTCCATTCCAGATAAATAAAGTGGCTAGCAATTAGATTTTTTTTGCCAAAGTAGTGGTATAGTACCAAATTTTTGTGTATTTGGAGGGTGTCAGCAGCAAAATTTTAAAAATGGTGAAACCGCAAGATGATCTTGCGGATTTGCCTATGTGGAGGTGAGAGGAGAGGGGCTTTTGCGTAGTAGGAGAGATGCGGAAGAAAAAGCAAGATCATCTTGCGGATTCACTAGCCGTTCTTGTAGGTTCAAAATAGTGGAAGGGGGTGTTTTGTAACTTTTTATTGAAGTAGCAAGATGGTCTTGCGGATTTAAACATTAGGGGGGACATTTTGTAATTGTTTAGATAGTTAAGGGGTTTTATTGTTTAATATTGTTATTTTTTTTTTAAATACATGAAATTTATTCATTCGCATGGGTAAATAAAAAGTATAAAATGTGGTTAGATACACTACTTTAAGACTATAAAGAGTGGTGGGTGGAAAGAGGGGGATGAAGCGCCGTGTGACACTTGCGGGATCCTTATGGGGGGAAAAAAATTGTGGGGAGTGAAAGGAGGGTGGAACGAAATAATATTATATTGTGTTAAAGTTAAAAAAAAAAAACTGACCAATCATGAAGTGCCACGTGTTAAAAAAAAAATTTAACAATATTAAACAATAAAACCCCTTAACTATCTAAACAATTACAAAATGCCCCCCCCCCTAATGTTTAAATCCGCAAGACCATGTTGCTACTTCAATAAAAAGTTACAAAACACCCCCTTCCACTATTTTGAACCTACAAGAACGGCTAGTGAATCCGCAAGATGATCTTGCTTTTTCTTCCGCATCTCTCCTACTAAGCAAAAGCCTCTCTCCTCTCACCTCCACATAGGCAAATCTGCAAGATCATCTTGCGGTTTCACCATTTTTAAAATTTTGCTGCTGACATCCTCCAAATGCACAAAAATTTAGTACTATACCACTACTTTGGCAAAAAAATCCTAGCAATTATGCTATTGGAGTTGATTTGGCTATACAACTGCTTTACTGGTGTTCTTTATTGACATTGACACTTATTTAATGTTTCATTTTTTTTAATGACCAACGAAAGTCTGGTCACATGGGTAAACTTAATAGTAACAGGTCACTTACGCCTGTGCCCGCCACCATTCCAGAGGAAACCCATCGCTCGAAGGTCTATTGTGATAAAACCTCTGGCTCAACTTAGAACATTTTTGCTCTAGGTGAGACTCCAACACATAACCTTCGCATTGGTAGGTCATGAGGCTGCCAGTCCACAGAAGATGATTGGCTTAATGACATTTTTTATTTTCTCAACCTCTAATTTGTTTGTAACATGGCATAGTTATATATTTCTCATACAAATAATGAGTCTTTATTATCTTATTTTAGTTTTAAATGACCCATTTTCTCTGGAGAGTTCACTTGCCTCCCCACCAAACACACAAAAAAAAAAAAAAAAAAAAAAAAAAAAAAACTCAGAATTGTATTACTTCGCTCATATGGGAATTATAATTACTAGACGTGTTATTAAAAACCTCTAGAAGTACCACTCCTAGTCATGGTTACCAACACCACAGTATCCTCCCTCTTTAGTGACCTCTCTCAACAGTTAACAAACAGAGCCGGCTCAATCTTTTTAGAAACTCAAAGAGAACTTTAAAATTGCGTCCTTTTTAGCGTTTTCAATCACGGGTGGATCAGACCAAGTAGCTATCACATCGTGTTCGGTTTAAAATTTGAGTCATTAAAAAAGATCATATCTTTCGGCAATCAGTAACACCAAAAAGATAAATTCAAGCTCAACATTGTCATAAATCCAAAGCAACATGCTTCTAATAGAAAATTAATAAAGCATCCATTTAAAAATAATTCTACCTTAAAATGGGAATTAAAAGGGTCATTGGTTACATGGCGTCTTAGACCACTAAAACAATTTGGAATTTTCAATGTCCCTTAGTGCTTAGCAATTGATTCCCCACATTATGATTTATGGGTTATAAGTTTGTTAACTTGTAACATGGGGAAAAAAACAGAAATGCTACTTTAGACTTTCGAACCTAGTTGCTCGCTAGATAACGATGGAGCTTTAACCACCACATTACAATAGAGTTATTGTTACATTAGGCCATGTGTTATAGTCTAACTATCATTAACTCCACCTACATATTACATCCTACACTTTTTCCCCTTCACATTACTTCAAGAAAATGGTTTAACGCCTCTTAACTTTACCTCATCCCCTTAGTTTTCTCTCCTTTGATTCTTGTTAACATGTTAACTTAGAGCCACTTTAACTAGGGCTGTGCAAAGGGTCCGGAACCGACCCGACCCGGACCCATCATAACCGTATACCCTTTTGTTATTGAAATTAGGAACCACGAACCGAACCTTAAAAGGCTATGTGGTTCCGGGTCTAGGGATGGCAATGGGTCGGGTTTGGGACGGGTTTAGGTAATCCCAACCCCATATCCGATTAGGTATGCTTGTCCCAAACCCGTCCCAAAACCCGTCGGGTTTGTATCGGGTAATTACCCGTCGGGTATCGGGTATACCCGCGGGTTTTGGGTAAACCCATTAATTTTAAAAACTTATCCATTGGGTATATCTAACTAAAAACTTGTCGGGCATCTATTGTGTGACTACTAACCAATACATTTAGCATTATCAAATATGTATGTAAATGATTATAATGTATAAATATAAAATAGTTAAATTATATAAAAACACTAAAAAACATAGATAACAGATATTATACATAAATAATTAGTGTTTTTTTTTTTGAAGATGACAATCTAGATGGACAATTAGAAATATTATGAATACATATTTTTAAAGATATATAGGAAATTACATCGGGTATCTAATCGGGTAAACGGGTATACTTTATCGGGTAATCGGGTCGGGTAAATGGGTATATCATCAAATCCCAAACCCGTCCCAAATCCGCGAAAAAAATAAAAATTAATCCCATACCCGGACCCATACCCGATTACCCGACCCCAAACCCGTCCCAAATGTGTCGGGTTTCGGGTTTACCCATCGGGTTCGGGTTTGATTGCCATCCCTATCCGGGTCCTAAAGGTTCTGATGGGTCGGGTAAAAGGGTCTGACCCTCTAGAACCCTTTAATGCAATAGCCACTTTTAGAGGATTTACATATTCCTATTCTTTTACCATGCTCGTAAAAGAATTCAATGGATGTGGTTCTAAGCCCGTCCGTTGTGGATGCACGAGCGAACGTGCGCAAGCCACAGACATGACTATCAAGTAGTTCGGTCACTTGACACTGTTGTGGCTGGAGGTGAGCAACGGCGCACCCAAAGGTCATTTTTTTCCCGTTAACCCACGCGACCACCATCGCTTGTGCTCACGCCGGGACTGTTCACGTGGGGCTGTTGTGGCTGGGGGTGAACACGGGCGCTGAAACCTCGTTCGCGTCGTGCTACTCGCGCTTCCACAACGGACAGTCAACAATAGCCCATGAGTTTTTTTAAGTCATTTTTCTTTTATCGACTTATGTTTTCGTAACAATTTTGTCATTCTCATCAATAGAAACATTATGTGAATATGTTATGTATACATAATAAATACACACACACACACATCAGAGCGATATATATAAATATTTACTTCAAATTTTGATATAATATATATGGTATAATATATCACATCTATGCATATCCATTAAACCGAAAAATATTCCAAGAAAAATACATTGTTATTATTATAAATAATATTTTTAATATTGTATTAACATTACATGAAATCGATTACAATAAAACGTAAAAACGAATAGTGAAAAGACTAAAAAAGATTATTTTTTTTATTTTTTAATTAAAATACAAACGGTTCTTGTGGTTCTTATATTAGAACCGTGGGTTTGGAACCAACTCGACCCGGAACCGATAATTCATATAAATCTAGAACCGGAAACCGACCCATATATTTAAAAAGGGTCGGGTCCAAGGTTCTTGTGGGTCCGAACCACGAAATGCGCACCCCTAACTTTAACACCCCTTAACACAGGAGGGAGTGGTGCACAATGAAGTTTAAAATGTCACCTCACCGTTAGTACCCTTGGTGTTAATGTATACCTAGGGGTGCAAATGAGCCGAGTAGCTCGCGAGCCGAGCCTTATAAATCCTGAGCCGAGCTTGAGTCTAAAACAAAGCTCGTTTACTTATCGAGCCCGAGCTCGACCCTAACATTTGAAGCTCGTTAGGCTAGACGAGCCTTAGTATAATATTAATTTTATTAATATTTTATACTATTTACCCCACATTTAAAGTTGTTTAATAAAAGAGTCAAGCCGAGCAATTGATTTATTGCTAGAATAATTATCAATCATTGCCTTCTCATTCCAATACAATTGATATAAATACACATGATGAGATCATTCTAGATCTCGTAAATATGGAAACAATAATTATACAATAAATGACAATAATACACAAGATATATTTACGGAGAGATATCCTCTATTACACCCCCGTAGTCGAAGCGGGAGGTGACTGAATGTTGAGACTGGAGCGAAAGTCGTCAAATAGAATGCATGGGAGCCCTTTCGTGAAGATGTCAACAATCTGATAACGAGTGGGAACATGTAGAATTCGGACATGGCCACACTGAACCTGTTCCCGAACAAAGTGAATATCCAGCTCGATGTGTTTAGTTCGCTGATGGTGTACCCGATTCCCTGAAAGATAAATGGCACTAACATTATCACAATAAACAAGAGTCGCCTTGGTGAGGAGTGATGTAGTTCGAGAAGAAGGTTTCTGAGCCAGCATATTTCTGCTACTACATTTGCATCACCCCTGTATATATTGCCTTTATTGTGAGATGTGCGAGGCACCACTCGTCAAGGTTTGGTTATGGACTCATGATTGTTTATTATCATTGATCTTAGCTAGACAATGATGGGCCATTCATGGATTTCATTAAACTTTATATTTTCAACCATTTCAAAACTAGTGAACTCACCTACTTTATGTTGACAAAGTTTTTATGCATGTTTTTCAGGTAATTAAGCTATTGATGGAACTTAGGATACGTTTGGGCATTCATTCACCACTATCACTATTTTTGTTTTCAAAACTTATGGTCATGTGTACGGTTTTAAACAATGTTTTGTGATGGTTGTTATCTTAAACAAATTTGGTACTTTTAATATTGAATAAATTTGAATGTTTGCTCAAATCTTGTGCTTGAAAACCTTTCGTGTTGCACCTTGTGTTTCCGCCTAGGCGGGGTGTGACACAAAGAAATTGTTGTCTTCTAATTTTGAAATGAAGGATGCGGGGAGGCAGATATAATCCTTGGAATAAGGATTAAAATACGTAACAATGGTATAACCATGACAAACTTTTATTACATTGAAAAATTGTTGAAGATATTCAATCATTTTAATTGTTCTCCTGTTAGTACTCCTATAGATCCTAGCATTAGGCTAATGCCTAATTCTGGTTACTCACTTTCACAATGACAATATCCAAGTTCACCGGATGCTTGATGTATGCTATGATTAGCGCAAATCTTGACATAGGTTATGTTGTGGGTAACATGAGAAAATTAACTATTAATCCTAGTGTTCAACAAGCTGCTTAAGTACCTGAAAGGAACCATGAACTATGGTTTATGTTATTCAGGTTTTCCTTCGGTCATAGAAGGGTACTTTGATACAAGTTGGATAACGAATATAAAAGATCACTCTTCTACAAATGGATGGGTATTCCTACTTAGTGGTGGAGTTATTGCTTAGGCTTTTAAGAAACAAACTTGCATCACTAACTTGACTATGGAATATGAGTTTGTGGCTTTAGCTGAAGTTGGTAAAGTAGCTGAATTGCTAAGAAATTTGATCTATCAGATTTCATTATAGTTGAAACCGATATCACCAATTTCTATTAGATGTGATAGTGCAACTACCTTGGTTAAGGTACATAGTCAAGTGCACAATGGGAAGTCTAGACACTAAGGTGTTAGACATAGTATGATTAGAGAAGTATCATGAATGGTGTGATATCTGTTAAATTTGTAAGATATGACCTTAATTTAGCTGATCATCTAACCAAAGGGTTAGGAAGAGATTTCGTGAACAAATAATCTAAAAGGATGGGTTTAAAGTCCATTTATATATCTTATGTCAAGACACCTAATTTGTAACATCGCAAAATTTTTCCCCAAATTTTAATATAAACGCCCCTATTTTCGTTACGTTTTATACAAACGTGCCTAAGTCTCCATTACCCTAACTCATAATTTATATATATATATATATTTATATATATATATATAAATGTTAATAATAATAATAATAATATGTTTTGTAGTAGGCTTGTGATTTTGGTCCAACCCAACACCCCTTATCCTTTAGCCCACTAATCCAGCAGGCCCAATCCAACACCAGAGCCCAAACCAAGCCCAAACCCACCCCTTACCTTCGTTTCTGTAAAAAAAAAAAAAAAAAAAATATAATGCCCTTGCCAGGTTTCGAACCGGGCCACCTACAACACCAACACACTCACTAACCAGCTGGGCTAGCTTTCTTATCTGATTCAATCCCAGCGCGATATAATTATATAACTTATTTAGAACGTCACAGTTGACTTGGAAAGTCAACTGTGACATACGACTTGCCAATTATCATCAACATTACTCGTAATTGGTCTATGTTTGGCATCTCAACATGATTACCGGCCTGATCTTCAATCAATTACACATATTATTACAACCAATTTGACCAGATTGTTTGATCATACGCGTGGACCCTTTAAAACGAGTCAAACTTGCCAATTATACAACCTGGACTTAGACACTATAAATTGAGCATTCAGGAACCATCACAACTCGCCAAACATCTCCTCTCTACCTCCAATTTCTCTTAACAATCAACTGATTCTTGAAATCTGATTCAAGTTGACTTCGAGGGTTGACTGATCGATCTAACAACAAACGTGTTTGTAAGTTCAATTTTGATTGTGGGTTTTGTTTATCGGCACCTACACAACATAAACCCTAAGATTAATTTGATTTATGTTGTGTAGTTTGGCCAATTGAAAAGCTAGGGCTCGATTGCAATGAATTGGGGAAAAACTGTTTTCGCGTGTGTTTATCTTTTTTTTAGAACGGGATTCATCACAACCACAGGCCTAGGCCAAGTGGTTGTGATTGTTGCTTGTAACCGGGACCACCAGGGTTCGAGTCCCGGCTTGAACACCCCTTTTTCCATTTATTTTTTTTACAAACCATTATATATATAAATTACATTTAAATCTTATAAATTCATTTTTTATTATTAAAACCTTGTTATAAATCCTAAAAAAATTATTTTTAACAAATCTGAGTTAAAAGTTTTATTTACAATTTTTATTTTTCTGAAATTCATTTATTTAATATTTATAATAATTAAATCAATTTTATACTATTATATTTATAAAAATCCATTAAAATATCAAAACAATTTTATTAAATTCTACAAAAATTATCCTGAGTTTGTATAAAGTTAAACTTTACTGAAATGATTTTTAATTCTGAAAAATCATTTATTTTATATTTTTAATCAATTTTTGTTAGATTTAATCATAATTAAATCATAATAAATTCAATTTCCATTATTTTTGCACCAAAATTTTATACAATTTATTTTTAAATATTTAGAACAGAAATATGATTTTTAAAATGGAAATTCTTTAATTTTAGTATTTTTGAATATTAAAGTTAATTATTGGCAATTTGTAATAAATAGATTTAAAAATCTATTTTAAAATAAATAATTTTATAAAAATTATTTTTGTACTTCAAACACATTATTGTGATCATCCTAAATTTAAATTTCATAAAAAGATTTTTGGGTATTTATTTACTAATATTCTCTCATTTATTAAACAATTTTCATATTAATCAAACAAGCATTTATCCCCAATTCGAAGCCCTAGAACTTATACATTTGTAGACTTGATAGACTTAGACATATTTATTACCTCATTATAGGGTGATACTTGATACATTTGGGCAACACACTATTTTCAACAGATATAACATTTTACCAAGGTGAGTTTTACATAGCCCCTTTTCTATTTATCACCATTTTGGGGTGAAACATGTTACAACATTATTCATGCAATTCAATCATCAATGTGTCTATGTGTATTTTCTATGTTTCATTATGTCTTGAACATGACTAGGGTAAGCACAATTCTAGCATAAACATTCATCAGCCAAACGGTATACATTGATAGATCTATTGGACTGACAATCCCACCCGGATACGTGCCTCCTACAAAGGTTGCGTGGGTGTTTGTTACTGCAATATAAACGAGTGAACCATGAGCGTATGGGATGTACCACAATTACAACAGTCAACAAGGTTGATTATGCACTCGATTTACTTCTAGTATGTTTTTGCATATGAACTAGATTGCCATGACACATGAATTGCACAACAATTTTATTCTATTATCAAAACCTATGTAATTCTCACCAACTTTTGTTGACCCAAAAATATTTTCAACTTAACATGTTTCAGGTTCTATTTGCTTGAAGATTTGAATTGATGCTTGAAGATATGTGTATAACTTTATTCAATTTGATGTACAAATTCTAGAACAATTGTATGTAATTCATTTAAATTATTTAATGAAATTTATTATTCACCATGAGCTACTGAACAATCATCAATACGTGACATCCCGATGTTTCCGCCATCGGTTGGGGTGTTACAGATTGGTATCAGAGCCAGGTTATAGGGAATTAGGTTATTAGAAAAATAATCTAGTCTATAACCATAGGATTTAACCAGTACTTGCTTCTTTTACTTGCTATACTCTATCTCCCTCCTACTTCTTATCCCTACTTTCATTCCTACAAGAAGGTTACTCTCCATCAGTGGATCTACTCTTAGACTAATAGGATAAATTCCTCGGGTTTAACCTGAACCCCCTTGAGATCTCGTCGAAGTTCTAGATTTTAATAACGAACACGTGCAATCTGGAAGGGTGAACGCCTGTATTCTGAGTCTTCTGTCTAGGCTGGCATTGCGCATATATCCCAATCAGACGAGGGACCCGGATGCCTACCTGGGAATTCTCGGGATGAGTGTTCACTTATAGGCTAAAGCATGTCTTCATATGTTATAAAAATCTAGAGTCTTTGATAAGTCAACGTTTTTGTTTATTCATTTTAATTAATGAATAGATGATTACATTCCTTATATAATCTCACTCATTTCACTGTGCCTCTTACAGATCATGCCTCCACGTCGCAGTGCCCGTCTTAACAGTGGTGAAAATCATGATGAAGGAAGTAATAATCACAACCACAACCACGATACTAACCATCACAACAACAACAACAACAACAATGGTGTCGATGCCCAACTGGCTGCAATCATTTCTCAACAAATGGCGCAGCAAATCGCAACTCTGGTTCCCAACTTACTAGCTCAAGTCATCCAGTTGAACGGCAACGGAAACGGCAACGGCAACGGGAATGGAAATGGACACCACAACGGAAATGGTCTCCCAGCCTGCACCCTTAAGCATTTCAATTCTTGTAACCCTCCAAAGTTTAGTGGTGAAGAAGGAGCTACAGGACTCCTCCAATGGTTCGAGGGTATGGAGAATACCTTCATCAACAGTGAGTGCCCCGACAACTTTAAGGTTCGTTATGCCATGAGTGTTCTTCACAAACGAGCACTCACTTGGTGGAATGAAGAAAAACGCACTCGCGGAGCTGAAGCTTCACTAGCCTTAACTTGGGATCAAGCTAAAGACATTATGAAGGCAGAGTTCTGTCCTCGTAATGAAATTAAGAAGCTGGAAGATGAATTTCATGATCTTGCTCAAGACAGTGGGGAAAACCTTGCTTACAACACACGTTTTCACGAACTTAGCTTACTGTTACCCCACAAAGTCACCCCTTTGCCCATTGCTATCGAAAAATACATTGGTGGTTTACCGATGCAGATTCAAGACACGGTGTGGGGAAGGAACCCTGCTACTTTGGAGGAAGCAAAGCGTTTGGCTGCCACCCTAACAGATAACCATGTGAAGGCAGGAACCCTAACTCGTAAAGGGGAAAAGAAAAAGGATACTTCCCAACCTGCCGTTGAAATCAAAACCGAGGCCTCAACCAACGGGAAGTGTAAGGTCAGGAATTTTGCAATAGACACCACTGCCCCACCCAACAAGAAACAATACAACGGGAAGCTACCAAAGTGTGACCCCTGCCAGTATCACCATCCAACTCAAGTACCCTGCCGACAGTGCACCAATTGTCAAAGGTATGGGCATCTTGCAGATGCTTGTCGAATCCCTACTACAAACGCTCTTGATGCTCCAAATAACCCCGCTTGAGACCCTCCAGTTACCTAACAAGCAAACCCTACCATTTGAATGAAGTCTACTTTCTCTTTAATTTTATGTATTGACATTTTACCGATTCAAATAATAAATTCAAGTATTATCATAACATCTGTGTGCATGCTTGTTTGAATGTGAATTAATTGCTATATCTATAATCATACTTGTTTACTTGTACAACAATTAGTTGACTACCAAACAATCTACTCAACGATTGGTAGAGGTTATCATGTCTTCCAACAGTCGGGAGAGGCCCTACCACCTAGACTATCGAACCTGCTCAACAATCGGTAGAGTCATAAAAGGACGCAAAACCCTAATGTAAGGTAAATTGGTAATTACGGTCCGGAACGTAATCATGAATTTACAGGTACATTAAGGTAGTGTGAAATTTTATCAAGGTTTTCAGTAGTTGACCAATTATAAACCTAGAGTTTCTCTTAACTTCGGGACGAAGTTCCTAAAAGTAGGGAAGACTGTAACATCGCGAAATTTTTCCCCAAATTTTAATATAAACGCCCCTATTTTCGTTACGTTTTATACAAACGTGCCTAAGTCTCCATTACCCTAACTCATAATTTATATATATATATATATATATATATATTTATATATATATAAATGTTAATAATAATAATAATAATAATATGTTTTGTAGTAGGCTTGTGATTTTGGTCCAACCCAACACCCCTTATCCTTTAGCCCACTAATCCAGCAGGCCCAATCCAACACCAGAGCCCAAACCAAGCCCAAACCCACCCCTTACCTTCGTTTCTGTAAAAAAAAAAAAAAAAAAAAAAAAATATAATGCCCTTGCCAGGTTTCGAACCGGGCCACCTACAACACCAACACACTCACTAACCAGCTGGGCTAGCTTTCTTATCTGATTCAATCCCAGCGCGATATAATTATATAACTTATTTAGAACGTCACAGTTGACTTGGAAAGTCAACTGTGACATACGACTTGCCAATTATCATCAACATTACTCGTAATTGGTCTATGTTTGGCATCTCAACATGATTACCGGCCTGATCTTCAATCAATTACACCTATTATTACAACAAATTTGACCAGATTGTTTGATCATACGCGTGGACCCTTTAAAACGAGTCAAACTTGCCAATTATACAACCTGGACTTAGACACTATAAATTGAGCATTCAGGAACCATCACAACTCGCCAAACATCTCCTCTCTACCTCCAATTTCTCTTAACAATCAACTGATTCTTGAAATCTGATTCAAGTTGACTTCGAGGGTTGACTGATCGATCTAACAACAAACGTGTTTGTAAGTTCAATTTTGATTGTGGGTTTTGTTTATCGGCACCTACACAACATAAACCCTAAGATTAATTTGATTTATGTTGTGTAGTTTGGCCAATTGAAAAGCTAGGGCTCGATTGCAATGAATTGGGGAAAAACTGTTTTCGCGTGTGTTTATCTTTTTTTTAGAACGGGATTCATCACAACCACAGGCCTAGGCCAAGTGGTTGTGATTGTTGCTTGTAACCGGGACCACCAGGGTTCGAGTCCCGGCTTGAACACCCCTTTTTCCATTTATTTTTTTTACAAACCATTATATATATAAATTACATTTAAATCTTATAAATTCATTTTTTATTATTAAAACCTTGTTATAAATCCTAAAAAAATTATTTTTAACAAATCTGAGTTAAAAGTTTTATTTACAATTTTTATTTTTCTGAAATTCATTTATTTAATATTTATAATAATTAAATCAATTTTATACTATTATATTTATAAAAATCCATTAAAATATCAAAACAATTTTATTAAATTCTACAAAAATTATCCTGAGTTTGTATAAAGTTAAACTTTACTGAAATGATTTTTAATTCTGAAAAATCATTTATTTTATATTTTTAATCAATTTTTGTTAGATTTAATCATAATTAAATCATAATAAATTCAATTTCCATTATTTTTGCACCAAAATTTTATACAATTTATTTTTAAATATTTAGAACAGAAATATGATTTTTAAAATGGAAATTCTTTAATTTTAGTATTTTTGAATATTAAAGTTAATTATTGGCAATTTGTAATAAATAGATTTAAAAATCTATTTTAAAATAAATAATTTTATAAAAATTATTTTTGTACTTCAAACACATTATTGTGATCATCCTAAATTTAAATTTCATAAAAAGATTTTTGGGTATTTATTTACTAATATTCTCTCATTTATTAAACAATTTTCATATTAATCAAACAAGCATTTATCCCCAATTCGAAGCCCTAGAACTTATACATTTGTAGACTTGATAGACTTAGACATATTTATTACCTCATTATAGGGTGATACTTGATACATTTGGGCAACACACTATTTTCAACAGATATAACATTTTACCAAGGTGAGTTTTACATAGCCCCTTTTCTATTTATCACCATTTTTGGGGTGAAACATGTTACAACATTATTCATGCAATTCAATCATCAATGTGTCTATGTGTATTTTCTATGTTTCATTATGTCTTGAACATGACTAGGGTAAGCACAATTCTAGCATAAACATTCATCAGCCAAACGGTATACATTGATAGATCTATTGGACTGACAATCCCACCCGGATACGTGCCTCCTACAAAGGTTGTGTGGGTGTTTGTTACTGCAATATAAACGAGTGAACCATGAGCGTATGGGATGTACCACAATTACAACAGTCAACAAGGTTGATTATGCACTCGATTTACTTCTAGTATGTTTTTGCATATGAACTAGATTGCCATGACACATGAATTGCACAACAATTTTATTCTATTATCAAAACCTATGTAATTCTTACCAACTTTTGTTGACCCAAAAATATTTTCAACTTAACATGTTTCAGGTTCTATTTGCTTGAAGATTTGAATTGATGCTTGAAGATATGTGTATAACTTTATTCAATTTGATGTACAAATTCTAGAACAATTGTATGTAATTCATTTAAATTATTTAATGAAATTTATTATTCACCATGAGCTACTGAACAATCATCAATACGTGACATCCCGATGTTTCCGCCATCGGTTGGGGTGTTACATAATTCTCATCTAATTCAATGTAAGATTCAGAATTCAATATGGAAAGCTTGTCATAACGATATTGGACACATTAGCAAATCATCCCAAAGTCTGTGTTCGGATTGCAAGATAAAGTAGATTGGAGTTGAACTTCTTAATAGTTCATTGGTCTAAGGGTAATGAACTACCTATAAGAATATGATGTTTACCCACTTCAAGAAGCTTTAGACTTTTAAGGATTAGGACACAGGCTAGTAAAACATTGTGTCAATTGGAATTTGGATTTGTACACGTATGTGTATGTTACCTACATGTATTCAAATGGATAACATGGATTCAATCCATTGAGATACCCTATTATTCTAATATTTGTATCGTGTAATATATGAAAATGATTAAGCTAATCATGGATATCACAAAAATGGGTGAAGAATATTGGTAATTTTAGTGTTATCAACGATTTTAAGATATTTGACTAACTTGTTAATCGAGGAAATAACGTTAGAGATAAAACGAGTTAGGTGACACAGGAGTGCGAGCTCGATTTAATCCTAATGTTTTGAGTTTATTATATAAACAGTTTGTGACACCCGCCGAATTTCTGGGTCAATATCCATACACACCCTATTTAACCATGTCATTTTATGTGCACATTAAATATTTTTAACATTAACTATGTCGTCCCGAGACTAGTAAAGCCCAAACTATTTCAGAAATTCAGTACTTTATCCATCTATGCATGCAACATCCGATTTATCCGAGACAATTGGCGTTGAACAATCAAGCAAATCACACGCTCAACAAAGAGAAACCGAATGTCCAATTACTACGTACGAACAAAACAAGATCAAATGTGACAATACCTAGGTGGGAAATTGTTCAATTCCACACAAAACCCGAATAATCCATATGACATTATATGGATACTCGAACAATCCAATCAAGATATATACATATGTAAACATGAGTTGAATTATCAAAACAACACATGTTTATGGATAAATAACACATGATAATAACAATATGTTAATATTAGTTTGAGATAAAACATATGTTATTATCAAAACTAGACTATACATATATATGTTAACACATGAAAATCGATTATTATACAAGGCAAACTAGAGATTTTCCTTAAACCTATTATATCCATATATATATATATATATATATATGTACATGAATCGGCCCATACATACACATAGATAACCAAGACAAAAATTAACTCATCTAACCTATATGTATATGTATATACCTACAGCACACATATAAGTGTGTGTGTGTGATCACCCTACACATATACATATACGACACATACACAAACAAACAAACTCAGTCCTATACCTATCTATATATACATATGCGATCAATATTGTTGGTGGTAAAATCCTCAGGATAGGTTTGCCTTGAATATTTTATGTGACATCCACAGAATGGTGAAGGACTAAGCAGACTTCAGGATATAACAACATTCTGGCGAGTATGCATCCTGAGGATAGACTAACAAGTTATCTTGTCTTGATATTTTTGCAGGTACAATCAATGAATGAATAAGACTTGTAACTCCTTTCCAATGGCTACAAAGTCTTACCAAGTTAATGAATTAAAGGATGCAAGAAGAATACACGTATAGACTTAAAAGCGAGTCAAAGTGTAACCTCCAAGGCAATGAATGAAAGGTGAGAAAGATGGAAACTGATGTCCAACGCCTATTTCTGTTGAAACATCCTCAACAACTACTTGAAACAGCCCCAATGATCATTGAAGACAACAGATATTATAGGATCTTCTAGTTATTGTCATGTAAACTATAAAAAGGGGTATGATGAACAAACATAAGACACTTAGACACTTTTGAATACACTCACACGTTATCAAACACCTGATATACTCTCTATACACACACTAAAAAATCATTGTACTCATAGATTGTTCATCATACTTCCAAAGTTGTAACACATTTTTACCATTTTAATATTAGCAAACAAGGCAGGGGCCTAGACTCCTCCCGAGGTTTTGTGCCGGCGATCATCAAGTGATCAAGGGCTTTCCTCGTACATCGAGTGTTGTTCTTTGTGGTTTCATACTCATATTCACCTATATTTGCTTGTCCTACCATTCTTCTTAACAGTTACATCCTCAGGATATAACTGTTCATCCTAAACTGTAACACCCCAACCGATGGCGGAAACATCAAGGTGCCACGTAATGACGATTGTTCAAACGCTCATGGTACTAAAGTGTAAATATTTTATTCAATGCTTCAAGTACAAATAAAAAATTCATGAAATACAAATACAATTTCCACATGTTGACTCGATTAAGTCTTTACTAAGTCCAAATGTCCTACATGAAGTATCTCAACAAACAACCTGAAACATGTACAAAAATATTTTGTCAACATAAATAATGTTGGTGAGCATACTCAATTTGTATACGTATAAAATAAGTTTAAAGAATAAGATATACAATTCATGTGTCATGATTCATTCAAGGCAAATATGGAAAACAAGTAAGTACACAATACGGGTCAAAATCAAACCTCTTAAGTGACAAAGATTAAAGCATCAACAATGACCTAGGACTTCCCACACACATAGGTACTTTCCACTAGGCGGGTTGTCAATCCAAATAGCGCTATCCATTGTTAAAGTTGGCTAGCTAAGTTAACGATTTCGTAATGATTGCAAGTATACTACGTTTATGTTTAAGCACAAAGCACAAGAATTCAAGCATAACACGTATATGAATTGTATGTAAAACGTTTATGAATAAGTGTAAGTGTAAGTTTCATAGGTGTACATGTTTCACCCAAAAGTGCAAGAAAACGAAAAAGGGGATAAGAATACTCACTTTGATTGTGATGAGGAGATTGCTAAGAAATCAAGAATGATCACTTAATTATGCTTGAACCTAAGTAAATTTAGAATGATGATTTAGTATCTAATGACGTTATTTTATAGTTTTAGTTTTGGTAAAAGGTTGAAAATTGGATTAAAGAAAACTCAAATAATTGATTGAATAATTTACTATGTTATCTTCTTCAATATAGATTAATAAAACAAACAATTACCTTTTAAACCAACGGTTCCAAAACGATGATAATAATAATATGGATTGATATTCCTAGCTAGGCGACCTTATTGCCTTAAAAGCATGTTTTCAATAATCTTTATTAGATTTCATAAACAAATAACAAATAAGCAATAATTGGGTGAATTAGTTATAGATCTTTAAAATTTAGAAAACCCGACTCAAGAAAAAAAATTGTTTATAAAGAGGAAAAGTCTTTTTCCGTAAATAATAATAATATGCTTGTTTATTATTCTAGTCAATAAAATTTATAGAATTACAAGTACCAAAATCTTACAGTTTGTCATGTCAATGAAATCCCAATTTCTGAAAAACTAACATGATATTATAATCTTTGACAACTTATTTTGTATAAATATATGAAGAGTTGTTTAAAAACATATTTAATAACATCTATATATTGTATATGTACTCACAATTATATTAAAGACATAAATAAGAGTTCGAAGTTTATAAGTTGACTTCATGTTTATAGGACGTTTGTACCATAAAAAAATAAAGATAAACAATTTGTATATAAAATAACATATAGTTTATCCGTACCGTATAAATAAACTCGAAAAATTTATACTATAAAAATAACATATAGGTTATTCGTACCTTAATCGTGTAAAATCGTAATGAAAGTGTTAGGTCTGCTGACATGAAGAAGAACAGATGATTGAAAAACCAAAATATACTAACAGTTGCAAGCGAAAGATTTTGACTAAAACAGGATTAAATGATCATACAAGTTACAAAACTAGGTGCGGAAACCCTAGCTTTGAACAAACTGATAGAAACTCAAATCAAAACACAATCAATATCATTTTCAAAGCTTTTCATAGATTAACTTTTGCATAAACTTGATTACAATCACAATTCGGTTAATCTAGATCAAATACAGACACTTTCAATCTAACCTGGAACCTGACCTCAAAACACACACAACTAATAACTCTCTTTACATTGCATAAACACAAAAACTATATATAGACTCTGCACATTCGCCCCTTTACTGTGGTCGAATGTGGAAGAGTTCCACATTCGCCCAGTATAAGGTACGAATGTGTATCTTGATCAGCTTCCATTCTACCTTCGCCCAGTAGTCTTCTACCTTCGCCCAATATAGCCTACCTTCGACCATTATTATTTCCACATTCTACCCATCAGCATCTAACATATGTTAATATCCAATCACTAGTCGCAAAACGCATCTACAAACTCCCCCTCGACTATTGATTGGATTGTCTTCTGTTTTCGTCCATGGTTTTGTTCATCAGCTTAATTCTGAGCTGTTTCTTCTGCTCATTGGTCATTACAGGCTCAAACTTTCTCTTCACCGGTTTCGACACATTTGCCATCTTCACCGTCTTGCCAAGTTTGTTCTCCAAATTACTTCCCGCATTAATATCATAAGCAAAGCAAACTCCAACCACTTGAGTATATTTCTTTGCTTGATCAGCGTCTTTCGGCTCAAAGTAAATCGGATTATAGAAAAGCATGATGATGTCTTCAAAAGTACAGTTAATCAACCACATAGGATCAAATACATGAACATGCTTGTATTTGTCCTTCCCGTCTCTCAACACTATCACTGCTTCAGCCTTCCTCCAATCATAATACCAGAAAATAAAATCAGCACTGAAATGTTGTGGCATAGGCATCAAAGGTATTTTTCTCATCACTTCAGGTGCCTTGTATATCAAAGTAACCCGCTTCAGCTTGGTTTGAGGATCAATATCCCTATGAACTTTCCTTCGGGGATATTGTGGCTGGAATCTTTTCCATCTCGTTCTACTTTCCCAAACCAGCTTGTCTGCACACCAACCGACATGTGTACCACTCACTAAAGCACCTGACATAGGGAATCTGCATAAATCTCTGACCGCCCAGTACGGTAGAGTCAGCAAATCAATGAATCTGTTAAAGTACAAGATCCCTGTTTCCCATTTAGCAGCTATACACTTCAGCCTGCCCAAATATGTCCACCCAAGAGCTCTGCCTTTGAACTTGGCATTGTGAAATCTATAGAAGTTTCCTTGAGCTTCAGGCTTTGGTCGGTTTTCATCCATTTCTCTCAATTTCTTCAAATAATTCTTCAATTCATCAGATTGATTTGAAGACTCTTGCTTATCAGCACCAAACACCTTCTCTACAAACTCTGCACTTCTTTGCTGTGCCTTTTTCTTTGCCGAATTGTTTGGTGTCTCAGTAAAATCAGGAAATACCTCATCTTCATCAGTTTGTATGAAGTACTGAGGAAATTCTTCATGCGATATGTCTTCAACTTCCACTTCATCAAGCTCAGGAGTATTCTTGTCATCTGAGTGACTTCCAATATCCTTTTCAGAAATATCTGGAATCGACTCATCTACTATAAACTCCTCAAATGTTTTCCCTACCCTCTGTGCAAGTCCATCCAGAATTTCCTTTGCCACAGAAGCAGGTACTTCACCTTCTTCAAGATCAGGATCGTTGTATTCCAATTCATATCTCATATCATCTGTTTGGAATATCTCAACAAAACATCCTGTGAACTCAATAGTCCATTCTCTTCTTTCCAACATATCTATGTACACTTGTTTAGCATCATCTGATAAAGATCTCACCTTTTCATTCCAGAAGATACTTTCATCTGAATCAACGTTCTCATCTTTCTTTTTCTTTGAACTTGATTCTCCAGTACTCTTCTTTTTGGATGTTCTTTCTTCAAATGTAAACTTTGAAGTATCATTTCCTCCATCATCATCATCATCACTACCACTATCATCCTCTTTCTGACTCCCAGACCCTTCTGCATCATCATCATCATCATTCTTATCATCATCATCATCACTTTTCTCTGACTCTTCATCATCCTCATCATCATCTTTTTCTTCATCCGATTCAGACGGTTCAAAGTCAACTTTCTCTTCTTCTTCTTCTTCTTCTTTATCTTCTTCACCCTCCTTCAACTTGGGTGCAACATTGTACAAATCATCAATCAAATCACTAAGGCGTTTGTTCTCAGTCCTTAGTTCTTTGTTGTCTTCTTTGATCAACTTTATCCTGTTCTTATTTCTTGAACATTTACCCTCAAGCTTTTTATTCTTTGCTTCAAGCTTCTTAACCTTCTCGTTAATCTCATCTTGATTTGATTTAGAAGCTACAACTATCTGAAGCATCTTTTCTTCATTCTGCTTGAACTTGGCTATTTCAGCTTGTTGAGCCACTATCATCTTCATCATGTCATCCATTTTCTTGTTCACCTGCTTCATTACATCATCATCCACAGTGACCTTCTTAGATTTGGATCTGGATGGCTCAACTTCCTTTTCTTTCTGAGGCTTTCTGAGCATGTCAAGTACATTGTCCAGTGCAACATTTAATTGATCAGCTGATATTGTCTCTGCCTCTTTAGATTTCTTTTGCTTTTTAGTGACTGGTGAAGATAGCTTTGATGACGTACCAGCATCGGGTACTCTCTTTCCCTTCAACAGTTGTGCTAATTCTTTCTCTCTCAACTGTTTAGTGCTTGTCTTCTTAGACATGGTCTTGTGCTTAGGCTTGGGCAAGTTTACTACCACAGTCTCTCCAGTATTCAACTCATCCATGTCAATGCCTAATCCTTTATCTTCAACATTCAATGACTTCTTACTTTTCTCAGCTTCCTCAATTGATTTGTTTAAAGATTCAGACTCACCAACCATAGTGGCCTTACGTTTGGTGGTCCTAACATTCTCAGCATCAGAATCCCATCGTTCATCTTCCTCAGTTTCTTCTGAATCCACTGATTCTTCATCCACCAAACCAGTACCTTTCTTAGCAGTTGATTTCTTTCTCACCACCTGTTGCTTAGAACTCCCTTGATCAGTCTTTCCCTTACCCTTCCCTTTGGCTCCGGAATTAACTACCTGTCTCTTCCTCTTAGTGCTTGCATCAACATACACCAAGGGATCATCATTATCAGAATCACTGTCGTCATGTCTTGCTCTGTTCTTGCCAGGATCAGTGTAATCCTGACTAGCCAAAGCTCCAAAGAGTCTCCTGTGAGGTGGCTTTTCATTGTCTGGCACACCCTTATATCCTTTCATTCTCACCAATGTACGAATGTTCATGTGATCTTGACCTAGGATCATAGTTGGATCCTTCTTCAATTCTGGATACTTGTGGTCAAAGATCATCATGAGAAACCTCGGATATAGCATGAATTGCTTCTTCTTCAAACCCTTTAACATCTCAAGCATGTGATCTAAAATCATATCAGATACGTTGAATGGTTTGTTGAGAGTCAACGCAACCATCAACGAGCTTAGACTTCTCCTCATCACATCATATCCACCGCTCACACATCCAAACACGTGGATAATGACATGTGCAAAATATTTGAATTGCACGCCCAGCTTTCCCTTATATATGGAACCATCAGTAATCGCTCCTTTATACTTCATTCTGAGGAAACATGCTTTCTGTTCAGTCCAGGATAATTCTCTTGGATCTTCACTCACTTCAAACTTTATCTGGAGTGCTTCTCTAATATCAGACTCTGTAATAAACATCTCCATGTCTTGTATCTTGCTTCTAATGATTGTCTGATTATCCCAGAAGTCATACTTCGCATTCTTGTAGAAGTCTTCAATGATGTCTTTGTAAATGATAGTCGGAGTAGCTAAAGCATAGACAGCTCTGCTCCTCTTCAAGAATTCAATGATTCTAGTAAACTCTACATTCTTTTCAACATCACCAAGATAAGCACAGCAGTTGTGTGTTTTCTCAAACGGCCAGCTTATCGGTGTAGATGATTCAGCCTCTTGAACATTCTCTGGAACTGGATCTGAGACAATATTCTCCACTGGAGTCTCAATGTTCTCAGTCTGGTCAGCCATCTGCACATCAAAATCAAAAACAATCGTCAAAATACAAAAACGACAAAAATTCAAAACTTTTAAGGTTTTAAGATTCCACATTCGCCCGTATTGATCTGGACGAATGTGAGTTTTTCTGGCACGAAAGTGAAAATATCTGGTCGAATGTGAAAAAGTATTGAGTTAAAAACACATTCGCCCGTTTTAATATACATTCGCCCCAAAATACTTCACCTTCGCCCGTTTTTAGACCCGAAGGTGAACCTGTTAATCCCTAAAAATTTAAAAATTTTTCAATCTTGTTTTTAACATGTAATTTTGATTAGGATGTGTCCTAATGTGGCCGATCAACACTCGTCCACAACCAATTGTTCCTAAATTTCAATTTTCATCAGTTTTATTAAAGAATTAGGGTCACGTCTGTTTCAAATGATCAATTAACCATCTATTGTTGTTGTTATCCTAATTCCTGGATTATTCTCCCCCTAAAACTGATGAGGATTGAAATGCAATAAAAAACAATCACTAAGAAACACTCAAAGACCCTAAAATGTAAAACCCTAGGTCCGGTTAGAAAAACGACGATTCCGGCCTGTTTATAGCTCCATTACCTGTGATTTTGATATAGAAAGGATCAGTAAATCACAAGGAATCAAACGCACAAGCAAGAGAAATCAAAGCAACAAGGTGACAGGATCGAAAGAAAAAGTTTGGAAAACTGTAATGAGGGTTCGAACCTGAAATGGCATTATATATAAAGGCCACCTTCGCCCGTTATGACGGTCGAATGTGGGAGTATTCCACATTCGTCCAAAATGAATTGGCCGAATGTACAATATGTTTACCCGAATGTGAAGTTTGTATAAACAAACCCACATACGCCCATACTTAACAACCGAAGGTGAAGATTTTTCCACATTCGACCCAATTAAGGGGCGAATGTGAAATGGAAAAATCTGAAAATTTTGCCAAATCACGAATTCGAATCCCGTTCAACATTTTTCAATCTGTTAAACTTCCAAAACTCAAATTTTCACCTTTTGAATGATACAAAGCCTAGATGGTGTTATCAAATCTCAGAAATTGACCATCAAGCATCCCCGGTTATCAAAAATAAAGCAGAAATGCAAAAATTTTGGATTTTTCTGAAATTTTATCAAAACACACCTAAAATCTTTTTGGATTTTGTATCTTTTTGACAATAAAAGTAAAATGCAACAAAGTAAAATGCATCAAAGTAGATGAAAGCAGTAAACATTTTGTGATATCCGGTAAGAGGATCATATCAGTTTTCTGAGAAATCTGATCACAGCGTTGATCTGTTTGATTAATATTATCATTAGAAACAGTATGTGACACGGCAATTGCTGATATTGTGGTCCACGTAAGCTCACATGCAGACAATTACGCAATGCTTTAAAATGATACGAGTTAAATGTATTAGACTAACACATTATGGTGCCCACACACATGACATACTCCCGTATCAAGTAATTGCACAAAGCTTCGTCGTAACGCGTGATTATGCCAGAGTTATCCGTAAAAATTACAAAGTATATAGCACAGAGGTGTACAGGTCAGCAAACGAATGCAGCAGAGTAACATGTGCGTATACACTAGGTTGAGGCTGATATTAACCACTGATTTGCATCAGAAAGTCAATACGATGTAATAATGATCTTTGATCAATAAAACATAAAGTTCCTCAATTCGGTAACTTTCGGTTTTGGCAATTAAGCTCTTTTTGCAAATATTCTGATGAAACTAGGTCCGTAAATCAATACGACAAAAGTTTAATCAGAATATCCCGGATAACCATAACATAACGACCCGAAACCTCAGATTTTGGCAATCCTATCAAACGAAATTACGGTACTAAGACCATATGCCCATGAGGTGTTCAGCCACGAACGCGTAGTTTGTTATGTTTGTATCACTAATGCACGCAATATTTAGTCTACAAAGCCTATCAGCATATCACACGTAATCAACATACGCCTCATTATACTATACAATTCTTTAGCCTGTGTCAGATCCCCACTGATGTACTATCATTTCCTCTTTTTATCCAGGAAATCTTTTTGGTTTTTCTAATTTTTAGGTCTTTTGAAATTTTTCAATGTTTTTGGTTTTTCTGATAAAATGACTCCCCCTAAAATAAAGAACATATTTTTGGATTTTTAATTTTTCTGAAAAACAAAAAATTTGAAAGAAACAATCCACTTGAAAGCATCAACTTCTTTGAGGATTATGATAGAAAAGAGAAATTCCCAATTAGCAAAGAGAAATTCCCAATTAGCAAAAAATTAAAAACTAAAACTAAAAAGTGATAAACCGAGGTGCCGATTAGTCCTGTTTTTCTTTTATATTGTTTACTTTTAAAAGATATTCAAAGCGGGATCTGTCAAAAGCTTTTGTAAACAAATCTGCACGTTGGTAGTCAGTATGGATTTTGACCATATCTATCAATTCCTTAGCGTAACAATCACGGATAAAATGATATTTGATCCGGATATGTTTCGCCTTAGAATGATTTTCAGTATTTTTAGTTAATGCAATTGCGGCTTCGTTGTCACAGTGTATAGGGGTTTTAAGAAACTGCAAACCGTAATCCACCATCTGCTGTTGGATCCAGAGTACTTGCGAACAACAACTCGAGGCTGCAATGTACTCAGCTTCACAGGTAGACAGCGCTACGGAAGTCTGTTTCTTACACTGCCAGGTAATTAACCTGCTCCCTAAAAACTGGCAACCAGCTGTAGTAGATTTGCTATCTTTGTCACAGCCGCCCCAATCTGCATCACTAAAAGCAATAAAATCAAAATCATCATCATTAGGGTACCAAAGTCCTTTTGAGGGACAACCCTTCAGATATCGAAGGATACACTTGACCGCCGTTAGATGACTTTGTTTCGGCTTCGATTGATAGCGAGCACAGAGACACGTTGCATACATAATATCTGGTCGAGACGCCGTCAAATACATCAGAGATCCGATGATTGCTCTGTATGTAAATGGGTTTGTCAGCTCCCCCTTAGCGTCCACTCCAATCCCGTTATTGGGTTGAATCGGGGTATCCATCGGCTTAGAGTCCTCCATCTGGAACCGGCTCAAGATATCGGATACGTATTTCGTCTGGTGAATGAAGATCCCGTCGGGTCTTTGGTCCACCTGCAAGCCGAGGAAAAACTGCATCTCCCCCATTGCACTCATTTCGAACTTTTCTTGCATGACAGTTTCGAATTCCCTGCATAAAAGCTCGTTAGTTGAACCAAATATTATATCATCAACGTAAATCTGCACTAGAAGCAAATCATCTCCCGTCTTCTTCGTGAAGAGAGTGCAATCGACGAGGCCGCGCTTAAATCCTTTGGAGATGAGGTATGTACTTAGCTCCTCGTACCACTGTCTTGGAGCCTGGTGCAAACCATATAGAGCTTTTTTCAGCACGTAGACCTTATCCCGATGGATTGGGTCCTCAAAGCCTGGTGGCTGCCCGACATAAACCTCTTCCTTGACTTTCCCGTACAGAAATGCGCTTTTAACGTCCATTTGATAAACTTTGAATTTCTTGTATGAAGCAAACGCAAGGATCATCCGAATAGCTTCAATCCGTGCTACCGGTGCATAGATTTCGTTATAATCAATCCCTTCGATTTGATGGAAACCCTGCACGACCAATCTGGCTTTGTTACGAACAATAACCCCACGATCATCCTTTTTGCACTTAAACACCCATTTAGTGCCTATTTTCTTCCTTCCCGGCGGCAAATCCGTGAGCGTCCAAACCCCCAATTTCTGGAATTGTAATAACTCCTCCTGCATTGCTTCAACCCAGGCATCTTCATTCAAAGCGTCCTTGTATGTCCTTGGCTCTACCTGCGACACATAACACGCAAACGACCAATCATTTTGACTACCAGATTTTTGAATTTTGGCATATAATGCTAAAGCACCAAAACTCTCTGGCGAATTAACACTTTTCAGCTGCCCTCTGGTCATAACACCACTTCCAGGATCTCCAATAACTTGCTCCAGCGGGTGAATACGATGAATCCGAGATTCCAGATAATCAGGTACAGTAACTCCCGTCTGAGCAGTCAAGTTTTCTACAGCATCCAGATCATGACCCGTGTTTGATGATGAAGCAACATCTGGAGTTGGAGTTAGGTTCACTGGCATTGCCTCTGGTTCTTCTGCATGTTCAAGAATGACTTCTTCAAATTGTTCAACTTCAGATTCTGAAGAGTCTAATGAAGTTGAAGCCTCTTGAAACACATCTTCCTCTTGTATAGGAGCATTGGTATCATTAGAAGCTGGTAGGGGGTTCACGGTGATTGGACGCACCAACGATGAAGTCGTTGCGTTTTCACACTCGTAAAGTAATCTGATAACAGCTTCTTCAACCAAGCTATCTAGATTGAATGATTCAAAGAATTCTTTGTAATCAAACATCCAATCAGGACCCGTGCCTTGCAAATTTTGAGTATATCGTTGAACTTCCACGTTAGCCCAATCCTCCACTTGACGAGTTCGCTTGTTGAATACCCGTTTGAGCGGGGTTGCATATCCAACAAAATATCCCTCCTCAGCTTTAGGACTAAACTTCTCACCTGGATTCAACATCGTGCATGGCGCCCCAAAAGGTTCTAGATACTCTAAGTTTGGCTATCGTCGGTGTAACAGTTCATAAGATGTTTTTCCAAACTTCTTCACTGTTAGAACCCGATTTAGTGTATAATTTGCTGCATAAATCGCCTCGTTCCAGAACATTACCGGAAGATTTGAATCAGCAAGCATTGTTCTAGCCGCTTCAATTAGAGTCCTATTCTTTCGTTCAGCAACACCGTTCTGTTGTGGGGTGTAAGGAGCCGAATATTCATGATGTATCCCTTTGCTTTCACAAAGTTCATCCATCTTGGCATTTTTGAACTCCGTCCCATTGTCACTCCGAATTCTCTTTATCTTCACATTGTAGAGATTCTCCAATCGAGTGAACAGAACTTTTAAGTTGTTAAAGGTGTCACTTTTGTTTTGCAGACACATCACCCATGAAAATCTTGAGTAGTCATCAGTGACAACTAAACAATAAAGCTCTCCAAGATGACTTTTGTGCTTGACCGGTCCAAATAGGTCCATGTGCAGTCGCTCAAGTGGCATCTCTACAGAGTTGACTTTCTTTACTTTGTGGGACTGTTTGTGTTGCTTACCCTTCTTACAGCTTACACACTTGTCATTCAGATGAAAATGTTTCACGTTCACTCCATCGACAAGCCCATTTTTCACAAGTTGATTCATTTTTCTCAGATGAATGTGCCCCATTCTTCGGTGCCACATTATCGATTCTTTCTCAGTCGCTTTGGATAGAAAACATGTTATTTGCCCCTGTGATGTCATCGCCTTGGACATATCAAGAATATAGAGATTGTTGACGCGAGGTGCCATCAACATTATCCACTTCTTTGGAATTTTGAAGCCCGGTTTGAGAATATAGCAGGATTTGTCATCAAAATGCACAGAAAATTGTTTATCACATATTTGACTGACACTCAGCAGATTATAATCTATCTGCTTCACATAAGATATCCGCTCAAAACTCACTATCCCATTACTCACGCTCCCCTCCATTGTGATATATCCACCTTTATTACCAGCGAATGCGACATACCCTCCATTGATGTTTTTCACGTCGAACAACAATGCGAGATCCCCTGTCATGTGGCCTGAAGCTCCACTATCAACAATCCAAAGACTGCTAATAGGGCCAGCTGAAGCTCCCTGCACACAAAAAGTAAATCATTTAGTTCTTTCGGGGGACCCAAGCCTGAGTCTTGGGCCTTTGAACATCAGGTTTCAAAGAAACATTCTCATTAACATTTTCAACAACTTTTTGTTTTGAATCAATCTTTTTCTGATTGTTCAAAACAGTTTCCTTTTTCTCATTGACCTTAGAAGTAGAAGCTCCTGGAGTACCATTGGGTGACCAAGATTGTTCAGACCTTTTAAGAATGCGAATCTGAGATTTTGGATTCTCAGTCGGTTTCTGAACACTGTTAACAAACGTAACTTTCTTGGTTACCTTATCTGAGTTAACAGACTTAGGTCCAACATTTGATTTGACAATCGGTTTTTGTGGAACCTTTTGCCTATCAATTGTTGCGTTCACCACAGGCTTCCTCCATGATTGTTCCATAACAATCCGATTTCTTTGATCATATTGAATTGGACGATTGTTCCTCATTTGATGAAAATTGTTTTGATTATAAAATTGTTGTTGTTGAGGAACAACTCGTCTGTGTGGTGGAACATAATGATCAATCGGTTTTCTCATGGAATTTCTCACTTCAACCTCGTGCCTTTTATGCCTTACATATGGACACTGAGCAAGTAAATGCCCACGTTCTCCACATTTAAAGCATGCACGGTACTCTTCAAAAACATATTGAGCATTTGGTTGAGCAAATGATCTAACAGGATATTGATCATTGTACTGTTGATTTCTCAAACTCTCAGGGAGTGGCCCTTTTGAGTAAGTAGGCTCATGAAAACCATTTGCTCTGTTATTGGGTCGAATGAACTCTGTGACATGGACCTTTGGTTCTTGAGGAACATCCAAATACAATTTCTTTAGAATTGCTGGTGGAATCTCATTTGTTCTCTCATGTTTTGGGAACCAAATGGTGCTTTCTTGCCAAATCTTTTCTATTTTAGCATAGTTAGCATTTTTGATTGGAAATTCCTCATCAGAGATGATTTTATCGGATCCTTCCATCCGATAAAACACCTTGACAGGTTTGTCACATGGTTCATTCTCAAGGTCCTTTTTAATCACATTCTTTTCAGACTTTTTCTCACGATGAGCATTTGCCATCGGATGCACATGTTGAGATGGTGAAACTGGTTCAGTAGTAATGATGTGATTTTCTTTTGGAATTTCACATGCATTAACAGTTTGATCATTACCAGTATCATCACTCTCTGAGTCTGAATCCACACTTTCAGCATAAACACCCTCATCATTCAAACCTAAAATCGGTCTCACATCGGAATGAGGATCACCAATACTCGAGGTATTAGATTCAATTTCCGATGATGAGTCTGATTTTACCGAGCTCTCCGGTGTAACTTGGTGACAATTATGATTTTCAAAAAGCACCGGAGATGGCACATACTTGTAATTAGTGGTTTGATCATCTATGATGTGGTCTACCACGTAAGCAATGTGTTTATAGCTTTCCAACTTTTTGTTTACTTTCTCAGCAAAGCATTTTATGGCTGCCATTTCCAACTTGGTATTTTCAATTTCATTGATATAGTTGTTAATTGCCAATTGTTTTAATGATAAAGTGTTTTTCAAGTTGGAAATGTCCTTTTTGTAGCCATCTAATACCTTGTTGAAAGCATTCAACTCTTTGCGAGTAGATTGACTGTTCATGATAGCACTATCACGTTGAACACGGAGTTGTTTATTCTCCTCAGTCAATCTATCACATGTGCCACAATATTTATCACTTTTAATATCAGTGCTACACTCAGAACTTACAGGTTTTGGCGGATCAGTCATGGCCATCAATGCGAAATGAGCTTCCTTTCCAGTAAAGAATTTAGAATAGTCAATCTTGGTGAAAGCATCATCAGCAATGCACGACTTCCTTGTCATCAGAAAATCCGCTTCTGCTAGCAAATGATCTATGTCATCATCTAGTGATGTAATACTTGCTTCCGTATCAGATTCTCTGTCTGAATCAGAATAAACCGATTCACACTCCTCAGGAACATCAGAAACAGTATCAATCACCACTCCAGAATTAGTTTCCTCAACCTTAACCTCAACAGGTTCAGTCTCCACATCCATTTCAGCCTCAGATTCATCACTTTCACACTCAGTTTCTTTCTTTTCATCCACCGTCACCGACTCTTCAATATCAACCTTGCAAGCAATGCAAGCCACATTGCCACCAGTAGTAATTTCCTCCACTCCTATTTGCAATCCCGACCAATCAAACCTTTCATCTTGTTGAGTCACCAATGCTTGATTCTGACTCGTGTTCTGTTGTGTCTCATTCGGTGTAGTGATCGGTATAACTGTTCAGTTAGTATTGTTAGGAGATTGGTTTTGGATCTGGTTTGATGTGTTAGGTTGTCTGTTTTGGTTGTTGTTAGAGTTATTTTGACGGTTTTGGTAATTGTTGTTGTTTTGGTAAGAAACTCGGTTTTGGTTTTGTTGTTGACGATTCTGGTAGCTTGCATTGAATGGGTTTCTATTACCTTGTTTTGGTGGCTGAGTGCATTCACGTTTAAAGTGACCTTTTTCTCCACAGTTAAAACAAGTAACTTTCTCCTTGTTGAACCCGTAGGTTGTGTTAGGAGAAGTTCCTAAATCTGTTCTACCTGTCTTTTCAATAAACTCCGTTGCTCTTCTCATGATGCTTGCAAAAGCCCATTGGATATCAATGAGTTCCATCTCTTCCTTGTCGATCTGTGCATAGTCTTCATTGGTTAAGTTGTTATTCCCAATTTGACTAGCAACAAGTCCGTTGTAAGATGAAACCATTGCAGAGACTAGTGCAATATGTTGCTGAGCAATTTCCACTGTCACATTGCCCAAGTTAGAAGTCTCCAACACCACTTGTTGTTGATTAGGTTGAGTAACTTGATTCATTGGTTGTTGAGATTGGCTAGCAGTATAGAAACCTGCTTGTTGCATTGGGGAGAATGGTGAAATGTAGGAATTGTTGTATTGTTGTTGTGGTGTTGGTGGTTGTGTGTATGATGGTTGTGAGTAGGATGAAGTTTGTGCCATGTAGTTGATGGCAGGTTTTGGTGACTCCATAACATTGGAAATACAAGCAACATGTGGTGCAACTATCCCTCCTGAACTTGAGTTACTCACAGGAACTGAAGTGCCTCCAAAGTATAAGCTAGGATTCTGAGGAACCTGTGCTCTTCTAGCTTTCCTCTTCTCTTCCATTTCCTTGTTTTCCAGCTTCTGTATGAACTCTTGAATAGTCCAGTATTGATATGCATCCTTCTCCCTGAGAACTTCCACATGCTGATCCCAGTAAGGTGGTAGAGCATCTGCAAACTTATCCACCAAATTCTTCATAGGAATCTGTATACCATAACTTGACAATTCAGTTAGCAAATGACTATATCTAGGAGTTAATTCTTTTAAAGTTTCATTTCCAATATAAGAAAAATTCTCAAACTCCTTTCTCAATTCATCCATCCTCAAACTTCTAGTTTTCTCATTCCCATCATGCCTTCTCTTAAGCACATCCCACAATTGCTTAGACGTTGTACAAGTCCCAAATTGATGCAATAGATCATTTGTGATTGCCTGAGTCAATTGGGAAAAGGCTTTCTTTTCCACAGCAAATTTCTTTTTCTCTTCCTCAGTCATGCTCTCCAATGGAACTGGTTCACCGGTATTCTCTAAAACTGGTGTTGTGTAACCTTTAGCAATCATACTCCATGCCTCTGCTCCCTACATTCCCATGCCTTCCAAGTGAATCTTGAACTTGTTCTGCCACTGATTGTATTCTTGTATCTCCATAAGCTTCGGTGGCCGATTCCCGCTACCTGAAGACAAATCATTAATCAATGTGGAAATAGCATTTGTAGTTTGAGTGTTTACCACCGCTGCTGCTACTCCCCAGTAGTCAGGTTGTGGTGCTGGAGGTGCTACGCTTTGAGGCATCGAGCTCGTCATCGCCATGTAGTTAATCGGTTGCGAAGACTGTGTGCTCGTCTTTTGTGCTGCCACCGTCCATGGGTCCATCACTTGCTGTTGTGGTTGTGTCGTTGCTGGTCTCGGAGTAGTCGGAAAATTCCACATGATCACGAACTTCGAAAAATTCAACACTTAGAAAATTTTCGAAAAACTAATCCTAGGTTCGCCCAAAATGCTCTCACTTTCGTCCCTTCTGATGTAGGTTCGCCCAAACAGTACCACTCGAAGGTAAAAACTCACCAGAATGTAAAAACACACTAACACAATTCCACGTTCGCCCAGAAAATTCTAGGTTCGACCAGTAATTTTCCACGTTCGCCCGCTCGATCAATCGAATGTGAAAAATTATACCCGAAAGTGAAAAATTCAAACAAAACTTTCCAGGTTCGCCCAAAATTATCTCAGGTTCGACCAAAACAATCCAGATTCGACCACTTAGGTTCCAGGTTCGCCCAACTCAGGTTTTGAAAAACGGTTACACTTTGAAAAACGGTTATTTTGATCTCTGATTTTCAAAAGTTTGTGGAATTGAATGATCTTAATCAGGTTATGATTCGGAATTGATTTGGAACAACTTTAATTCTTGGAATTTTGAATTTTAACCACAAAATCAACTTCAAATCAATCAAAAACACTCAAAAAGCATTTTCATGCAAAAACAGATGTATTTTGATCAAAAATATGTCCAAATCAGCTCTGAGTTTATCAAATTTGTTGTTGTATGATCCGTATAGCTCTGATACCACTTTGTAAGCGAAAGATTTTGACTAAAACAGGATTAAATGATCATACAAGTTACAAAACTAGGTGCGGAAACCCTAGCTTTGAACAAACTGATAGAAACTCAAATCAAAACACAATCAATATCATTTTCAAAGCTTTTCATAGATTAACTTTTGCATAAACTTGATTACAATCACAATTCGGTTAATCTAGATCAAATACAGACACTTTCAATCTAACCTGGAACCTGACCTCAAAACACACACAACTAATAACTCTCTTTACATTGCATAAACACAAAAACTATATATAGACTCTGCACATTCGCCCCTTTACTGTGGTCGAATGTGGAAGAGTTCCACATTCGCCCAGTATAAGGTACGAATGTGTATCTTGATCAGCTTCCATTCTACCTTCGCCCAGTAGTCTTCTACCTTCGCCCAATATAGCCTACCTTCGACCATTATTATTTCCACATTCTACCCATCAGCATCTAACATATGTTAATATCCAATCACTAGTCGCAAAACGCATCTACAAACTCCCCCTCGACTATTGATTGGATTGTCTTCTGTTTTCGTCCATGGTTTTGTTCATCAGCTTAATTCTGAGCTGTTTCTTCTGCTCATTGGTCATTACAGGCTCAAACTTTCTCTTCACCGGTTTCGACACATTTGCCATCTTCACCGTCTTGCCAAGTTTGTTCTCCAAATTACTTCCCGCATTAATATCATAAGCAAAGCAAACTCCAACCACTTGAGTATATTTCTTTGCTTGATCAGCGTCTTTCGGCTCAAAGTAAATCGGATTATAGAAAAGCATGATGATGTCTTCAAAAGTACAGTTAATCAACCACATAGGATCAAATACATGAACATGCTTGTATTTGTCCTTCCCGTCTCTCAACACTATCACTGCTTCAGCCTTCCTCCAATCATAATACCAGAAAATAAAATCAGCACTGAAATGTTGTGGCATAGGCATCAAAGGTATTTTTCTCATCACTTCAGGTGCCTTGTATATCAAAGTAACCCGCTTCAGCTTGGTTTGAGGATCAATATCCCTATGAACTTTCCTTCGGGGATATTGTGGCTGGAATCTTTTCCATCTCGTTCTACTTTCCCAAACCAGCTTGTCTGCACACCAACCGACATGTGTACCACTCACTGAAGCACCTGACATAGGGAATCTGCATAAATCTCTGACCGCCCAGTACGGTAGAGTCAGCAAATCAATGAATCTGTTAAAGTACAAGATCCCTGTTTCCCATTTAGCAGCTATACACTTCAGCCTGCCCAAATATGTCCACCCAAGAGCTCTGCCTTTGAACTTGGCATTGTGAAATCTATAGAAGTTTCCTTGAGCTTCAGGCTTTGGTCGGTTTTCATCCATTTCTCTCAATTTCTTCAAATAACTCTTCAATTCATCAGATTGATTTGAAGACTCTTGCTTATCAGCACCAAACACCTTCTCTACAAACTCTGCACTTCTTTGCTGTGCCTTTTTCTTTGCCGAATTGTTTGGTGTCTCAGTAAAATCAGGAAATACCTCATCTTCATCAGTTTGTATGAAGTACTGAGGAAATTCTTCATGCGATATGTCTTCAACTTCCACTTCATCAAGCTCAGGAGTATTCTTGTCATCTGAGTGACTTCCAATATCCTTTTCAGAAATATCTGGAATCGACTCATCTACTATAAACTCCTCAAATGTTTTCCCTACCCTCTGTGCAAGTCCATCCAGAATTTCCTTTGCCACAGAAGCAGGTACTTCACCTTCTTCAAGATCAGGATCGTTGTATTCCAATTCATATCTCATATCATCTGTTTGGAATATCTCAACAAAACATCCTGTGAACTCAATAGTCCATTCTCTTCTTTCCAACATATCTATGTACACTTGTTTAGCATCATCTGATAAAGATCTCACCTTTTCATTCCAGAAGATACTTTCATCTGAATCAACGTTCTCATCTTTCTTTTTCTTTGAACTTGATTCTCCAGTACTCTTCTTTTTGGATGTTTTTATTCTTCAAATGTAAACTTTGAAGTATCATTTCCTCCATCATCATCATCATCATCACTACCACTATCATCCTCTTTCTGACTCCCAGACCCTTCTGCATCATCATCATCATCATTCTTATCATCATCATCATCACTTTTCTCTGACTCTTCATCATCCTCATCATCATCTTTTTCTTCATCCGATTCAGACGGTTCAAAGTCAACTTTCTCTTCTTCTTCTTTATCTTCTTCACCCTCCTTCAACTTGGGTGCAACATTGTACAAATCATCAATCAAATCACTAAGGCGTTTGTTCTCAGTCCTTAGTTCTTTGTTGTCTTCTTTGATCAACTTTATCCTGTTCTTATTTCTTGAACATTTACCCTCAAGCTTTTTATTCTTTGCTTCAAGCTTCTTAACCTTCTCGTTAATCTCATCTTGATTTGATTTAGAAGCTACAACTATCTGAAGCATCTTTTCTTCATTCTGCTTGAACTTGGCTATTTCAGCTTGTTGAGCCACTATCATCTTCATCATGTCATCCATTTTCTTGTTCACCTGCTTCATTACATCATCATCCACAGTGACCTTCTTAGATTTGGATCTGGATGGCTCAACTTCCTTTTCTTTTTGAGGCTTTCTGAGCATGTCAAGTACATTGTCCAGTGCAACATTTAATTGATCAGCTGATATTGTCTCTGCCTCTTTAGATTTCTTTTGCTTTTTAGTGACTGGTGAAGATAGCTTTGATGACGTACCAGCATCGGGTACTCTCTTTCCCTTCAACAGTTGTGCTAATTCTTTCTCTCTCAACTGTTTAGTGCTTGTCTTCTTAGACATGGTCTTGTGCTTAGGCTTGGGCAAGTTTACTACCACAGTCTCTCCAGTATTCAACTCATCCATGTCAATGCCTAATCCTTTATCTTCAACATTCAATGACTTCTTACTTTTCTCAGCTTCCTCAATTGATTTGTTTAAAGATTCAGACTCACCAACCATAGTGGCCTTACGTTTGGTGGTCCTAACATTCTCAGCATCAGAATCCCATCGTTCATCTTCCTCAGTTTCTTCTGAATCCACTGATTCTTCATCCACCAAACCAGTACCTTTCTTAGCAGTTGATTTCTTTCTCACCACCTGTTGCTTAGAACTCCCTTGATCAGTCTTTCCCTTACCCTTCCCTTTGGCTCCGGAATTAACTACCTGTCTCTTCCTCTTAGTGCTTGCATCAACATACACCAAGGGATCATCATTATCAGAATCACTGTCGTCATGTCTTGCTCTGTTCTTGCCAGGATCAGTGTAATCCTGACTAGCCAAAGCTCCAAAGAGTCTCCTGTGAGGTGGCTTTTCATTGTCTGGCACACCCTTATATCCTTTCATTCTCACCAATGTACGAATGTTCATGTGATCTTGACCTAGGATCATAGTTGGATCCTTCTTCAATTCTGGATACTTGTGGTCAAAGATCATCATGAGAAACCTCGGATATAGCATGAATTGCTTCTTCTTCAAACCCTTTAACATCTCAAGCATGTGATCTAAAATCATATCAGATACGTTGAATGGTTTGTTGAGAGTCAACGCAACCATCAACGAGCTTAGACTTCTCCTCATCACATCATATCCACCGCTCACACATCCAAACACGTGGATAATGACATGTGCAAAATATTTGAATTGCACGCCCAGCTTTCCCTTATATATGGAACCATCAGTAATCGCTCCTTTATACTTCATTCTGAGGAAACATGCTTTCTGTTCAGTCCAGGATAATTCTCTTGGATCTTCACTCACTTCAAACTTTATCTGGAGTGCTTCTCTAATATCAGACTCTGTAATAAACATCTCCATGTCTTGTATCTTGCTTCTAATGATTGTCTGATTATCCCAGAAGTCATACTTCGCATTCTTGTAGAAGTCTTCAATGATGTCTTTGTAAATGATAGTCGGAGTAGCTAAAGCATAGACAGCTCTGCTCCTCTTCAAGAATTCAATGATTCTAGTAAACTCTACATTCTTTTCAACATCACCAAGATAAGCACAGCAGTTGTGTGTTTTCTCAAACGGCCAGCTTATCGGTGTAGATGATTCAGCCTCTTGAACATTCTCTGGAACTGGATCTGAGACAATATTCTCCACTGGAGTCTCAATGTTCTCAGTCTGGTCAGCCATCTGCACATCAAAATCAAAAACAATCGTCAAAATACAAAAACGACAAAAATTCAAAACTTTTAAGGTTTTAAGATTCCACATTCGCCCGTATTGATCTGGACGAATGTGAGTTTTTCTGGCACGAAAGTGAAAATATCTGGTCGAATGTGAAAAAGTATTGAGTTAAAAACACATTCGCCCGTTTTAATATACATTCGCCCCAAAATACTTCACCTTCGCCCGTTTTTAGACCCGAAGGTGAACCTGTTAATCCCTAAAAATTTAAAAATTTTTCAATCTTGTTTTTAACATGTAATTTTGATTAGGATGTGTCCTAATGTGGCCGATCAACACTCGTCCACAACCAATTGTTCCTAAATTTCAATTTTCATCAGTTTTATTAAAGAATTAGGGTCACGTCTGTTTCAAATGATCAATTAACCATCTATTGTTGTTGTTATCCTAATTCCTGGATTATTCTCCCCCTAAAACTGATGAGGATTGAAATGCAATAAAAAACAATCACTAAGAAACACTCAAAGACCCTAAAATGTAAAACCCTAGGTCCGGTTAGAAAAACGACGATTCCGGCCTGTTTATAGCTCCATTACCTGTGATTTTGATATAGAAAGGATCAGTAAATCACAAGGAATCAAACGCACAAGCAAGAGAAATCAAAGCAACAAGGTGACAGGATCGAAAGAAAAAGTTTGGAAAACTGTAATGAGGGTTCGAACCTGAAATGGCATTATATATAAAGGCCACCTTCGCCCGTTATGACGGTCGAATGTGGGAGTATTCCACATTCGTCCAAAATGAATTGGCCGAATGTACAATATGTTTACCCGAATGTGAAGTTTGTATAAACAAACCCACATTCGCCCATACTTAACAACCGAAGGTGAAGATTTTTCCACATTCGACCCAATTAAGGGGCGAATGTGAAATGGAAAAATCTGAAAATTTTGCCAAATCACGAATTCGAATCCCGTTCAACATTTTTCAATCTGTTAAACTTCCAAAACTCAAATTTTCACCTTTTGAATGATACAAAGCCTAGATGGTGTTATCAAATCTCAGAAATTGACCATCAAGCATCCCCGGTTATCAAAAATAAAGCAGAAATGCAAAAATTTTGGATTTTTCTGAAATTTTATCAAAACACACCTAAAATCTTTTTGGATTTTGTATCTTTTTGACAATAAAAGTAAAATGCAACAAAGTAAAATGCATCAAAGTAGATGAAAGCAGTAAACATTTTGTGATATCCGGTAAGAGGATCATATCAGTTTTCTGAGAAATCTGATCACAGCGTTGATCTGTTTGATTAATATTATCATTAGAAACAGTATGTGACACGGCAATTGCTGATATTGTGGTCCACGTAAGCTCACATGCAGACAATTACGCAATGCTTTAAAATGATACGAGTTAAATGTATTAGACTAACACATTATGGTGCCCACACACATGACATACTCCCGTATCAAGTAATTGCACAAAGCTTCGTCGTAACGCGTGATTATGCCAGAGTTATCCGTAAAAATTACAAAGTATATAGCACAGAGGTGTACAGGTCAGCAAACGAATGCAGCAGAGTAACATGTGCGTATACACTAGGTTGAGGCTGATATTAACCACTGATTTGCATCAGAAAGTCAATACGATGTAATAATGATCTTTGATCAATAAAACATAAAGTTCCTCAATTCGGTAACTTTCGGTTTTGGCAATTAAGCTCTTTTTGCAAATATTCTGATGAAACTAGGTCCGTAAATCAATACGACAAAAGTTTAATCAGAATATCCCGGATAACCATAACATAACGACCCGAAACCTCAGATTTTGGCAATCCTATCAAACGAAATTACGGTACTAAGACCATATGCCCATGAGGTGTTCAGCCACGAACGCGTAGTTTGTTATGTTTGTATCACTAATGCACGCAATATTTAGTCTACAAAGCCTATCAGCATATCACACGTAATCAACATACGCCTCATTATACTATACAATTCTTTAGCCTGTGTCAGATCCCCACTGATGTACTATCATTTCCTCTTTTTATCCAGGAAATCTTTTTGGTTTTTCTAATTTTTAGGTCTTTTGAAATTTTTCAATGTTTTTGGTTTTTCTGATAAAATGACTCCCCCTAAAATAAAGAACATATTTTTGGATTTTTAATTTTTCTGAAAAACAAAAAATTTGAAAGAAACAATCCACTTGAAAGCATCAACTTCTTTGAGGATTAAGCAATCCCCTCGAAAGCATCAACTTCTTTGAGGATTATGATAGAAAAGAGAAATTCCCAATTAGCAAAGAGAAATTCCCAATTAGCAAAAAATTAAAAACTAAAACTAAAAAGTGATAAACCGAGGTGCCGATTAGTCCTGTTTTTCTTTTATATTGTTTACTTTTAAAAGATATTCAAAGCGGGATCTGTCAAAAGCTTTTGTAAACAAATCTGCACGTTGGTAGTCAGTATGGATTTTGACCATATCTATCAATTCCTTAGCGTAACAATCACGGATAAAATGATATTTGATCCGGATATGTTTCGCCTTAGAATGATTTTCAGTATTTTTAGTTAATGCAATTGCGGCTTCGTTGTCACAGTGTATAGGGGTTTTAAGAAACTGCAAACCGTAATCCACCATCTGCTGTTGGATCCAGAGTACTTGCGAACAACAACTCGAGGCTGCAATGTACTCAGCTTCACAGGTAGACAGCGCTACGGAAGTCTGTTTCTTACACTGCCAGGTAATTAACCTGCTCCCTAAAAACTGGCAACCAGCTGTAGTAGATTTGCTATCTTTGTCACAGCCGCCCCAATCTGCATCACTAAAAGCAATAAAATCAAAATCATCATCATTAGGGTACCAAAGTCCTTTTGAGGGACAACCCTTCAGATATCGAAGGATACACTTGACCGCCGTTAGATGACTTTGTTTCGGCTTCGATTGATAGCGAGCACAGAGACACGTTGCATACATAATATCTGGTCGAGACGCCGTCAAATACATCAGAGATCCGATGATTGCTCTGTATGTAAATGGGTCTGTCAGCTCCCCCTTAGCGTCCACTCCAATCCCGTTATTGGGTTGAATCGGGGTATCCATCGGCTTAGAGTCCTCCATCTGGAACCGGCTCAAGATATCGGATACGTATTTCGTCTGGTGAATGAAGATCCCGTCGGGTCTTTGGTCCACCTGCAAGCCGAGGAAAAACTGCATCTCCCCCATTGCACTCATTTCGAACTTTTCTTGCATGACAGTTTCGAATTCCCTGCATAAAAGCTCGTTAGTTGAACCAAATATTATATCATCAACGTAAATCTGCACTAGAAGCAAATCATCTCCCGTCTTCTTCGTGAAGAGAGTGCAATCGACGAGGCCGCGCTTAAATCCTTTGGAGATGAGGTATGTACTTAGCTCCTCGTACCACTGTCTTGGAGCCTGGTGCAAACCATATAGAGCTTTTTTCAGCACGTAGACCTTATCCCGATGGATTGGGTCCTCAAAGCCTGGTGGCTGCCCGACATAAACCTCTTCCTTGACTTTCCCGTACAGAAATGCGCTTTTAACGTCCATTTGATAAACTTTGAATTTCTTGTATGAAGCAAACGCAAGGAACATCCGAATAGCTTCAATCCGTGCTACCGGTGCATAGATTTCGTTATAATCAATCCCTTCGATTTGATGGAAACCCTGCACGACCAATCTGGCTTTGTTACGAACAATAACCCCACGATCATCCTTTTTGCACTTAAACACCCATTTAGTGCCTATTTTCTTCCTTCCCGGCGGCAAATCCGTGAGCGTCCAAACCCCCAATTTCTGGAATTGTAATAACTCCTCCTGCATTGCTTCAACCCAGGCATCTTCATTCAAAGCGTCCTTGTATGTCCTTGGCTCTACCTGCGACACATAACACGCAAACGACCAATCATTTTGACTACCAGATTTTTGAATTTTGGCATATAATGCTAAAGCACCAAAACTCTCTGGCGAATTAACACTTTTCAGCTGCCCTCTGGTCATAACACCACTTCCAGGATCTCCAATAACTTGCTCCAGCGGGTGAATACGATGAATCCGAGATTCCAGATAATCAGGTACAGTAACTCCCGTCTGAGCAGTCAAGTTTTCTACAGCATCCAGATCATGACCCGTGTTTGATGATGAAGCAACATCTGGAGTTGGAGTTAGGTTCACTGGCATTGCCTCTGGTTCTTCTGCATGTTCAAGAATGACTTCTTCAAATTGTTCAACTTCAGATTCTGAAGAGTCTAATGAAGTTGAAGCCTCTTGAAACACATCTTCCTCTTGTATAGGAGCATTGGTATCATTAGAAGCTGGTAGGGGGTTCACGGTGATTGGACGCACCAACGATGAAGTCGTTGCGTTTTCACACTCGTAAAGTAATCTGATAACAGCTTCTTCAACCAAGCTATCTAGATTGAATGATTCAAAGAATTCTTTGTAATCAAACATCCAATCAGGACCCGTGCCTTGCAAATTTTGAGTATATCGTTGAACTTCCACGTTAGCCCAATCCTCCACTTGACGAGTTCGCTTGTTGAATACCCGTTTGAGCGGGGTTGCATATCCAACAAAATATCCCTCCTCAGCTTTAGGACTAAACTTCTCACCTGGATTCAACATCGTGCATGGCGCCCCAAAAGGTTCTAGATACTCTAAGTTTGGCTATCGTCGGTGTAACAGTTCATAAGATGTTTTTCCAAACTTCTTCACTGTTAGAACCCGATTTAGTGTATAATTTGCTGCATAAATCGCCTCGTTCCAGAACATTACCGGAAGATTTGAATCAGCAAGCATTGTTCTAGCCGCTTCAATTAGAGTCCTATTCTTTCGTTCAGCAACACCGTTCTGTTGTGGGGTGTAAGGAGCCGAATATTCATGATGTATCCCTTTGCTTTCACAAAGTTCATCCATCTTGGCATTTTTGAACTCCGTCCCATTGTCACTCCGAATTCTCTTTATCTTCACATTGTAGAGATTCTCCAATCGAGTGAACAGAACTTTTAAGTTGTTAAAGGTGTCACTTTTGTTTTGCAGACACATCACCCATGAAAATCTTGAGTAGTCATCAGTGACAACTAAACAATAAAGCTCTCCAAGATGACTTTTGTGCTTGACCGGTCCAAATAGGTCCATGTGCAGTCGCTCAAGTGGCATCTCTACAGAGTTGACTTTCTTTACTTTGTGGGACTGTTTGTGTTGCTTACCCTTCTTACAGCTTACACACTTGTCATTCAGATGAAAATGTTTCACGTTCACTCCATCGACAAGCCCATTTTTCACAAGTTGATTCATTTTTCTCAGATGAATGTGCCCCATTCTTCGGTGCCACATTATCGATTCTTTCTCAGTCGCTTTGGATAGAAAACATGTTATTTGCCCCTGTGATGTCATCGCCTTGGACATATCAAGAATATAGAGATTGTTGACGCGAGGTGCCATCAACATTATCCACTTCTTTGGAATTTTGAAGCCCGGTTTGAGAATATAGCAGGATTTGTCATCAAAATGCACAGAAAATTGTTTATCACATATTTGACTGACACTCAGCAGATTATAATCTATCTGCTTCACATAAGATATCCGCTCAAAACTCACTATCCCATTACTCACGCTCCCCTCCATTGTGATATATCCACCTTTATTACCAGCGAATGCGACATACCCTCCATTGATGTTTTTCACGTCGAACAACAATGCGAGATCCCCTGTCATGTGGCCTGAAGCTCCACTATCAACAATCCAAAGACTGCTAATAGGGCCAGCTGAAGCTCCCTGCACACAAAAAGTAAATCATTTAGTTCTTTCGGGGGACCCAAGCCTGAGTCTTGGGCCTTTGAACATCAGGTTTCAAAGAAACATTCTCATTAACATTTTCAACAACTTTTTGTTTTGAATCAATCTTTTTCTGATTGTTCAAAACAGTTTCCTTTTTCTCATTGACCTTAGAAGTAGAAGCTCCTGGAGTACCATTGGGTGACCAAGATTGTTCAGACCTTTTAAGAATGCGAATCTGAGATTTTGGATTCTCAGTCGGTTTCTGAACACTGTTAACAAACGTAACTTTCTTGGTTACCTTATCTGAGTTAACAGACTTAGGTCCAACATTTGATTTGACAATCGGTTTTTGTGGAACCTTTTGCCTATCAATTGTTGCGTTCACCACAGGCTTCCTCCATGATTGTTCCATAACAATCCGATTTCTTTGATCATATTGAATTGGACGATTGTTCCTCATTTGATGAAAATTGTTTTGATTATAAAATTGTTGTTGTTGAGGAACAACTCGTCTGTGTGGTGGAACATAATGATCAATCGGTTTTCTCATGGAATTTCTCACTTCAACCTCGTGCCTTTTATGCCTTACATATGGACACTGAGCAAGTAAATGCCCACGTTCTCCACATTTAAAGCATGCACGGTACTCTTCAAAAACATATTGAGCATTTGGTTGAGCAAATGATCTAACAGGATATTGATCATTGTACTGTTGATTTCTCAAACTCTCAGGGAGTGGCCCTTTTGAGTAAGTAGGCTCATGAAAACCATTTGCTCTGTTATTGGGTCGAATGAACTCTGTGACATGGACCTTTGGTTCTTGAGGAACATCCAAATACAATTTCTTTAGAATTGCTGGTGGAATCTCATTTGTTCTCTCATGTTTTGGGAACCAAATGGTGCTTTCTTGCCAAATCTTTTCTATTTTAGCATAGTTAGCATTTTTGATTGGAAATTCCTCATCAGAGATGATTTTATCGGATCCTTCCATCCGATAAAACACCTTGACAGGTTTGTCACATGGTTCATTCTCAAGGTCCTTTTTAATCACATTCTTTTCAGACTTTTTCTCACGATGAGCATTTGCCATCGGATGCACATGTTGAGATGGTGAAACTGGTTCAGTAGTAATGATGTGATTTTCTTTTGGAATTTCACATGCATTAACAGTTTGATCATTACCAGTATCATCACTCTCTGAGTCTGAATCCACACTTTCAGCATAAACACCCTCATCATTCAAACCTAAAATCGGTCTCACATCGGAATGAGGATCACCAATACTCGAGGTATTAGATTCAATTTCCGATGATGAGTCTGATTTTACCGAGCTCTCCGGTGTAACTTGGTGACAATTATGATTTTCAAAAAGCACCGGAGATGGCACATACTTGTAATTAGTGGTTTGATCATCTATGATGTGGTCTACCACGTAAGCAATGTGTTTATAGCTTTCCAACTTTTTGTTTACTTTCTCAGCAAAGCATTTTATGGCTGCCATTTCCAACTTGGTATTTTCAATTTCATTGATATAGTTGTTAATTGCCAATTGTTTTAATGATAAAGTGTTTTTCAAGTTGGAAATGTCCTTTTTGTAGCCATCTAATACCTTGTTGAAAGCATTCAACTCTTTGCGAGTAGATTGACTGTTCATGATAGCACTATCACGTTGAACACGGAGTTGTTTATTCTCCTCAGTCAATCTATCACATGTGCCACAATATTTATCACTTTTAATATCAGTGCTACACTCAGAACTTACAGGTTTTGGCGGATCAGTCATGGCCATCAATGCGAAATGAGCTTCCTTTCCAGTAAAGAATTTAGAATAGTCAATCTTGGTGAAAGCATCATCAGCAATGCACGACTTCCTTGTCATCAGAAAATCCGCTTCTGCTAGCAAATGATCTATGTCATCATCTAGTGATGTAATACTTGCTTCCGTATCCGATTCTCTGTCTGAATCAGAATAAACCGATTCACACTCCTCAGGAACATCAGAAACAGTATCAATCACCACTCCAGAATTAGTTTCCTCAACCTTAACCTCAACAGGTTCAGTCTCCACATCCATTTCAGCCTCAGATTCATCACTTTCACACTCAGTTTCTTTCTTTTCATCCACCGTCACCGACTCTTCAATATCAACCTTGCAAGCAATGCAAGCCACATTGCCACCAGTAGTAATTTCCTCCACTCCTATTTGCAATCCCGACCAATCAAACCTTTCATCTTGTTGAGTCACCAATGCTTGATTCTGACTTGTGTTCTGTTGTGTCTCATTCGGTGTAGTGATCGGTATAACTGTTCAGTTAGTATTGTTAGGAGATTGGTTTTGGATCTGGTTTGATGTGTTAGGTTGTCTGTTTTGGTTGTTGTTAGAGTTATTTTGACGGTTTTGGTAATTGTTGTTGTTTTGGTAAGAAACTCGGTTTTGGTTTTGTTGTTGACGATTCTGGTAGCTTGCATTGAATGGGTTTCTATTACCTTGTTTTGGTGGCTGAGTGCATTCACGTTTAAAGTGACCTTTTTCTCCACAGTTAAAACAAGTAACTTTCTCCTTGTTGAACCCGTAGGTTGTGTTAGGAGAAGTTCCTAAATCTGTTCTACCTGTCTTTTCAATAAACTCCGTTGCTCTTCTCATGATGCTTGCAAAAGCCCATTGGATATCAATGAGTTCCATCTCTTCCTTGTCGATCTGTGCATAGTCTTCATTGGTTAAGTTGTTATTCCCAATTTGACTAGCAACAAGTCCGTTGTAAGATGAAACCATTGCAGAGACTAGTGCAATATGTTGCTGAGCAATTTCCACTGTCACATTGCCCAAGTTAGAAGTCTCCAACACCACTTGTTGTTGATTAGGTTGAGTAACTTGATTCATTGGTTGTTGAGATTGGCTAGCAGTATAGAAACCTGCTTGTTGCATTGGGGAGAATGGTGAAATGTAGGAATTGTTGTATTGTTGTTGTGGTGTTGGTGGTTGTGTGTATGATGGTTGTGAGTAGGATGAAGTTTGTGCCATGTAGTTGATGGCAGGTTTTGGTGACTCCATAACATTGGAAATACAAGCAACATGTGGTGCAACTATCCCTCCTGAACTTGAGTTACTCACAGGAACTGAAGTGCCTCCAAAGTATAAGCTAGGATTCTGAGGAACCTGTGCTCTTCTAGCTTTCCTCTTCTCTTCCATTTCCTTGTTTTCCAGCTTCTGTATGAACTCTTGAATAGTCCAGTATTGATATGCATCCTTCTCCCTGAGAACTTCCACATGCTGATCCCAGTAAGGTGTTAGAGCATCTGCAAACTTATCCACCAAATTCTTCATAGGAATCTGTATACCATAACTTGACAATTCAGTTAGCAAATGACTATATCTAGGAGTTAATTCTTTTAAAGTTTCATTTCCAATATAAGAAAAATTCTCAAACTCCTTTCTCAATTCATCCATCCTCAAACTTCTAGTTTTCTCATTCCCATCATGCCTTCTCTTAAGCACATCCCACAATTGCTTAGACGTTGTACAAGTCCCAAATTGATGCAATAGATCATTTGTGATTGCCTGAGTCAATTGGGAAAAGGCTTTCTTTTCCACAGCAAATTTCTTTTTCTCTTCCTCAGTCATGCTCTCCAATGGAACTGGTTCACCGGTATTCTCTAAAACTGGTGTTGTGTAACCTTTAGCAATCATACTCCATGCCTCTGCTCCCTCCACTCCCATGCCTTCCAAGTGAATCTTGAACTTGTTCTGCCACTGATTGTATTCTTGTATCTCCATAAGCTTCGGTGGCCGATTCCCGCTACCTGAAGACAAATCATTAATCAATGTGGAAATAGCATTTGTAGTTTGAGTGTTTACCACCGCTGCTGCTACTCCCCAGTAGTCAGGTTGTGGTGCTGGAGGTGCTACGCTTTGAGGCATCGAGCTCGTCATCGCCATGTAGTTAATCGGTTGCGAAGACTGTGTGCTCGTCTTTTGTGCTGCCACCGTCCATGGGTCCATCACTTGCTGTTGTGGTTGTGTCGTTGCTGGTCTCGGAGTAGTCGGAAAATTCCACATGATCACGAACTTCGAAAAATTCAACACTTAGAAAATTTTCCAAAAACTAATCCTAGGTTCGCCCAAAATGCTCTCACTTTCGTCCCTTCTGATGTAGGTTTGCCCAAACAGTACCACTCGAAGGTAAAAACTCACCAGAATGTAAAAACACACTAACACAATTCCACGTTCGCCCAGAAAATTCTAGGTTCGACCAGTAATTTTCCACGTTCGCCCGCTCGATCAATCGAATGTGAAAAATTATACCCGAAAGTGAAAAATTCAAACAAAACTTTCCAGGTTCGCCCAAAATTATCTCAGGTTCGACCAAAACAATCCAGATTCGACCACTTAGGTTCCAGGTTCGCCCAACTCAGGTTTTGAAAAACGGTTACACTTTGAAAAACGGTTATTTTGATCTCTGATTTTCAAAAGTTTGTGGAATTGAATGATCTTAATCAGGTTATGATTCGGAATTGATTTGGAACAACTTTAATTCTTGGAATTTTGAATTTTAACCACAAAATCAACTTCAAATCAATCAAAAACACTCAAAAAGCAATTTCATGCAAAAACAGATGTATTTTGATCAAAAATATGTCCAAATCAGCTCTGAGTTTATCAAATTTGTTGTTGTATGATCCGTATAGCTCTGATACCACTTTGTAAGCGAAAGATTTTGACTAAAACAGGATTAAATGATCATACAAGTTACAAAACTAGGTGCGGAAACCCTAGCTTTGAACAAACTGATAGAAACTCAAATCAAAACACAATCAATATCATTTTCAAAGCTTTTCATAGATTAACTTTTGCATAAACTTGATTACAATCACAATTCGGTTAATCTAGATCAAATACAGACACTTTCAATCTAACCTGGAACCTGACCTCAAAACACACACAACTAATAACTCTCTTTACATTGCATAAACACAAAAACTATATATAGACTCTGCACATTCGCCCCTTTACTGTGGTCGAATGTGGAAGAGTTCCACATTCGCCCAGTATAAGGTACGAATGTGTATCTTGATCAGCTTCCATTCTACCTTCGCCCAGTAGTCTTCTACCTTCGCCCAATATAGCCTACCTTCGACCATTATTATTTCCACATTCTACCCATCAGCATCTAACATATGTTAATATCCAATCACTAGTCGCAAAACGCATCTACAACAGTTGATCCGCATAAATAAATAGTCTTTACACCATACTCTTCCCAAAAGACTGTTGACCCTAACAACTGTTCCACCCAAACAATTGCTATGACAACTGCTGCTACAAAGGACTGCTGGATAACAATTGATAGAGATCAACTGCTGACCAAGGTCTGATGAAGAACAACTGCTGATCAAGTGCTGAAGACTAAAGGTCTGTTGGACCCAACAACACTTAGGCTCCAACAGATGATACAAGACCATCAGAGTTTTCCTCAACAGTAGTTTACCTTACAGTGTTTTGTAATATAACAGTAGTTTGTATAGGGCAGATGTTTTATGTTGTTATTCTGTTAGAGGTCACTATCTTAGGTGACGTCAGCCTAGGTCACCAGTGGTTTAGATTTGACTATAAATAGAACAGTGCTTGTACTGTTCTATTGGTCACTCACAACATTCTCCTAGACAAACAATCACAGAGTGATCAGGCTGAGGGGGAGTACTTGTAATTGATTGTCATCTTTCATTATAATGAAAGCTTTCGATTAAGAAAACATTTATTCCTTTTGTTTTGATTATAGTTTATCATTCCGCTGCACTTTCCATATATATTCACTTCATTCATTTCTCATTCTACTTTAAACAAATCAAAACAATCAAACTCAGATCCTAACAATTGGTATCAGAGCTTGGTCAATTAAATTCGATCTAATCAATCAATTTAATATAAACAGATCAGCTCACAATTATTGATATCGTTTGTTTGTCGGATTGAAAACAGAGTAATAGTTTATTTTTGATTCAACCGCTTATAAACAGACTTTGTTTTTGATAAATCAGAGAATGGCTTCAATCAATCACGATCCACACAACACTGGCACGAACAACAAGCCACCGATGCTTGTCAGATCTGAATACAATATCTGGCAACGTCGGATGAGCCATGTTCTAGCTCAACAGAACACTGGGTGTTGGAAGTCGGTTATCTTCGGACCACATGTTCCGATGGTGCTGAGTACCGAAGATCCCAAGGTTCAGGAGCCTAAGAAACTTGAAAACTACTCCGACCAGGATTTTCAGAAAATTGAGTTAGATGCTAAGGCCTTCAGTATTGTGGCCATGGCTCTACCCAATGACATATATGCTGGGCTGTTACATTGTAACAGTGCAAAGGAGTTGTGGGATGCACTGAAAGAAAAATTTGGTGGGAATGAAGAGGTTAATGAAAACAATCGTGAAATACTTAACCAACAACATGAAACATTCAGTCATGTTAAGGGAGAGTCATTAACTCAATAGTTTGAGAGGTTTAACTGTCTCATTAGTGAACTAAAACTGGTTGGTCTAACTTACCCTCATTCAACTTTGAACCATAGGTTTTTAAGATCATTACCAGATAAATGGGACACTATTGCTATAGTTATGAGAAACTCAATTGGATTCAAGGACCTATCACTGACCCAGCTTCATGGTAAGCTCTTGACCTATGAGAGAGAGCTTAACCAGAAAAAGAAGCTCCAGGACTCTGGAAAAGTGTCTGATGATTATGTATTTGGTAATACAACACTTTTGGGTCATGATGAGGTGCCTGGAAATAGTAAGGATCAGAGTTATGATCATTTCATTGACATAACTTCAGGCTTTAACTCAGGTTTTAACTCTGATTCTTATTCACCAAACTATGCTTTTACAGCAAGTGGTGGTGATATCCAGGCATCTAATAACATATCCTTTGAGTTTGATGACCTAAAATATTTTGACCCTGGTGATTTGGAAGAAATGGACATTATGCACCAATTGGCCCTTCTCAGTGTAAGAACTAACAATTTTTACAAGAAAACTGGGAGAAGGTTTCCAGGGTTAACTGGCAGATCAAAGGTGGGGTTGGATAAATCAAAGATAAAGTGTTATAAATGTCATAGACTTGGTCATTTTGCTAGGGAATGTAGGAGTCAACATGGTACACCTATGATTACCTATCCAAATCAAAGGCCTCAGACCAACACTTATCAAAATTCCTATAATACCCCTGGACCCAATGTGCAAAACACTGCTCATTTTGCACAGTCCTCAAACACTGTTCCTGTCCAGTATGTCCAAACCACTGTTCCTCAGATCCACTATGTGCAAACACATGTTGCTTAGGCACCTGTGCCAATGACTGCTGATTCATCCTCTGCTCCCGTAGAGACCAGTCAACAGAGTTTCTTCACACAAGGCTTTGTTGATTGGAGCAGTCTACCAGATGAGTTGACAGATGAAAATTTTGCATTAGTTGCCAAAGCTGAAAATGAACCAGAAATTTTTTGTTTCATGGCTATGGTAGAAGATGTTGAATCTGAGGAGGTGGTGACTGAATCTATAGTTGTGACTGATGATGTTGTTGATGAAGTAGTTGCAGGTGAAAAACCTGAAGAAGAGGTTGTGAATCTCTCAGATCCCTGGGGTGCATCTGATGATTGTGAGTGCAAGTGTGATTGTGCATTGATGGCTGCTGCTAAAGTATCTCCTCAAATTCTTAAAGATTTATGTTTTGACAAATGTGTAATAGCATTTGCTAACATTAAAGAGGTGAATGAAAACCTTAGAAAGAAAATTATAGATGATGAAGTTAAATTTGAAAAACTTTTAAAAGAGTTAAAAACAAATTTAACTGAAAAAGAATCTGAAATAAGCAGCTTAAAACATGAAGCAACCATAACCAAAGACTAGCTCCAAACTATGATAACTAAATATCAGAGTTGTAAAAGTGAGCTTGAGTCCACCCAAGTTGAATGTCTGAAATGGGTGGAATCATGTAGAGGTTTTGAAATGCTACTCAACAAACAAACCAAAAGTCATGTGAAGTTTGGTTTTGGTTTTGAAACCACTGCTCCAGCTTTGAAAACACTGACAAAAGGGATCAATAGTTAGTTGAAGTAGTACCAACAAATTTAAAGGGTCAAGAGATTAAAATCACTGAACCTAATGGTAAGAAAATTGTTCTAGAAAAACCAGAAGGCTCCTCATCATTCACTGAACTTGAAAATTATGAATTTAAACCTACTTGATCTGATGAGTGTGGTACTCTTGAGAACTTTAAATCAGTTGATTTCAAAACTCCTGAGGGGAAGACAGCACCACAGGCAAAGATCATTCCCTTGAAAAACCCTCTAGCAGATGCTCAAACATCTGTTGAAAAGAAGGTTGAAAAAGGGAAAAAGAAAGAAAAGTCTGTCCACTTGTTCTGTGATTTCTGTGAAAAGAAGAATCATGTTACTAAAAACTGTTTTCTTCTAAAAGCATATGACATTAACAAAGGAAAAAGTGCATGTGATTCCAAAGCCACATGTTCAATATGTGGAAAAAAGAATCACAAAACCAAAGAGTGTTTGTATCTCAAAAATTTTGAGGTCAAAATACAAGAGTACAAGGCTAAAACTCTTGCAAGTCAGGTGGTGAGTACTTCAAAAGGAAAGCCCAAACAGACTTTTACACCAGTCCAAACATCTGTTACCAAAAGTCTTGAAACATCTGCTCCCAGGGATGTCCAAGTAACAAATGCTCCACCCACAAGCAAGTACCCAAGAGGATATGGAAACCACCATGTCATAATTTGTCACATGTTTATGAGGAACCAAAAAGACCTTCTAAACCAAGAGTGAACAGAAATCCCTATGGGTATTATCATCTGTCTGGAAGTGATCAAGCAACTGTTGCCCCAAGTGTTGACATTCAAGCACTTGCAAATGGTCAGCAACAGTTGTTGAACTTGATTCAAAAACTAGTTCAAACCACTGATCACCTTCCCAAGCTTGAGACTGAAAAGTCTGAGGACCCATCCAAAGCCAACGTGGCTTTGGACACTCACCAAAACTAATTCATTACTGCTGTGCAGGGAGATTCTGCTTGTTTAGATAGTCTTTGGTATGTAGATAGTGGAGGCTCTAGGCACATGACAGGATGTAGAGCCCTTCTTCTGGACTTCTTAGCTCATGGAGGGGGTGATATATCCTTTGGTAATGATTCAAAAGGTAAGGTGTTGGGTTCAGGGACTGTTCAGGCTGGGAAACTCAAGTTTGAAAATGTCAATCTTATTGATAATCTTAATCTTAATCTTCTTAGTGTTTCACAATTGAGTGACAAAGGTTATGGCTCATTCTTCACTAAGAAAACTTGTAAGATTATTGGGCCAGAAGTGGTGAAAAAGATTGATACCATCATTGCTGAGAGCAAAGCAAAACTTGTTGCTCATAGGAGTGGCAATGTGTATGTAGTTGATATGTTGAAGGACAATCCTATGGCAAATGTCTGTTTGTTTTCTGCTGCCTCCACAAAGGAAACAGAATTGTGGCATAGGAGACTGGGTCATACCAACCTTCAAACTATCAACTCACTCTCCAAACAAAGCCTTGTCAGAGGTTTACCATCAAAAGAATTCAAATGTGATGAGCATTGTGTTTCCTGTTTAAAGGGAAAACAACATAAAAGCTCTTACAAATCCATTGATGAGTCCAAAACAAGTCAATGTCTACAATTGTTGCACATGGACTTGTTTGGCCCAGTTAAAATCATGAGTCTAAGAAGAAAAAGATTTTGTCTTGTCATAGTTGATGATTTTTCTAGGTTTACATGGACTTGCTTTTTACACTCTAAGGATGAGACTGCATTTATCTTGAAGGACTTTTTCACCAAAGTTGAAAAACAATATGACTTGCCAGTAAAAGTCTTTAAAAGTGACAATGGAACAGAGTTTAAAAATAAGGAGTTGGATGACTTCTGTGTGTCAAAAGGGATTGTGAGGCAGTACAGCATCCCAAGAACACCAGAGAAAAATGGGGTGGTTGAGAGGAAAAATAGAACTCTTATTTGCCACTGTCCTTCTGGGCAGAAGCTGTAAACACTGCTTGCTATGTTCAAAACAGAGTTTTGATCAACCCAAGACATCAAAAGACTGCTTATGAAATTTTGTTCAAAATCAAACCATTAATCTCATTTTTCAAAATCTTTGGCTGCCTATGTTTCATTTTAAATCTCAAAGATTCAATTTCAAAATTTGCAGCCAAAGTAGATTGTGGATACTTTCTGGGATATTCTTCTACTGCCAAGGCGTATAAAGTGTTTAACACAAGGACCAGGACAATAGAAGAAACTCTGAATGTAAAGTTCAATGAACTTTCATCCCTAAAAATCCCAGCAAATCCTGCTGAGTTGTTTGATTTAGATAAATTCAAATTTGAAGATATCACTGTTAAAACTAACAATGCAGGTACTCCATAATCTCCACAACAAGACTACAGAACAGATGTTGTGATCCCAAGTCACTATAAAATCTATTCTGCATCAGAGGAAGCAGCTATTCAAAACAAATATCAAAACTCTGTCACAGCTGAGTCAGCCACTGTTTGCCAGTCTTACCCTCAAACCACTGCTTCACCCTTCACATCCACTGCTCAATCATCTGTTGACAAAAGTCAATCATCTGTTGACAAAAGTCAAACATCTGTTAACAAAAGTCAGTCCAGTTTTACACCACTTGGACCTATTCCCCCACTTCCATTTCAAACATCTGATGGCACTACAGAAGTGCCAACAGATGTTACACCAACAGAGTCACTAAACCTCTGTCCTTCACCTCAAAATGCCATCATACCATATCAGGGAGATCTATTCTACCTAAGAGCTCATCCACCAGATCAAATCATTGGCTACATCAGAGAGGGTATGCTAACAAGAAGCCAATCCTCAAATATCTGTCTTTTTGTAGGTTTTCTATCACTCACACAACCTGTCAAGTACCAAGAGGCACTAAAAGACAACAGTTGGGTGGAAGCTATGCAAGAAGAGCTCCTTCAGTTTAAAAGACAACAAGTATGGGAACTTGTACCACTGCCTAAGGATGTTTGTCTAATAGGTACAAAGTGGGTCTTCAAAAACAAAACTGATGAATGGGGTATAGTTGTCAAGAATAAAGTCAGGCTTGTGGTTCAAGGCTTCAGACAAGAAGAAGGAATAGACTATGATGAAACATTTGCTCCTGTAGCAAGGTTAGAAGCTATCAGACTCCTTCTAGCCTTTGCTGTCAACCACAACATCAAGGTGTATCAGATGGATATCAAATGTGCCTTCCTATATGGCAAAATTCAGGAGGAGGTCTATGTATGTCAACCACCTGGTTTTGAAGACACATTCCATCCTGATCATGTCTACAAGCTTAATAAAGCTTTGTATGGACTCAAGCAAGCACCTAGGGCCTGGTATGAAACTCTTTCCACCTTCCTCTTATCCATTGGTTTCACAAGAGGTAAAATTGATAAAACCTTATTTTTGAAATGGAGAGGGAAAGATTTAATGATTGTTCAAATATATGTGGATGACATCATTTTTGGATCCACATGTAACAAAATGTGTGAAGAGTTTAGGGAACTCATGACAACAGAGTTTGAAATGAGTGCTATGGGTGAACTTCAGTGTTTCCTTGGTCTCCAAGTGAAGCAGCTGCAAAATGGCACATTCATTCATCAAAATAAATATGTGAAAAATTTGTTAACTAGATTTGAGATGAATGAATGTAAGCCATGTAGTACACCCATGAGTATAGTCAAGCTACTCACTATTCATGACAAGGATGAACTGGTTGACCAAACACATTATAGATGCATGATTGGGTCTTTATTGTACTTAACTGCATCTAGGCCAGACATTATGTTTGCCACTTGTGTTTGTGCAAGATCCCAGGCTTCACCCAGAAAGTCAAACCTTATTGCTGTGAAAAGGATATTCAGATACCTAAAAGGTGCTCCCACACTTGGTATCTGGTATCCTGCTAATGGAAACATTGAGCTTTCACGTTATTCGAATAGTGATTTTGCTGGCTGGCACACCACAAGGAAGTCTACATCAGGAGGGTGCCAGTTTCTAGGGAATGCCTTAGTCTCTTGGCAAAGCAAAAAGCAAGCAGCTGTTTCAACCTCAACAGCTGAGGCTGAATACATTGCTGCTGCAAGCTGTACAGCCCAACTCATGTGGCTTCAAAATCAATTGCTGGATTTTGGGATAACTGCACTAAAGACTCCACTCATGTTGGACAGTCAAGCTGCTGAAAATATCGTCAAGAATCCAGTTTCTCACTCAACCACCAAGCACATAGACATCAGACATCATTTTGTCAGGGATAGCTATGAAAAAGGTTTGATTTCTCTGCACCATGTTCCAACAAAGGATCAGCTGGCAGATGTGTTGACAAAAGCTTTAGACACATCTACTTTTACAAATATGATTTCTAGAATTGGTATGCTAAACATGGACTAAAACAATAAAAGTGTTTTCAATAAAACCTTAAAATGTTTCAGAAAATCAAAATCCATCCTTAAAAATAGCTTTTTGGTTGAAAAATCTGTTAAGGATAAAACAACCACTGTTTCATCCATTCTATCCACTGGTAAGTTAAAAAATCTGTTTCAAACATCTGATCAGATAAAACAACCACTGCTTGGTTGAAAAATCTGTTTTCAAACCTCTGATCAGATAAAACAACTGTTTCATTATCTACATATATATATATATACATATATACATATATCTATCTACAAAAAAAATTATCAAGTGCTGTTAGCATCAACACTTTGGTAAAACAACAGCTGTTTGCATCAGATCTTTGGCCACAGCTGTATACCACCAGATGTTTAACCATCAAATGTTTGCCACGTCTGCTCCTACAAGCAAAGTTTTGGCCACATCAGCGGTTTCACCAAAGCCTATAAAAACCCTGTTTTATCACAACAGTCGTTACACTGTCTCATTGTATTCAAAATACTGAAACCGCCTTCTTCATTCTCAAACCCTTACTCTAATTCCACTTATTCTCTCACTCGGAATCCATTACAATGGATCTTCAAGCAAAAGCCACCCACAATTACCTCCCATATCTGGTAAAAACAGATGAAAACACTCCATTCCATTCCACCATTGACATCATCTTACGATCAAAATACCTGACAATCCTAACCGCTGACGCCCCTATCTATCTTGATACCCTCCAAGAATTCTGGTTTAATACTGAGTTTCTTCTTCAAGACAAAAAGCCTACTTCCATTATTTCAAAAATTGGAGAGACAAGTATCATCATTACCCCTGAACTCATATCCACAACCTTCTCACTCAATGACCTGTCAGGTAAAGACTCTTTCCCTAAGGTAGAGCTTCACACAGAAATTCAGGAAAGAGGTTATGATGCACAGATGACTGGGTCAACACTTTTCAAAAAGTTTTTCCCACCAGTCATGAAATTTTTCTTTCATACCCTCCTTCTCTGTGTCTCTGCTAAGTCCACTTCCTTTAATGAAATCCCATTGAGGATTCAGTACTTGGGATATGCTATGTTGTCAGATTCTGACTTCAATCTATCCCAGGGACTGTTTATGGACTTAGTGTCAAATGTGAAAGCCATAAAGTGTGGGTCTAATAATGCTTTTTTGATTTACCCAAGAATTTTGAGTGTAATCCTTCAAAAGGTTTTACCTGAAAAAGATTTTAAAAAGGGTGAAACTTTCACAAGAATGCTGTGTTCAACCACCTAAGAAAAGGTATTAAAAGTGTCAAAAGTTTCCAAAACACAAACAAAGAGGACTAAGACAACAACTGTTGCCCAAACCTCTGTTCTTGAGCCCACTGCTCCTGGTGATCATGGCACTACATCCAGTGCTGTGAAACCACACCAGCTACTTCCAAAAGAAAACGTCCATCCACAAAAACCACCACTCAACCAAAAAGGGGACTTTTGGAAGATGAGATACCAGAAGATAACCCTGTTGCAACACAAAAGCAACAAGAAACCACTGCTGTTACTTCCTCACAACAGCTGGTAATATCTCAACCTGACCAAACTCCTCATGCATCCTCACAAAAGGATCATGTTGTAAGCCAAAGGGAAACACATCATGATACATTTGAGTCACTTGGCCATATGTTGACAAGCCCCTCTCCTAGGGCTAATTCTCTTTTTACTCCTCCACCTTCACCAACACATGTTCCACAAACCATGCAACCTCTGTTTGAGGCTATTGAAAAAACTCAGGAAAATCCCAGTTCCTCTCCTTCACCTATTAATGAGAGTATACCTCCATAAGTGACTGGGACTGAGGAAATTCAATCAGCCATCCCACAAGCAGAAGAGGAGGTTACACCCCTAGAGTTCAATGAAACTCTAGGTGAGTTTTCAAGTGGAGCAGCCACTACTGATGTAGAGACCATTGTCTCACAACAGGACAGTGGTTACATAACTAAGTCTCCCTTGAAGGCAACAACTAATGAGGCCACTATAGTGTCCCCAAAATCAGTTGGAAGTCCCCAGAACCAAGAAAAAGGGGCATCTGGTTCTCATCCCTTGGACTCACCTCCTAGGACTGAACCAGTTACAACTACCACTGGTAGGAATTCAGATGATCATATTAACTTAGGTGATGAGTTAAAATACCAAGAATTGATGGCCAGAGTGCAGTCCATTGAAACCTCTGTTGCTGATATCAAATCAGATGTCAAGTCAATATTGGAATCATTGGCTACTCTCACCAAGAGTCAACCATCCACAGCTGATATTGCTAGTGAGCTATGGAAATCTGTTTCTCCCATCATCATAGCTCACAGAAAACTAGCAGATCAGACTCATGAAACCTACATGGCTGAAATCAGAAATATGGTAGATGCTAGGTACAAAGATACCTATGCAGACATTCAAGCCATTAAAGACCATCTGCTGAAGACCACTGGCTCTGCCCCTACCACTATTCTCAGAGATGAAGATGATGATGACTTTACAGTTGATGATGCCAAAAAGGGGGAGAGTGGCAGAGATAGATTGCCAAAGCTAGATCCCTTTGGTTGTCCACCTTCACAAAAAGGTCAATCAAAGTCTGCCAACAAACCAGAGTCTACCCAAACAGCACCACAACAACAACAATCCAATGTTCAAACCAGCAAAGCTAAAGAAGTGGACAACTCTGCTAATGAAGAAGCTGAAAAAGCTACGGAAGATAAGCAAAAGAGGGCTGACACTTTGGAAGTTATGGCAGAGGCTTTGATACAAAAGAAAAGGGAACAACAGCAGGAAGTTGAAGATGTGGGTTCCTCTAAAAGGAAGAAAATTCCTGCCAAACATATCAGAAGACCACCATCTAAACTGGCTGTTAAAACCACTACTGCCACCCAAACCACTGATACCACCACAACATCTGAACCTACCACCACTACCATCAAACCAACATCTGAACCTATCACCACAGCCACCAAACCAATCATTGAACCTACAACCACTTCATCACCTAAAACCCAAACTTCTGCTGGTCCTACAAAAGTGCCAACAGATGTTGACACAACCACTGCCTCTACACCACCATCACCAAAAATCTTGTACAAAAGGAAGAGGAAATCTACCTTTGTTGTACAGGATGAAAACATTCACACATCACCACCTACTACTTCAACCACACAATCTACACCCATATTTGCCATTCCACTTTCATCATTCTCACCACACACATCACAATTCACATCCCATAGACCACCACCAACCATCACACCATTGGTTGTTCAGTATCCCCTTGAACTTGATCTACTCAAGGGGGAAATGCAATCCTTCTATAATGCTGAACAACCATCTGAAAGATTTTTCCCTTCTCTTCCACATTTTCCTGTTCCCTTAAACATAGACACATATCTAAAATACAAGGCTGAATAGGCAGATGCCATCATAAAAGAGAAATGCAAAGGGAAAGATGACAGGACTGCTCAGGGCATCCATTCAGCAGAGCTTAGCAAATTGAGAAGGATTGAAGATTTTGCTAAGACCCTGAGCAACTCCATGTCTACCATGCCTCTCAGCAGTGACATAGAAAGGGAGGTTAGGGAATCACTTCTTGAACAGATCTTGGCAACCATGCCTTATAAAGCAAACAAGAAACAATTTGCAGGCTGGACCACTCATGCTCTCAGAGAAGAACTCTTAAGAATTGAAGAGATGGCCAAGAATCCCCCAGCTAAGGTCTCTGCCCCTGATTTCAGTAAAGGCAGAGATCCAGTCAGAGCATTGAAATTCAAAAGAATGAGACAAGAAATTGTGGATGCTGACTATGGGGAGATGAAGTCTGTTGCAAGGTGGTCTGAGCTGAGGTTGGTTAAAACATACAAGAAACTGGAAGAAAACAGGAAGAAAGACCCTAACTTGCCCAGAAAACTTGTCTACTCTGATGAACCACTGATGAAGAGACCTCAACAGGCTTTTACATTAGACAGCCTACTTGATACTTCTGATCTATCAACTGCTGCTAGAAGACAATTCAAGAAAAAGAAAGACATGTCTGAAGAGGATTAGAAGAAGTTTGCTGATACTTATATAAAGGAGGGCCTCTTCAATCAAGTACACTTTTTCTCAGATCCCATTACTGAAAAGCTCAGAGAACTCATTGGGAGACCTCCATCACCAAACTCATCCAGAATAAAAGTGCATCTCAGCAAATCCTCTGATTCAAAAATTGTAAAATGGAAGGTCAACAAAGACACCCATGAATTGACTTTGCTCAGATCAGATGGAGAAGCTCAAAAGCTAAGCATGGATGATGCATATAGCCTGTGTCCAGATGATCTCCAAACACTGCTGAACCTTGAGCTTGAAAGAGATGCAGAAGACCTCTACTCTTTGAACTTTGAGTTACAATTCAAAGGTCAAATCAGAGAAAGTCTGATGAGGAATAAAGATCAAGATTAAAGTCTATGTTTTGGCATCATCTGTTCTAGGGGGAGATTGTTGGGTCTGCTGACCTGAAGAAGAACAGATGATTGAAAAGCCAAAATATACTAACAGTTGATCCACATAAATAAACAGTCTTTACAACATACTCTTCCCAAAAGACTGTTGACCCTAACAACTGTTCCACCCAAACAACTGCTGCTACAAAGGACTGCTGGATAACAACTGATAGAGATCAACTGCTGACCAAGGTCTGATGAAGAACAACTGCTGATCAAGTGCTGAAGACTAAAGGTCTGTTGGACCCAACAGCACTTAGGCTCTAACAGATGATACAAGACCATCAGAGTTTTCCTCAACAGTAGTTTACCTTACAGTGTTTTGTAATATAACAGTAGTTTGTATAGGGCAGATGTCTTATGTTGTTATTCTGTTAGAGGTCACTATCTTAGGTGACGTCAGCCTAGGTCATAAGTGGTTTAGATTTGACTATAAATAGAACAGTGCTTGTACTATTCTATTGGTCACTCACAACATTCTCTCAGACAAACAATCACAGAGTGATCAGGCTGAGGGAGAGTACTTGTAATTGATTGTAATCTTTCAATATAATGAAAGCTTTCGATTAAGAAAACATTTATTCCTTTTGTTTTGATTATAGTTTATCATTCCGCTGCATTTTCCATATATATTCACTTCATTCATTTCTCATTCTACTTTAAACAAATCAAAACAATCAAACTCAGATCCTAACAGAAAGAACAACTCTAATGTTTCCTTTAAAAACTTTTGATTTCAATAATAGTTGTGAGAACACCATAGAAGCCATTTGGAATGGGCTTTATCAAAGTATAAATTAGTAGATAGAGATATGGCATGACAATTGTAGGATTTGTAATATAGAAATAAGAGCTACTCATATGTTAGTTGTGAGCATCAACTTTCATATCATTTATTCATGGAGTTAAATGAATCTTAAAAGAAAACAAATGAAATGAAACAACCAAAAGGTTTCACATGGTGAAGTAATGCACATTCAAGTCTATTACTATCTAAATGTCAATTAATTATATTTATTCTTGTTATGACTATTACTTATTTATTTATTTTTTTAAGCCATATGAATTCTTGTATGTAGCAAAATAGAATATATTTGTATAAATTGAATACACGGAATTAATATATCTAATAATCTTATTTATATAAAAGCAACAAAGAAAAATATAAAGGTTAAATTTGTACATGCGAAAATATAAAAAGGGCTAAAGTTGAAACAACAATAAAGTATAATGGACGGTTGTCACAGTCTCCTATACTTTAGAAAATTTCGTCTCGAAATTTATTTACAGGAAATTATTATATTGGTTTTAAGAATGTAAAAAAATGTTTAATTATTGTTATAAGTTTTATGATTGGTTAGGATTACACAAAGCTTGAAGTATTTAAGAATCGTCTGGCAAACGTTTTAAGTTAAGATTGAGAATAAGTAAAGGTTTTAATTCGGCTTGCCTAAGTACACCAGGAAATGATTAAGTGGGGTTGGTATATGATAAAATGAAAGTATTGCTCCCATTATGGGATTAGGTTAAAGGAGAACAAAAGACTTGAATACCGAAGTATCATTATAAACCTTCATCCAAAAGTAACTTCCAACTTTATATTTACTTGAAATCCAACTAATAAAGTTGAAAACCAACTTTACGAATAGTTATTATATTTCAGCCTATAAAGGGGGATGAATTCCCAATATTCATTTTCACTACTCTCATTTTACATCTCTCCATCCAATATGCATTATGATATTACTTTCAAATATGTTTCCATAATTTTTTCGAAAGATTCTTATAATCAAAGGAAAATAGTTTCCCAACAGTTGGTTGATAAACAACTTCGATTTGATGTTTTCCCGATGATTCTTACAATCAAAGAAAAACATCAATTCATTATTACATAAATACATCCAGTTCCTAATTTCAATGTTTAGGGTTTTTTGGATCTGGATGATATTTAGATACGAGCTGCTGTCGTGTACTGGTTTTCATTGTTTTTGTTTGTTATTAGCTTCGATGATGCTGGAAAGAAAGATCATTCTCTAGGGTTTGGTTGTTAGTAGGGTTTTTTATGTTTTCTTGTGTTTTTTATGTTTTCTTGTATTTTTATGTAGTTTGTAAAGTCACATATTGTAATTTTGTTATCATTAAAGTAGTTTCTTCCATTTTGTATTTATTTCTGTTAAATTCAATGTTTAACTCAAATTATGGAATTGTAATTATGCAATTTTGATTGACGGTTATTAGGTAAGCATTTTTAGATAACCATTGTTAGTGACAAGGTCTTTTTATGAAACGAGGTTGAACAAACTTTTCATGTCCAATTTACATAACACAGAAGTTAAACAGTTATTTATAATATGAAAAACGTAAAGCATGACATGTTCACATTTCTACAAATATTGGTATACAGTATTTGTGTTTGTCTGGAAATTTGTATTTAAAAAAAAGAAAAGAATTTGAAGAGTTGTTTCAGTGGGAAAATTAACTAAACAGTTGAATTTACATATGTTTTAATCAACAGTGTTTTAAACACAATGTTTTAAATATTCTGCTATATTGACGGCGTGCTTTGAAACACATTACCAAATACAGTTTTTCTTTCAACTTTAGATTTAGTTTTTAATTTGGTCATCATCTTTTTTGTTTTATTATGTGTTATCTCAACAGAGCTTTAATTTGTCTAAACATTTAATTGGTATTGTCAATGGAACAGACGTTACGAAATACAACTTTTGTTTTAACATTAGATTGACTCTTTAATTTGGTTTTTACCAAATAGTGCATAACAGTTAGTGTGTTTATTTTTTTTTTTATATTTTGGGTACTAATTGTTTTAAAGAAAGAAATAGATGTTAGTAAACAGGTTTTCTTTACAGCAGACGATTAGCTTTGTAATGTTGGTTTTAGTAAACAGAGCTTAAACTAATTGTTTTAAAGAAATAAACAGATGGTAATAAACAGATGTTGTCAAACAACAGACGATGAGATTCATAATGTTGTTTTTTACTAAACAAAGCTTAACATTTAAAACATACATAATAAAAACCATATCTACTATATAAACTACTTAATTAAAATTTCAAAAATCCTTTCTTTCTTTTTCAGAATCTCGATTGAAAGATCCTTTTTTAACTGCGCCAACGCTTCATGAATGTTGTTGTCGATTTGTAGTTGTTGAGTCAAGTAGTCTTCTATCTTGTCTCTTAAACCAGTTGCTGGTTCATGCAACACCGTATCTAGCAGGGCAATGTTTGTCCATCATTGTTCTTTAACTGTTTTTTCTATCCTCTCCACTCCATTCCTAATATCTTCGTCTTTTCTCTTTTCTCTTATTGACCAAGCGCTGGATATTGACTTAACGTCTGATGTATCAGCAAAATAATAGTATGATCTGTTTGCCATTTTGGTAGACAAAGTTTAGAATATGTGTACTGTAACACCCCAACCGATGGTGGAAACATCGGGATGTCACGTATTGATGATTGTTTCAGTAGCACATGGTATAAATTGAATTTTAAATAATTTATTCAAAACATAATATCCAAAATAAAATGATGTCTAGAAATTCAATACATAATATCAAATAACAAAACTTCAAATAGCTCCAAATAATAACTTCATGTATAATCCTTATGCAAACTCAAGCCTCAGCTTCATTGTTACCTGAAACATGTTAATTTTGAAAATATTTTTGGGTCAACAAAAGTTGGTGAGAATTACATAGGTTTTGATAATCGAATAAAAATGTTGTGCAATTCATGTGTCATGGCAAGTCTAGTCCATATGTGAAAACATACTAGAAGTAAATCGAGTACATAATCAACCCTTGTGACTGTTATAATGTGGTACATCCCATACGCTCATGGTTCACTCGAATATGTTATGCGATAACAAACACCCATGCTACCTTTGTAGGAGGCACGTATTCGGGTGGGATTGTGAGTCCAATAGATCTATCAATGTATACCGTCGGCTGATCAATGTTAATGATTATGCTAGAATTGTGCTTACCCTAGTCATGTTCAAGACATAATGCAACATAGAAAAACACATAGACACATTGATGATTGAATTGCATATATGATGTTGTAACATGTTTCACCCCAAAAATGGTGATAAATAGAAAAGGGGCTATGTAAAACTCACCTTAGCAAAATGTTATACTTCTTGAAAATTGAATAGTGGTGTTGCCCAAAAGTGTCAAATATCACCCTATTATAAGGTAATAAATATGTCTAAGTCTATCTACTCTACAAATGTATAAGTTCTATGGCTTCGAATTTGGGGATAAATGCTCGTTTGATTACTAATAAAAATGTTTGATAATTGAGAGAAATTTAGTAAATAAATAGACAAAAATCTTTTTATAAAATTTGAATTTAAGATGATCACAATAATGAGTTTAAAGTATAAAATAATTTTTATAAAATTATTTTCTTTAAAATAGAATATTAATTCTATTCATAACAATTTATCAAACTTTAACTTTAATATTTAAAAATACTAAAATTAAAGAATTATTAGTTTAAAAATTATATTTCTGTTCTAAATAATCAGAAATAATTTATATAAAATTTTGGTGTAAAAATATTAAAAATTGGATTTATTATGATTTAATTATGATTAAAACTAACAAAAATTGATTGAAAATATTAAATAAATGATTTTTCAGAAATAAAAATCATTTCAGAAAAGTTTATTCTTATAAAAACTTAGAATAATTTTTGTGGAAATTTATAAAATTGTTTTGATATTTTAATAGAATTTTATAAATATAATAGAATAAACTTGATTTATTTATTAAATATATTAAATAAATAAATTTTTGAAAAATAAAAATTGTAAGTTAAACTTTTTCATTAGATTAACTTAAAATAATTTTTGTAGAATTATTAAAAGAGTTTTAACATTTTAAAACGAATTTATAAAATATGAGTAATATATATAATTAAACTTGATTAAAAACAAAAAAAAAGAAAAAAAAAAGGTTTGCAACAGCCGGGGATCGAACCCGCGTGGCTCGGTCAGAGGGCACCAGACACAACCACTTGGTCCAGACCAGTGGTTGTGTTTGGTTTCAGTTTATTTAAAATAAATAATATCAGTGAAATCGTGTTCTTCCCCAATTATAGCAAACGAGCCCTAGATTCTGCAATCAAGCAATTCATACAACATTACCCCAATTAACCTTAGGGTTTATGTTGTGTGGATGCCGATCAATAAAACCCATAATAAAAATTAGACTTACAAAGCTTAATCGTATACGAATGAATGGTCAAGCTTCGAAGTCAAACTCGAACAGAAAACCCAAGAACAGCAGATTGTTATGAGAAATTGGAGGTTTAGAAAGAATGAATGGCGAGTTGTGAAGGTCCAGAGAGGTTCAATTTATAGTGAGGTGGTCTAGGTGCCCGAATTGGCATAGTTGACCACGAATTGAATGGGTTACGCGTCAAAGAGTAAAATTGGTAAGAATTGATTGGTGATTGCCGTGTGTATGACTCAGTGTAGGCCGGTAATCACGTTGTTATGTCAATTCCAGATCAATTACGAGTCAATGATTGTGATTTTGGTAAGTCATTGATCTCAGTTGACTTTCCAAGTCAACTGAGATGTTTTTGAAGTCGTGTTATATTAAAAACGCGCTGGGTTTAAAACAGGAATCATGGCTAGAGCAGCTGGTTTGTGTTTGTGAGTGTAATGAACCGGCTTGGGACGCGGGTTCGAGTCCCGGCCCAAGCACATTTTTTTAAACATTTTTCCACAATATATATATATATATAATTAATATAGTATTAGGGTTCCCAAAATACCACAAAAATAATTAAATGCAAACAATAATACTGGAACTTGACGTTTTTATTAATGATGATACGTAACGTACAAGTATAAATGCGTAATGTTACATGTACTGTGTGGAATTTATAGATAAATTTTAGGTTGGATATGAACATATTTATAGTAATAATTTCGAAAGATAGTTAATTTCACACGATATTTGGTATAATTATGTAAATATTTGATTTGTACAGCTGATACTTGATTATTTCGGCTATTCGGTTTCCAAAGCATTCGTCCATTTATGTTTCACAAGTTTTATAGACTTTTTAGATACTATAAACGTTTGGAAATTAAATAATCATTATAACAAAACTTTTCATTTAACACGTTAACCCAAGTATAATAACTTTCTAACCTATGACCTTTCATTTCACGCGTTATAAGTGTATAAATTAGTAAACACATCCCGAACTTCATCATAAACCATCTTAACATTTACATTTCAGTCTTCATCATTGGCATCAATGGCAGTACCAAGTAATAACCATGAAGATGAAATGAAAGAATTTGTTCTTAATCAAATTACAACACAATACTATCAAGATTTGAAGACTACAAGAGATTTGAAGATTTGTTTTGACCGTTTGCAGTTGGGCACATTTGACCGAGATGATGTGCAACGGATTTTGAAGTCAATGCCTTCTACTACTGTTTGTGATTTGTCGTTGTTGTGCAATTCAGAATCCGGGACTAAGGACGTAGAACTTTTGGCAAAATTTAAAGATCTGCATATGCAACTTGAAGCTTCAATGGAATTGAAGCTTAAGTTTATTAATTCCTTTAACTAGCTATGTATCCTGATGTTTAACGTCGATTATATTTATTTTTTGTTTTTAGTTTTGTATTTCTGCCAAGATTATATATGGTTTTTTATGTTTTGTGATGCTAAATTGACTCGTATTAAGTTTTATGTTTTAGTTAATCTTCATATTAGTAATTAGTAAACATGAGATTTAATCAGTTTATTGCTACCGATGTATCAAGTGAAAAATGGATGGCCTCTTCATTTCTACTTGAAAAGATAAGGTCAAATGAAAAGTTCAATAAAGACATACAAAAAATATGTCTCCTACAGACGTTACCAAATATATTTTTTCTTTTAACATTAGATTGACTTTTTAATTTGGTGATCCTCTTTTCTGTTTGAATATGTGTTATCTCAACATAGCTTTAATCCGTCTGTAAACTTTTTATTTTTTGGTTGTAACATTTCAGCTATTAAACATCTGATCAGTATTATTGACTGGTATCGTGGAAGGAACAGACGTTACGAAATGCAGATATTCTTTTATCAGTAGTTAACAGTTGGTCTGCTTATGTTTTTTTTTTATATTTTGGGTTATAGTAATTGTTTTAAAGAAATAAACAGATGGTACTAACTAGGTGTTTTTCGCAGTAGACGATTGGCTTCTTGATTTTGTCTTTAGTAAACAATGCTTACGGTGGGATTCATTCTTCCCATGTGTTTTCACACGGGATTCCACCTAGCATATATATATATATATATATATATATATATATATATATATATATATATATATAAGAATAGCGGTATGCGACATAGCATTATGTGAGGGCCTTCACACCCCTTGATTTTCCTCCAAAAGTTTTTTTAATTAAATTTTCAATAAAGATAACTAGTAATTAATTTTTATTATATTTTAAATAAATTAATTATTACTTATTATTTTAAAATTTCAAATATGTTAATTAATATTTTTTCCTTTATCTTTTCTTTATTTTTCCTCACATTTTTTTAAATGTTAATAAACTATTAATTATTATTTAAAAATTTCTAATATGTTAATTAATATTTTTATCTTTATCTTTTCCTTATTTTTCTCTCATATTTTTTAAATGTTATTTAGAATGTCTTGAAGAAAGTAATAAAGTTGTACAGAGACTTCACTCGAGCAAGATGTGCACACGTAGATTTAGAAGTAGGTTTTATCAGTTATCGAGTGTTGATCTTTATAATAAAATTTCCTGGAAAAACGACCTATTTCTTTTACGGTATATACATTTTAACACTTAATATTCGATTTGTCTATCACAAAAAAACACTAGGGGATAATCTAGTATTTTTATATGCAAATCCAAAATCTTCAAATGGGGCTTAAAACCAATCATTGGTGCATGGTGTCATCACGTTCTAATATGATCAAAAGTTTTATATATTATATAAAATCGTAAATTCTTCATTTTTATTATTCATTCATGGAGGGACGAGTATTTTGTTTTGTTTTTTTTTTCTTTTCCATTTGGTCAATAAATAACATAAAAGTTTGTATAAACTATTATGTCATTATTTTCACAGTAACTCCTTGCAAATTTGACATTTTACTTGTATGTAAAAGGGGTAACTTTATTAAATAGTAACCAATTTTAAAAAATGTTCTAAACAGGTTATTTATAAAAGTTTTTGTTTTAATTAAATCACTCAAGATTACTTTAATATATTCATCTCAAATATTTTACCTAAATAGAAATTAATTCATCCCACATGACTTCTATTTAGGTTTTCTTAAACAAAAAAAAACATGTTAACATGCCTAATAAATTCCAACATTAATTAAAAAAAATTTAAAGTTTTTTTCAAAAGTGAAAATGAAAAAAAAAAAAAAAAAAAAAAAAAAACTAAAAGCATCAACAATAATCATTTTGATATAATAATATTCTTATTTGTTTCCAAAAGTAGAGAGATTTTCCGCGCTACTCGACGGGTATTCGGTCAGTATTTATTCGGTTTGTTATAGCATTGATCTTTGGTATAACAGCTAAAACAAAACAAGGAAAAAACATAAAGTCGTGATATGTCAATAGGATAGCAACACACATCGATCGGAAACCATAAAAAAATGAATATCGGTACCAATTAAGATAATATTTATATCATTACAAACTTTGTTTGGGCAGTATCGTGAATAATATTGGTATAGTTCCAATAATACCAACTAGTAAATTTTCCTCGCGCGTTGCAGCGGGAATGCGGTCCGTATCGATATATGCGTTTTAAAGTAGCCTTAAATCTGTTATATGGTTAACTAACAACTCTTATTGTTTGCAGCTGGAATGACCAAATGAGTGACTTACAATACCATTTACATTAAAAGAGAAGCTGAATAAGATCCATATACCACGAATACATATTCAACATCATAAGGGGGTACCCACCTTCTACTGATGAGCTACTAAAGTATTTCCAAATCTTGAAGCTTCTCAAGCTATCTTTTGAAGATAAACCAAAGGATCCTCAAAACTCTTATTTACTTGGAAAGTATACATGGCACTCTAGAACTTTAGCTATCCATGATTCCATTCACTTGTCAAATGACAAATTAAACCCACTGTTTGAGCAACGACATTTTAGAATAGTAGCAATCAAAAAACCCAATTCTAAAACTAAATTCACAAGTTCAATTTTGCTAAATTGCAACAAAAATCATCCATTTACAATAATCAATCTACTGCAAAAGCACATAGAAATTAATAATGAAGCAAAAAAGAGTATCTCACATTGGGGCATTATAACGAACAGTTGGTGTGCATGAAATTAAACTACTACAATTTCTTCCAATATAGGAAAAAATAAAACCAATTCAACACCACTCAAGAAACCCTAACTGATCAATTACCTAACGAAAACATAAATGAGAAAACCTTGCTCAAATTGCTGATATTTACAATCCAAAAATCCAGAAAGGGCAACGAATGAAATCAAAACATTAACTAAAATGGAGGTGGTGTAACTAACCTCCTTATTGTCGGCAACAGAAATTGTTGGAAAACAGATGCTTCATGTAACACCTCGCCAACCACAATCCAACACCTCCACCAACCAACCCTCACTGCCACATCTGTGATGATGTTACAGGAGAAGAGTGTTTCAGAGAGAGCAAGAGAAGGGTTAAAGAAAGAAAGAAGAGAGTGGTGACGATGTTTTAGGGAGAGTGAGAGAGGAGGGTCTGCTATTTTTAGATGTGTGGCGACCGGAAGGTGTAGGTGGTGAAGCCGGAACTATTCATAAGGACGACGTGACCTAGAGCCAGTGGAGAACAAAAATATTAGAAAGGGAATGGCTGAATCGTAATTATGTTGGTATTTTTGTCTAATTTAGACACTGTTCCTAAGACCCTTCAAGTTTTAATTATATATAGAATACAATACCAATGTTTATATATAAAATAAAACATAAAGGTTGAAAATAATATATAAAGCTAATGTAAAATAATAAAACAAACAAAAGACATACAATACATTTACATATCGTATTTTTAATTTATCACAAAGCATCGTACATGTATCTATTCCTAATTTCTTGGACATGTATTTTTTTTATTTGTACAAAGAAGCTGTGATATAATTGTAGTCAGTAATATAAAGTGGTGAATGTAAAAAGGATAAAAGGACAGAAGGAAGAGTGTGGTAGTATGAATGAAAGCCACATGGAAAACTATATCATTATTGTTGTTCACAATTCAAAATGTTATTATTTAGATTTACATATTTACGCATGTTTGTATCCTTTCTGAAGATCCAAAAGATGGTCGAACCTGTAAATTGGCTAGAACAGGATGTATTGTATAGATCTTGAAGACTGAAAACTCTGATTAAACCTGCACACGGTAGAAAACCTTTAGGCTCGTCACAGAGGAGAGGGAAGGGCCTCTCCGTGACCACCATCCGGCGTGAGGATAAGTATTTGTTTAAAGAGGGAAAGTAGAGTGAGAAAGTATGGTTCGGAGTGTGTGCATTCGTATGTCCATTTGTACTTTGAGAGGGGTATTCATAGTGGTCAGAAAAGTTGTACTTTGCCTCGAATCATTTGTACTTTCCTTCGGAAGTGTTTGAATTCCAATGCTTAGATACACTTCCTTCGGTCATTATGGGTATCATTCGTCCCTTTTGAGGCTTCGGCCCTTATCGTTCATCCCAAAGCTTAGCCTGAGCCGCAGTATATATCCTTATACCTCTTCATGTCCTCCTAAGTCCTTATGTTAATTTTTGAACTTTTAGGACTTGTGTGCAGCCACGGCTTGACGAGATGTTTGTTTAGACGACGAGCCATGTGGGGTGTCTTATGGCCAAAAGCCTTCCTGACTGGTGGGACGTTCGTTTATTTCTCGAGATGATCCTGACCGCTCATTTCCTCGACAGTTGTCATCCACTGCCGGAATATAGACGGTTTTTTTATTCCATTATATAAACCCTTCACCCTCTTTCATTTTCACTTTTCTCTCCTAATTACACCTCATTCTCCCCTGAAAACTTACCAACAATTAACCCGTCTTCTCTGCTTTTACTCAGATCCGAGTTCCTGTAGCCGTTATATCAGGTGCGTTTCATTCTCCCTACATCTTTTTATAAGCTTTTTCTGTGTTTTCGAGATGGTGAAGCATAATCTGAATATCAGTTATTCCAAACTTACCCAAGCAAGAATGGACCGGTTCATTGGGGATTATAGGATTCCTCATGAACTTCATCCTGTCATTCCATTACCCTGGACACCAATCTACCCCTTCCCCGAAGGGAAATTTGGATTCTATACCCGGGTTTGTGATTTTTCCAATTACAGGGTCCCGTTCAACAATTTTTTAATGAAGGTGTTGAAGTTCCATGGGGTTCATATCTCCCAAGTGAATCCGTTTGGGTTAAGTCGTGTAAGTCATTTTGAGTTATCCGGTCGCACCATGTCAATGGGGATGGACCTTAACGTGTTTAGGTGTTTCTATAAGTTGAACCGTGTAGGTAGTTGGTTTACTTTTGAGAAGAGGAGGGATTTGGAGAGTTGTCATGATAAACAAACTTCGAGCCTCATGGCCTGGAAGAATCAGTGCTTTTGGTTAGATGATCGTTGCTTTCTTCGGATGTGACGTGGTGTGATCATTACAAATCAACAGAGTGGGACTTGCCATAAGGTTTTGTTTACAGTCATAAGCATTATACTCATTTAATCGAGCATAAAACAAATATTCGGAGGTATCCGGAGCGCATTCTGGTCCTAGGGGGTATTAGTATGGCATGGGACCTTTCTTATAGATAGCCCATTATCTTGTACAATGGAGAGAGTGAGTGTCATTCTTTGGATCTCTGATGCTTTCTCCCTTCTTGTTTTTTGTTTTATTTTTATCTAACCGAATTACTTTTCTTTTTTTTGCTGATATATCATTGTTAGATTCGCTGAAGCTTACGTCTTTTGATGACACGGCTCTGGATTTTTCTAACGAGGCCCTGGGTGCGAACAAGTCAATTGTCCAACAAATAGAAAAAGCTCAACAGTCGATTAGGCTAATAGAGACCCCAGTGACGAGTGCTAGTGGCGCTTAGGGAACCCAGATAGATGCCACCACAGATGGAGTGGTCATCGAGACTGCTAGGATTACAACTGCTACTGGTCACGAGGTCATAGCATAACTTGCTGAAGCAACCACCACTGCTGCCCATGTTCAATCTACCGCTAGTACCGAGCCTTCCGAAGCTAACCCTTCCCGGAGTGCCAAATCTTCTTCGAATGGTGCTTCTAGGGATGCTGAGGGGAGTGCACATGCTGATTTTTCTATCTCGAAGGGGTCGGACAAGAAGAAAAAGAGAACCTTGAAAATTGTCGGGGAGGGAGATAAAACTCCGAAGAAGAAACATAAATTTTTGACCAAACCCCCTGAGGTATTCACTAATCTCTTAGAAAATTTAGAAATGCACCTTTTCGGTGGACAATCCTCCTGTGACTCTGCCCTAGTTCTTATTTTGGACAATCCTCAAGTTGGGAAGGATCTTGGGCACATTGTGGTGGATGAGAAAGAGGAAGAAGATAATCCTTTTGAGGGTTTAAATAGCCTGGTGGAACCTTCAAAGGCTGCTGATGGTGGGACGTTTTCGACTAGTAAGTTTGATCATTCTCCTCTTCTTTCTCTCAAATTAATGTGGGGGGTGATGATGGTACTTCCCCCCCCCCCCCCCCAACAATGGTTTGAGACTGAAGCTTTTACCCTATTGGTGTTTCAGCTACTTTGGGCGAGGGCACGGGAGTGGAGCCAACTACGGCCGAAGATAGGTTTGCTCCGGATTGGGACCTAAAGAATGCAGACAGGGTGGTGGATGTGTCAGCAAGGATGATGTTGTTCAACTTGGAGAGCCCCATCCTGGGTGAAGCCCTATTACTTAACCAAGTCCAATCAAACTTCCTTGTGACCGAGGCTTATTGTCGTTGGATGGACGCAAATATCGATCGTGTGACATCCGTCACCCTCGTCTTTCATCTAGTTGACAATAGTAGCCCTTCAATTATTTCCATTATAGTCCGTGTAAGTTTCGTCATTTTTGGATTTAATTTTAAGAGCGAACTAAAATTTTATCATTTATATTTATTATGGATCGGGTATAAGTTTTAATCAAATGTGTAGGTTGAAACATATTTCGGAATCAATTCTATAAAAACTTTCAAGTTTATAAAGTTTTAGAAATTTTTTTGGTTAAATAAACTTAACTTGGTTAAGTTTTATATAGAGAAAAACTAACAAAGACTATTATAAACTAACTAAGTTAAATCAAGAGGGACTATTCTTGCCAACCGTCCAAACTTTCAAAAAAACATCTCTGCCTCCTTCCCTATACTCGCTTTTCCGGCAGATGGGTTCCGGTCACTGGAATCTTTTTCTGGAGAGCGATAATTAGCCTGGTTAGGCGTCTTCAAGCCGTTATTATTTCACCTTTTTAATCCTTCATCAGTTTCGAACCATTGGAGATCAGTTACATGCGTTTTTATCTTGATTAATTGAGTTTCAATCGAGTTTTTGTTATGTAACCGACCGCAAAAATTTAAACTAATCAATATGCGTCATTTAAGCACCCACAATATAAATTGAATACATCTTTCGCTTTCTGCACTTAACCACATTGTAAACCCACAAAAACATGTCAAAAACACGTCCAAGAAAGCTCAATCGATCATGTTTTTGTTCGGACCTTGAAGTTCCGTTTACGAGTGGTATTCACATTGTAAGTTTGATTCTTTTATGCCATTTCATTTAGATACTCTTCCTTTACGAAAACCCTATATATTCGGGTTCCATTGTTGCTTGAATCTGATTATTGATTTGGGTTAGGTTTAGCGTTCTTATGTTAATCAATTTGGGGAAGATGATGCTTTGGAAACAAAGTTTATATTATTTGTTTCTAACAAAAATCAACAACTTGGTGGCTTGGTCTAGTGGTTATGCATGTAACATATGCAGAAAAGGCACAGGTTCGAGTACCCTTGGACGCGAGTTTGTATGTTTTTTGGGCTATTTCCTTTTTACCTTTCATTTTCTTATTTTCTTTAAATATATATAATATATAGACTTTGAAATATTCATAATAAATCCATTCTTTATTCAAAATTTATGAAAATTTAGGTGTAGCATCTTGAAAGCATAAAGAAAATTTTCACACTTTTATTTTCTTGAAAATGTCTTATTTTTATATTTTTATTAATTTAATTTGATTTAATCATATTTAATTGATTAAAAATTCATTTTTAATGATTTTAATCTCAAAATTTTTGATAAATTATTTATAGTCATCATGAACTGAAATAAAAATTATCGGTTCAGAAAACACTTAGTTTTATTAATTTTCCTATTTTTAATCATTTAAACATGATTTAATTTCATTAAATAAGTTTTAAATATAAATAAGTTTAGAAAAATTACGGAAAAATTAATTTCATTTATTTACATCAGAAAGTATTTATTTTCTATAAAAATAATATTTTTGGATTATGTCTGGTATTATTAGTCTTATTTATGTTTAATTAGATATAATTAATTGTTTATTTATTTATGCAATTTAACATCTATTTTATGAATACTTTTCTTATAAAATAGAAATCTTCTTATGTTTGAAAGTCTTAATTATCTTTTGTTGGATCATTGAGTAAATCATAATTATTTGTTTCAATATTTATGATTATTGTATTTATTTACAATAATTAGCTAAAGTAATTAACTAAATTATTTTGCCTTAATTATTCCAAATCATATTTTGATCTAAATATTCAATTTGTAATAATTATATTACCTAAATCACATTTACAAACTTTGATATATTATTTTTGACGTACAACTTTCACGTTAATGCGATAAAACTCTAATTCCCCAAATCGACTTAACAAACCCTAATGCCTTAGAACCCTAGATACCTTAGACTTTTCCCTTATTAGAATTCTTATACATTATAGGTTGAATTACTCAGAATTCCCATTACTTAGCTCACGACCGCTTAAGTTGGATTTTGATCACTTTCGCAAACTGTGAGTATATCTTTCCCCTTTTTCATTTTACTTTTCGGGCTACTCATGTACCTTATATCAAGTTTCTATTTCTTGTTACTAAAAAGCAATTCTTATGTGTGTTTGCTTGTGTCATTTCGTGTATCTATGACTTGTCAAATAATTAACCGTTGCGGCCTAGCATTTCAATGAATAGTACTATGGTATATACCCCTTGTGACTCTGTTGAGAGTCCTTGTTATTGATATGTGTTTCATTACTACTATTACTAGCACATACTAGATATATTTCATTTCATTTCAGGGTTGATTTTACTCGGATACCACTTATTACATTTTGCAAACACTATATTACACATGAATTGCTAACTTTTCCTTACTATATGTATCAAACGGGTATGCTCACTAATACATTTTTGTATTGACCAAATTATTTTCGTACATGTTTCAGGTTCTTATGAGATCACTTCTAAGATTTTGGAACTTAGGCTTAGATTGAGATTTACTATATTTTAGTTTAGATTGCTAGTTTTAATTGTTGTATTTCTTTCAATGTAATAAACTATTCAATTTAAAGTATCAAAATTTACATATCTAGTCCATGAGCTATTGAACAATCTTCACTACATGACACCTCGATGTTTTCGCCATCGGTTGGGGTCTTGCAGATCAGGCTAGGCTGATGAGGAAGGCCGCTGTTTGTGAGCATGAACCAATACTCGCTGGTCTTTGGACGGGCTTGAAGAATGCTCAGCAACAAGTTCTATCTTCCTAGGCTTCTATGGTTGCAGCCACCAAATCTCGCGACCAGCTGATCAAAGAGATTGATGACTTGAAAAAGAAGCTGCATGAGTCCCAGGCTTCCTACTCCGCATCTCACAAGCAGTTCCAATATACAATCCGGGAGATGGAGGGCATCATGGAGAACCTTAAAAAGGCTACTAATGGGTTGATGGTAGGTATATGTATTTCCGTACCTGAGCCTTTATTTTTTCCAAAATTTTTGCTAACTTTTCCTTTGTGCAGAGCGTGACGAGGCTGAGAAGGAGAGAAGGTGGCTAGGCAAGTGTTAGCGGCTGCGGAGAAGAATATGGCACATGATGAGAAGGACCAGAAAGCCGAGAAAGAATCTCTTCTTCATAAGATCGACGAGTTATTTAATCTGAAGAAGTTTTTTCTCTTGGAGGGAGCGTAACTTATAGCTCGTCATGTTCACAAATGTCCGGGCATGCAGAAGGTCGTGAGTTATGTGAAAAATTCCATGAATGGTGCGGGCTTCAACGTTGGGGTTAGAACAAGGTATGCATTTGCAGCTAAGGGCCTTCCTATTGAGCAGATACCATTGCTGGTACCCAATGCTCAGGAGACGTTGATTGCTACTATTAAGACTTAGGACTCCCTGGTCTTCCCATCCATTGCCAAGTTAGGACCGTCTCTTTGATGCCCCTAAATCCATTCTCCATGCCTTTGGCAACCTCAAGATTGAAGAACCTTCAGGAAACCAATCTTAAATTTGCTTATGTTTGTAATGTTTTAAGCAATGTTCCATCCCTCCGGACCCTGCTACAGGTCCGTGTTATGTATGTAATGTTTTGAACATGTTCCACCTTCCGAACCTTGTTATAGGTTCAGATTATATCGATATTTATGTTTGTAATACTTTGAACAAGCTTCACTTGACCGGACCTTACCATAGGTCCGGGCTACGTAGATATTCCTGCTTTTATCTAATTGTTTCACGTCTCAACTTTTATTGTTAGTTTGTTTTGTGAATGTGTAAGTTCTTCATGCTGAAGTCTATTAATTCCGAAGCTTAATTAATGTGCGTCCGTGTTCCCTACTACTTCGGAATTCCCTAAGTAGGGATCAACTACTTAGTACTTTTAATTCCTTTTTTATAGGACCAAGTTGCATTCATGGAATAAACTATGCCTCGGTGTATTTTTTTTATAGAATCTTCTTAACCAGTTTCGGCCATTATCCATGCCGTGACAGGTTAGTCAGAGTTCTCATTTTCTTAAAAAAAATGTTAAATGGCCGAACCAAGTGTATCACCTTGTCAAAGTGTTGCATTCTCATCCAAACCATACTTTGGTATGTTCATGAATGTTCTAAATTTTTTGGCCGTAGTATGGTAGGGTGTTTGTTTTTGTAGGCTAGCTAAGGTTCATACCAAAAGTTATCCATTTTGGTCCGGAACTGTATTTCTACTCTTATTTTTATTTTTGGCTAATTGTACCACCTGGACTTCATATGAGGCGAATGCTTAAGCTTCGTCCTTGTTCACACCCTTAAATATTAAAAATAACAATAAGCAACATACTTAAAAGAACTAACTATTATTAACGATCTGGGGAATGGCTCATCCTGGTCACAAAACATTTGAAACAAAACATAAAATGGGGAATGTCTCATCCCATTTTACAAAGAAAAAAATTAAGTTCTCATAGTTGGTGATCGATGCTTACATATAGCGTTTTTTTTTAAATGGATGTTGTTCCAGGTATGTGGTACGGCCTTTCCATCTAACGTTTCTAGGTTGTATGCCCCTTTTCCTCCGGTCGCTTTGACGACATATGGATCCTCCCATGCGGGTGCCAACTTACCACTTTTCTCTGTAACCTCACGAATTTTCCCATTTGTTTTGCATTAAAGTATTTCCCGATCCATGATATAAAGTCTAATTTATTTCTAAGTATTCTTATCTTTATCCGTGCACTTTATTTTTCTAAGTTCCTTTTATCATTGTACTTAAAAAAAAAATCTTCAATCATGACATATGTCATATCCTAATTCTATTTATAAAATCGTCATTTTATAAGACGGTGTTTTTTATTTTCTAATTCAAACTAATGATTTTTTTTATTTATTACTTAAATAAAGCCTTGAGTCAAATAGTCAAAGTCCTGGTCAAAGTCCTAGTCAAAGTCTTAGTCAAACAGTCAAAGTCCTAGTCAAATAGTCAATTCATCATAAAACCTTACTTTATGGTGTTGACCAATTTTAATGGCTAATTGAATCCAAAACTAGTATAAAAACCCACCTATGAACCATTACACTTGCCACCTCTAAATCGATTGTTTCAATCCGATTAAACTTTCCCTCATACTTTTCTTCTATAGTCTATTACTTCTACAATTGAAGCTTTGATTATAAGCTCTTGTAATTGGCAACTTTGGGGCTACACATATTCTATTTCTCGAGACTTAATACTATACTAAGGTGAGTTTACGTAACCATGTTTATGCAATTCCTCATACTTGCAACATTATACTTAAGCAATTCTACATGCATGTCTAGTTGTAAACTTTAATGCCTCATGAATTAGACAACAACAACAGTTTCAACGAGTTTCAACGAGTTTCAACATTACATAATCATTAGCTATGGCCAAGCCGGCGATACTCAATAATAGATCTATTGGATTGACAATCCCACCCGGATACGTGTACCTCCTACATAGGTAGCGTGGGTGATTGTTATCGTTCCAACATATTATTAAGGTGAACCGTGGATGACGGGATGGATCTAAACTAGTCGGAGGTTTGATTATGTCGATTCAACATATTATGTTTATTCATGTAGACTTAAACTTACGATAGACATATGAATTGCTAAACTTTTATACTTATACTATTTGCTTGACATGGCTTATGTATTCTCACCAACTTCTAGTTGACCCCCCCCCCCCATTTTTCCAAACTTAACAGGAAATACTGATGCTTGAAGTCTAGAGCTAGCATGAGGAGATATTTGAAGCTCTGTTTGATTATTTGATGTAGACTTTAATGTAATACAATATTGTGATGAAATAAAGGATTATTTAAACTTGTGTACTACCATGAGCTACTGAACAATCATTCATACGTGGCACCTCGATGTTTCCGCCATTGGTTGGGGTGTTACATTCTCCACCCGACTTGCTTCCTTACTCCGAAGGACGTAGTCTCCCGGATTAAACCTAACTTCCTTTAGTCAGGAGTTGTAGAATTATTCTAAGTTTTTCTTGTACAGTGCCTCCCTTCTTTCTTCCAAAAGATCTAGGTTCAGACAAAGTGCTTTTTCTTTATTGGAGATGCTTTGGACTCCAAGTTTGGGTGATCTGATCTCTAATGGAATCACAACTTCGGTTCCATACGTCAAGCTAAAAGGAGTTTCCCTTGTGCTTGTCTTAGTGATAGTTCGGTGGGCCCACAAAACACTGGGTAATTCATTAACCCCTCCACTTCTTTTTCTCCCCAACCATTTCTTGATTCCTTACACCGAGCTTCTGTTGATCCATTCCACTTGACCATTTGCCTACGGATGAGCCACCGAGGCAAATGACAACTGAATATGCAAGTCTTGGCACCATTTCTTGAACGAATTGTGAACAAACTGTTTATCGTTGTCGCCCACAATGGTCTCGGGTAATCTGAACCTACAAACAATGTTTTCCCACATGAACTTCTTGACTTCTTTTCCTGATATCTGGGCTAGTGGCTGAGCCTCAACCCACTTCGTGAAATAATCCACGGCTACCAACAGAATCTTCATCCCGCTGATGGATTTGGAGAAAGGCCCAACTATATCAATACGCCATTGTTGGAAGGGCAATGCTGCAGATACGGGAACCAGTTTGTTCTTGGCGCGAAGACTGATTGGGGCATGTCTTTGACACTCTTCACATTTATGAAGTTTGGATACAACACTTTGGTGCATTCCCGGCTAAAAGTACCCCGCATTCATAGCTTTGGCCATCACCATTCTTGGACCGAGATGTATACCGCAGATGTCGTGGTGTATTTCTTGAATGAAGTAGCTGGCATGTTCCAAATCAATGCACTTGAAGAGCGGTCCCTGGAAGGTCTTACGGTACAACTGATTATCAATTATCTGATATTGTAGAGACTTGACCTTAACCTTCTTAGCTTTTGCCTTGTCCAAACTTACCACAATCGGTACATAAGCGACATAAAAAATGGCTGGAACAATCAATTGGTTGGCATTAAGGGTTTGAGCTGACCAACATGTGTTTGCCAAATGTCCAAACTTACCACATTCGGTACATAAGCGACATAGAAAATGGGCAGGATGGTGATATTTACATGTGTTGCACAGGGGTAGTTGTCCTCCATAGGGTTTCTTGGTAGGTGCTACTTGGGTCAAAGGGGTACATTGGTGATCACAGCAAGGTGTTCAGCTTTACGTTTAGAAGAAGGCTCATCTTGGGTGTCATTGTTCACATCTTTCTTTGTACCTCTGCGAAATAGGGTACCATTCTTCACATGATTGTCAGTTAGAACGGAGGCCAAACGCTTAGCTTCCTCAAGAGTAGCAGGGTTTCTTCCCCCACACAGTATCCTGGATCTGCATGCGTAAACCACTGATGTACTTCTCGATGGCTATTGATAGAGGAGTGACCTTATGTGGTAGTAACAAACTGAGTTCATGGAAGCGGGTATTATAAGCAAGGTTTTCCCCACTATCCTAAATAAGGTTATGGAACTCATCTTCTAACTTCTTAATCTCATTACGTGGACAAAGTTCTGCCTTCATTATCTCTTTAGCTTGATTCCATGGTAGAGCTAGTGCCACTTCCGCTCCACGAGTACGCTTTTCTTCGTTCCACTATGTAAGTGCTCCTTTTTAAGGACACTCATAGCGTAGCGAACTTTAAGGTTATCAGGGCATTCGCTATTGATGAATGTATTCTCTATGCCTTCAAACCACTGTAAGAGACCAGTGGCTCCTTCATCACCACTGAACTTGGGGGGATTACAGGAGTTAAAGTGTTTAAGGGTGCAGACAACGTGAGCAATACCATTTCCATTGTTGTTGTCGTTTCAATTTCCCATCTGAACCACTTGGGCAACCAAATTGGGGAGTACTGTTGCTAGTTGATGAGCCATCTGCTAAGTGATGATTGTAACAAGTTGAGCAGTGCCGGGATTGCCGTTATCTAGGTCATTGTTGTTATTGTTGTTGTTGTCATTGTTATTGTTGCGAGTGCTGCGACGAGGAGGCATCTTCTAAAAAGAAACACAACAAGATTCAATGAGACACAGGTTAAGAAAGAAAGGCAATGAGATAAAATGAGGAGTGTAATCATTTATTCATTAATTAAAACGAATAAATGAAAACGTTGATTTATCAAAGTTTCTAGATTCTAATAACATAGTGAAGACGTGCTTTAGCCTATAAGTGAACACTCATCCCGAGAATCCCCAGGTAGACATACGGGTCCCTTGTCTGATTGGGATTTATGTGAAATGCCAGGCCTTAGACAGGAAACTCAGAATATAGGCGTTCACCCTTCCAGATTGCACGTGTTCGTTATTAGAATCTAGGACTTTGACGAGATTTTCAATAACAGTCCAAGATTGAGTCCAAGGAGTTTGTCCTAGAAATCAGTAGATAATAACGAATCGACACCTTGTAGGGGCTAAGGTAGGGATAGGGAGTATGATAGGGATAAAGAATAGATGTCAAGTAGAATTGCAAATAAGAGGAGCAAGTACTGGTTAAATCCTGGGGTTATAGACTAGATTAGTTTTCTAATAACCTATTTCCCTATAACCATGGCTCTGATACCAATCTGTAACACCCCAACAGATGGCAAAAACATCGAGGTGTCACTTTGTGACGATTGTTCAATAGCACATGGTACTAATAATTTCACACATTTTATTTATTCCAATAATTTGTACATACAATTTCAAATAAGCAAAAGTACATGAATTTTAACTAATAACTAAAACTTTATGCATCCTATGTATCCAAATGGCTCGTAAATCCTCCATGCGATAATGGACCCAAAAACATGTTAATTTGGAAAGATGGGGGGGTCAACTATAAATAGTTGGTGAGAATACATAGGTTTTGTCATGGCATAAAAACATAGTTTGTGTAGCAATTAACAAGTCACTGGTGTATCTAGGACAGCTTGTAATAACAAAATCTAGTAGGAACTAAGTTTGCATACCAACCATGTGACTAAAATGTATCAATGAATCTTTGTATCAATGAATCTCAAATAGCATGTCGACCACAGTTAACTTCAAGACAAGTGCACATAGATAACACACAAAGACTTCATGTAATTTCTTATTGAATCAAGAAAAATAATTTGAACATGTTTCACCCCAAAAATGTAAAAGAGTAAAAAGGGGCTATGTAAATTCACCTTAGTAAGAGCGTTGAATCGTTAAAATAGTCTAAATGTGGCACAAAAGTTCCCAAGTATTACCCTAAGTTCAAGGCAATAAAATAAGTGTTGGGGAACTTAAAAGTCCAAGTTTTCTAGTTTATAGAGATTCTAGGGTTTCTAATTTTTTTTGGGATAGATGATTATTTATTATATAAATAAATAAATAATTGTTAGTTAAACAATAATAAGGAAATCAATAAAATAAATCAAATAAAAGAAACTTTTGAAGCTCTTGGTCTAATGTTGTTGTACTAAAATAATAATGTGTGAAAATAATTGTTAATGATTTATTTTCATAATAAAAGATGTTATTGACTGTTTGCACAGAGCCTGGTTGAATCTTTTGATATGTCCCCCCGCCAAAAGGCTGTTATTGACTGTTTGCAAAGCCCCCATGCCCAAGATTTCCTGAATGGTATCCCAATCGAAGGTTTGGGCCAAACAATGTCTAGGGTTGAATACAGGGCGATTCTTAAATATCGTTTGGTGATCCCCATGTACCACGAAGATGAGGTCTGTCCGATTTGCCGTAAAGCATGCTTGGACGAATACGGGGAACACACGGTTCACTGTAAGGAGTTGCCTGGCTTCAAATATAGGCATGACTGGGTCCCGGACGTTCTTTGGGACATTTTAAGAAGGGCTGGGATCTCAGCCAAGAAAGAGGCTCCTGTGAATTTCCTCTCGGACCCCACAGAAGGGAGATCCACCCTACGTCCAGCAGACTTGCTTATCTTTGGGTGGGCCGGGGGGGAAACACGCTTGTGTCGACTTAACAGGCGTATCTCCGCTGGTTGGTTTGAGGGATACTGGTTTTGTAGCAGGGCAAGCGGTGCGGAAAGCGGAGGCGAAGAAAGTTGAGAAGCATGCTAAAGCCTGTGAGGAGAACCAACACGTTTTCGTACCCTGGCATTTGACACCTTTGGCGCTTTGGCACCGGAAGCCATCCGTTTCCTGACCAGAGTCCAACGGGTTATTCATAGCAGTGTCACGACTCCGGGGGGCAGGGGTTCGTTTTTAGTAGGCTAGGGTTTGCTGTCCAGAAAGGGGTGGCGGCGCAGCTTGTTGCCCGCCTGCCCGCTATCTTGATGTAATTTTTCGCGATTTTCTATAAATAATAATGAATAAATTTTGAGCGACAAAAAAAAATAAAAAAAATAAAAGATTCAATAATCCATCAAAACAAATAAGTTAATAATACTTAAAAATATAAAATTTCATCATTTTTAGTAAGAAGAATGATATTTCTGATCTAAATTATATAAAATAATTTGTGTGAAATTTTGGTGCTAAAATGATGTAAAACGGATTTATTATGAATTTAATATGTTTAAAACAAGTTTAATTGTTTAAAAATACTAAAATAATGTTTTTCTGAGAAAAAAAGTTATATTCCAGATCTAAAATATTAAAAATAATTTTTTGAAATTTTGGTAAAAATTTTTATTAAAAATGGATTTATGATGAATTATTTATGATTATACCAAAAAAAAACTATTAAAAATAATTAAATAAGAATTTTCAGAAATAAAAATCATTTTATAAAAAATTTTAGTTTAATAACCTTGAAATAATTTTTATAAGGTTTTTGGATTAGTTTTGGTATTTTAAACATAAATTAAAAGATAATAATCAAAATAAATGTATAATTATAAAGGCTTTAAAGAAATAAAAAAATATGTGGTAAAGGGGAGTCGAACTCGGGTCCACACCCGGTCTGGTCTCTAAACAGACACAGACAGACCAACTGCTCTGCATCAGTTTTGTTATATCGTTTCATTTTAATCGGGTTTTAAACAGAAACCTGATCAAGTCATCTTTCCCATTTAACCCTAGAAACCCTAACATATCAATCAACCCCCATTCGATATAATCCAAGTAAACTAATAAGGGGCTTTTGTTAGGAACAAAATAGAAAAGATAATGGGCAAAACAATTGGGACTTACGGATTGCAGGCTTCACAGAATTCGAAGTCAACGAAAAAGTCAAAATGTCGAAATTGTGCGCAAACGCGTGAATGTACGTGCAAGGTGATGGTGGGGTTTTCATTTCGGCCACCTCTGATCACTATGATGAGTCTTATTTATAAATCCATGACCAAAAAGGTAGGTAATGATGGTTTGACCTCCAATGGTCAAAACCGTGATGATGCAGGCTCAAAATGAGCTGTGATTCAAATGATTTGTGAGCTGGAATTGAATGTGATTGTGTCGGCCACATAAAGGTAATTGAATTACGTAATTTCTTTCCAAATATGGCCAGGAACGCGCTTAATCTCGTGTTAGTGGGTTGGATCTCGTGTCTTGGGGATCCGGGAGGTTAACCGGGTAGGAGGGAAGGGAAGGGGGTCTGATTTGGTTGGGCCAGGTTTGGTGGGTCTGGGCTGAGTCCATGGGGTGGGTTTGGTTATGGTTTGAGTTTGTATAAGGTTTTATTATAGAAATGAGTTGAAAAATAAATAAGTAAAAGTAAACTTTATAAATCCCTTTTTTTAATATGAAGACATTTATTATTATTATTATTATTATTATTATTATTATTATTATTATTATTATTATTATTATTATTATTATAAAAATAAGAGGGTTAAAATATATAGTTTTATTAAGAAAAATGTTTTGTATTTATAAGAAATTGATAACTTTAACATGTCTAAAATTCATGGGAAAGATAGGTAATTAATATAAGGTTATAAAATGTAATGGGATTAAATGAATAAAAATATAAATTTTATAAAAAAATTGGGGAAATTACATAATGTTACATTGGTACTTGTGCATTTGATCTTGTTGCCATCAGAATGGAGCATATGGCTCCTTCGGAGGCCGAAAGATACACTGTGAGTATCTCTCCCGGCTTCGGGACTGTCAAAGTGGGTAGGTCAACCAAATATTTCTTTAGTTCAACAAAAGCTTCATCAGCCTCCTTGGTCCATTGAAAATTTTCCTTTCCTAGGCTTTTTTTTCAAAACGTTCATGAAAGGCAATGTCCTTTATGCGCCTTTGGACAAGAACCTATGTAAGGCAACCAGCCGCCCATTTAAAGACTGCATTTCTTTCAAAGACGTGGGGGCAACATCTTCAATACTGCTTCTACCTTTTCAGGGTTAGCCTTGATTCCGTCTCGGGCTACAAGCACTCCCAAGAAGTTTCCTTCTTCCAGACCGAAAGAGCATTTTTGGGATTCAATATCATTTTGATTTCCCGAAGTTTAGCGAAGGTTTCCGAAATCTCTTTTATCATAATATCTTCGGTGACACTTTTGATGACCACATCATCCACATACTCCTCCAGGTTTTTCCCAATTTGGTTTTTAAAAGCTTCGTCTATGAGCCTCTGATACATAGCTCTGACATTTTTCAGTATGAATGGCATTTTGGTATAATAGTACAAACCGCCACTTGTCACGAATGATATTTTGTTTTCGTAATCTTTTGCCATTTGGATCTTGTGGTAACCTTTATAGGCATCAAGAAAACACTTAAATCGGAAATTGGCAACAACATCAACGTTAGCATCAATTTCTGGGAGGGGTTAACATTCCTTTGGGCAAGCGTTATTTAGATCTTTAAAATCTACGCACATCCTCCAAGCCCCGCCCAGTTTTTTTGACCAAAACTGGGTTGGCCACACAAGTCTGTTACCGAACCTCCCGAATGATTCCTGCAACTAATAAATTATTCACATCTTCAGTTATTGCTTTTACCCGATCCGGGGCCATGCTTCGTTTCTTCTATGCTACGGGCTTTACCCCCGGATAGGTGTTTAACCAATGCTCTGCCAAATTCCTCGGGACTCCAGTCATGTCCTATTGTTCCCACGCGAAGACATCTAAAGAATTGGAAAGTAGCTTCCAAAGGGCTTCTCGGGCTATGACTAGTAACTGAGCACCGATGGAGATCTTCTGCATTGAGAATCTTGGATGAATGGACCATTTTTCTACCACAACCGTGTCTGCTCCCCCAAACCATCTCTATTGTTATTCGAGCCCAAAGACTGTCGAACTTACACAACACATAGTCCGGATTCAGATTCAATAGTGGCGATACCTGCTTCAGTGGGGAACTTCAGGGCACCGTAAATAATAGATGTTACCATCCTAAATGCCTTCATGCGTGGTGTTCCCAGGATGATGTTGTGTACAGAACGTGAGCCAACCACCAAAAATGTGAAGATAACCGTCCGTTTGCATGCCCCGGACCAAAATGTCACCGAGAGAGATAACTGCCCAATAGGCTAAACTATTTCTCCCGAGAAACTCACTAGTGGCAAGGAAACAGGGATCAATTTTTGTTGAGTAGCTTCAAATAAGAGTTGAAAGCATTGTTGATACATGTTTTTTGAGGAACTACCCTCGTCCACATATATTCGGTGGGTTTTATCTCCAACCACAATCCCAGAGATAATTATCGGCCTTCCCTTTGCATCGTCTGGTAACATGGAAGGGAAAGAAATTGGCTGGGACATCCATGGTAGGACATGCTCATGATTTCTTTTCAAACCATGGTGCTTCAAGGACCGGATCATATGAAATCCAACTTGATCATTGGGATTAGCAATGTGGCTTGTGGACGTCTTTCCCTCTTTTATCTCTTTCACCTAGTGTGAAAGCTTCCCTGCTTTCAAAGCCTTCTCAATTTCTTGCTTTAACGACCAGCAATCGTTGGTATCATGACCCTTGGCTCGATGATTGTCATAATACTTTTTGGTATTTTTGTCAGATGTGAGTCTCTGCTTTAGGAGTTTTGGAAAATCAATGTTTTCAGTGCTCAGAATCTCATTTGGACATTTTGACAAGTCTGCATAACTAGTGTCTCGTTGTGAATTGGAGCTCTGGCCAAACGACCCTTTATCATTCCGGGAGTAGGGTTGTTGGCTTTTCTTGTTCCAAGAGCTGCTTCTTTCTTGGACTGGTGTTGTATTCTTCTTCCAGGAATTGTTCCTTAAAGGAAGAACGATACTCAATATCATACGTCTAACCACATGCACTTTTTGTTCGTGCGAAAGCCCTAGCACGCTCCATCAGGACTTCCATGGTCTTTAGTAAACCTTCATGAAACTTTTCCACTAGCTGATTGTTTCAGACTCCGTGACAAAATCCAGATATCCGCAGCTGACTACCCTACTTATTTGCATACTCTCCTTATTGAACCGATCAATGAACTTCTCCAAATATTCTACATCCTTTCTTCAGATGTTATATATCTCAATGATATCTTTTGAACATCTCTGTTGCTAGGAAAAGTTTTGTAGAAAGGCTCGGGGAAATTCGTCCCAGTTTGCTATCTCTCCTACCGGTAAGCCATCGAACCATACTCTTACGGCCCGATTAGAGTTTGAGTAAACATGTGGCACCATGCAGGCATGGGGGAAAGTTCTATCTTAGCCGCTCCTCCAAAGTAAAAAACCTGAACATTCAGATCCGAGGTCCCATCATACTTTTTAACCGTCACCGGTGTCACACCCCACCTAGGAGGAAACAAGGGATGTAACTTTAAAAGGTTTTCAAGCACACAAGTCATGCAAGCATCAAATTCATTAATTAAGAGATATCATAAAGACACCACTATTTAACAAAATAACACAAAACATTGTCTTAAAAACCGCACTTAAATAACATTGTTCAAATGAGTATGTAAAATGTAGGTTCAAATATCCCCCATTATGCCAGCGCACGACTCCAAGTTCCATGATATGAATCTAATTGCCTGAAAAACATGCAAATAAAATATGTCTACAATTAAGTTGGTGAGGTTACGTGTTTTGGAATCTATGTAAACCATGGGTGACTGGATCATTACCTAGCTAAGACAATAATCATTATGTAACTGTCATGAGCCCGTAACCAAACCTTGATGAATGTTGTGCCTCGCCCATTGTACACTAAAGACAATGAATAAAATGTGAAATACAAGCACTCTTTTGATATCTGTAATCTAGTTAGAGCGACTAACCAAGAGTGAGGGTGTCAACCCAATAGATCTATCCCGGTGTTTCATGGCTAAGTCCATAGCTAATGGTTACAGTAAAATGTATGACATGAGGGCTTATGAGTACTTTGAACCACGTTGTCTCATGTTAACATAATAGTAAAAAATGTAATTGAACTTGTACGCATGCCCCCCCCCCCAAAAAAAGCATAAAAACAGTAAAAATGGGGTCGCGAGAACTCACCTGATGTCTGAATGCTAAAACTGACTGAGTCTGGTGTGGAAATGTCTGAACAAAAGTGTCCTAGATTCAAATAAGGACAACTTAAGTCTATGTGTTGTACTATTTACCATGCATTTGTTCACCCGACTTACACACCTATTGACTGTGTGTTTCTCTACCATTGCCCATATATGTCACATACCGTATGTGTTGGAAAATCTTGTTTTTGTCTTTATTGTAACCATAGTTAACCATTTGTGGCAAAACAGTTGTCTTGGTTTCCCATGTTTTTCGTGTGTTACATGTGTGCTAGGTATTTATGCTTAAAAGTGACACCTTATCATATTTTTGGCCATCTTATATAAAAGATAACATATACATGTGTTTTGACCTTGTTAATACATACATGTTGGTTATTAACATATGTTTTCCAAAAGTTCTAGTGTTAAAGCTAAGTTAACATATGTTTTCGGTTCCCTAACACATGTTCCCAAAGTTGTCTTTATCAAATATGTTATGGTTTCGAGTTCAAAATCATGGTTTTATGGCTTGCCTTGGCCCCATACATACACACACACACACACTCATATGTATGTGTGTGTGTTTGTATATATATGTTCGAATATGCACCTTTAATGTATATATGTATATCGTGTGCATGAATGCATGTATGTGAGTATATATTGAACTAACTACATAAAACTTGAGTGTTTAATCGATTTCTATGTATTATACCCGTATGTATAGGTGTATTCGAGGGTGAAAGCTCAGGTGGACCATGGATGCAATCGAAATGTCGAGTGAAAAGGAAATTTGGATTAGTTCAACTCACCTTAGATATAGCCGAAAGGAAACAAGGTAAATATTATTGTTCCCTCCACAATGTGACCTCCAAACTCTCGATTGTGGCTCGTAGCTTGTGCACGATGATGAAGATCGATCAAAACAGTCCCCTTGGACTCATTTTTTGTTTGCCCGAAGGGTATCAAAAGGAAAAGGAAGAGATGTGAAGGTGTTATTTGTGTGTTCAAGTATTTAGTTTGATGTGGTGATGTTCTTGTGCTCCCCATTGGTCCATATATACCCGAGAATGAGAGGGAGAGATGCATAAGGTGTGAGTTTGTTTAGGTAAGTCAAGGTTTATGGATCAATGTATCAAAAAGGTGTTTAACCTCTTTAGTATAATAAGTGGCTATTGTAATTTGTTTGTTTATGTAGCTGTCTTGGGGGCCGATTCCTTAGGAAGGTCCAAGGTACATGATGGCTAGTCAACCATGCTTAGAATTCATGTAATGTTTTTGTATACTCCATTCTTGTATAAAGCTCTAGATAGTTGGGAAGTTTGGATAAGAATGGTGAGTTTTTGGGTGAGTGTATGTATGCACATGTGTGTATGTGTGTTTATAGATGTTGTGTAGTGTCTAAATCATATATCACACACTTGTATGTGTGGCCATCCATATGTATGTATGTAGGTATAGCTAGGTTAGTTTTGTTTTGGCAAATGTGAGCTTGTGTGTGTATGTGATCGCGCGTGTGTGTATATATATATATGTATGGTACATGTATCTTGTGTAAATTAAGAAAGATCAAAAAATCATGTTGAACATGTTCTTTCTGGCGAATGTATGGCCAATTTTCATAGGAAAGGAACAATGATGGATTTGTGGCAAGTCAAAATGTGTAAGGTGGGTGTATAGGGTGGCTTGTGTTCCATTTGGGGTGACTCTTGGTTTTTGTGTCATGTGTAGAGTATGTGTGTGTGTGTGTGTGCATTCGAATATGTATACATATATATTGATGAGTTATCAATCAAGGCATCATCATGGGTGTGTGTATAGTGGTTGTATGTATACATGCATATATGTATATGCGTCATGTTAATTGAGATTAAGTTCCTCATGTAAAATAGGCCTAGACATGGCCGAATTTTGTGTGATTATATGAATGAATTTCTTAAAATTCATTGATGGGTGACAATATGTTCATGATGTTGTGGTAAATTGTTGATACCACATGTATAGATTGTTAATTGAAAATCAACATGGTGTTAAACCCACATAATGTCATGTGTTAATTTCTTTGTTTAACTTGTGTTAGGTATGTTTTGAGTTCCATTGTATGAGTCCATTTTTCTGTGTGTTAGATTGTTCGGGTTTTGCATGCGTAAACGGGTTATTGTAATGAATTCCTGAACTATTCTGGCCTTGTTAGACTCAGGTTGGCACATTTAATGTAATAAAATGTCTAATGCACAACTGAAAATGACAATGTGGTGTGAGTGTGTACGGATCTTGACCTGGGAATTTAGCGGATGTCACAGCCGACATTTTCAACTTTGTTGTTAGACGGGAACTTGCAATTCTTGGCGAGAACTTTAAATATACAGCCATATAGGTTGGGCGATAAGGAGCGGTGAGATCATCATCATCTGTGGCCGACACTACCAAGCCTTGTTCCGCAGCAGGAGTCGCGGATGGGATTGGGTCGGTGTATCCATGGGGATAAAACGACCATACGGAGTTTCAAATGGGGTTGTTACAGTAATTGTTGAATAACTTGGTTGTGAAACAAGCCCAGAGCTTATTCCGGAGGAAATAAGGAGTCCTACGGTAGGGAACAAGTTTACTTGTACACTTTTTAGTTTTTCTTCTTTTTCCTGTTGTTCTCTTAATCGTAACAGAAACTGATGGTTTTTCAAGAGGAATGCCTAATCAAATTCAGGCGTTGAGTCCGAACGTCGTAAAGCAATGTCTTCTAATGACTGAGAGTTAAAGATCTGTCGCCCCTCGATCTGGAAAGGACAAGCAGATGAAACAGCTTTGGTGTGTGTGACATCCTCTATGGTAAATCCTTATGATGATGCCGCCATAGGTAAAAACCGAAAATTTTTTTGCTTAAGAGGCTAAAGAAAACAGTTGTACAGATGGATGGCGCCAATTAAAGATCCGAAAGATGATTGAACCTGTAAATTGGCTAAAACATGATGTATCGTATAGATCTTGAAGACTGGAAACTATGATTAAACCTGCACATGGTAGAAAACCGCTAGGCTCGTCACAGAGGAGGAGGGAGGGTCTCTTTGTGACCACCCTCCGGCATGAGGATAAGTATTTGTTTAGAGAGAGAAAATAAAGTGAGAAAGTATGGATCGGAATGTGTGCATTCGTGTATCTATTTGTACTTTGAGAGGGGTATTTATAGTTGTCAGAAAAGTTGTACTTTGTCTCGGATCATTTGTACTTTCCTTCGGTCGTTATAGGTATCGTTCCTCCCTTTTGAGGCTTCGGCCCTTATCGTTCGTCCCGAAGCTTAGCCTGAGCCGTGGTATAAATCCTTATACCTCTTCACTTTCCAACAAGGCTATCTCGTAAACTCAAATATTTCACTTCCAAAATGAAAATAATCATGGCGAAAACCTAGAACAAATTTTATGTTTAGGTAGCTAGGTAACATAATTTTAAACTCTAGGCTTTTATTCATATAAAAGAAATATTTTTTAACATGTGGGATTATGTGACATATATACTTTTGTAGAAGGCACACAAATACATATATTATAGTTAAAGTAAATTTTGTTTAAATAAGAATATTTTCTTAGTATACTAAATATTTGTTTTCTTTTGAAAGCCTAAAAACTTAAGTTCAACCCTAATATTATTGATATACAGCCCAAATTATAACTATATAACTATAATATGATGCGGCCAATAGTACAACTAAAACTATGAAAATTTGACTTCGGTTGAATTTGATACCACTTTTACTTGATAAACAAAGACAAATTATGGAAGGATGGTAAGCAAACAAGCAAGAAGCTACGGCTAACATCCCATTTTGAATCGTAAAATCCACATATCCTGCTAAACATAAATCCTAGGTTCTCCGGGGCCAGGAATTACTGCCAATGACTCAATACAAAACTAGTATTGGTAATGAAAATCGGTAAATTGAAGATGGGATCAAGTGTTTGTCGGCTGAAGATGGGGGTTGCAAGTGTGGTTTTTTAGTGCGGTAGAGATGGTGTTTTAGTGTGGCGGAGATGGTGGAGATGAGGGTATGGGAAAAATGGATGTTAAGTTAGTTGAGAATGGGATGGTGAATCGGTGGTGTTGCCAGGTGGTTGTCAAGGGGGTGGGGGTGGAATCAGGTATTGGAGAAATGGTGATCTGTTGTAATAATTGTGGTGGAGGAGATGGTGGGGGATGGTGATGATGGTGTGGTGAATGACGGTGATGCATAGTGGAGATGTCACAGTTTGGGAGAAGGGTGGGGAAGAGGTGGTGTGGTTTATGTGCTTTGTCTTTTATCACTGGGGTATAATAGTACTAACAACCATCCATGCCAAGGACTGCCAGTTAGGGTTGTTCACGAGCCGAGCCGATACGAGCGGAGCTTTCCTCGTTTACAACCCGAACCGAGCAGAGCGGCTCGTTAACAATCAAGCCAAAAATCGAATGAGCATCCTTCGAGAGCAAATTTTTTCGAGCGAGAATCGAGCAGAAAGTAATTTGGAGGATCATAAAATTGTGATGTTTCCTTTGATGTTTTCATTGTCGGGAAACAATTATGGTTGAACTGTCCGATGATAACCCTAATATTGAGATCCGAGTGTCCGATGATGAGGCTTAGATTGAGGTTGGTGAGGCGATGAGCATATGGCATAAAACAGTTGTTGCATTCTGACGTAGGGTGATATCAATCGACAATTAGCAATGTACGAGTAATAACATAAAGAAGTCAAGACTGTCACTTCATGCCTTATGGTTTTACTATTAAATATAGTTGTTTTGGTCAAAAATTACCTAGTAGAAATAATTTTGTATTCCAAATTAGTAAAAGTGAGGTAGAGTGCTAAATGTGTGAAAATATGTTAAAAACTCAGTTGTATTCTGAAAATGGTGTATCAGGATGCTAAAGAAGTAAATAAGTGACAACTATGCTAGGGATGGCTTAGGTTCGCTTCGGGATGGACAGTTATATCATCGGGATGGAACTGTTTGTAATGAACAAATAAAGTAGTAAACACAAAGAACAACACTCGATCTACGAGGAAAGCCCTGGATCAGTTGAAGATCGCCGGCATAAAACCTCGGGAGGAGACTAGGCCCATGCCTTGTTTGTTAATATTAATTTGGTAAAAGATACACCTTTGGATGAGCAAATGGACGAGTGTACTAAGATTACAATGATCGTGTTAGTGTTTCTAATCAGCTAAGTGTATCTGTGTAGCTATAGTGTGAGCAATGTGTCCTATACTCGTCCAATACTCCCATTTATATAGTACATGAAGTAAACAAAGAATCCCACGATATCCGTTGAGTAGTTAAGTTCTTTGAAGTCTTTATATGACCGTTGTGGTTGTTTCATCTCAGGTAGACGTTGTAGCAACGGTTTCTTCTTGGCTAGTCATTGTTCCAGCTGTTTCCTTATCTTTTGCCGATATTTAATGTGTATCAGTTACAACTTTGACTTCATCTTCGATCTTGGACTATGGCTTGCATGAGATACTCTTTGATCCTTGACTTCTTTGACTGAGAGTTATAATATAGACGTTGGAGGGTATATATGAATCCATATTATAACTTAATTGTACCTGCAATCACATATAAGAAAGCTAATTCGTTAGTTCATTCTCAGGATGTGCACATGCTGAAATATTGTTACATCCTGAAGTCAGTTGAGTCCTTCAACATCATGAGGATGGTACATTAGAGATGTAGGGTAAAATCATCCTGAGGATTTTCACCACCAACAATTGTCCCCAAAAATATGTTACCGTTAATATCTTTCAAGGTAAACATATTTTTTAATCTAAATATCTTCTCTGATGACTGATGGGATGTCTTGTCAAGATGACAACGGCTACTTTCTCGGCGGTAATTATGTGATAACCGTTACAACCATCATCTTCTGCCCTCTATATCTAGAGCTTATCCCTTCCTTTATAATCACATCTGATTTTTTTAAGAAGGTAATTTCTCTTTTCTTTCTTTCACTTTTCTCTTTACACCTGCAAAAAAAAATAGTAATATTCCGAAGACGGCAAAAAGATCCACAAGAACTTTGGGGAGTGTGGGAACTTCTAGTAACTTCATTCCCCAAAACCTCTTGAGTCATCCTGAACAGGAAATCTGTTCTTTTGATGACAAGGAGATTCGAGCCCTAAAAGACTCAATAATCTTCCCAAGTTCTGCTGAGTTTCGCCCTTATGATTCTCATGCAAGATCAGATTTTGCATCTCCTATTTGGGCCTGTTTCCTATACTTACCATTCCTTCTAGGGTTGAGGTATCCTTTTCCTAAGTTTATCAAATATTTCTTTGATATGACTGGGATGGCTTATTCCCAAGCCATGCCTGAACTTTGGAAGATTCTGATGGTTTGTAGCAGGCTCGTTGAGGATCATGGTGTCCATCTTCAAGTGGGGGACCTGGATCATGTTTATAAATTGAGGACACATGGTTCCCACCGTTATATTCTTCAAGTTATAGAAAAGGATCCACCCTTTCTGTTTAATGTAGTAAAATCTGAGAAAAATTGGAAAACGAAGTTTTTCTTTGTTAAGAGGAGCTCTATTCCCCAAGGGGATAAGATCCCTCTTTATTGGTTAAAGAGTGGTAAAATCATTTTTAGTGTTTTTATGAAAAAATTTTAGTTACATCCTGAAGATGCTAACATCCTGAAAATTTTTTGCTTAACAGGTGCTTCGTTTGCCAAGTTTGCTACTCCTGTCAATGACGCTTTTCTCCAGTGTGAAGTTATTTACAAGTTACCTGAATCAGAAAGGACCTTTGGAGTGGAAGAGAGTCATACCACCAGTCAAGCTTCTAAGATGTCTGGTGAGTATGTTATGTCACATCCTAAGGATGTTTACTATTTTGTTTACTAATCTTGTTATTGTCTTAGCCTCAGCCAAGAAACCTGCTTCCTTTGACCTGGATGATATTGATAGCATGGATGTCAAGGCAACCAAAGTGACTTCTCCATCTCCTTCAAGTTCTAAAATGGCTACTCCTTCATCCAACCCTCCCACATCTAGGGTTGTTACTGCTTCAAAGAAAAGGAAAGGGGGTGTTGCTACTGCCATTGCTCATGAGATCACCCCTTTTGAGGGTTTGAGTTGTAAGGATATTTTGAGTAAGATCTCCCAATTCACTCTTCAGGTATGGTCCTATCCTGAGTATAACACTCGTAAGTTTAGTGAAAAAAGGTTAGGAATCCTTACCATTTCTTTTCTTGTTAGGGCCATGAATATCTGTCAAAGTCTCTGGACACTGTTTCTCAAGAATTTCATGAGTCCCAGACCAAGCTTGAGGACGTCCAAAAAATTTCTTATGATAAGGGCAAATATCTTGAAAGCAAGCTGGCAGAGACTGAAGCTAAGCTGAAGAGAGTGAAGGCTGAGCATGCTAAGGCCATGTTGGATCAGGAGAAGGAGGCACAGGATCACAGGAATGGGCTCATCAAGTCTGCTAGTATTTCTGTCTTTCATGCCAGGGTGAAGATGGCTCTCCAGGCCAAGGATCCAGGTTTTGATCAGAATACCTGGGATGTCGAAGCCTGGAAGGAGAAAATCAAGAGCTTGGGTGGAAAAAGAAGTGGTTTATGAGCCTGTTCCTGTTGCTCATCTCGAGGATGTGGCCGAAGATCCTGAGGATGCTGAGGCAAAGGCAGCTGAATCCAAGATTGCTGAGGTAGTGAAGGACCTTCCAGTGGGCGATGAAGGATGTGTTGACTAGGTTGGAGCCCACTTTTTATTTGATCTTATGTGGTAGTAGTTGGTTGAACAATTTCAGACAATTTATTTTGGTATGTAATAACTAAGGATATTATAAGGTTTGGGGTGGAGGGATCTTGGTTTCAAGACGAAGCCCCAAATCTTTTATTTGACCTGGACCATAGATGTTGACCCCTGGTGGATGGGTCCTGTTTTTGGATGAAGCCAAGGGTTGACATCAAGTTTTGACTATGATACATTAATACTATATGGTAACAGTCTTTTGACACTATCATCTTTGTGTTCTTTATTTCCTTTGACATTCTGCAAACATTAGCAAACACTTATGGTAGAAAGAAATGATCGAAAATAATACCCTTTGTATCTTCTCTGTTGAATAATTCTTCTGATCTTGCCACGTTCTTCATAAGTCCTTCTCATCGTCAGGATGGTCTTCATTACCCTGAGGATGTCCCCAGTTTCTTCTTCATCCTTGGGGTGGTCTTGCATCCTGAGGATGTCCCCAGTATAATATCTTCAAGATAGACTTTAAGTCTTCAATCCTTTGTAAGAAAGAATTAAATTTTGATAACACCCTGTAAAGGTAAACATGGTTATTATACCGGCGACTTAGGCCTATGGTTTAACTGGGATCAACCCCCTTTAAAATGATTCTGGTGACAGAACCAATATGTAACATCTTGAGAATAACTGGCAACAAGGCCTTTATGAATAACTGGCGTCAATGCCTTTTAGGAACAACTAGCGACAAGGCCTTTTAGGAATAACTGGCGACAAGGCCCTGGTGACTAGACCAAATACATACGAAACATTGAAAAATGTCTAAACCTTAAAAACTCCATCGTATATCTCAAAGATAATAAAATTGTTAGCCACGTTTACATGGACTGGTCCCACCATCGCGAAAATATACATGGGCGTCATGCGCTCCAGGCGAGGGTTGATAACCCAATGAGCAAGGTGAAAACCTTTAAACCTTAGGAAGGTGTTGGGTCTGCTGATCTGGAGAAGAATAGATGATTGGAAAGCCAAAGTATACTACTCAATTGATCCTTAGCAATAACAACATTTACAAGTTACTTCTCCCAAAAGACTGTTGACCCTAACATCTGTTGTACCCTAACAACTGCTGTGACAACTGCTGCTACAAAGGTCTGATAGATAACAACCGCTAGAGAACGACTGCTGACCAAAGGTCCGATGAAGAACAACTGCTGAATCAAAGTACTGAAGACTAAAGGTCTGTTGGAGCCAACAACACTTAGGCTCCAACTGATGATTCAAGACCATCAGAGTTTTCCTATCAGCTGTTTGCCTTTTAGAGTTTTCCATTGTAACAGTAGTTTGTATCAACAGATGTTTTATGTTTGTTATTCTGTTAGAGGTCACTGTCTTAGGTGACGTCAGCTGTAACACCCCAACCGATGGCGGAATCATCGAGGTGTCACGTAGTGACGATTGTTCAAAAGCTCATGGTACTAAAATGTAAATATTTGATTATTGAATATTGTTTTACAACATGTAAAATTAAATACAAGACAACAAAAAAATAAAGATAATCGATTGATTTAATCTAGGTCCAAAGTCCTATGTGAAGCGTCAAGCAGCTTATCCTGAAACATGCACGAAATAATTTTGTCAACATATGATGTTGGTGAGTACTACTTAGTTTTGTACATATAGTATAAGTTTGAAAAGTAGTACAATTCATGTGTCTAGCATCACCAAGGCATTATGTAAACACGCAAGTAACCAAACAAGACAAAGATCAAATGTAAAGTTGATAAGATGAATTGATAATGAGCACCTCAACACGTGTCAAGTCTAAAAGGAGCACCATAACATAAGTTATGTCTAAATGAGCACCGTAACATAAGTTACGTCTATATGTAAAGAGCACCATAACATAAGTTATGTCTAGATGTATGATTTTGTATGTAAGCTACGTTCATGTTCAAACATAAGCACAAAGATGAACAAGACATGTATATGAATTGTATATGAATAAAAATGTATGTGTAAATGAACGTGAAAGTTTTGTATACTTGTGCATGAATCACCCCAAAAGTGTAAAAACGAAAAAAGGGGATAAGTAATACTCACCTTAGCAAGGTGTTAAGTCTTGTGAAATTGAATAAGTGTAATCCAACGTTGCCAAGTATCACCCTATGTATAAGGTAACAAATAAGTCTAAGTCTATCTAGTCTACAAGTATATTCTAGGGTTTCGAATTGGGGATAAGTATTCGTTTGATTAATAAATTAAACGTTTAATAAAAGAAATTTGGTAAATAAATAAACAAAAGTCTTTTTGTAAATTTCAAATTGAAGATGGTCACAATATAAGGTTTTAAGTGTGAAAATAATTTTTATAAAATTATTTTCTTGAAAATAGAATATTTAATATATTTATTTCAAATTGTCAAAATATAACTTTAATATTTAAAAATATTAAAATTCAAGAATTTTTAAATTAAAAATTGTATTTCTGTTCCAAATGAATAGAAATAATTTGTGTAAAATTTTGGTGCAAAAATATTGTAAAATGAATTTATTATGATTTATATATGATTAAAACTAACAAAAATTAATTGAAAATATAAAATGAACGGTTTTTCTGAAATAAAAATGAATTCTGAAATGTTTATTGCTTTATAAGTTTAGTATAATTTTGTGGAATTTTATAAAATCATTTAGATATTTTTATAGAATTTTATAATTTTAATTGAATAAACTTGTAATATTTATAATATATATTAAATAAATTATTTTTGAAAAACTAAAAATTGGATGATGAACTTTATCATTAGGAGATCATATGATAATTTTTATAGAATTTATAAACCACTTTTAATATTTAAAAACTATTTTAAAAGATTTAATATATTAAGTATATATATAAAAATGGCAAAAAAAATGTTTGTTGGTTATGGGAGTCGAACCCGGGCCTCTGGCCGGTTCGGGTTTTATCACAAGCGTGGCCACCAACTGAGCCACACCCTGAGAGCGAGTTAAACTGGATTGTAATTGATAATATAGGTTAAATGTGTTAGTGGATAATTAGTTTAAAATGAAAGAAAAATAAGTGAGGCTTATGGGAATCGAACCTTGGCCAAAGGCCGGTTCGGTTCCATTATCGTGCGTGTAAACCAACTGATCTACATCAGATGGTTTGTGTATTCTTTGTCTCAAAATAATGTTATACGTTTCTGTAATTCATGTTCTTCCCCCATTTTATACTAATCGAGCCCTAGCTTATCAATCCCAACAATTAGGGATCAATAGCCCCTGGATTCTTGGGGCTATTGTTTGTTAGGTGTCGATGAACAAAACCCACATGAAAAAGAACACTTACAATTACGAATTCGTGATGCTTGCTCGGTCAACCAAGAAAGTCAAACGCGAAGCCAAATATCGAGAACAGTGAAGTTGATTCAGAAATTGGGGGTTGAGACAGAGTGTTCGGCGAGTATGGACTGAAATGAGGGGTTCAATTTATAGGGAGAAGATCCGGGTATCGATTTGGTAAGGTTGAATCGGCTTGATGAGGATGACGTGGAATTGATAAGATTTAGGTATGTTTGACCATCAAAACGGCTTGCAATGAACGCGTATTACTCTGTCAATTCCATATCACGATCCAATTGTTCAGTTGTTTCCAAATACGTGCTCAATCTAAGGTCAAACAAGGAAACAAAGGGGGCAGTCATGCGTCTGCACACAGCAGCGAGCAACAGCAGAAAGAAATAAGCCTTTTATACAATTTCGTTTGGAATTAGAACATGAAATGAGTTGTGGCTCAGTTGGTTTGGTGGGTGTGATGTGTTTGGATCGGACCGCCCCCAGGCTCAGGTTCGAGTCCTGGGAGGCGTCTCTTTTTTTTTAACAACTTGAGGGAGCAAGGGATGTGAGCTAGGCCGGTTCTTGGGCTCAGTGGGCTGGATCAGGCTTGGCTCAGATGTTTGGGCCGAAAAAAAAAGAAAGAGGTGGGTTATGGTTTGGTTATGGTTTGGAGATGGTAAGAAATAAAAATGTATATATAATGACTAACTATATAAAATCTGAATTTTATTTTTATTATTATTATTATTATTATATAAAAAGAAAAGTGACGGATGTCACATCAGTCTAGGTCATCAGAGGTTTAGATTTGTCTATAAATAAAACAATGCTTGTACTGTTCTATTTGTCACTCAAAACATTCTCTTAGACAAACAATCACAGAGTGATCAGGCTGAGGGGGAGTACTTGTACAATTGTTTGTAATCATTTGATATAATGAAATCATTCGATTGAAAAACATTTATTCTCTTGTTTTGATTAATAGTTTATCATTCCACTGCACTTTCCATTTATAATTCACTTCTTTCATTGTTCTTATTACATAAACAATCAAAACAATCAAACTCAGATCCTAACAATTGGTATCAGAGCTTGGTCAATTAAATTCGATCTAACCAATCAATTTAATATAAACAGATCAGCTCAAAATTATTGATATCGTTTGTTTGTCGGATTGAAAACAGAGTAATAGTTTATTTTTGTTTCAACCGTTTTTAAACAGACTTTGTTTTTTAAACAATCAGAGAATGGCTCAATCAATCACGATCCACACAACACTGGCACGAACAACAAGCCACCGATGCTTGTCAGATCTGAATACAATATCTGGCAACATCGGATGAGCCATGTTCTAGCTCAACAGAACACTGGGTGTTGGAAGTCGGTTATCTTCAGACCACATATTCCGATGGTGCCGAGTACTGAAGATCCCAAGGTTCAAGACCCTAAGAAACTTGAAAACTACTCTGACCAGGATTTTCAGAAAATTGAGTTAGATGCCAAGGCCTTCAGTATTGTGGCCATGGCTCTACCCAATGATATATATGTTGGGCTATTACACTGTAACAGTGCAAAGGAGTTGTGGGATGCCCTAAAAGAACAATTTGGTGGGACTGAAGAGGTTAATGAAAACAACCGTGAAATACTTAACCAACAATATGAAACATTCAGTCATGTAAAGGGAGAGTCATTAACTCAACAATTTGAGAGGTTTAACTGTCTCATTAGTGAACCAAAACTGGTTAGTCTAACTTACCCAAATTTAACTTTGAACTATAGGTTTTTAAGATCATTTCCAGATAAATGGGACACTATTGCTATAATTATGAGAAACTCAATTGGATTTAAGGACCTATCACTGACCCAGCTTCATGGTAAGCTCTTGACCTATGAGAGAGAGCTTAACCAGAAAAAGAAGCTCCAGGACTCTTGAAAAGTGTCTGATGATTATCTATTTGGTAATACAGCACGTTTGGGTCATGATGAGGTGCCTGGTAATAATAAGGATCAGAGTTATGATCATTTCATTGACATAACTTCAGGTTTTAACTCTGATTCTTATTCACCAAACTATGCATCTGATAACATATCCTTTGAGTATGATGACTTAAAGTACTTTGACCTTGATGATTTGGAAGAAATGGACATTATGCACCAATTGGCTCTGCTCAGTGTAAGAACTAACAATTTTTACTAGAAAACTGGCAGAAGGTTTCCAGGGTTGACTGGCAGGTCAAAAGTGGGGTTGGATAAATCAAAGATTAAGTGTTATAAATGTCATAGACTTGGTCATTTTGCTAGGGAATGTAGGAGTCAACATGGTACACCTATGATTACATATCCAAATCAAAGGCCACAGACCAACACTTATCAAGTTTCCCATAATACCCCTGGACCAAATGTGCAAAACACTGCTCATTTTGCACAGTCCTCAAACACTGTTCCTGTCCAGTTTGTCCAAACCATTGTTCTTCAGATCCACTATGTGCAAGCACCTATTGCTAAGGCACAAGTGCCAATGACTGCTACTCCACCCTCTGCCCCTGCAGAGAGCAGTCAATAAAGTTTCTTCACACAAGGCTTTGTTGATTGGATCAGTCTACCAGATGAGCTATCAGATGAAAATTTTGCTCTTGTAGCCAAAGCTGAAAATGAACCAGAAAATTTTTGTTTCATGGCTATGGTTGAAGAGGTTGAATCTGAGGATATGGTAACTGAATCTGATGTTGTGACTGATGATATTGTTGATGAAGTAATTGCAGATACAAAATCTGAAGAAGAGGTTGTGAATCTCTTAGTTCCCTGGGGTGCATCTGATGATTGTGAGTGCAAGTGTGATTGTGCATTAATGGCTGCTACTAAGGTATCTCCTCAAATCCTAAAAGATTTGTGTTCAGATAAATGTGTAATAGCATTTGCTAACATTAAAAGGTGAATGAAAACCTTAGGAAGAAAGTTTTAGATGATGAAGTTCAATTTGAAAAACTTTCAAAAGAGTTAAAATCAAAATTGACTGAAAAAGAATCTGAAATAAGCAGCTTAAAACATGAAGCAACTATAACCAAAGACCAGCTCCAAACTATGATAACTAAATATCATAGTTGTAAAAAGGAGCTTGAGGCCACCCAAGTTGAATGTGAAAAATGGGTGGAATCATGCAAAGGTTTTGAGATGCTCCTCAACAAACAAACCAAAAGTCATGTGAAGTTTGGCTTTGGTTTTGAAACCACTACTCCAGCTTTTGAAAACACTGACAAAAGGGAACAAAAGTTAGTTGAGGTAGTACCAACTAATTTTAATGGTCAAGAGATTAAAATCACTGAACCTAATGGCAAGAAAATTGTTCTTGGAAAACCAGAAGGTTCCTCATCATTCACTGAACTTGAAAAATATGAATTTAAACCTACTTGGTCTGATGAGTGTGGTACTCTTGAAAACTTCAAACCAGTTGACTTCAAAACCCCTGATGGTAAGAAAGCACCACAGGCAAAGGTCATTCCCTTGATAGATCTTCTAGCAGATGATCAAACATCTGTTGAAAAGAAGACTGAAAAGGGGAAAACGAAAGAAAAGTATGTCCACTTGTTTTGTGATTTCTGTGAAAAGAAGAATCATGTTACTAAAAACTGTTTTCTTCTAAAAGCATATGATATCAACAAAGGAACAAGTGTCTGTGATTCTAAGACCACATGCTCAATAAGTGGTAAGAAGAATCACAAAACCAAAGAGTGCTTGTATTTTGATGTCAAAATGCAAGAGTACAAGGCTAAAACTCTTGCAAGTCAAGTGGTGAGTATTTCAAAAGGAAAACCCAAGCAGACCTTTACTCCAGTCCAAACATCTGTTACCAAAAGTCTAGAAACATCTGCTTCCAGGAATGTTCAAGTAACAGATGCTCCACCCACCAACATGTTCCCAAGAGGATATGGACAACCACCTTATCATAATCCGTCACATGTTTATGAAGAACCCAAGAGGCCTTCTAAACCTAGAGTGAACAGAAATCCCTATGGTTACTATCATCTGTCAGGAAGTGATCAAACATCTATTGCACCAAGTGTTGACATCCAAGCACTGGCAAATGGTCAGCAATAGTTGTTGAACTTGATTCAAAAACTAGTTCAAACTACTGATCACCTTCCTAAGCTTGAGGCTGAAAAGTATGTGGACCCATCCAAAGACAACTTGGCTTTGGACACTCACCAAAACTGATCCATTACTGATGTGCAGGGAGCTTCTGCTTGCTTAGATAGCCTTTGGTATGTAGATAGTGGAGGCTCCAGGCACATGACAGGATGTAGAGCCATTCTTCTGGACTTCTTAGCTCATGGAAGGGGTGATATATCCTTTGGTAATGACTCAAAAGGTAAGGTGTTGGGTTCAGGGACTATTCAGGCTAGGAAACTCAAGTTTGAAAATGTCAATCTTATTGATAATCTTAAATTTAATCTTCTTAGTGTATCACAAATGAGTGACAAAGGTTATGGCTCATTCTTCACTAAGAAAACTTGTAAGATTATTGGGCCAGAAGTGGTGAAAAAGATTGATACCATCATTTTTGAGAGCAAATCACAACTTGTTGCTCATAGGAGTGGCAATGTGTATGTGGTTGATATGTTGAAGGACAATCATATGGCAAATGTCTGTCTGTTTTCTGCTGCCTCCACAAAAGAGACCGAATTGTGGCATAGGAGACTGGGTCACACCAACCTTCAAACTATCAACTCACTCTCTAAATAAAGCCTTTCCAGAGGCCTTCCATCAAAAGAATTTAAATGTGATGAGCAGTGTATTTCCTGCTTAAAAGGGAAACAACATAAAAGCTCTTACAAATCCATTGATGAGTCCAAAACAAGCCAACGTCTACAATTGTTGCACATGGATTTGTTTGGCCCAGTTAAAATCATGAGTCTAAGAAGAAAGAGATTTTGTCTTGTCATAGTTGATGATTTTTCTAGGTTTACATGTACTTACTTTTTACACTCTAAGGATGAGACTGCAGGTATCTTGAAGGACTTTGTCACCAAAGTTGAAAAACAATATGACTTGCCAGTAAAAGTCTTTAGAAGTGATAATGGAACAGAGTTTAAAAATAAGGAGTTGGATGACTTCTATGTGTCAAAAGGAATTGTGAGGCAGTACAGCATTCCAAGAACAACAGAACAAAATGGGGTGGTTGAGAGGAAAAATAGAACTCTTATTGAAGCTACAAGAACCATGCTAGCAGATTCTGGTTTGCCACTGTCTTTCTGGGTAGAAGCTGTAAACACTGCTTGCTATGTTCAAAACAGAGTTTTAATCAACCCCAGACATCAAAAGACTGCTTATGAAATTTTGTTCAAAATCAAACCACTAATCTCATTTTTCAAAATCTTTGGCTGCCCATGTTTCATTTTAAATCTTAAAGATTCTATCTCAAAATTTGCAGCCAAAGTAGATTGTGGATATTTTTTGGGATATTCTTCTACTGCCAAGGCCTACAAAGTGTTTAACACAAGGACCAAGGCAATAGAAGAAACTCTGAATGTAAAGTTCAATGAACTTTCATCCTTAAAAATCCCAGCAAATCCTGATGAGTTGTTTGATTTAGATAAATTCAAATTTGAAGATATTACTGTCAAAACTAACAGTGCAGGTATTCCACAATTTCCACAACAAGATTACAGAACAGATGTTGTGATTCCAAGTAACTATAAAGTCTATTCTGTATCAGAGGAAGCAGCTGTTCAAAACACCTGTCAAAACTCTACCACAGCTGAGTCAGCCACTGTTGGCCAGTCTTACCCTCAAACCACTACTTCACCAATTTCATCCACTGCTCAATCATCTATTGACAAAAGTCCAACCTCTGTTGACAAAAGTCAGTCCAGTTTCACACCACTCGGACCCATTCCCCCACCTCCATTTCAAACATCTGTTGGTACTAGAGAAGTGCAAACAGATGTTACATCAACAGAGTCACCAAACCTCTGTCCTTCACCTCAAAATTCCATCATACCATATCAGGGAGATCTAATCTACCTAAGAGCTCATCCACTAGATCAAATCATTGGCAACATGAGAGAGGGTATGCTCACAAGAAGCCAATCCTCAAACATCTGTCTTTTTGCAGGCTTTCTATCTCTCGCACAACCTGTCAAGTACCAAGAGGCACTAAAAGACAACAGTTGGGTAGAAGCCATGCAGGAAGAGCTCCTTCAGTTTAAAAGACAACAAGTATGGGAACTTGTACCACTGCCAAAGGATGTTTGTCCAATTGGCACAAAGTGGGTCTTCAAAAACAAAACTGATGAAAGGGGTATAGTTGTCAAGAATAAAGCCAGGCTTGTGGTTCAAGGCTTCAGACAAGAAGAGGGGATAGACTATGATGAAACCTTTGCTCCTGTAGCTAGGCTAGAAGCTACCAGACTCTTCCTAGCCTTTGCTGTTAACCATAACATCAAGGTGTATCAGATGGACATCAAATATTCAAATGTGCATTCCTATATGGCAAAATTTAGGAGGAGGACTATGTATGTCAACCACCTGGTTTTGAAGACACATTCCATCCTGATTATGTATACAAGCTCAACAAAGCTTTGTATGGATTAAAACAAGCACCTAGGGCCTAGTATGAAACTCTTTCCACCTTTCTCTTATCCATTGGCTTCACAAGAGGTAAAATTGATAAAGCCTTATTTTTAAAATGTTGAGGGAAAGATTTAATGATTGTTCAAATATATGTGGATGATATCATTTTTGGGTCCACATGTAACAAATTGTGTGAAGAGTTTAGAGAACTCATGACAGTAGAGTTTGAAATCAGTGCTATGGGTGAACTTCAGTGCTTCCTTGGTCTCCAAGTGAAGCAGCTGCAAAATGGCACATTCATTCATCAAAACAAATATGTGAAAAATTTGTTAACCAGATTTGAGATGAATGATTGTAAGCCATGTAGTACACCCATGAGCACAGTCAAGCTACTCACTATTGATGACAAGGATGAACTGGTTGACCAAACACATTATAGATGCATGATTGGGTCTTTATTGTACTTAACTGCATCTAGGCCAGACATTATGTTTGCCACTTGTGTTTGTGCAAGATCCCAGGCTTCACCTAGAAAGTCAAATCTTATTGCTGTGAAAAGGATATTCATATAATTAAAAGGTGCTCCCACACTTGGTATCTGGTATCCTGCTAATGGAAACATTGAGCTTTCATGTTATTCAGATAGTGATTTTGCTGGCTGCCACACCACAAGGAAGTCCACATCAGGAGGGTGCCAGTTTCTAGGGAATGCCTTAGTCTCATGGCAAAGCAAAAAGCAAGCAGCTGTTTCAACTTCAACAGCAGAGGCTGAGTACATTGCTGCTGCAAGCTGTACAGCCCAACTCATGTGGCTTCAAAATCAACCGCTGGATTTTTGGATAACTGCACTAAGGACTCCACTCATGTTGGACAGTCAAGCTGCTGAAAATATCATCAAAAATTCAGTCTCTCATTCAACCACAAAGCACATATACATCAGACATCACTTTGTCAGAGATAGCTATGAAAAAGGTTTGATTTCTCTGCACCATGTTCCAACAGAGGATCAGTTGGCAGATGTGTTGACAAAAGCTTTAGACACATCCACCTTTACAAATATGATTTCTAGAATTGGTATGCTAAACATGGACTAAACAACAAAAATGTTTTAAATAAAAACGTTAAAATGTTCCAGAAAATCAAAATTCACCCTTAAAAATAGCATTTTGGTTGAAAAATATGTTAAGGATAAAACAACCATTGTTTCATTCACTCTATCCACTGTTAGTTGAAAAATTTGTTTCAAACATCTGATCAGATAAAACAACCATTGTTTGGTTGAAAAGTCTGTTTTCAAACGTCTGATCAGATAAAACAACTGTTTCACAATCTATATATATATATATATATATAATAAAAAATAAAAAATAAAACCCAAGTGCTGTTAGCATCAGAACTTTGGTAAGACAACAGCTGTTTGCATCAGATGTTTGGCAACAGCTGTATGCCACCAGATGTTTGCCACGTCTTCTCTCAAAAGCAAAGTTTTAGCCACATCAGCGGTTTCACCAGAGCCTATAAAAACCCCGTTTTACCACAACAGTTGTTACACTGTCTCATTGTATTCAAAATACTGAAACCGCCTTCTTCAACCTCAAACCCTCACTCTAATTCCTTTCATCCTCACACTCGAAATCCATTACAATGGATCTTCAAGCCAAAGCCACCCACAATTATCTTCCATATCTGGTCAAAACAGATGAAAACGTCCCATTCCATACCACCATCGACATCATCCTCAATTCCAAATACCTGACAATCTTAACTGCTGATGCTCCCATCTATCTCGATACCCTTCAAGAATTTTGGTTAAATGCTGAGTTTCTTCTTCAGGACTAAAAGCCTACAACCATCATATCAAAAGTTGGAGAGACAAATGTCGCCATTACCCCCCAACTGATATCCACAACCTTCTTACTGAATGACCTGTCAGGTAACGACTCTTTCCCTAAGGCTGAACTTCACACAGAGTTTCAGGAAAGAGGTTATGATGCACAAATGACTGGGTCAACTCTTTTCAAAAAGTTTTTCCCACCAGTCATGAAATTATTCTTTCATACCCTCCTTCTCTGTGTCTCTGCTAAGTCCACTTCCGTCAATGAAATCCCATTGAGGATTCAGTACTTGGGATATGCTATGTTGTCAGAATCTGACTTCAGTTTATCCCAGGGCCTGTTTCTGGATTTAGTATCAAATGTGAAGGCCATAAAGCCTGGGTCTAATAACGCTTTTCTGATTTACCCAAGAATTTTAAGTGTAATCCTTCAAAAGGTTTTACCTGAAAAAGATTTTAAAAAGGGCAAATCTTTCCAAATGAAGAGTCTAACTGATGAAACTTTCACAAGAATGTTGGGTTCAAACACCCAAGAAAAAGTGTCAAAAGTTTCTAAAACACAAACAAAGAGGACTAAGACAACAACTGTTGTCCAAACCTCTGTTCTTGAGCCCACTGCTCCTGGTGATCATGGCACTACATCCAGTGTTGTGAAACCCACACCAGCCACCTCCAAAAGAAAACGTCCATCTACAAAAACCGCCACAAAAACCAAAAAGGGGCCTCTGGAAGATGAGATACCAGAGGAAAACCCTGTTGCAACACACAAGCAACAAGAAACCACTGTTGTTACTTCCTCACAACAGATGGATATATCTCAACCTGAGCAAACTCCTCATGAATCCTCACAAAAGGATCATGTTGTAAGCCAAAGGGAACCACATCATGAGACATATGAGTCACTTGACCATATGATCATCAGCCCTTCTCCCAGGGCTACTAATCTTTTCACTCCTCCACCTTCACCATCACATGTCCTTCCAACAATGCAACCACTGTTTGAGGCTATTGATAAAACTCAGGACAATCCCAGTTCCTCTCCTTCACCCATCAATGAGAGTATACACCAACAAGTGACTAGGACTGAGGAAAATCAATTAGTTATCCCACAAACAGAGGAGGTTAAACATCTGGAGTTAAATGAAACTCTAGGTGAGTTTTGAAGTGAAGCAGCCACTACTGCTGTAGAGACCATTGTCTCACAACAGGACAGTGGTTACATAACTAAGACTTCCTTGAAGGCAACAACTGATGAGGCCACTATAGTGTCCCCAAAATCAGTTGGAAGTCCCCAGAACCAAGAAAAGGGGGCATCTGGTTCTCATTCTTTGGACTCACCTCCTAGGACTGAACCAGATACAACTACCACTAGTAGGAACCCAGATGATCCTATTAATTTAGGTGATGGGTTAAAATACCAAGAATTGATGGCTAGAGTAGAATCCATTGAAACCTCTGTTGTTGACAACAAATCAGATATCAAGACAATTTTGGGATCCTTGGCTGCTCTTACCAAAAGTCATCCATCTATAGAAGATATTGCTAGTGAGCTATGGAAATCTGTTTCCCCCATCATCATAGCTCATAGAAAACTAGCAGATCAAACACATCAAACATACATGGCTCAGATCAGAAATATGGTAGATGTTAGGTACACAGATACCCAAGCAGACATTAAAGCCATCAAAGACCACCTGCTGAAGACCACTGGCCCTGCCCCTACTACTTTCAGAATAGATGAAAATGATGATCAATTCACAGCTGATGATGCCAAAAAGGGGGAGAGTGGCAGAGATAGACTACCTAAGCTAAAGCCATTTGGAACAAAACCAGGGTCTGAACCAGCACCACCACAACAACCAAATCCCAATGATGATACTAAAGCAGTCAATGCAGGCAAAGCAAAAGAAGTAGATCAAACTGCTAATGTCAATGCTGAAAAGGCTGCTAAAGAGAAGCAAAAGAGGCTTGATACTTTGGAATGCAAAGCATAAGCTCTTGTACAAAGGAAGATAGAGCAACAGCAAGAAGTTGAGGATGTGGGTTCCTCTAAAAGGAAGAAGATGCATGCCAAACATGTCAGACAACCACCATTTAAACTTGTTATCAAAACTGCTGCTGCTAAAACCACTGCCACCAAAACCACTGATGTCACTAAAACCACTGCCACCAAAACCACTGATACCACCAAAACCACTGATACGACCTAAATAACTGAACCTACCACCAAACCAACAACCAAATCCACCACTACAACCACCAATACATCACCTACAACCACTTCACCACCCAAATCCCAAACATCTGCTGGTCCTACACAAGTGCCAATAGATGTTAACACAACCACTGCTGCAACACCACCATCACCGCACATCTTGTACAGAAGGAAGAGAAAATCAACCTTTGTGGTACAAGATGAAAACATACAAACATCACCACCTCCTACTTCAACCACCTAGCCTACACCTATATCAGCCATCCCAGTTTCATCATACTCACCACACACTTCACAATTCACATCTCACAGACCACCACCATCCATCACACCATTGGCTGTTCAGTATCCTCTTGAGCTTGATCTACTCAAGGGGGAAATGCAATCCTTCTACAATACTGAACAGCCATCTGAAAGATCTTTCCCATCTCTTCCAAATTTTCCTGTTCCTCTAAACTTAGATAAATATCTTAAATACAAGAGTGAACAGGCAGATTCAATCATCAAGGAGAGATGTAAAGGGAAAGATGACAGGACTGCTTAGGGCATCCATTCAGCAGAACTTAGCAAACTGCGAAGGATTGAAGATTTTGCTAAGACCCTGAGCAACTCCATGTCCACCATGCCTCTCAGCGGTGATTTGGAAAGGGTGGTTAAGGAATCTCTTCTTGACCAAATCTTGGCAACCATGCCCTACAAAGCAAACAAGAAATAGTTTGCAGGCTGGACCACTCATGCTCTTAGAGAAGAACTCATGAGAATAGAAGACATGGCCAAGAATCCCCTAGCAAAGGTCTCTGCCCTTGATTTTAGGAAAGGCAGAGATCCAGCCAGAGCTTTAAAGTTCAAAAGGATGAGTGAAGAAATTGTGGCTGTCAAGTATGAGGAGATGAGGTATGTTGCAAGATGGTCAGAGCTAAGGCTGGTTGAGATATACAAGAAGTTGGAAGAAAATAGAAAGAAAGATCCTACGCTACCTAGAAAACCAGTTTACTCTGATGCTCCATTGATGAAGAGACCTCAACAGGCCTTTACACTAGACAGCTTACTTGACACTTCTGACCTATCTGTTGTTGCTAGAAGAAAGTTCAAGAAATAGAAGGAAATGTCTGAAGAAGACCAGAAGAAGTTTGCTGATACTTTTGTAAAAGAGGGCCTCTTCAATCAACTACACTATTTCTCTGATCCCACATCTGAAGAACTCAGAAGACTCATTGGGAGACCTCCATCACCTAACTCATCTATAATAAATTTGTAGCCTAGCAGATCCTCTGATTCAAAATTATAAAATGGAAAGTTAACAAAGACAACTATGAATTGACTCTGCTCAGATCAGATGGAGAAGCTCAAAAGTTAAGTATGGATAATGCACATGGCCTATGTGCAGATGATCTCCAAACATTGCTGAATTTAGAGCTTGAAAGGAATGCAGGAGACTTTTTCTCTTTAAGTTTTGAACTATAGATAAAGGGAAAATAAGAGAAAGTCTGATGAGAAATAAAGATCAAAATAAAGCTTAGTTTTGGCATCATCTGTTATAGGGGGAGATTGTTGGGTCTGCTGACCTGGAGAAGAACAAATGATTGGAAAGCCAAAATATACTACTCAATTGATCCTTAGCAATAACAGCATTTACAAGTTACTTCTCCCAAAAGACTGTTGACCCTAACATCTGCTGTACCCTAACAACTGCTGTGACAACTGCTGCTACAAAGGTCTGATAGATAACAACTGCTAGAGAACAACTGCTGACCAAAGGTCCGCTGAAGAACAACTGCTGAATCAAAGTACTGAAGACTAAAGGTCTGTTGGAGCCAACAGCACTTAGGCTCCAACAGATGATTTAAGACCATCAGAGTTTTCCTATCAGCTGTTTGCCTTTCAGAGTTTTCCAATGTAACAGTAGTTTGTATCAACAGATGTTTTATGTTTGTTATTCTGTTAGAGGTCACTGTCTTAGGTGACGTCAGCCTAGGTCATCAGAGGTTTAGATTTGTCTATAAATAGAACAGTGCTTGTACTGTTCTATTTGTCACTCAAAACATTCTCTTAGACAAACAATCACAGAGTGATCAGGCTGAGGGGGGAGTACTTGTACAATTGTTTGTAATCATTTGATATAATGAAATCATTCGATTGAAAAACATTTATTCTCTTGTTTTGATTAATAGTTTATCATTCCGCTGCACTTTCCATTTATAATTCACTTCTTTCATTGTTCTTATTACTTAAACAATCAAAACAATCAAACTCGGATCCTAACAGAAGGTGTCAGACACCTTTACGGAGGAGAGGGTGGCCAACCCCCTAGTCTTCTAAGCATTCCATCTTCAGGATGGTACTGCAAAATTCTCAGGATGGACTATTTCTAGTCCATGTTTAGTGAAAATATAATCGATTGAAATAGAATAAGGATAAGTACTTACATATGGAGATGATTCATCTTTATCAGCCTTCACCTTCATCCCACCTGTGATTCGGATCATGGTTTCTCTTCCAGAGAGATCAGCCACATGCATCCTTAGGCATGGTAGTATTTTAAGTGAATTGCTTTCCAAGCCCTTGGTAGAATCTCTCCTTCCATTGTTGATAACCAATATGCTCCTTTACCAGCTTCAGAATCGATCAAGTATGGACCTTCCCACTTGGGAGCTAGCTTACCATCGCTTGGTTTTGTTGTGTTTTGGAAGGCTTTTCTTAATACTAAATCTCCTTCTTGAAATCTTCTTATCCTGGTATTCTTGTTGTAAGCTTTAGCAATCCTTTGTTGATATGCTGCCATTCTTACTTTAGCAGCATCCCTGAGTTCATCCACAGTTTCCAAATCCTATAGTAATGCTTCGGAATTGGTAGTTGCATCCTGTAGATGTTTCCTTGCTGTAGGCATGACCATCTCTGTTGGCAGCATTGCTTCTGTTCCAAAGACCAAGGAGAAAGATGTCTGACCAGTAGCATTCTTGGATGTAGTCCTATCAGCCCAGAGTACAAATGGAAGTTAATCTACCCATTTCCCTTTCTTTTCCCCAAGCTTCTTCTTCAAATTGTTGACGATGATTTTGTTCGAAGATTCTGCTTGTCCATTATCTTGAGGATGGACTGGTGTTGAAGTCACCATCTTGATCCCCCCCAACTCTCACAAAAGTCAGTTTTTCTTTTGCTAATGAATTAAGAGCCATTGTCACAAATAATCTCAGATGGTACTCCAAATCTTGTTAAGATATTTCTTTTGATGAATGAGACCACTTCTTTATCTCTGACTTGCACAAATGCTTCAGCTTCAATCCATTTTGAGAAGTAGTCTGTCATTACTAGCATGAATACCTTTCCTCCATGAGCTTTAGGTAGCTTTCCTACTATGTCCATTCCCCATTTCATGAAGGGCCATGGTGAAATAATAGGATGTAGTGGTTCAACAGGCTGGTGAAGGATGTTGCTATGTCTTTGGCATGGATCACACTTTTGGGAATATAGCATGGCATCCTTCTTCATAGTAGACCAATAGTATCCCATCCTCAAAGTCTTCGAGTAAAGAGATCTTCCTCCTGTATGATTTCCACAGTCTCCTTCGTGGATGTCCTTGAGCACCTCATTTGCTTCATCTTTGTTAAGACACCTTAAATATGGACCTGCAAGAGATTTTCTATACAAAATATTGTCTATAATTGTAAATTTAGATACCTTTATCCTAAAAGCCTTTGGGTTTTCTCCATCAGGAATGACATCTTCTTGTAAATATTTTATTATAGGAGTCATCCATGATGAATCATCTTGTGCCTGAGTGGCTAATACAGTGATATCCTCAGGATGGACTGTTTTATCCTCAGGATATTCCTGGCTATCCTCAGGATGTGCCTGACTATCCTCAGGATGCCACTCTTCAATTGCTGGTTTCATAATGTGGATGATGGGAACCTTGGATCCTTCTGGTAGATTAAGGGAGGATCCCAGTTTTGCTAAGGCATCAGCTTCAACATTTTCTTCTCTAGGTATCTGTGTTAGTGAAAATTCTACAAAAGAAGTAGCTAAATTTTTAACTTTTTCGATATAAAGAGCTAATTTTTTACCCTTTACTGCATAAGATCCATTAAAATGATTAGCAATCAACAAAGAATCAACAAATACTTCTATATTAACAATATGCATGTCTTTAGAAAGTTGCAAACCAGCAATGAGAGCTTCATATTTTGCCTCATTATTGGTTGTCTGAAATGCACATATAATAGCATGGGGTATTTTGTCCCCTTGTGGCGATTTTAGTAGTATTCCTAAACCTGTTCCTTTTGCATTTGAAGCACCATCAGTATACAAAATTCATTTTCCCAAGTTTTCGTTTAATTGTTGTACTTCAGATTCTACTTTACTCAGGATATCACTACTGAAATCAGCCACAAAATCTGGTAAAGCTTGAGATTTGATTGCATTTCTAGGCTCGTATACTAAGTCAAAGGCACTTAATTTTACTGACCACTTAGCCATTCTACCTAACATTTCTGGTTTTCTAAGTACATTTTTAATGGGATAGTTCGTTTGTACATGTATCCTATGTGTTTCAAAGTAATGCCTTAACTTAGTAGAGGCCATTATAAAAGCTAAAACAATTTTTTCGAGATGAGAATACCTGGTCTCAGCATCTAGTAGAGTTTTACTTACATAGTAGATAGGATGATGTTCCCCCTCGAAGTCTCTTACCAATACTGCACTTATAGCATTCCTAGAAACTGCAAGGTATAGCTTTAGAGGTTCTCCATCCTCGGGCTTCATCAGGAGTGGAGCTGCTGCTAGATACTCTTTCAGCTTCTTCAATGCTTCCTCATGTCTCTGTCCCCAGTCGAATTTATTATTTTTCCTCACGATATCATAGAATTCTTTACACTTATCTGAGGATTTCGAAATGAATCTGTTTAAGGCTGCTATCCTGCCTGTCAGCCTTTGTACATCCTTGATATTTTTGGGGATTTGAGATCAAGGATGGCCTTTATTTGTTCAGGGCTGGCTTCTATCCCTCTTTTGGTAACTAGATATCCCGGAAATTTTCCAGCACCGACTCCAAAGTGACACTTTGATGGGTTCAACTTCATATTGTAGGCATCCAGGATGTCGAATGCCTCCTTATGATCCTGAAGATGATTTTCTGCCTTTTTGGACTAAACCACCATGTCATCAATGTACACCTCCATTATGTCCCCAATCTTTTCTTTAAACATCATATTCACTAGCCTTTGGTAGGTTGCACCTGCATTTTTTAATCCAAATGGAATAGCTATATAACAATATATACCTGATGGGGTCACGAATGCTGTGTCCTCTTGATCGTCTGGTTCCATTTAAATTTGTTGGAATCCTGAGGATGCATCCATGAATGTCAGCATTTCGTGGCCTGCTGTAGCATCCACCATTGAATCTATATGTGGTAATGGGAATGGGTCCTTAGGACATGCTTTATTGAGGTCTGTATAGTCTACACACACTCTCCATTTCCCATTTTTCTTTTGAACTACCACCACGTTGGCAAGCCATCTTGGATATTTTACTTCCCTTATCATCTTGGATTTAAGGAGTCTATCCACTTCTTCTTGTATGATGATATTGCGTTCCGGAGTAAACTTTCTTCTTTTTTGTTGGATGGGCTTGAAGCTCTTATCAATCCCAAGCTTATGGGTATTGACATCCTTAGAGATGCCAGTCATATCTTCATGCTTCCATGCAAAAGTAGACATCTTGCATTTAAGAAATGAGATTAGTGATTGTTCAATATCACGTGGGATACTCTTACCGATTTGCACAGTGATATCCTGGTTATTGTCGTCGAGGCAGACGACTTTTACATCCTGATCAGGATGTGCTTTAACATCCTGAGGATGGCATTGTGCATCCTGCTGTAAATGCTATGCTTGTCGGGATGAGGCCTTCATTGATGTTGTATAGCAGTCCTTAGCTTCCTGTTGATCGCAATTGACCTTCACAACTCCCCAAGGTGTAGGTAACTTTATACACTGGTGATATGTTGAAGGAACTGCCTTCATGTCATGTATTCAGGGTCTCCCCAGGATGACATTGTAGCAGGATAAGGAATCTATCACACAGAACCTCTGGATAGAGTTCACTCCTTCTACATATACTGGTAGCTTGATGTCACCCGCTGTGCTCTTAGTTTCCTCACTGAAGCCTACTAAGACTGATGATCTGGAAACTATTTCAGATTCCGGGATGTTCATTCTTTTGAGAGCTTCAAGATGGATGATGTTCACTGAACTTCCTCCATCTACGAGAATATGCGAACAATGTGGTTAGCAATATATAAAGTAATAACCAAATCGTCATGATGAGGGTCAAGAATGTTTTCTCGGTCTTCCTCCTCGAAGCTGATCACTTTAGAGGTCGTCAGGATGGTCGTCTTTGTTGGTCTTTCTCCTTTTTCAGACTTTGTTTCCCTCGCATGTCTTTTAACAATTAAGTATGAGGTTCCACAAATGTCTGATCCTCCTGAAATGAAGTTGATAATACCAGCATCCTTAGGTGGGGATGCTGCTATTTCCAGGATGTTTGTGCCATCCTGAGCCCTTGATTTCTTTTTGCCCAGGAGATCTTTAAGGTGACCTTTGCTCAAGAGATATGCTATTTCCTTTCTTTTTGCCCTGAGGTATCCTGAGCCCTTGTTGGTGCCATATGATTTCTTTTTGCTCAAGAGATACAATCTTCAGTGATATGGTCGAAATCTTCGTGAAAGGCACACCATTTGGACTTGTCCTTCCATCCTGTCTTGTTCTCTTTCCTTGGCCATCTTGCTTTGTCCCCTAGATCCTTCATGGCGTACATTAGTCCTGTTACATCCACAGTAAAACAGTAATCTGATAATTTAGGGCAGTCATCCTCATCGTCATCCTCTACCACATTGACCTTTTTATTATCAGGCCTAGCATATGGTTTATGCTTATATGGTTCGTATGTGGGAGTGGACTTTCGATTGGGATGGTTATATTTTGAGGATGATTCTATCCTCTCTTGTATCTTCTTATCATCCACAAGTCGGATGAATCTCAAGCTCTGTTTCTAACTTCATCCAAATTCCTGCATGGATTCATCACTAATTCTTGATAGAATGGTGAGTCTCTTTGCAGCCCCATCTTGAATGCCTGTATTGTCGTTGTGACATCCAGGTTCGGGATGTCAAGTGCTTCCTTTCCAAACCTAATAATGAATTCTCTTATTGATTCCCCCTGTGGTTGAGTCACCCTCTATAGATCACTTGTCAAACATTCGAACGTTCGACTACAAGAAAACTGATTATTAAACATGTTAATTAAATGTGCAAAAGAAGTAATAGAATAGGGTGGAACACTTAGGAGCCATTTCAGGGCTGGACCGGTGAGAGTTGAACCAAATCCCTTGCATAAACATGCTTCTTTCAGATTGGTAGGGATTGGATTTATTTCCATCATTTCCCTATATTGAGCCACATGTTCCTCAAGTTCTGTAGATCCATCATAGAGCTTCATGCTTGGAGTTTGAAACCGCTTTGGAATCTCTGCATCACATATGGGGGATGCAAATCTTGACACCCTATGGCATGCTGAGGATACCTCGAGGATGGGTTGCACTATCCCTAGCACACTCAATACCATGTCTTTGATCTTTTGAAGCTCCCTTGCTAGCTGAGGACTTATTCCTGTATCTTGCAAAGAAGCAACATCATTAGCAGTAAAAGTACTGGAACTTAAATTGTTATCGTTATTGTTATATCCTTGGGATAGCACAGGTGTATATCCTGGATCCCTAGTAGTTGCCATCCTGGGAGTAGTAGTTGTTTCTGGAGCAGAGAACTCAGTACTCATGGGGATAAAATCTCCTTGATGAACCCTCCAGAGATGCTAGAATTAAAATCTAACGCCCTGGGCTGCAATGGTGTCCCCATGTCTTCACTTGGCCTTCTCGAGGATGATTTGAGAGCTTGTATCTCTCTTATCAACATCCGGTTTGTATCTTGTTGTTGATGTATCGAATCTTTCATCAGTGCAAACATAGAAAGTAGTTCATCATTCGATACAAAAACAGGAGGAGTAGATCCAGATGGTCTAGGTGGGATTTGGGAAGTAGAACTTCTTGGAAGTGCAGGTGGAGGTGGTAAGGCAATATTTCTGGTAGAGGTTGAAGATGGCATGGATGAAGAGGTAGTTTTCTGGGAAGAAGACATAGTTGTCAAGTTTTGTAAAAAAGAATTAAATGAGAGAAAGTTTAACAAAGTTTCTTGTTAAAATAGAACCACTTGCCCCACGGTGGGTGCCAAATTGTTTTGGTCAAAAATTACCTAGTAGAAATAATTTTGTATTCCAAATTAGTAAAAGTGAGGTAGAGTGCTAAATGTGTGAAAATATGTTAAAAACTCAGTTGTATTCTGAAAATGGTGTATCGGGATGCTAAAGAAGGAAATAAGTGACAACTATGCTAGGGATGGCTTAGGTTTGCTTCGGGATGGACAGTTATATCCTCGGGATGGAACTGTTTGTAATGAACAAATAAAGTAGTAAACACAAAGAACAACAGTCGATCTACGAGGAAAGCCCTTGATCAGTTGTAGATCGCCGGCATAAAACCTCGGGAGGAGACTAGGCCCCTGCCTTGTTTGTTAATATTAATTTGGTAAAAGATACAACTTTGGATGAACAAATGGACGAGTGTACTAAGATTACAATGATTGTGTGAGTGTTTCTAATCAGCTAAGTGTATCTGTGTAGCTATAGTGTGAGCAATGTGTCCTATACTCGTCCAATACTCCCATTTATATAGTACATGAAGTAAACAAAGAATCCCACGATATCCGCTAAGTAGTTAAGTTCTTTGAAGTCTTTATATGACCGTTGTGGTTGTTTCATCTCAGGACGTTGTAGCAACGGTTTCTTCTTGGCTAGTCATTGTTCCAGTTGTTTCCTTATCTTTCGCCGATATTTAATGTGTATCGGTTACAACTTTGACTTCATCTTCGATCTTGGACTATGGCTTGCATGAGATACTCTTTGATCCTTGACTTCTTTGACTGAGAGTTATAATATAGACGTTGGGGAATATATATGAATCCATATTATAACTTAATTGTTGTACCTGCAATCACATATAAGAAAGCTAATTCGTTAGTTCATTTTCATGATGTGCACATGCTGAAATACTGTTACATCCTGAAGTTAGTTGAGTCCTTCAGCATCCTGAGGATGGTACGTTAGGAATGTAGAGTAAAATCATCCTGAGGATTTTCACCACCAACAATAGTGTTAATTTTTTATTGAGTTAAGTGAGGTAGTTTTATTTGTTTACATATACTGAGTCAAATCCAATAGAATGTTATATTTAAAACCATAAATTTGTCTGTAAATTGTGTGTATATTTGTAATTAAATATATAATAAATAAAAAAAATTTATCCGAGCTGAGCCTGATCGGCTCACTTATAACCGAGCGGAAGACCGAGCGAGCGTTTTTCGAGCATTTTCCGAACGAGCGACGAGCAATCCACGAGCGGCAAGCGATCGCCTCATATAGCTCTTTCTGATATTCTACATCAAATTTCATGGGTTTTTGCCAAACTCTGTCTCGAGAATTTTCATGGGTTTTTGCCAAACTCTGTCTCGAGAATCTTTGGTGAGTTAGATGTGGCTAATGTTAAAAAAATATATATAACTGTCACGTAAACAATTGTACTACTATTAATAAACCTGTTTGCTTTATAACCAAATAAAATGGAGTAGTTTAACTAAAATTTTAAATAAAAGGGTGTTAGATTAGATACCCCTCTATGCTGATTTGGCATGCGCATTATACCGCTGCACTGAATCTAACCAGGATAATAATCTGACCTGATTTTATACCACTACATTGAGCCTAACCGGGATAGCGATCTGACCTGATTTTGATTTGAGATCGTTCGGTTGAAATGTTACTATTTTTACGAACCACATCAGTTGTGTGGACCAAACATGACGTAGATACAAATCCCTGTTGGGTCCTACACCTCCCAAAATCCTCCAACCATAGACACACGTACATACTCCCAAACTCACACACACACTCACCGTGTTCTGTGTGAGAGAGAAACAAAACCACAAACATATACATACACACATTCCCTGTCTCTCTCTCTCTCTCTCTTTCTTCATGGCCTCTTTCTCTCTCTTCCTATTCTTCTCATCATTTCTTCACTCAGTTTGCTCAAAAAACTTAATCTTACCACTGAAGATCCAACAAATCCCATCCGGGTCGGGTCAAAAACCTCCAAACAAACTTTCTTTTAACCACAACGTTTCCTTAACCGTCACCCTCGCCGTCGGTACGCCGCCGCAGCAAGCGGTGGTCGTCCTAGACACCGGCAGCGAGCTGACGTGGCTCCGCTGCAAGCAAACACCCACCACACCATTATGGTTCGACCCATTAAACTCCACATCCTACACTCCTGTTACATGTACTGACCCGACATGCACGACCCGAACCCGAGACCTTGTCTTACCCGCTTCATGCGACGTTAATACCCTCTGCCACGTCATTGTGTCCTACGCTGACGTCACTTCCGTCGAGGGTAATCTCGCTGCTGATATGTTTCAGTTTGCGGGTTTTGACCCGACCCGGATTGTATTCGGGTGTATGGATACCGGGTCAAGCTCCGACCCGGATGAGGACTCGAAGTCAACCGGGTTATTGGGTATGAACCGCGGGTCGTTATCGTTTGTGACACAAATGGGGTACCCGAAGTTTTCGTATTGTATATCGGGTCAGGACTCGACCGGGGTGTTAGTGTTCGGGGAGGTTAATGCGTCGTGGCTCGAAACGTTAAGTTACACGCCCTTGGTTAATATATCAATGCCGTTACCGTATTTTGACCGGGTTGCGTACACGGTCGAGCTTCAAGGGATTAAGGTTTCGGAGACGGTTTTGGGTTTACCGAAGTCGGTTTATGTACCCGATCATACGGGTGCGGGTCAAACTATTGTGGACTTGGGCACACAGTTTACGTTCCTTCTCGGGTCGGTTTACACCGCTTTGAGAAATGAGTATTTGAAACAAACGAGATCGGTTTTACGGGTTTACGAGGATTCAGATTTTGTGTTTCAAGGTGCAATGGACCTTTGTTATCGGGTGGACTCCACACGGGTTGGGTTACCGGCGTTGCCTAGTGTTACTATGATGTTTCGGGGCGCCCAAATGAGTGTTTCGGGTGACAAGTTGCTGATTCCAGTACCGGGTTTGGTTAAGGGGAATGATGAAATACATTGTCTCACATTTGGGAATTCTGATCTTTTAGGGATTGAAGCTTATGTGATCGGACACCATCATCAACAAAACATGTGGATGGAGTTTGATCTTGCAAACTCTCGGGTCGGGTTGGCCGAGGTTAGGTGCGATTTAGCAAGTAAAAAGCTTGGAGTGGGCCTTTGAGTGAAGGGTCAAGTGAGAACGGCTGGAGAAGTATTTGTCCCGGTCATTGTTATCGGATGAGTCAGGTTATACACCTGACTCGTTAGAATATCAGAACGCGTTTTGATTCATTTGCGAGTTTACATTGTAAATTGTAACACAATTGATGTGTTAAGATGATAACCTTGTATTGTATGCATTAGAAACTGTACTAACATGGAATTTTATTGGTACGGATAAAACAAAGTTGTGTTACTTTGTTTCAATATAGAGGCATATAGCATGTGGTTAAAGAAGATTCTTTAATGTGTGATACCCAATTGGTGTTGGTTGGAAGGAAGTAAGATATTTGTGGTGATTGTCCAACTTTCGATAATTGCAGTATGTGTATGGAATTCTGTTTTCCAATTTACAAATTAAAATGATAATTATTTTCAAAAAAGTCGAAACGTTTGTGTAAGCCAATACTGATCAAATATTCAAATAAAATCATAAAAACAATAATTTTTATTGTTGTATCGTATACATATACATATATAATATTTTTAGTTAAATTCACATTTGTTGTTGAGACATATGGGAATAATTAGTTAATTACCCGTGTATCATAGTTTTGCGTGCTCGTTAGATCAATATATAGAAACAAATGCGAGTGGTGGGAGCGATTCATTGCTCTAGGATGAATAAAAAGATGATCCTGTTAAAGCTTTCCATTCCTGGTTCGTGGAAAGATATAGCGTCTGTTGATGGAGCTTTCGCAAAGCTTGGCATTTCTGTTCAGAATATGCTTAAGGTTCATGTTGGGGACGGGATGAATACTTCATTTTGGAAGGACTGCTGGGCCACCAATGAACCGCTCTGCAGCCTTCTTCCGGACCTGTTTAAACTTGCTAAACACAAGGATGGTAATGTGTGGTCGCACCGCCTGGGCTTGGGTGCGGACGCTCAATGGAGGTTCGAGTGGAGCAGCCATCCATCTTCGCCGGAAGCTGCAAATCAGTTGGCTGTTTTGTTTTCTCATTTGGAACAATTCAGTTTTGGAGGAGGCAAAGATAAATGGTTTTGGAACAATAATGCTGGAGTAAAGTTCTGCGTTAAAGATGTGAGACAGGAGATTGTTAAAGCCGAGCTGGGAGCGTTGTTTGATTCTCCTTTCTCCTGGAATTCGTGGGCCACTCCGAAAAGCAACTTCTTAACTTGGCGCGCGTGTCTCGGAAAAGTTGCGTCTAAGGTTAGTCTCGCTTCTCGGGGGGTCACTCTTCCGAACCTGACCTGTGATCGCTGCGGATATTTGGACGAAGACCCGGATCATATTTTTGCTTCTTGTTTATTTGCGAGAAGTCTTTGGTGGAATGTTTTTGTCTGGGTCAAAATTCCGGTTCCCGCTAATTTCAGCTCTTTGAAGGGTATTATGTCCGAGATTGAAGCGGCTCCTGGCTCTAAAAGGTGGAAGAAGTTGGTGCGTACTGTCGCCATGGCTACAGTTTGGAGATTATGGACTGCGAGAAACAGCAAAGTGTTCAAAGGGGTCTTCATCCCGGTTAAGAAAATGATGGAGCTAATTAAAGAGGACTCGTTTTTGTGGGTTTCAAATAGAGCGAAAATTCCTTCCCCTAAGTGGGAGGATTGGGTCATTTTTAATGTTGTTAGCTGCATTTAGCGTGTTTTGGGGCTGTTTTTCGTGTTTTCTTTTGGTGTAATTCCTCAGTCCCTTGCTGAGTTTCTTTATATATATATATATAAAGAGTTTTTGTCATTCAAAAAAAAGAAACAAATGCGAGTATCTACTTTTTATATGTGATGAAAAGGGTGTTTGGGATTGAGTTGGGAAATGTAAAAGTGTTTTTGGTTAAAAATGTTTATTGACTTATCACTTCTTGAAAATGAGTTTTAAAAAGAAATGTTTGGATTAGTTTTTGTTATGAGAAACATCAAAAAGTCAATAAATTGTTTTTTTAAATGTTTCGCTTAACTTATTGTGAAGATTGGTTGTATAGATGGTAAATTTGTAATTTTGTTTTTCAAAAGCCAAAAACCAAAAGTTATGATTTCTGACTTATTAAAAACAGATTTTCCAAAAGTGTGTTTGAATTATACAAACAGCTTATTGACTTATTGGCTTCTTAAAGAAATCAATAAGTCAATAAGTTGTTTTCAAACGCAATCCCAAACACCCTCTAACTCGTAATATATCTTTCCATTTACCTAATAGGTTGTCAATTTGTCATACATGAATTAAGTTCAATTATATATGTTTATACTAGTTTATACCCCGGGAGCATCCCGGTGCTTTCGGGGTTGACAAATCTAATACGACGTGATAAAATGTCAGTTGAAAAATCTTAATTTATAGTAATAATATCCACTCACGTCAAGAGCTTTATTTGATTTGTTACATGCATCAAACAAATACGATTAACAACTAAGGTGAAGAAACATACAACCGTTAACACACTACAAATTGACACAACTGAAATAAACAACTATTATAAAAACCAAAAGGATCATCTACTGGATTGATTTCGTATATCTTATTTCTGTATTACAGAGCACAAATGTCAGCCCGTCAAACGTTGACAACGCCAAAAATCACAGCCATTGTTCCAAGAGTAGCCTACATTGCAAACTAACATATTTGTTTATCTAAGTCTTGCCGAATGATTGATAATTAAGGAAAGGAATATTGTCCGTTGAAAGCTATAGGTAACCAATTCAAACAGACCGAACATTCCAAACGGAAGAAAGACAGTCGATTTAAGATTTATACAGTTCAGTTCATGACTCGATTTTGACAGTATAGAGGAAAAAAGATGAATCAGCGAGAAGAAGCAACATATGTGAAACAAATAAGTAATCCAATAAACTATTATGAGATGTTAGTAATAAGATACCGCAATTGTGAATTAACATTGACTAATGATATGTGCTTGTTACTATGTCTGCCACTTTTTTCATCTATGAACAAAGAAATGTAAAGAGTAAAATAGATGTTAATTATCATATGTTCATCACTTGATCATACAATTACCGTTAAGATCATAATATACCATGTCCCACAATTGGCTCAAATATAAAAAAATGTGTATCTAAATGGAGAGAAGATGAAGGTTTAGATAGGAGTGAGTTAATAGTAGCACTATTGGAAGAACCGAATAAGTCAACATTTATGAGATGGAAAGCAAAGATTTTTAGTTGATTGTTACCTATTTTAAAAAGCGCGCCTCATGTGTGCTTAAGCGCGAGGCGACCTGAGGTGCGGATCCATGCGTCTTATGTCACATAACGCGTGCAGTGTACAAAAAGCGCAAGAGAAGCGCGCTTTTTTCGAAAAAAAATCCCCTGAGGCACACACTTTTGTATACGGGGTGTTTTGTGCTTCAAAGTGTTATACATGTAGCTACAAAAGTTTTGCATTTAAGTTAAATCATATATAAACCTTATTTATATCTATATTTTGGGTAACGGATGCTAAAACATATAGGATATATAAAAAATTATATAATAGTCTTGCGCCTCGCGTACGGAAGGTCCACCGCTTTTGCGCTAAAATTGTCTTTCGGACAAAATGGGCATACTGTCTAGAAAGAATATCAAGAACATGGCACAAAAATTACCTACGTTATGATTCCAAAGGGAAGGTGTAGCCTGTAGGTTATGAAGAAGGAACTGCAGCAGTTGCTTCGGTAAATTTGTTTCTTTTAATCTTCTTCTTACCTATCATCAACCACCTAAAACTGTGTGTTGTGGTGCGTGAGCGAGTTGGCGCGACCACCTTCAAACCATCGCTCTGGCAATCGCTCGTGTGGGGGTGTTATGGCTCGCTCATGACCATCGCTCGCGTGCCACACAAAATCCAAGACAATAGCGTCGTAACCGTGGTCGCTTGTGATCGCAGTGACTTGCTCGCGAGGGCCTTAGCGTGGGTTGTTGTGGTGTTCGCGTATCCACAACGAACATCCTAAGAAACATAATAATCATGATCAATGTCAAAAGATTTAGAATAGTTGTCTATGATAACAAAAACAATATTCGAACTAATACAACATAAAGAAACTATGTTGGTGATGAGGCATTACGACACAAGACATAAAGAAAATATATATTAAAATCATCATCCCTACATGAGGAAGCATTTCTTTTTGAAAAATATCACGGGTAAAAACTTATTTTTTGTTCTTTCACTGTTAAAAAATGAAAGCTTTACACAAGACTTCAAATATTAATTTGTAACTCCCAATGTTATACCAAATTTTAATTAAGCATTTAAACAAATACATACATCAGCATCATGTAGCATCTTCAATCATATAAACATATCAGATCATAATTTGATTGCCCAAATGTTCCATTGTAGCTCTCAGTTAAACATAACATAATCAAGCCATCACATCTACTACATTCTAAACACATAAACTAAATTAAATTAAAAAAAAATAAAGCTACTACAATTGTAACGCCTAAGTGATTACACAAACACTAACATGCAAAACCCAAATAAAAATCACTACTTTACAGATCCAAAAGCACCAAGCACAGATTAAAACAATCCTTTCACTCTGTTACTAAGTTCTTTCAAGCTTCATCAACATTCTTGCTTCGTTTCGTTATCAATCGATAAATCAATCACAATATAATTATTTAAATAATGAAATCAATTCAATACAATAGAATACTGTGAATTAATCAATCAATAAATCAATCACAATTCTGAAGAACCTGATTCTTAGGGCATATTATTACTGTTAACACGAATTTTGGCTGATTTCGACACATTTGTTTCCCTGTGACCGTAGAAGCGGAGATAGAGATAGGCATAGGAAGATGATAACCTAAACTAATAATAAACCCTAAATTAATAACATCAAATAACAAATAATCACAGCCCTCATTTTAAAACAAATCGAAGATGAACCTTTAATAATAATAAACCCTAAATTATTAACATCAATTAACAAATAATCACAATACATATACGGTATTCAGTGGATGGTTTTAGTGTTTCATACCGTTTTATTGTGTGATCAAATCGAAGAACAATTGTGAAAAAATGAACGGATCTTGCAAAAGTATTAATGGAGTTAGGTAGGGTTTGGAGGAGAAAGGAGAGTCACTATATGTTCCTGGTTGTTTTTTTATTTTTTTTATAACTTATATACCCCTTGACACCTAGGATGACATATGGCACACTCAAGGGGGAGAATGCCTCCTTGAGTGCCATGTCATAAAAAAGGCTTTGGTTTATTATAGTTATAGATTCTCTAAAATGTATATTCATCAATCAATAACCCGTGTAGTCGTGCTACATAATTATCAATTTTTATCCATATAAGTGTAATGTACCATTATCAAACAAAAGATTATACGTGAGTAATAGGGATGAGCTCGGGACGGTAACGGTACCGAACCGATACCGATCCCGACAATACCGATACTGAAAAGTCCAAAACCAATACCGATACCGATACCGAACACATACGGTACGGTATGGTATCGGTATTTTACCTTAAAATACCGATACCATACCGATCCCGTACCGATACCGATAATACCAAACCGAAAATCCATAAATATGGGTACCGATACCGATCCCGATCCCGAAACCCCTCGGTTCGGTATCGGTTCCGTACGGTATCGGGATCGGGACGGGACGGGATCTGTATTCGGCCTTGTATGCTCATCCCTAGTGAGTAATATTAAATGTAAATTTGTAACATATTTATTTTATGATGTAGAATTAACAGATCATTTTATTTTGTCCGGTATAATTTTATTTTGTCAAGTTAACTACGGAGGTGGGAAGGTTTACCTACAATAGTGGAGTTCCTGCTCGGGAGGTCTCGAGTTCGATTCACGGGGCATACAAAACATGCGAAGCCTTCGGGCGAAGGGTTGAAAAGCCTCTATGCACGGGGGATCAAAGCAGGGTGGGTAGGTTCGTAGGCATGCGACTTACCCGGATTAACTACGCAGATAAAAAAAATGTGACATACGACCCATGTAGTAAACCAACATATTTATCAATTTTCAAATGTGTGTTGCAATGTGTTTGGTCCTTAACTTCAATGAACATTAAACATGTTTGTTATTGCTCCCATCACCACAAACGAACATATTCTTCAGTTGACGGCTAGGTACACATTTGGACAAATTATATTCGGTGATAATTCCATAAAACCTGTTTTAGGTCATCAATTCAAGTTGAACCAAATATCGATAGTACTTGATTCAGATAGATTAGCACATGTGTTTGGTGAGCAAGGGACCAAACATAAAAATATCCTACCAACCACATTTCATGTTTTTGTGTTTTATGCCACTATTTCCTTTGCTAGCTCTTGTCTATACTCTTTACATACATATTTTCATCATAATTCTTAACATATATTCTTTATTCTTGTAACTATGAATAATTAACTAGTAATATGACATGCGGGGCACTGCGCCACCAGTACGTTGCAAATATCAAATAGATTAGTGTAAGTGATATGTCATGCGTTAACCATATGTACATGTGTGCTTCGACATACTCAGTTCAAATCAATGTACCTATATAAGCATATTGGTTGAATCAAAACATAAAGTAAGTTGGATTTATGCCCTACAGTTATAACTTATGATGTAAAGAAACCACAAAAGGTAAAAAGAAAACGCATTCACATCAAGAGATAACCATGAGTGGTTTGCAAAGTGAAAGAACAAAAGTCGAGAGATGGAAACACCGAAAACAATGGTTTTTAATAGTAATAATAATAGTTGTAATTTTCCATGCCTTGAATTGCGAGGGTTAGAAACATATCGAATGAAAAGGTATTATATATATAACCCCGCTCGGTGTGGAATAAATTTACATAAAAATCTAAACCAACTAGAAACATACATGAAATAAGCACAAAAACGTGTTATATATGAGATGCCTCATTCCCGAAAATGTTTACATCTAAACGTAAACCAACTCGAATTAGTAGTGACACTTGCATAAAAATACACACGTAAAAAGTTAGTTTTTTTCTAATGTAAAGTAACAAAAGAGGTAAACACGACACTTAAAAACTCGACAACGACAATTTACTTCTTTTAAAAAAGAGTAATTGAATTTTAATAACCTAAACTATTTGAAATTGGCCACTGGCACCCCCAGCTAAAAAATTGGCCATATGTCACACACCGCCAAGGCGGAAACGCGACGTGCGACTTCGAAAGATTTCCAAGCACAAAGGTCGCACGAGCATCAATTAAAATAAACCGGGAACTTTCATTAAACAACTAAATTTGTTCATCATAGAGATAATTGTTTAAAACCAAAACCATCGTATGTAAATGTCTAGTATTAAAACAACAACACAACGGTCCAAAAGAAGGTATCCCACAAATGCTCGTACGCGACCCCCGCATGTTCCACTATCCATGCTAATTTCCTGAAAAACATGCATTAAAGGAAATATAGGTCAACATAAAGTTGGTGAGTTCACGGGTTTTCTATATGATGGACATATAATCCAAAACCGACTAAATCATTGCCTAGCTAGGGCAATAATCAATATGTGATCTGACATGAGCCCATAACCAAACCTTGACATGTTGTGTCTCTCCCATTGTACACTAAAGACAATGAAATAATGTGAAATACAAGCACTCTTTTGATATCTGTCATCTGGTCAGAGCGACTAACCAAGAGTGGGGGTGTCAACCCAATAGATCTATCCCGGTGTTTCATGGCTAAGTCCATAGCTAATGGTTATGGTATGAAGTGTGACACGAGGGCTTAATGGATCCTGCACCGTAATGTATCATGTTCACATAATAGTCATGAATTGTAACTGAAAGCTGTACACGTGTTTTCCCCCGGAAAAATGTAAAAACTGTTAAAAAGGGTCCGTGAAATGCTCACTTGGTATCTGGATACTAGACTGAACTGAATCTGATGCGGTGCGTCTGGTCTGGGATGCCCTAAGTTCATTTAAAGGCAACCTTAAGTCTATGTTGGGTTCTAACTACCATGCAACTGTTCACCCGACTGGGATACCTATGGACTAAAGGCTTCTGTACCACCATCTACGTGTGTCACACACTGTATATGTCAGAAATGTTCGTTTTGTCGTTAAAGTGGCCATGTTTAGTCTATTTTTGGTAAAACAAGTGTCTTGACTTACTAAATGCTACCGAGTGTCACTTATGTCTCAGTTATGTAAGTCTAGGGTGGCATATGGACACATCTTTTGACAATTTTGTATAAAGATGGCATTTTTAAGTATTTTGTCCTTGATTGTACCAACATGTTAGTGTATATCATTGGTTTCCATGAAAACTCTTGTGTTAAGCTTGTTAACACATGTTTTTAGTGTCCTTAACACATGTTTATAAAGTAAGCTTTAGTGTAAGTTATAAAACTAAACGATTTTGGCTTAGGCTTGGGCCGGCCTCGACCCCATACTCTAACGCATACACTCATGTGTATGTGTGGGGGTACGTAAGTGTCCATATATTGTACTAACATGTATGAAACCGTATATATGTGTGAGTGAGTACGCATAGGCTAAAACATTGAACTTTTAACATAAAACTTAAGTGCTTTAGTTAGTATAACTTGAAAAACTCATTGTTATAGTGTGTGTGATGGTGTGTGCCTCGGGTGAGCTTGCCATGGTCGAGCATTTATACAAATGAATGAATAATGGTTCGGATGTTTATACCTCGTGTGTGTAGCCGAAAATATAAGAGAAAACAAGCTAACTCCTCGCAATGCAACTCCTAGATACTTGCTAGATACTTGGAGCTCCTAAACAATGATGGTGGTCAATCGAACAAGCCTCTTGGTGGGGTTTTTCCTTCGGCCGAGTGGGTTTCAAGAGAAGAGGAGTGGTTTCAAGTGTTAAAGTGTTTGTGGATTGTTATGTGTTAATCTCTTGCTTCCTTTGGCCACTATTTATAGGCGAGAGGGAGAGAGGAGAGTCTTGGTTGATTGGTTAATAAACAAGGTAAGTCAACCCTCAAATTTTGTGTGGTGAAAAGGCTACACGTCTACTTAGGTGAAATTGGTTGACTTGGGCACTTGTTTGGTTGTGTAGAGTGGAAGGGGCGGCCGAATTATTCATGGGGAAAGGGGCACTCATGTTTTGGTAAGTTGACAAAGTGTAGATGTCTCATGGGGTTTATGTTGCTTCCATGTTTGTGTACATGTCTAGGGACTTGAAATAGGAGGTTGTCCATGGATGTATGCATGCGTGTGTATGTATATGTGTATAGTGTAGATGTGTAGGCTAGTTAGGTTCCTTGCTTCACTTAGCTTGTCTCGGGAACACATGGGCCGAAATATTGTAGGTGTAAATGAGCAATTTAGGAAGTCAAAACTATCTAGGTTCATGTAGTGAGATTACAAGGTCTCTTGTTAGTGAAACACCTAGGTTCTTGGAATTGTTGGATGGTGGTGTGGTGATCGATGGCCATGGGGAAAGAAAATATGATTCTTGTGATAGTCAACATGACTTGGAGGTTGTAGAATGTTTGTGGATGCCATTCTTGTGTAAAAACTCTTGTTAGGATAAGAATGGTGACTAGTAAGTGAGTGTGCATGTGTATATATATATATATATATATATATATATATATATATATATATATATATATATATGTGTGTGTATTCGTGTGTATATATATGTGGCCGAGTGTGTATATACATATATGAGTGAGGTATTTTGTTATTTCCAATCATATGTTGGTAACCTCATGTGAATAAATATCGTTTGTCTTTGTTCTTGCCGGGTCAACAAATGTGAAATCGTATGTTCAATTGCATGGTTTTGCATAGATTTCCTGCAGTCTAGCATGACTTATTGGACTAACTAAGGCTTTGGACTAACTAGTGCCTCTACTGTTAGACTGTATGCTTTGGGATTAACCCATTGGAACCCTATATAGTCCAACTATGATGACATGTAATGCTATGCACACTATATACATATAGCTAAGTGTACGGATATGACCTGTGATTTCGACGGGTGTCACACCATATATAACATGAACTATTAAATTAACGGAATTTAACACCCAATTGACTGATTCCGTTAATGGGTTTGCTGATGTGGCACGATTTGCAGATGTGGCATGCTGACCGGTCAATCCACGTGTGCATTTCATTAAAAAATTAAAGAAATTTAAAAAATCCACATCATCATCATAACTTCAAATTGGAATATTTAATTTAATATTAATGGCCAATAAACCAGATCCAGATCCAAGGGTTCAATCCTCATTTGAAAACCCTAAACACCTAAACACTTCTTCTTCCCTAAACACCTAACATCTCCAGAGCTCCAAAGACCTTCCTTGAACATCATTTGACCTCCTTTTCATAGCTAAATGCTTCTGTGAAAACCAAGTGTGACAACCGTCACCCTCATCTTTATCAAGTTGTCAATTGTAGTCCTTCATGTATTTAATGTTTCTATTTTTAGTCCCTGTAAGTTTCGTCATTTTCAAATTTTATAAAAAATCAAAACTTTAAAATAGTAAATACTGAATCATTATGTCCATTTTGAAGCAAATTTAATACACCGTAATATACTATGTTGTTTTACCAATTATTATTATACAACGATTTTTTGATAGACAAGATTTTTGCATAACTTATTTACGGAATTGGCAAAATTCGACTTGAATGCCTTTAAAAGAAAAATAAATTAAACTAAAAGCTAAAAAGAAAACAAAATGGTTATCTTTGAAATTTATATTTATTTAATTTAGAATTAAACTCTTTACATTGAAACTCTTCAAGTGATAAAACCAATTTTAATGTAAATGAATGTATAAGTTATTATCATTAATATCCTAAAATGAGATGTGGCAATATAAAATGTCTTTTCTTTCATTCATAAAGCCAAAACCTACTTTTCACCATCTTATTCTTTGAACAACCTTTCTGTTGAAAATGAAAGTAGCATAAATATCAGAGAATAAGAGTGGCAAGGAGAGTCACGAGTAGCTCCAATCTGTAGGGCGATGTTTAATATGGTCACACGTTGTGACGGTTACGAGCGGTTTCACTTATACAAACCCAACGAGTGGTAAGTTTAATATGGTCACACGTTGTGACGGTTACGAGCGGTTTCACTTATACAAACCCAACGAGTGGTAAGTTATACTCGCACAACTAAATATTTTTTTTTTTTTGATGTATCATTCTTATTAATGTATTACGCGTGTGGAACCGAGCTCTAACGACCTCACCCGATCTAATATCGAGTTATTTATGTACTTAACTACTAAAAGGTGTTGTTCAAATTATCAATAAACCAAGTGTCTAGCTATTAAATGAATATATGTATAAATTTATTTAGATAATAAACATGGAATTCATTCATGATGGTAACATATATGTTTAGTTAACTAAACGACAAGAACTTTTGATTTACAATATGAATCTAAATTGTTAGTGTTGTTATTACCTATATCATTGTTTGAATCTTAGTGTAATTTCCTTGAAAACTATATGAACATTTTTTTTTTCGTTTTTCTTGGTACCATTTACATTAACATCGTTGGTAGCGAATAACAATAATAATAACTTTAAAACTTGATGGGCAACAATTATGCTTATTGTATCTATATGAATGAAACCTATAAAAATGTAAAATACATGCATTAATCATACTTAGTTTAGAGAAAAGCAAAAATTGGAAACGAATGAAAGTTTTGGGTTAAGCTAATAAGAAGATCAACAGTGAGTTTTTTTTATTTATTATACAACTAATTATTATTTTTTTAGTGTATTCATTATAAGATAATTTTTCTTCAATGTTTAATATTATATGGTTAAATAGTAGATCATAAAATTGAATATACTAGTTAAGTGTAACTTCAATATAAATTTTTCCAAATTCAAAACTGTTAGGATCGTAGAACACACACGAACACGAAGATTTACGTGGTTCGGTCTAAACTGACCTACGTCCACGGGGGCAACTGGGGTATTCTTTTATTGAGTGATACAAAAGTTACAAGTACAAGAGATTATTTATAGGCCTAAATTAGGGTTAAACCTTATGCTAATCTTGCTCAACAAGTTAATCATACTGGACTTCAAACGACTGGGCCTATAAGTGGGCTGAAGGCAACATCTCCAACAATATCTCACTTGGTGTCTTCGGACCACGAACTGCACCATCTATTCTGTACTTCTGTAGATAAGATCTCCCCTTGATCTTCAATGCACCTCCAGTTACCCCGATCTCCTCAACATTATTCCTGGAGACCAGCTGAAGCTCCACACAGCTTCAGCTTATCCAACGTTACACATTTAGTGAACATGTCTGCTGGATTCTTAGCACCTAAGATATTCTTCAAGTTGATTGTGCCATCAGCAACCAATCCTCTCACGAAGTGATACCTTATCCTGATGTTCTTCGTCTTCTTGTGATACACAGGATTCTTAGCAAGTTTTACTACACTTTCATTATCACAGTGCAACAAGTACTCAGTCTGCTTCTTCCCTAACTCTTCTAGAAAAGCTTTCAACCACACTAGCTCCTTACTGGCTTCAGCTATAGCCATGTATTATGCCTCTGTTGTGGACAAAGCCACGCTTTTCTGAAGTCTGGACATCCAACTGACTGCAGTTCCTCCCATTGTGAACACGAAACCTGTGGTGCTTTTAAATGTCTCTCTGCAACCACCCAGGTCAGCATCTGTATAACCTCTGAGAACTGAATCCTTCCCTTTGAAACATAACCCCATCTTTGACGTTCCCTTCAAATAACGAAGCACCCATTTAACTGCTTCCCAATGTTCTCTTCCCGGATTTGACATAAACCGACTGACAACTCCGACTGCGTGTGCTATGTCAGGTCTTGTACACACCATAGCGTACATCAAACTACCTACTGCAGATGCATACGGAACTCTAGCCATATCAGCTTTTTCTTCTTCAGTTCTGGGACACTGATCTTTGGTAAGCTTGAGGTGACTTCCCAAGGGCGTGTTTCTAGGCTTGGTATTCTCACTGTTAATATTGAATTTCTCTAACACTTTCCCGATGTACTTCTCCTGGGATAGTGTCAAAGATCCATCTTTCTTGCTCCTGGTGATACTCATCCCGAGTATCTGTTTAGCTGCACCCAAATCCTTCATCTCGAATTCTTTGGACATTTGCTTCTTCAACTTGCTGATCTCATTCATATCTGATCCTACAATTAACATATCATCTACATACAGAAGTAGAATGATATACGAACTCTTGAACTTCTTTAGATAACAACAGTGATCGGCTTCACATCTCTTGTAACCGGTCTTCACCATGAAATTATCAAACTTCAAGTACCACTATCTTGGCGCTTGTTTCAGACCATACAAACTCTTCTTCAACTTGCACACCCAACTCTCTTTTCCAATAACCTGGAATCCCTCGTGTAACATTACGCATTAAAAACTTGTACGTTACACGTTCGCATTTAATAAAAACGTCAAGTTTTCATTTTATACGTTGCATTTATTTATTTTGTCGCGATTGTGGAACCCTAATACTATATATGTAATATAATATATGTGTGTTGGTTTGTAAAATGTCAAAAAAATAATAAAATGCTTTGGCCGGGGTTCGAACCCGCGCCAAAGCCACACACACACACCAACTTAACCAACTGGGCTGGACCATCTTTCTGGAATTAACCCGGCCTAAATTAATTATATACACACTTTTTGAACAGCAGTCTGACTCGTAAAAGTCAACTGCCTTGGACGCGTTGAACAATCAAGCAAGATCAATGCTTGATTGATCTTTATATGGTAAATTCGTGTAATCACCGGCCCTATACAACACGATTACACGTCAATTACACCAAATCGTTGACCAATTATTAAACCCTACGCGTTTGAATTAAAAACGAGGTCAAACCTTCCAATTTACCCAACCCTTTGATCCTCTATATAATTAGACCTTCTGCGAACCTTGTATACTCGCTCACAACTCTCTCTCAACCTCCAATTCTCTCTGATTCACACTGATTATCATTATCTTGTTCGTTGTTGACTTTTGCTTTGACCCGGAGATAATACTCAATTCAACACTGTGAGTTCCATTTTTTTTATGGGTTTTGTTGGTCGGCAATCAAACAACAAAAGCCCCATCTTTAATCGGGCTCAAGTTATCTGAATCGTTTGATTGCAAATTCTAGGGTTCGTCATATGAAATTGGGGATAAACTGGATTTCGCGTGTGTATTTAATTATTTTTAAACAGGAAATATCACAACCACCGGCCTAGGCCAAGTGGTTGTGACCTGGGTTTGATTCAGAGGGGAACCGGGTTCGAGTCCCGGCTCTGACCTTTCTTTTTTGTTCTTTTCTTTTCTTTTTAAACAACAACTATATATATATATATATTATATTTAAAACTTATAAATTCATTTTAAAATATCAAAACTATTTTATAAATTCTAAAAAAAAATTATATTTGATTAATCTGAGATAAAAGTTTTATTTACAATTTTTATTTTTCAGAAATTCATTTATTTAATATTTATATTAATTAAATCATTTTTATACTATTATATTTATAAAAATCCATTTATATATCAAAACAATTTTATTAAATCCTCCAAAATTTATCCTGACTTTTTATAAAGTTAAACTTTACTGAAATAATTTTTAATTCAGTAAAATCATTTATTTCATATTTTTAATCAATTTTTGTTAGATTTAATCATAATTAAATCATAATAAATCCAATTTTCATCATTTTTGCACCAAAATTTTATACAAATTATTTTTAATTATTTAGAACAGAAATATGATTTTTAAAATAGATATTCTTTAATTTTAGTATTTTTGAATATTAAAGTTAAATATTGGCTATTTATAAATAAATAGATTTAAAAATCTATTTTAAATAAAATAATTTTATAAAAATTATTTTTATGCTTCAAACACTTTAATGTGTACATTCAAAATTCAAATTTTATAAAAAGACTTTCTTCCATTAATTATCAAATTTTCCTTTATTAATTAACATTTTAATTTAAATTCAACAATTGATTATTCCCAAATCGAAACCCTAGGATACACTTGTAAGTTAATTAGACTTAGACTTATTACATATTACCTTATTATAGGGTGATATTTGGAATCATTTTGGGCAACACAATTATTACATCTTTTCAACAAGTTAACATTTGCTAAGGTGAGTTTTACATAGCCCCTTTTATTTATCACCATTTTTGGGGTGAAACATGTTATAACATTATCATTGCAATTCAATCATCAATGTGTCTATGTGTTTTCTATGTTGCATTATGTCTTGAGCATGATTAGAGTAAGCACCATTCTAGCATAATCATTAACATTGATCAGCCGACGGTATACATTGATAGATCTATTGGACTGACAATCCCACTCGGATACGTGCCTCCTACAAAGGTTACGTGGGTGTTTGTTATGTATCATTTTATAACAGTCAACAGGGTTGATTATGCACTCGATTTATTTCTAGTATGTTCTCACATATGGGCTAGATTAACATGACACATGAATTGCACAACATTTTGTTCATTTTATCATCAAAAACCTATGTAATTCTCACCAACTTATGTTGACCCAAAATACTTTCAAAATTAACATGTTTCAGGTAACAATGAAGCTGAGGCTTGAGTTAGCATGAGGATTTTACTTGAAGTTTATTTGAAGTTGTTGAAGTTGTCATTTGATATTATGTATTTGAATTCTTAGAAATCATTTCACATTTTGGATATTATGTTTGAATAAATTATTTAAAATTTATATTATACCATGTGCTACTGAAAACAATCATCAATACGTGGCACCCCGATGTTTCCGCCATCGGTTGGGGTGTTACAGATTGGTATCAGAGCCTTGGTTATAGGGAATTAGGTTATTAGAAATAATCTAGACTATAACCTTAGGGACTAAAACAGTACTTGCTTCTCCTACTTGTAACCCTAATTGCTTCCCTAATCCTATCCTTATCCTATGCCTTATAACCCTAAACCTACATGTGACTACTCTTAATTGTCTGCTGCAATCCTGATCCACCATTAGATTAATAGGACAAAATCCTCAGGTTTAACCTGAACCCCCCTTGAGATCTCGTCGAAGTTCTAGATTTTAATAACGAACACGTGCAATCTGGAAGGGTGAACGCCTGTATTCTGAGTCTTCTGTCTAGGCTGGCATTGCGCATATATCCCAATCAGACGAGGGACCCGGATGCCTACCTGGGAATTCTCGGGATGAGTGTTCACTTATAGGCTAAAGCATGTCTTCATATGTTATTAGAATTTAGAATCTTTGATAAGTCAACGTTTTCGTTTATTCGTTTTAATTAATGAATAAATGATTACATTCCTTATATAAACTCTCATTCATTTCATTGTGTCTACTACAGATCATGCCTCCTCGTCGCAGCACTCGCAACAACAATGGTGAGAACCACGATGAAGGTGGTGATAACCATAACCACAACCATGACCAAGTTCCTAACCACAACAACAATGGGGTCGATGCTCAACTGGCTGCGATCATTTCTCAACAAATGGCACAGCAAATCGCAACTCTGGTTCCCAATTTACTTGCTCAGGTCATCCAATTGAACGGCAACGGGAATGGTCACAACAATGGGAACGGGAATGGCAATGGCAATGGAAATGGACCCCAAGCTTGCACCCTTAAACATTTCAACTCTTGTAACCCTCCAAAGTTCAGCGGTGATGAAGGAGCTACTGGACTTCTCCAATGGTTTGAGGGTATTGAGAATACCTTCATCAACAGTGAGTGCCCCAACAATCTCAAGGTTCGTTACGCCATGAGTGTTCTCCATAAACGAGCGCTCACATGGTGGAATGAAGAAAAGCGTACTCGTGGGGCCGAGGTTGCTCTTGCTATGACATGGGACCAAGTCAAAGAGATCATGAAAGAGGAGTTCTGTCCTTGCAATGAAGTTAAAAAGCTTGAGGATGAGTTCCACACCTTAGCTCAAGATAGTGGGGAAAACCTTGCCTACAACACCCGCTTTCATGAGCTTAGCTTATTGTTGCCACACAAGGTTACTCCTCTGCCGGTAGCCATCGAGAAGTACATCGGTGGTCTGCCCATGCAAATCCAGGACACCGTTTGGGGTAGAAATCCTGCAACTCTGGAAGAGGCCAAACGTCTAGCGGCCACTCTTACTGATAATCACGTGAAGAACGGTACTCTCGTTCACAAGGGCACTAAGAAGACTACTGCCAAAGACACTCCACAGCCTGCAATTGAAGTCAAGCCTGAGACCTCAAGCAACAAAAAGCGCAAGGCTAGAAACTATATGGTTACTGCTACTCCACCTGCTGCCCAAAACCCAGCCAAGAAACCATACACCGGACCTCACCCTTTGTGCAACACTTGCAAGTACCATCATCCAACACAGGTGCCATGACGTTTTTGTACTAAGTGTCAAAGATATGGTCACCTGGTGAACGTCTGTCGATCTTCTGCTACCCAAGACAACAACAACCCAGCTCCCAACCAACAAAACAACAGGCCTACTCGTGGTCAATGCTACGAGTGTGGTAACCCTAATCACTACATCAACAACTGCCCTAATCGTAACCGTAACCAAAACCAAAATCAGAACCAAAACCAAAACCAGAACCGCAACCAGAACCAAGGTGCTCGAGGTCGCGCCTACAATCTCAACGCTAACCAGGCTCGTGACAACAACGAAGTGGTGAATGGTACGTTTCTCATTAATAACCACTATGCATCCATATTATCTGATTCAGGAGCTGATAAGTCATTCGTGTCACTGAAGTTTGAACCTTTACTTAACTTACCCCACACTAATCTAGAAGACCCTTTCGTGGTAGAGGTAGCTAACGGGAAGTCTATTTCGATCGGCTCTATTATTCGTAACTGCTTGTTGAATCTCGATGATCATACCTTCCCTATCGATCTTATCCCTATGCATCTTGGTAGTTTTGATGTTATAGTAGGTATGGACTGGTTGTCAACTTATCGTGCCGAAATTCTGTGCTTCGAGAAAGTCATACGCATTCCTCTCGAATCTGGTGAGATTTTGAAGATCTATGGTGAGAAACCCTGTGGTGAGCTTAAGCTTATGTCTTGTACTACTGCCCAAAAGTACTTACGAAAGGGGTATACAGCCTTCTTAGCTAACGTGATAGAGAAGAAGGACAAAGGCAAAAGTATCCAAGACATTCCTATTATTCGAGACTATCCTGAAGTCTTTCCAGAGGATTTACCTGGTTTGCCTCCTGCTCGACAAGTGGAGTTTCGTATTGATCTTGTTCCTGGTGCTAATCCTATCGCTAAAGCTCCTTATCGTCTTGCACCCTCTGAGATGCAAGAACTTGCTAGTCAATTACAGGAACTTTCTGATAAAGGGTTCATTCGCCCTAGTTCTTCTCCATGGGGAGCCCCTGTCTTATTCGTTAAAAAGAAGGATGGTTCTCTTCGGATGTGTATTGACTACCGTGAACTCAACAAACTCACCATCAAGAATCGTTATCCGCTTCCTAGGATTGACGATCTCTTCGATCAACTACAAGGAGCAACCCACTTCTCGAAGATTGATCTCCGTTCTGGTTATCATCAGCTTAGAGTCCACGATGAAGATATTCCCAAGACAGCTTTTCGCACTCGCTACGGTCACTATGAATTCATGGTTATGCCTTTTGGGTTGACCAATGCTCCCGCAGTATTTATGGATTTGATGAATCGGGTTTGTAGACCCTATCTCGACAAATTCGTGATCGTTTTCATCGATGATATTTTGATTTACTCTAAATCAAAATCCGATCACGAGCAACATCTTCACTCTATCTTGAGTCTCCTAAAGAAAGAACAACTGTACGCCGAGTTCTCAAAATGTGAATTTTGGCTTAAGGAAGTTCAATTTTTGGGACATGTCATTGATATGAACGGAATTCATGTTGATCCTGCAAAGATCGAAGCTGTGAAGAATTGGAGTGTCCCTACCACTCCAACGGAAGTCCGTTCTTTTCTTGGGTTGGCTGGTTATTATCGTCGATTCATCGCCAATTTCTCCAAGATCGCTGTTCCTCTCACTACCTTAACTCACAAGGGTAAACCCTATGAGTGGGGACCTAAGCAAGAGGAAGCATTTGAAACTCTTAAGCTGAAACTTTGTGAAGCTCCTATCTTATCTCTACCTGATGGTAATGATGATTTCATAGTCTACTGTGATGCATCAAACCAAGGTCTTGGTTGTGTTCTCATGCAACGAGGAAAGGTTATTGCTTATGCGTCTCGACAACTCAAGACTCACGAGAAAAATTACACCACCCATGATCTTGAATTGGGCGCTGTTGTCTTTGCACTCAAGATTTGGAGACATTATCTGTATGGGACCAAATGTGTGGTGTTCACGGACTACAAAAGTCTCCAACATGTCTTCGATCAAAAGAATCTTAACATGAGGCAACGACGTTGGGTTGAATTACTTAACGACTATGATTGCGAAATTCGCTACCATCCTGGCAAAGCGAATGTTGTGGCTGACGCACTTAGTCGTAAAGAGCGTGTCAAACTCCAATGTGCGAGAGTTCGTACTGATCTTCAAGATCGCATTCTCCAGGCTCAACACACATCAGTCACCCAAGGTAACATGTACGATGAAATGTCTTGTGGTGCTGAGACTCAACTTGAAACCAAACCCGATGGTCTCCTTTATTTCCTTAATCGACTGTGGATTCCCGACCGTGATGATCTTCGTACTTTTCTCATGAACGAGGCTCATAAGTCTCGTTATTCTATTCATCCTGGTGCTGACAAGATGTACCAAGATCTTCGTTATTCTTATTGGTGGCCTGGTATGAAGAAAGACATTGCTCTTTTCGTTGCAAAATGCCTCACTTGTTCCAAGGTTAAGGCTGAACATCAACGACCATCTGGTATGCTTGAACAACCAGAGATTCCTGTCTGGAAATGGGAGAGCATAGCTATGGATTTCATCACCAAACTTCCTCGCACACCCAAAGGTTTTGACAGTATTTGGGTAATCGTCGATCGTTTGACCAAGTCAGCTCACTTTCTACCTATTCGTGAGAAGTATTCTGTGGAAAAGTTGGCAAAGATGTACGTAAGTGAAATCGTGTGTCGTCACGGTATACCTATGGACATTATTTCTGATCGTGATGGTCGTTTCACCTCTCACTTTTGGGGATCTCTACAAGATGCTTTGGGTACCAAGTTGAACCTGAGCACTGCTTATCACCCTCAAACGGATGGTCAGACTGAACGAACCATCCAGACACTTGAGGACATGCTCAGGGCATGTGTCATCGATTTTGGTGGCGCATGGGATTCTCATCTTCCTTTGGTTGAGTTTTCATACAACAACAGTTATCACGCCAGCATTAACATGGCTCCTTTTGAGGCACTCTATGGTCGGAAATGTCGTTCTCCTGTCTGTTGGACTGAGGTTGGTGAAGCTCGTATTACTGGACCCGAACTAATCCAGGAAACCACAGACAAAATTCAGCTCATTCAGGATAATCTTCTCAAGGCTAGAAGTCGCCAAAAGAGTTATGCTGATAAACGTCGTAAACCCTTGGAATTTCAAGTTGGGGACCTTGTGCTACTTAAGGTATCCCCTTGGAAAGGAGTTATTCGTTTCGGTAGAAAGGGAAAACTAGCTCCTCGTTACGTAGGCCCCTTCAAAATTCTTGACAGAGTTGGAAAAGTGGCTTACAAGCTTGATCTTCCACCTGAGCTAAGCAATGTTCATCCGACCTTCCATGTTTCGAATCTCAAGAAATGCTTAGCAGATGAGAACCTTCATGTTCCTCTTGAGGATGTACAAATCGATGAAAGCATGCACATTATCGAGAAACCCGTCGAGATTGTTGACACTGGAGTCAAGAAACTCAAGCGCAGTCGTATTCCGATCGTTAAGGTTCGTTGGGAATCTAAACGAGGCCCAGAGTTCACTTGGGAACGTAAAGACCAGATGAAGTCGAAGTATCCACATCTTTTTCCACCAGACTCTCCAACTCCAACTTCGGGACGAAGTTCCTAAAAGTAGGGGAGACTGTAACATTACGCATTAAAAACTTGTACGTTACACGTTCGCATTTAATAAAAACGTCAAGTTTTCATTTTATACGTTGCATTTATTTATTTTGTCGCGATTGTGGAACCCTAATACTATATATGTAATATAATATATGTGTGTTGGTTTGTAAAATGTCAAAAAAATAATAAAATGCTTTGGCCGGGGTTCGAACCCGCGCCAAAGCCACACACACACACCAACTTAACCAACTGGGCTGGACCATCTTTCTGGAATTAACCCGGCCTAAATTAATTATATACACACTTTTTGAACAGCAGTCTGACTCGTAAAAGTCAACTGCCTTGGACGCGTTGAACAATCAAGCAAGATCAATGCTTGATTGATCTTTATATGGTAAATTCGTGTAATCACCGGCCCTATACAACACGATTACACGTCAATTACACCAAATCGTTGACCAATTATTAAACCCTACGCGTTTGAATTAAAAACGAGGTCAAACCTTCCAATTTACCCAACCCTTTGATCCTCTATATAATTAGACCTTCTGCGAACCTTGTATACTCGCTCACAACTCTCTCTCAACCTCCAATTCTCTCTGATTCACACTGATTATCATTATCTTGTTCGTTGTTGACTTTTGCTTTGACCCGGAGATAATACTCAATTCAACACTGTGAGTTCCATTTTTTTTATGGGTTTTGTTGGTCGGCAATCAAACAACAAAAGCCCCATCTTTAATCGGGCTCAAGTTATCTGAATCGTTTGATTGCAAATTCTAGGGTTCGTCATATGAAGTTGGGGATAAACTGGATTTCGCGTGTGTATTTAATTATTTTTAAACAGGAAATATCACAACCACCGGCCTAGGCCAAGTGGTTGTGACCTGGGTTTGATTCAGAGGGGAACCGGGTTCGAGTCCCGGCTCTGACCTTTCTTTTTTGTTCTTTTCTTTTCTTTTTAAACAACAACTATATATATATATATTATATTTAAAACTTATAAATTCATTTTAAAATATCAAAACTATTTTATAAATTCTAAAAAAAATTATATTTGATTAATCTGAGATAAAAGTTTTATTTACAATTTTTATTTTTCAGAAATTCATTTATTTAATATTTATATTAATTAAATCATTTTTATACTATTATATTTATAAAAATCCATTTATATATCAAAACAATTTTATTAAATCCTCCAAAATTTATCCTGACTTTTTATAAAGTTAAAATTTACTGAAATAATTTTTAATTCAGTAAAATCATTTATTTCATATTTTTAATCAATTTTTGTTAGATTTAATCATAATTAAATCATAATAAATCCAATTTTCATCATTTTTGCACCAAAATTTTATACAAATTATTTTTAATTATTTAGAACAGAAATATGATTTTTAAAATAGATATTCTTTAATTTTAGTATTTTTGAATATTAAAGTTAAATATTGGCTATTTATAAATAAATAGATTTAAAAATCTATTTTAAATAAAATAATTTTATAAAAATTATTTTTATGCTTTAAACACTTTAATGTGTACATTCAAAATTCAAATTTTATAAAAAGACTTTCTTCCATTAATTATCAAATTTTCCTTTATTAATTAACATTTTAATTTAAATTCAACAATTGATTATTCCCAAATCGAAACCCTAGGATACACTTGTAAGTTAATTAGACTTAGACTTATTACATATTACCTTATTATAGGGTGATATTTGGAATCATTTTGGGCAACACAATTATTACATCTTTTCAACAAGTTAACATTTGCTAAGGTGAGTTTTACATAGCCCCTTTTATTTATCACCATTTTTGGGGTGAAACATGTTATAACATTATCATTGCAATTCAATCATCAATGTGTCTATGTGTTTTCTATGTTGCATTATGTCTTGAGCATGATTAGAGTAAGCACCATTCTAGCATAATCATTAACATTGATCAGCCGACGGTATACATTGATAGATCTATTGGACTGACAATCCCACTCGGATACGTGCCTCCTAAAAAGGTTACGTGGGTGTTTGTTATCGCATAACATATTCAATTGGACCATAAGTGTATGGTATGTATCATTTTATAACAGTCAACAGGGTTGATTATGCACTCGATTTATTTCTAGTATGTTCTCACATATGGGCTAGATTAACATGACACATGAATTGCACAACATTTTGTTCATTTTATCATCAAAAACCTATGTAATTCTCACCAACTTATGTTGACCCAAAATACTTTCAAAATTAACATGTTTCAGGTAACAATGAAGCTGAGGCTTGAGTTAGCATGAGGATTTTACTTGAAGTTTATTTGAAGTTGTTGAAGTTGTCATTTGATATTATGTATTTGAATTCTTAGACATCATTTCACATTTTGGATATTATGTTTGAATAAATTATTTAAAATTTATATTATACCATGTGCTACTGAAAACAATCATCAATACGTGGCACCCCGATGTTTCCGCCATCAGTTGGGGTGTTACACCTCGGGCTGTGCCATGTAAATATCGTCATCAAGGTCACCATGTAGAAATGTTGTTTTCACATCTAGCTGCTCTAGATGCAAATTCTCTACTGCTACAATACTCAGAACTAACCTGATGGTGGTCATCTTCACCACTGGAAAGAAGATCTCATCATAATCAACTCCCTTCTTCTGCTGAAATCCCTTGACCACTAAACGGGCTTTATACCGTTTAGAACCATCATGTTCATCTTTGACCCTGAAAACCCATTTATTCTGAAGAGCTTTCTTGTCTTGCGGAAGCTTTACAAGAACCCAAGTCTTGTTCTTGTCTAGTGAACTCATTTCTTCTTTCATTTCTCGCTCCCACTGGAACGAGTCCTTCATCTTGACTGCTTCAGAGTAGCTCTCTGGTTCACCATTTTCTGTCAAGAGAATATAATTAACTGAGGGGTTGGTACGACTGGGACTGTACCTGTCCGACGCTTTAGAAACTCTGGTGGATCTCCTGATCGAAGTATCAGACTGGTCAGGCTCCTATGGAGACTGTTCGTCTTCAGACTCTGAACTCCCACTGTCAGAAATTCCCACTGACTCTTCATTCTCACCATCTTCAGTCTCAGGTTCTGTGTCATCTTCAGATTCTGTTACGGGCCCTATGACAGATTCTTTCTTCTGATTCTCAACACTAAACTCAACTGTTTCTTTCTGAACCTTTGACTTATCCAAGTTTCTATCCTTGTACAATTCTTCTTCATTGAACTCAGCATGCTTGCTTCTGACTACATTTCTGCTTTCAAAATCCCAAAGCCTGTAGCCCATTTTATCACCCCCCATATTCAATGAAGATATACTTCTTTGCTTTAGCATCCAACTTCTCACCTTCTGGGTTGATATCATAAGCACTACACCCGAAGATTCTTAGGTGATCATACTCAACTGCTTTACCCTTCCATTCTTCTTGAGGAAGCTTGAATCCTAACGGTACTGAGGGTCCACGGTTGATAAGATGTGCTGTTGTGTTAACTGCATCAGCCCAGAACATCTTTGGGAGCCCTACATTCAATCTCATGCTCCTGGCTCTTTCACATAATGTTCTGTTCATCCTCTCTACAACTCCATTCTGTTGCGGAGTTCCTGGAACTGTATTTATCATCTTGATCCCTCTATCAACACAATAATCTGTAAACTCCTTGTTGATATATTCACCACCGTTATCCGACTTCAAGCATTTCACCTTCAAATCAGTTTCAAGTTCAACAGCAGATTTCCATTTCTTAAAAGTATCGAAAACTTCAGATTTATGTTTAAGAAAGTAAACCCATACCTTGCGTGTTGAATCATCTATGAAGGTCACAAAGTAACGAGAACCTCCAAGTGAAGCTACTGATGTCGGTCCGTATACATCTGAGTGAATAAGCTCCAATTTCTGAGCTTTCGGTGCTCTCCCAGTCTTCACAAAAGTCACCTTCTTTTTCTTGCCTAGGATGCACGATTCATAAAATCCTGACTCGACCTTCTTCAACTCTGGAAGTTTTCCCTTGGCAACAAGCATCTTCATCCCCTTCTCACTCATGTGCCCAAGTCTTTGATGCCATAACTTTGTCTGACTCTGGTCACTCGATACTGCGTTCACTGCATCAGCTGATGCTTCAACCATGTACAAACTACCTCTCTTCTTGCCTCTAGCTACTACCATACTGCCCTTAACAACTCTCCATTGTCCACTATCAAAGTGAACATCATATCCCTGAACATCAAGCTGACCGATGGATATAAGCATCCTCTTCAAACCTGGAATGACCCGAACATTCTTCAAGGTCCAAATGGTTCCCAATGGAATTAACTGAGGGGCCGGTACGACTGGGACTGTACCTGTCCGGCGCTTTAGAAACTCTGGTGGATCTCCTGATCGAAGTATCAGACTGGTCAGGCTGCAATGGAGACTGTTCGTCTTCAGACTCTGAACTCCCACTGTCAGAAATTCCCACTGACTCTTCATTCTCGCCATCTTTAGTCTCAGGTTATGTGTCATCTTCAGATTCTGTTACGGGCCCTGTGACAGATTCTTTCTTCTGATTTTCAACACTAAACTCAATTTTTTCTTTCTAAACCTTTGACTTATCCAAGTTTCTATCCTTGTACAATTCTTCTTCATTGAACTCAGCATGCTTGCTTCTGACTACATTTCTGCTTTTAAAATCCCAAAGCCTGTAGCCCATTTTATCACCCGCCATATTCAATGAAGATATACTTCTTTGCTTTAGCATCCAACTTCTCACCTTCTGGGTTGATATCATAAGCACTACACCCGAAGATTCTTAAGTGATCATACTCAATTGTTTTACCCTTCCATTCTTCTTGAGGAAGCTTGAATCCTAACGGTACTGAGGGTCCACGGTTGATAAGATGTGCTGTTGTGTTAACTGCATCAGCCCAGAACATCTTTGGGAGCCCTACATTCAATCTCATGCTCCTGGCTCTTTCACATAATGTTCTGTTCATCCTCTCTGCAACTCCATTCTGTTGCGGAGTTCCTGGAACTGTATTTATCATCTTGATCCCTCTATCAGCACAATAATCTGTAAACTCCTTGCTGATATATTCACCACCGTTATCCGACTTCAAGCATTTCACCTTCAAATCAGTTTCAAGTTCAACAGCAGATTTCCATTTCTTAAAAGTATCGAAAACTTCAGATTTATGTTTAAGAAATTAAACCCATACCTTGCGTGTTGAATCATCTAGCGAGAACCTCCAAGTGAAGCTACTGATGTCGGTCCGTATACATCTAAGTGAATAAGCTCCAATTTCTGAGCTTTCGGTGCTCTCCCAGTCTTAAAAATTTAAGGGCTAATTTGTATTTAGCCTAAAGTCTTATTTAGAGTATATGTATTAGTGTAGGGGTGTATTGACAAAACCAAAGTTAGTAACCGTCACTCCACAAAATTAGGGGATACATTGTATATAGACACATCACTTGGGAGTTGTCACTAAACGAAGGAACACGTTGATTGGAATAGTCGCTTCATATAACAAGAGTTACAGCTATTAAAGAAAACATCTCTTCATTAAAAGACATGTTGATTATTAAAGGGCAAGTTCAAGCAAGGAAGAGACACGACTATTCAACAAGGGTTGTGATGGTTAGAAGGTGTTTAGAATACTATAACTAGGATTACCATGTGTTAGCTTTATACATTGGATTTTGTGATTAGATTATGTTGTAATACACGTTTGGTTTCAAAATCGTTTCATGTTCTTTGTTTTGAAATTGATTCAAGGGGCCCCAGTAGTGCGACAAAAAAACTATTTGCTAAGTGCCCAAAGTGAGAAGCAAAAATATTCTGATAAAGAGACATTCCTAAGTAATATCATCATTTCTTTCTAAGAAGAATGCGCATGTTGTGGCAATTATCAGTAACCTACTTGAATTAAAGTTTCCATTGATTTTCCTTTTGTTTTTACTTGCCTTAATTTCAGAGAGCTTTATGCCGATATTGTGTTGGTGGTAGTCTGGTCAAGATAGCCGCCATATAGGTTTCGTTGTCAATTGAATTAAAGTACCCACTGGTTTCCCTTTTGGTGGTTGTGTTGGCGAGTCTAGCCACAACATGCGTATTCGACTCTAAAATTGCAATTATAATGACGCTTGAATTTTGAAACTCGATTACTATCTTTTTTCAATTCGGTGCTCTTTGAAAACAGGTCCATAACACTTGTTTCCAAACCAACAAAACTATTATATGTAATGTTGTAAACTTCCCATCTTATTATTTACACCTTGTAACAGTATGAAAACATTTTCTAACATTTAAATCCGTTTGTATTTCTTCTTATTATTATTATTTAACCAACCAGTAACACTGCCGCCATCATGAAGCTTTCGCTGGTTCGGTTCAGTAAACATACATTTGCAGCAGCAACAGTTACTTTTTAAATGGAGAATGATTATTGGAGGTGTTCAGACGCTCAATGGATTTGAGGGTTATTCATCAGAAAATCATATCAGATTAACGAGATTATGAACATAATCATCATCACACCTCCAAACAAAACTTCAATTCATTCGATTATGACCAAAATATATATCATATTTCATATAAAAAGTAGTGAATCTTAAATAATAATCTAAAAAGATGTGAGATAGAATTTAGTAGACAAACAGGTAGCAAAAACTGTTAATCTGTGGAAACCATCTCTACGGTTGTCTGGCCGATGCCTGATTCTCCTCAACTAAATGAACAAGTTCATAATCAAATCAACTCAACACAAAGGAGGAAGAATCAGGCGTTTCATCTACGCATTGTTGTGTATAAATAGAGATGCTTAACAGATGAAAAACATCTGTGGTTCTATTTACAATCAGATACAACAAATGCAATCAAAAATAAATCTCTAATCTAAATTAAATACTTACTCGTTGAATTTTATGTATGAATTTTACAAAGAAACACAAGATGATATTATGATAAAGAAGAGGCGACGGAATACTTGCTTCTTCAGTGGTGGCTGTTGGTGGGTATATATAGAGAGAGATTAGGACAGATTTAGGGTTTCTGAATGTTGGTGCAATACGGTGTCGTTTTCCAGAAAACGTTGATAACGCAACTTGACGGCAGCCACTATTTTCTTGATAGTGTTTGGTTAAGAACGTATGTACGGATGGCTAATGATAGGTGATTTGGCGTCTCATGATTAGGGGTGCAAACGAGTCGAGCCGCTCACGAGCTACTTGAACTCGGCTTGGTAAAATGCTCGAAACGAGCTGAGCCTTATCGAGCTCGAGCTGAGCTTGAGCCTAAAACAAAGCCCGTTTATTTATCGAGCCCGAGCTCGAGCCTGACGTATGAAACTCGTTAGGCTCGTCGAGCCTTATCAAGCCTATGTATAATATTAGTTTTTTTATTATTTAATCATATTTACCTCTCGTTTAAAGTTGTTAAGTTAACGAGCCCAAGCTCGAGCTTCACTTATTGAGCTCACGAGCCTAAACGAATTATTATTTATATTATATACTAGTTTTATACCCGTCCGTTGGACGGGTTGTACAACAAAATTATACAAAAATATATAAACATTATCTTTCTGTAAGGTTTGTTTACTAATCACCAAATCAAGAAGTGAATCATCTGTTGCACGCAAAGTCTATTTACTAAGGTCTGTTCAAGACCAGTGAATATGTTAAAGAGACCTGTTTGAAATAGTTGTTGCTTCAAACAGCTATTACTAAGGTCAGTTCCATAGATGATATGTTTATGGAATAGACCTTAGTAATAGCTGTTTGAAGCAACATCTGTTTCAAACAGCTCTTCTTAGCAGACACACTACTTTGGAACAGACTTTAATAAACAGACTTTGTTTGCAACAGATGATTAACTTCTTGATATGGTCTTTAGTAAACAGATCGTAAACAGTTGTTAGTAAGCTCTGTTTCATAATAAAAACGCTCGTTTTTTTATAGCACTATGGTACTCATTGGAAAGATAATAAAACGCTGGTTTATTTGGTGTAATTTTTTTTTCAAAAAAAATGTCGTTTAAAAAAATTATTAACGTTTAAAAATAATAGGGGAAAGTGCATGTGCCATGCACATGAGAGAGAAAAAATAATTTAATAGTAAATGGAGTATCCATGACCCATTCAACTGACCCGATAAAATGAGCGGGAAAAACTTAAAGGAAGCTCCCATAAGGTGACATGTGTCCCTCATTAGCTTTCATTTATATATTATAGAAGATATTTAATAAATTAACTAGTAGATAACAAACGAGCCGAGCCCGAGCCAAGCTCGAGCTTGATAAATTACTAACGAGCCGAGCTCGAGCTTTGAAAACAAAGCTCGAATCGAGCCGAGCTCGAGCCCGAGCTCTTATAAGTTAATCGAGCTCGAGCTCGAGCCTGGTCGAGCTCGGGCTCGGCTTGGCTCGGCTCGTTTGCACCCCTACTCATGATCATAACTTCGAGCTTTGAAAAATAACAGGTTTTATCAATAATTTACTATCGTATTTTCAGGCGTGTGGGTGGTCGGGTTATCCATGAATTTGTGGATCTGGATGAACGGGTACCCCATGGGTTTTCTCGTCATAAAGGGATTATCACGGGATCCTGTAACGACTTTGTTGGCCTTTAAAAAACTTGTGAATTAAAAAAGTTTAAGGTTACAATAATAATGTAGAAACTTTTTGGCCGGTTGGGTTCATTATGTGGTCTTTATGTCACTGTGTGGAGTAGTGGCGAAGTTTGAATCTTTTTTTCAAGGAGGTTGAAAGTCATCAGTCTAGGGGGAAGGGGGAGGGAGCTAAATACGTGTAAAAATTTCTGTTAAAAACACATGATATGACATTATGGAGCAAAAAATCATAGGGTTGGGACATCTATTGCCTCTACAAAGTGGTGCCCCTGGTGTAGAAAGGAGGCTCAAATTCTTTGGAATATTGAGAGGACTCGTTAATTCCTACTTTGAAGCGTTTTTTTTTTTTTTTTTTTTTTTTTTTTTGTGTATAGGTGAGTCGTAATGAATCCGGTCTTATATGTTTTCAATTGTGCACGCTAACATTTGATCTACCGTTCAAATAATGATGAAAAAAGTTTCATAATTTTTTCTCCAATTAAGTTTAAACAAATTTAAAAATCATTGAAACAATATTAATCTATATATTAATTTGAAACACCTTAGGCAACACTAACTCTTTTGTCATTTTCCTATTTGTCTTTTTTGGTATTTTTCTAGTTTTTTATTTTGTTTTATTTTTTTTATTATGGATAGATTTTGAATGTTATTTACGGTACTGCCATCATTCTTTTTCTTCTTGCAATAGCACACATATTAATAGCCTTTTGTTCTTCCTTGTTTTGAAAATTTGCCCCTCGGAATCGTTTTTTCTTTTGCTTTGCTTCTTCCTACAAAACCTGTCAAGCGGAGGTGGTGGATACGGCGGGAGCGGTGGAGCTAATGGGGGCGGAGGTGGAGTCAGCAAAGGAGGAGGTGGGAGTGGTGGTGGAGGAAGCAAGGGGTGAGGTGGGAGTGGTGGCGGAGGACACAAGGGATGGGGTGGTCGCGGTGGTGGAAACAACCGTGTATATCCTCGTGCGTAGCACGGGTGCAATCTACTAGTTAAAAATATTTGATAACTTACAGAATATGGTCCTGTCATATGGGTGTCCATAGGCTTGTAAATGAATACGAACAAAGGCATGTTCGTATTTGTTCATTTAACTTTAACCAAACACGAACATGAACACATAATTGAACACATTTTTGTGTTCGTGTTCGTTCTTTAAGAAATTTGTCATGTTCATGTACGTTTATGTTCGTTTGTTTAAAACTTAAACGAACAGTTCATGAACGAACATAAACGGGCGTTCATGAACATAATAAATGTAAACGATTTTGTATTAATAAAAAACCCAATTACTAATTGGTTATAGTTGGTAAATCATAAACAAACATAAACAGACGTTTCATGAACATAAATGAACGAACACAACGTTTGTTCATGTTCGTTCATTTAACTAAATGAACAATTTTTTTGTTCGTTTATAAAATAAACGAACATAAAGGAACTTTTCACCAAACAAGTTCATGAATGTTCGGTTCGTTTACAGGCCTAGGTGTCTTTATGGGCTAACATGGAAACTACAATTCGTAAAACTATTCTAAAAGGATCAAAACCATGATATTCATATAATCAAGGGGAAGCTTGCTCCGGTCGTCACCGTTTTTTGGCTCAATAGTGTATTTTTTGTTGTTTTTGTTCGAAAATTTTGTATATATTAACTTCAGCCAGCCACCACCGATTTGATTTGATATTACGTAAATTTGGGTCTCCTGACTTTCGGCCCCTACCTTCTTAAAATTCAAGCTTCGCCATTGTATATGATTGGTAAGAGTTTAGTCGATTTGATTATGATGCTATCAAAATCCCATATTCAAGTTTCCAAAATCTGAGATGTGATACTCAAGGAAGAAGAAGAATCGTTAGAACTAATACTAGTCCGTTGGTGTTAGTTGTGTTGAGTTTGCGAGAGTTTAGATTAAAAAAAAAAGGTTGAATTGTTCGGATTGTTTAATTTTAGCACGAGCCATATTGTTAATCCTGTAAAAAACATCAACCCTAAGCGGTGCACATTAAAGAAAAAGTGTGTAATTTAAACACAACTCCTAGTGCGTTTTATCTAAAAATGTAAAACTGATGGATGTGTAGCAATCAAGTCATTATTAGTAAACATCTAGAGTAAAGATTAAATACATATAGTTTTTTTGTAAGAACTGTGAGAATTAAAGGGGGTAAAAAAAATTTATTTTTTTTTTAGAATTTTTTTTTCCCATGGGCTTAAACATTCTTTCCAGATGAATAATACAAAAAAAAAATTTTAAAAATTTTTTTTTTTAGTGTAATTACGTCATTAAGGAAAATACATTAGTTTACACTAGAGTAATTATGTAATTACTCTACACGTAATTACTCTACACCAATTTTTTTTTTTTTTTTTTTTTTTTTTTAGTTTTCAATACTATAATACATGTTTAACAATATGAGAAAAAAAATTTTGAAAAAAAAAATAAAAAAAAAATACCCTCCTTTGATTCTCACAGTTCTTACCAAAAAAGCTATTTGTACCGGATCTTTCCCCATATTTTTATACACATCAACCAGAACACACCTCGTGTCATGTAGAGGGAGCAATTGAACATGTCTTGATTTCTATCAAACAAATAACAGAATCGAAAAAATCATGCCAAAATGACCGACCCAAACTAGTAACAGGCGGTTCGGTGTTTTTGTTTTCTTTTTATTAATTTTTTTAATTAAAAATCTAAAATTTGGGTTCGAATGTGGTAATACCTCGTTCCAAAACCAAACGCACCAAAACTAAGAACTAAACCGAACTTGTTTAACGTTTGTCATTAGATATTTCAAGGACTGATGAAGACCCCATAACTGAACCAAACCCACCTGTAAAACTGAAAAGCTTTAGGTTTTGAGCCCAAACCGACCCACGCACGCACACACCTGCATCACACAAAGTGCAATTTTATATCCTAGAAGGGAAAATTATTTAAACAGAAAAGTCTTTACGAGGTCTAAATGTTGTCAGTTTGGTTTACACTAATAAACCAGTCGAAAACTGGAGTTCACAGCACCAGAAAGCATTCTTCTAATGTGATAAGGTGAAACGCGGTCACATGATCCGCCTGCGTTTGTGTATGTCCCACATATTTAAAAGAGACATAACTCCTTCCTTTAATGTGGATCTCCGGCCCTCGGTGAAGTTCCATAGCTCAGTTGTGACGTATGCGCCACTCGGATTATAATCATTTATTTCTGTTAAAGCAGTAGCCACAGCTTTATAAACTTCGTCCCCGTAGGTTCTTTTTAAGCCCTTAAGTTTTTCCTCATTCTCATCTATCACACGCTGCACCGAATGTATAAAATTAAAAAATATATATATTTTCTGAGATATTATTTTATACTAAACATTATACAATACTGCATTTTGTGAAACATTAAACATACATGTAAACTGTCAAGATGTCAATAGAGCTGGCAAATTATGAAAACACCAGTTAACGCGACAAGACTCGACACAGAGTTAAACAAACGTGTCAAAGGATAGGCGGGTTGACAGTTTAATGGCACGATTAAAAACATATCTAAACCCGTTTAACAAATGCAAATTATTTTTAACTTATTGTTGAACTAGTTACATTAAGTTATATTAAGCATGTCGTGTCATGTAACTTGCTTACCAAACATGTTCGAGTTGGTGTTTAAAATAATGACATGTTTTATTAAATGTGTCGTGTTTTGGGTTCAATAGTCACACGACTTGCTCAACACAAGACACGTTGTTCCAGCTCTAAATGGCAATACGGCAATAGCATCTATTTAGCAAACAATAGTAATCTCTTTTTAGCTAATTTTATAAACGTTTACCCGCTTGGCTAGTTAGAGATAAAATAAACCCCAAGTCGGTCATTTACTTATATATACGTCAAAATTGTCACCTCTAATTAAATGTATACCTGGGATTTTCCATTAACAGTGATGACTTTAAAAGGATGCCAATTTGGATCGCGAAGGTACTCTTCCCACAATGAACATAATTCTGACGCTCTATCTTCTGCGTCTGACTCGTTATATTTCCTCTTCATGGCATCAATAAACGGTTTATTCTCGAGTTCTCCCATCCTCTTCACACCAATATGAGCTGTTTTTGGTAAGTCTTTGAGACCCTGCAAAAGAGTAATTTCCACATGCAATTACAACCCAACTATTAATGGATAATTTGAGTTATGTTTAATCTCTAATGGAGTAACGGGTCAAAACATGTACAATAAAAACTACCAAAAGGAAGTAGGTCATACAAAACAAAAGTCACCCAAACAATATTTTTAATGCATAAAATCTTATAAATTATTTTATCAAAAAAATAGATTATTACTGAAATAACATTAAATCATATTTGATACAGTGAAATGCTAGTTCCAAAAATAATACTTTTTTGACAAAACATTTTGGGTCACTGACCCGTTTGGGCCCAATATAAACTAATAGGAACATGAATTATGAAATAAAACTAAAATATGCTCACTTCAATCAGTTCTTTACGAGCCTCTTGAAGCTCATCATTACTTTTGCGCTCCTGGACAACAAGAGCTTGATTTAAGCTTTCCAAATCATCGAGTTCTCCCTCTCTTTCTCTCAAGTTCTTCTGTATGTCCTCCACCTTCTTTAGAGTCTCCATATCATCTTCCCCAAGATGCTTCATAACATTTAATTGCCCCTTCAACTTCTCTATTTCCAGCTCGACTGCATGTTTTGAATCCAACTGTTTCTCAAGCATAATTATCTTTTTGTGCAGTTCTTCTTTTTCCCTCTGAAGTGGAAACTCAACAAATTATACCAAAAACAACAAAAATCACCTCAAAAGTTGATAACAAAAATATACATTATATATAAGCCTTAACCTTCTGATCTTCTGCGAGATTCATCACACTTTCATCAGCTTTACTTTGTTCATCAGATGCCTTCTGAAGCAAACTATTCCTTAAAGCATTCTAAAAAAAACAAAGAAAACAACTTAAGCTACACATTTATGAATGTAACATAAAATACACAAAATATCACACCTGTGCAATTTCTTCAGCTAGCTTTTTTTGTTCAATTTCGTTCTTTGCTTCACGTTGCTGCAGTTCTTGGCCTTGCAGCTCAAGTTTTCTCTTCTCGTCTTCCAGTTGCTGTTTGGTCTTTAAATGGTCATTAAAGATCTTCTGGATATGTTCTCGCGCACCCGACTCAATTTTCTTGAGTTCTAATATATACAAAAAAAAGTTAAATTATTACTAGTTATATCACAATAACTGTAGATGTCAAGCCAAGAAAACAGCATAAACCATCATTATGTTGTTGAAGAAGTTCATCTTTTTCAGCAATTGTCTTCCTAAGTGAGTGTTCGGTCTCCACATACATGTTCTCCATTTCTACCAATTGCTTCTTCTTCACTTCATTTATATTTTTCAAATTCGATTCCAAGCTATCTGCTTTACGATCTTCTTCCGCCATTATATCAGAAATGCTTCTAAGATCTGCAATCTTGTGAAGATGTTCTCCGATAATATTAGTTGCATTATAATCATCAGCTCGAGCAACCCACCCATAAATCTCATCCTTGAGATCATCTTTATTAACCTTCCAATCCCTTTTCCCATGATGATCAGCCTCATAAGCTTTCTCAAACGACATGGCATTGTTGAATCCCGCCCAATCCTTTTTAAACTCAACAATCGCAGATCCCGAATGACCACGGAAATTCCACAACGGAACCACCCTTGTGGGATTAAACCCTCTCATAGTCAAACTATCCCTCAGATTCGAACCACTTTTCCCTACATAACGCCCGTCTTTTAATTCAATAGGGAGATTGACAACAATACCCTTCCATGGCCATACAAACATCTCGTCACCATCATGCTCTGCAAGATGATCAACATCAACATTACCTTTAGCTTGTGACGGACAAGAGTTTTCAGTTACATCTTTCTCAAGATATTTAACAAGCGCCAAATGATTTGCTTTGTCTTTCGCACTTCGTTTTTTAGAATCACTTTTTCCCACCATAGTCGCATGCTGTAACAGATCCTTATACTGGAAATCGCGCTTTTTCTTATTAGCACAAAACGGGCAAGTGAAAGTTACGTCGGATAACTTCACACTGTGTTTTCCACTCTTGAGTTCTTCATACGTTTTATCTGCAAACTCCTCCACTTCAGAATCATTTCCATCACTGTCTTCCCCAGAGCTATGATCCATATAATCCTCCATTTAACACACCTAGTAACCACACAAGACAAACAATCAATTGTTACACAACTTGAAAATCAGTATTACCATGTCATGCAATTAGGGATGAGACATTCTAGCCTAATACAGGTACTGTACCATACCATACCCGTAGCCATAGGTACCGTACCCGTACTGACCAAACACCAACACTAATGGTACTGGAACTTGTTTTCAGTGATATGACTATTGGTATTTTTCGGTGTTTTCAACTATACCAGTACCACACCCCATAGGCGGATCTACTATGTACTTTATTGGGGTAATCCCTAATCCGGGCTACCTCTCAACTGTCAGCGAAGTGGAAAATTAGTACAATGTTTTTTTCTTCTTCTCGGTTTTATGCATGAGATACCTCTAAGGAAATATTAGGATACCCATAGGTCCAAAAACTAATTTAAGATACACCTAACATTTTTTTTCTAGATCCGTCACTGACCATACCAGTGCCAACTGGCCATTGTGGGTACAGTGTTAGTTAATTTATGGTACAATACCGGTTAGGTCGGATAATGTTACCTATCTCATCCCTACATGCAATCATCTTCAACTCCCAAACCTAAACCTAAACTTAAGCCGTATTATGTTCAAACCAAACCACATTTTAGACATAAACTCTAAAACTTCATCACACTCCCAAAGTTAAACAAATTATCCGTTGCAAAATAATAATAATAAAACAAAATAAAAAAGAAGTTAAGCTAATTGAATTAATAAAACGCTTGTCCGACAAAGCGAAGCTAACAAATGCATGTGATATCAACACCGGAAAATTAGTAATAAGAATCGCCCAAACAGAGTGAAAGTGAAAAGAGAGTGAAAGTGAACTCCGATTGAGATGTAAAGACAAAATTAGTAACATGTAGAGGAAATTGTGGACGTACCAATTTATACAGTGGAGAAATGGTTGTTTTAGATTGGTTGGATATTGTATAAATTGGGGATGAACTAGAACGAAAATAGATTAGGGTTCAGTTGTGGGTTTTGACTGGCAGATGAAGAAGGAGAGGAGGACCGAACAGGCAAACAGTAGTGCGTCATGACTCTACTTGTGGAATGTGGTTGTTTGGTAGGGATGTTTGCTGAATACAACGTAATCGATGCAAAAGTTGAAAAGAATTAGTGCACGTAATTTCATCTGGTTCCCCTTCCTTCCCCTTTTTTTTTTATAATACTTTTTTTAAATAGATTAATATAATATATATGGGTTGGGTTATTCTACAAAGGCTACAAAAAATGAGAAGGGTGAGAATGATACAAAAAACACAATATATCATCAAATATGACACAATGAGCCACAAAATATAACACAGTGCCAAAAAAATATAACACAATGCTGAAGAAAAAAGACACAATGAATTGAAAAAATGACACAACGATGAAAATAAGAAAAAGACACAATGGTACATAAAAGACACAATGATATAACGCATATTCTAAAAACTACAAGCTAAAACCCCAAAAAAACGAAGACCTAAAAACTAACGACGTAGGGTTCGATAAGACGATTCCAATGCCGCTTGAATGAGTTCAATCGGAGTCCGTTTGATACCCTTCCTACGACTTCCTATTTTTCTTTCACTGTGTATTTGATCCTAACCCTAATATATATATATATATATATATATATATATATATATAGGGGGAGGATAAATTGAAAACCCTCTCCAGTTAAAGAAACTCTGAAAACTTCATCCCATCCATCTATGTTACATGATCAATGGTCCATAATCAATCCAACTTTTTCACCTTTATTAAAATATTCAAATAATGTATAAAAGTACAAAAAGGGTAAATATGTAAAAACACTCTCTAGACAAAATCTCACTCTCTCTCCTGACACATCTCACTCTCTTTCCTATCTTCTCTCTCTTACACACTTTCTCTTTCTTTCTTCATTCTTTCTCACTTTTCCAACTTTCTTTCTTTTTCTAACTTTTCCAGCAACATTTTTTTAGGCTGTAACAAAAAATAAATTTCATTGTAAAAAACACAATCTTTCATAAAAACATATAACTAAAGCAGGTTACAAATTTTAACATTGTAACAAAAGATAAAATAAAATACGAGTTACAAAATGAAACACATTAAAAAAACATGATAAATAAAATATGTTACATTGTAAAGAGCAAATAGTTTAAACATTGTAACAAAAAAAAAGTTACAATGTTACATATCAAAACATGGTAAATAAAATAGGTTACGTTTTAAAAGACGAGTTATAAAGATAAATAAAAGACGTTACAAAACATGATAAATAAAAATATGTTACATTGTAAAATAGCAAAATTAATAGTTTAAACATTGTAACAAGACAGGTTACAGTGTTACATGTCAAAACATGGTAAATAAAATAGGTTACACTTTATTCATCCAAATAAAAAAAACACAACGTAAATTAATAATTTAAGCAAAAGAAATTATTCATCCAAATCTAAAAAAAAAAAAAATCTACTACTTTCTTTTATGAAGTTAAAAGAAATTCCAAAAAATAATGAAATTAAAAGATTACAAAAAAAAGTATAAGTTACAAATTCATGAAAAAAAATCCATTTGGTATACATTTCATTGACAAAAAGTTGCCAAAACATTAATTATCAGTTGCAGGTCTCCCACGCACCTATCCCTGTAAAGCAAGCAAAGAATAACCACCACTAACAAAAAGTTGCCAAAACATTAATTATCCTTTGAAAATTGATTAATGAGTGTGGTTTTGGAAAACCAATATACATACCCCATCATGTTGATTTTGGAAGGGACTTCCAGTCCTCCAAGAAGGTGAAGCGGCCTGGTTAAGAGCTGCGACCCGACAAATCAGTTGCAGGTTCAAGTATCCAAGAACCGAGCCCACAACACTGTCTGGTAAATCACCCAGACCTGTTTCTGGAGGACCTGACTATGCGCTACACATAGCAAGAAATGAAGATAGCCTAGAGCCCATGTTAATTAACACCAGCTTTGAAGAATATTATTATTGTTTTTAAGATTTGATGAATAAAGAGGACCTAACTCTTTATCATCTATATCAATAGATCTGACTCAAACTGAACCTTAATCAATCAGATCTGACTCGAGCACCCCAAACTCAACCCGAACACATCTAACCTGAAGACTAACACCCAAAAACGGACCCGAGACTAAATCCCGAGGTAACCACCATTATCGAGAACACCACAGCCACGATCAAGATGACCGGACGTCTGCACCACCACTGCAGTTGAACGAACAGGACTACACCTATAAGATCTGGATATGGATTTACTTGAGGGAAGCTTGATGGAGAGGGATCGATGGAACGATTGGAAGAGAGAGTATACAGAGAAAGAGTGAGGAGTATGAATAATGAATAATAATAATAATTTCTAAAGAGAGAGAGAGAGAGAAAGACAGAGAGGTGTTTGAATTAATAATTCTGATGAATCTGACTAAAGCAAGAAGAAAGCATGCTATGTACAATTAATGTTATGACCAAAATACCCTTTGATGAGAGAGATAAGTAGCATATGTGGCAGCATCTCAACCTTTCATTGGGTTTCTATAGTTTCTTTAACTCTAAAGGGTTTCTTGATTATAATTTCCCTATATATATATATATATATATATATATATATATATATATATATATATAGGGCAAGGATTAAATAAAAACCCTCATATTTTGAAGAAACCTAGTAAACTTAATCTAGACCATTGATCTAAAGTGATCAATGGTCTAGATTGATTCTACATTATTTTAATAAATTAATTAAGGTAGATGACAAAAAAAGGGCACAATGGTCAAGTGCCATTTTCTGAAAAGCAGATATGACAGTGTGGACCCCACACATGTCACATCATCCCTCTCTTACTTTTTCCACATTCTTATATAAGCTGTCAGACGCCCGTGTTACATATGTAACATATGCAGTGTTGCGTACGTTAAAATTGCACAGATTCTATATAATCAATTAAAAACTTTAAAACTGAGTTGCAGTTTATATTATTTAAAAAATGCCGATTTTTTTAATTAGACCATATTTTTTTCCGTTTTATTGTACCAGCACCAGAATTGTTGCATACGTAACGATAACTGATATGGTTATAAGCCTTTTGTTACTTACAAAAGTGCTAAAAACAAACAAAAACGGTCATTACAAAGTGTATCAACAACATAATATTGTTCATCTGCCTAAAACATACTACTAAAGAAAATATATTACAGTGAAACTGTATCAACAACAAAACATAGAATTAAAGATTCATACCCCCCTTGCATGCAATAACCCCGACATCCCGCACTGCAACCAACAGTATCTGACGGCATCCGATAACCATACTTTGCATAAAAAGCCCACTGTTCCTCAGTATAACCTATACCCTCCCATTCAGCCCTAATACGCCGACCTTCCGGATACGTGAACGGCAGCACGGATTTGTTAAGTTTAGGTTCATATGGTTCTTCATATTCAGCCCCTAGGTCTGATTCGTAACCAACCGCCCATTCAGGTGTGTGATTTACATCATGCACGTCATCCTCCAGTGTCATATAGTCTTCTGGTGGCGGATATTCTTCGGGGAAGACGTAATCATAGGCCGCATTCCAATCAAAATCTTCATCACTTTCAAACCCACCGTCCGCCTGCACTACGGGTATAACCGGTTCTAATGGCGGAATGTCCGGGGCAGCGGGGGCGACGGGTTCATGTTCGGCTCCAATGGGAGGGATGTCCAATCCAACCGGTGGGGGTGGTTCAGGTACAATTGCAATGTCCGGTTCATTTTGAGGTGGCTCGTGTGCGATTGGGTTGAGATGCTGACGGGCCTCAAAAACCTCCCAAGGGGGAGTGCTGGGGTTGGAATTCATGATTCGACTAAAAAAGCACCTGTAACATATGTTATCACAGAGTAAGTGTGGACATTTTTAATACGAAAAAAAACAAACTAATGTAAGATGCGGAAAACAGCTTATTTAATATACAAATAATAAGCCATGGCAAAATCGAGTGTTACGTGTGTAAACAGGCGTTTTTTGTCTGCAAACACATACAAACCTTTGTAGTCTGCAAACATCAAACATTGCACACAACACACATTGCAGCAAAAAAAGGATATGCTACACACGTAACACCTTAACTTGCACACAGATATGGTATAACTAAACACAGATAAAACACCTTAACAAATGATTCTTTATAAAGAAATACATAATACAAAATAGAGGCCATACAAAAAAGACATTTTCTGTAAAAAACACACAGGTAACATAAAAAAAACTCATACATTCAAAAACAAAAAAAATAGACAGACATGGTGCAAAAACACACGAGTGTTACATGTGTAACAGGAAAACACAGCAAAAACTTTAGTAGTCTGCAGTAAACATAGAGCAGAATTTGATATGCTAGAAAACATAGAAAACAGAATTTGACTGCAAAAAAACGGATATGCTACACACGTAACAGCCTAACTCAACACAAAGATTATACGAAAATATAGACGATAAAAACACCCTAACTAACACACAAAAGTACTACGAACATGAACACAAAACGAAAAATCATTCTCGATGTTTAACATAATAAATCACCAAAAAAAATACATGCTAGTAACACACAAAAAAACAACAATTATTTTCAACTTAAAAAAAAATATATTAAACCACCTAACCCCCAAAAAGAAGACATTTCCTGTAAAAAAGTGAAATATTAATGGTCTTTTTTATGAATTAAAAAAAACAAATTAAAAATAAAATCAATTATTATGCTTACTAAAAATGATGACGTGAATCTTTTGGAAAACAAAAATAACAATCTAAAAAGACAAATAATAACTTGAAACAACATTAATATATAAAAAACACTTGCAACACCATGACAAAACAGACATTTTCTGTTACGTGTGTAACAGATGTTTTTTACTGCAAAAACAGACAAAACTCTGTACTCTGCAAACATCATACATTTAGACTGCATAAAAAACATACTTTGACTGCAAAAAAAAAAAAAAAAAAGAATTTGCTATAACTAAACACATAGAAAAAAAAACAGAGAGCAAATTAGTCATAAAAAACACTTAACTTGCAACACCATGACAAAACAGACATTTTCTGTTACGTGTGTAACAGATGTTTTTTACTGCAAAAACAGACAAAACCTTGTACTCTGCAAACATCATACATTTAGACTGTATAAAAAAACATACTTTGACCATAAAACAAAAAAGATTTGCTATAACTAAACACATAGAAAAAAAACAGAGAGCAAATTAGTCATTAATAGTTAAAAAAACATAAAAAACTAATAATAACTTGAAACACTATGAATATATAAACAAAACCTCTAACTTGAACCACCATGAATAGATGAAAAAAAAAACTAATATTAACGTGAAACCCACAGCCACCACATGAATATTTAAAAAAAAAAACAAAACAAAAAAAACACCATGAATCTATAACTTAAAAAAAAAAAAAAACAGATCGAAATGTCCTAATCATTAAACAAACTTAAAAATATAAATTAATCACTTATTTCACACTTCAAAACAATATATGCACATAAAAAAGGGGGATTTATCATTCATAACCTGGTTCGTCTTCTTCGTCTTCTCCGGTCGTCTTCTCCGGTCGTCTTCTCCGATCGTCTTCCCCGGTGGTGTTTTCCAGTCGTCAACAGTGATGCTGTGGTGGTGGTGGTTCGAGATGATGATGATGGTGGTGGGTTAATGTTGGTGTATGATCTTGGAAAGAAAAAATTATACAGAGAGAGAGGTAGATTAAGATGATAGGAGAAGAAGATGAGGGGGAATTGAAAATTTGAAATGGGAGAGAGAGAAGAGAGTATTATATATGTGGTGGTGGGTGCAAAATTACTATAATAGCCCTTGTTGAATAAAAAAATAATTGATTTAGATGGATGATGTGGAGCAATGTGAGCCACTAGATGGGTTTGTGGGGGTTTCTTCATTTTAGGAGGTTTCTTGTGGATACTTAGCCTATATATATATATAAGCTAAAGGGATATTAGAAACCCTCTAAAATGAAGAAACTCCCGAAAACCCAATTAGTGGCCACAATTCAACCACATCATCTCACTACTTTTAAACCTGGAAGGGTATAATGGTCATTTTATCATTCCCACTCTTTTTTTAATATTTGAATCACATCACCCATCTATAAATTAGAATTATATCTCCATAACTTTTCACCACCACTTTTTAATTGTTGAAGAACTAATCATACTTTTCCACTGCCTTACCTCCACCGCCACAACCACCACCACCGTGTCGTTAGTCCTCGACTACTTTTCCACACCCCCTACCTATTCCGACAAGTCACCACCACCGCCGCACCGCCACACGTCTCTGTTCCGACAAGAATTCCTCCAACCACCACACGTCTCCTCCCCTTTAACGTCTCTGTTCTGACCAGGCACCTACAAGAGGGTTTGTTCAGCAGATTCACAGTTATATAAGAAATTTCACCAAGGTAATGGGTCTTCGTTGCTGTTACAGTAATACAGTTTATGGTTTTATCATTTTATGGTTTTATGGTCTTTGGTTTCAACTTCTCCTTTCTTGTTATGATTTATAAAATGGTTTTTTATTAATAAATAATAGTTTGACTGTGGGTTGTTTCTGGGACATCAACAGAAAAACCGACATAACAAGAGTTATTATTATTTACTATTTTTGATCTAAGAAATAATTATTGGACTGATTGTGGATCTTATGAGATTAATTGTTTTGAAGCCCAAAAACTATCAACCAAAAAATGACTTACTTTTGATGAACAAGATGAGTTTTCTTCAAGATCGTAGCATTTTTTTCCTTGTTCTCATCTCTCATTTAGTAATTAATATATTTTTTTGTAAAATATCTCTCATCTGTTGTTGTAGAGAAGTTTTCTAACTTTTAGTCATGATCTTGTGGGATTAATTTATATGAGTCGTATCCAAGAAGCTTCTTTTTGACGGCTTATAGACTTTTTCTTTTTTTATAAAACTTAATGAAAAAAAAAACATGAGTTGATATTTATTTTCTTCTGTTGAAAATAGTTATGGAATTTTTAGATTTCGTATTATACACTTGATCGAAGTCTTTTTTTATACGTTAAAAATGATATGTTCGGAGTTTTGTAACGTATCTAATTTAAAAGTTATAGGAGAAAAACAAAAACGTATAAATGTTTACATCGGCCACAAACTAAAATGTGAGGGCAATTTCATAAAAAAAAAAAAAAAAAAAACTGGAAAATTGTGCAATCAACTAAGTCAAGAATAAATGTGGTTATTGAGTCAACAATCAAATGTATTCATCTCAGGTTTTTGGAAAAAAAAAGTTTGATATTATTCCCATTTTATATGTTTATAGTTATTAGTATAATTTTGCTATGGCACATGATACTAGGCTTTTATTGTTTTGAAGTAATAAGGTTTTTTGAATTTGGTTTGTTGACCTCTAATTTAAAACTTTCCTCTGTTCTATGTTGCGACTGTTTCGTATGTAACAGTAGAAAACATTTTTAATATGATTTTGAAAGGGGTTAGAAAACATTTAATGGTTAGAGTTTGAATTTGAGCTAATTAGTGTTGGGTAATAAGAAGTTGTTTGTGATGGTTTTGAAAATGTATGTTTGCATCTGTTTCGTATGTAACACCATAACTAATCATGTTTACACGTAGGTAGCATACGTTAACACGTAGGTTTACATATTAATTAACCTTTTTTATATGTTATTATTACTAGATTTTAGCCCGCGTGTACACGCGGTTCACCAACGTACATCTATTTAGGGAATTATAACGTATAAAGAAAAATACAGTAGAAATATTGTATTAAAGTATAACACAACGAATACAAATTTTATTCAAATATCACTAAATATTTCTTTATACACCACATTTCTGGTTTTAGTTTTCACATTCACATCACCATCAAGTATAAGTAATTTCACTCCTGTCCTGCTTTTAACTCTTGAAAATGCGACATAAAGTTGGCCATGTGAGAAAACAGGTTCTCTTAAATACAATCCAACCTTAGATAAAAGAATGTCCTTGCCTTTTATTGACGGTCATTGCGAAACATACGGATATTGGGAATTAACGCCTTTGGAACTTCACTGGAATCTTGTTATCAGATGGTATTTGAGGAGCAATTATCTAGTAAAAAATAAATAGTAGTGAAAAATATTTATGATAAAATTTTAAAAGTAAGACACCGTTTGAGTCAGATTATTTAAAATTCGAATTAAATGTTATAATTAAGTTTAATTGTTACCATTATAGATATTATAATATGAAATACGTAAATAGAACATTTAATATTTATACGTAAATGTTATAATTAAGTCTAATTCTTTGATTATCCCCTTTTAATCTTGTTTCCGGCCAATCTCCACCATTGTTCGACAACAAAAAAGATGGAGATGTCCACAAATCTCAGGTCTTGGCACTGAAGTCACTATACCAATCTGTGCAGGTGGAATTATGTAACATTTCGCATTTATACTTGTACGTTACGATTACCATGAATAAAAACGTCAAGTTTTATCATTATTGTGGCATTTTTGGAACCCTAATACTATAATATGTATACATAATACACATATATATATACTAAATAATTATCAAAAAATAATAGCTTGGGCCGGGACTCGAACCCGCGCCCTAAGCCGGCCCAATACACACAACGTCTTAACCAGTTGATCAACACAACCATCTTGTTTTCTTTCCAGCTTAGAATATATTTAACCCGACCTTGGCCCTTCACAGTTGACATGGAAAGTCAACTGTGACAGCCAACTTCTATAATTATCAATCTTAAACGCGTAATTGATCCAAGATAGGAATGATTTCATGATTATCGGTCATCTACAAGTCAGCACACGACCAATTACCCTTTAAACCTTACCAATTATACGGTTATACGCGTAACCCATTCAATTCGTGGTCAACATTACCAATTCAACGATCCAGACCATTACCCTATAAATTGGACACTCCTGGACGATCACAACTCGCCAATCTATCTTTCTCAACCCCCAATTCTTCTTATTAATCCTCTGTTCTTGGTATTTTGATCGCATCTTGACTTTAAGCGTTGACTGAGCAATCGTACACAAAACGTAATTGTAAGTCTATAATTTTTGGTGGGTTTTGATGTTCGACATATACACAACATTAACCCTAAGGTTAATTGGGTTAATGTTGTGTAAATCATTCAATTGCAAAAATTAGGGTTCGAACATCGAATTGGGGAAGATAACTGTTCTCGCATATATTATATAATTTAAATGAACTGAAACCAAACACAACCACTGGTCTGGACCAAGTGGTTGTGCTTGGTGCTTTCTGAACCGGCCACGCGGGTTCGAACCCTGGCAGCCGCATCAGTTTCTTTTCTTTTTTCTTTGTTTTGTTTAAAAACAATTAACTTTATATATATATTACTTATATTATATAAAATCATTTAAAATACTAAAACACTTTTCAAAATTCTACAAAAAATATTTTGTATTAATCTGATGAAAAAGTCTAACTTACAATTTTTAGTTTTCAAAAATTTATTTATTTAATATATATAATAATTAAATCAAGTTTATTCTATTATATTTATAAAATTCTATTAAAATATCAAAACAATCGTATAAATTTCCACAAAAATTATTCTAAGTTTTTATAACAATAAACTTTTCTGAAATGATTTTTATTTTTGAAAAATCATTTATTTAATATTTTTAATCAATTTTTGTTAGTTTTGATCATAATTAAATCATAATAAATTCATTTTTCAATATTTTTGCACCAAAATTTTATATAAATTATTTCTGATTATTTGGAACAGAAATATAATTTTTAATCTAATAAAACTTTAATTTTAGTATTTTTAAATATTAAAGTTAAATTTTGACAATTTGTAATAAATAGATTTAATATTTTATTTTAAAGAAAATAATTTTATAAAAATTATTTTTATACTTTAAACACATTATTGTGACCATTCTAAATTCAAATTTTATAAAAAGACTTTCATTTATTTAATTATCAAATTTCCCTTATTTATTAAAACATTTTATTATTAATCCAACAAATGTTTATCCCCAAATAGAAACCCTAGAATATACTTATAGACTAGATAGACTTAGACTTATTTGTTACCTTATACATAGGGTAATACTTGGCAATCTTTTGGGCTACACTCATACTATTTCTCAAGACTTAATACTATACTAAGGTGAGTTTACGTAACCATGTTTATGCGATTCTTTATTCTTGCAATATTTTACTTAAGCAATTCTACATGCATGTCTAGTTGTAAACTTTAATGCCTCATGAATTAGACAACAACAACAGTTTCAACGAGTTTCAACATTACATAATCATTAGCTATGGCCAAGCCGGCGATACTCAATAATAGATCTATTGGATTGACAATCCCACCCGGATACGTGTACCTCCTACATAGGTAGCGTGGGTGATTGTTATCGTTCCAACATATTATTAAGGTGAACCGTGGATGACGGGATGGACCTAAACTAGTCGGAGGTTTGATTATGTCGATTCAACATATTATGCTTATTCATGTAGACTTAAACTTACGATAGACATATGAATTGCTAAACTTTTATACTTAAACTATTTGCTTAACATGGATTATGTATTCTCACCAACTTCTAGTTGATCCCCCCCCCCATTTTTTTACAACTCAACAGGAAATAATGATGCATGAAGGCTAGAGTATTTTCATGAGAAGACAATTTGAAGTCTATGCTTGTTTGGTCTTTGCGATGTATTAGATTTCCACATTGAAACTTATTATGTATTTCTATTTTTGGATATTTGCACTTTAAATTTTATTTCAATTAAAATTTGGTTACCATGTGCTACTGTATACTCATTCTTACGTGACACCTCGATGTTTCCGCCATCGGTTGAGGTGTTACAGAGTGGTATCAGAGCCTTGGTTATAGGGAATTAGGTTATTAGAAAATAATCTAGACTATAACCTTAGGGACTTAAACAGTACTTGCTTCTCTTACTTGTAACCCTAAATGCTTCCCTAATCTTATCCTTATCCTATACCTTATATAACCCTAAGCCTACATGTGACCTACTCTTATTCGTCTGCTGCAATCCTGATCCACCATTAGATTAATAGGACAAAATCCTCAGGTTTAACCTGAACCCCCTTGAGATCTCGTCGAAGTTCTAGATTTTAATAACGAACACGTGCAATCTGGAAGGGTGAACGCCTGTATTCTGAGTCTTCTGTCTAGGCTGGCATTGCGCATATATCCCAATCAGACGAGGGACCCGGATGCCTACCTGGGAATTCTCGGGATGAGTGTTCACTTATAGGCTAAAGCATGTCTTCATATGTTATTAGAATTTAGAATCTTTGATAAGTCAACGTTTTCGTTTATTCGTTTTAATTAATGAATAAATGATTACATTCCTTATATAATCTCATTCATTTCATTGTGTCTATTACAGATCATGCCTCCACGTCGCAACACTCGCAATAGCAATGGTGAGAACCACGAGGAAGGTGGTGACAACTAGGGGTGCAAACGAGCCAAGCCGAGCCCGAGCTCGACCAGGCTCGAACTCGAGCTCGATTAAGTTATAAAAGTTCGAGCTCGAGCTTGGCTCGATTCGAGCTTTGCTTTCAAAGCTCGAGCTCGGCTCGTTTGTAATTTCTCAAGCTCGAGCTCGGCTCGGGCTCGGCTTGTTTAGTATTTATTAGTTAATATGTTAAATAAAAATAATATAATAATAGTTCATTTAGGCTCGTGAGCTCGATAAGTGAAGCTCGAGCTCGGGGCTCGTTTACTAAGCAACTTTAAATGAATGCTAAATATTATTAAATATTCATAAAACTAATATTATACTAGGCTCGATAAGGCTCGACGAGCCTAACGAGCTTCACATGCTAGGCTCGAGCTCAAGCTCGATAAATAAACGAGCTTTGTTTTAGGCTCAAGCTCGGCTCGAGCTCGATAAAGCTCGGCTCGTTTCGAGCTTTTTGCCGAGCCGAGCTCGAGTAGCTCGTGAGCTGCTCGGCTCGTTTGCACCCCTAGTGACAACCATAACCATAACCACGGCGCTAACCACAACAACAACAACAATGGTGTCGATGCCCAACTGGCTGCGATCATTTCTCAACAAATGGCGCAGCAAATCGCGACTCTGGTTCCCAATTTACTAGCTCAAGTCATCCAGATGAACGGCAACGGGAACGGTAACGGAAACGGGAACGGTAACGGCAATGGTAGTGGAAATGGAAACCACAACGGGAATGGGAATGGTCTTCCAGCCTGCACTCTCAAGCACTTTAATTCCTGTAATCCCCCAAAGTTCAGTGGAGAAGAAGGAGCTACAGGACTCCTACAATGGTTTGAGGGTATTGAGAATACCTTCATCAACAGTGAGTGCCCGACAACTTTAAGGTTCGTTACGCCATGAGTGTTCTTCACAAATGAGCACTCACTTGGTGGAATGAAGAAAAGCGCACTCGTGGGGCTGAAGTTGCTCTTGCTATGACATGGGATCAAGTCAAGGAGGTTATGAAGAATGAGTTTTGTCCTCACAACGAGGTTAAGAAGCTAGAAGATGAGTTCCACACCCTTACTCAAGATAGTGGGGAAAACCTTGCCTACAATACCCGCTTTCACGAGCTTAGCTTATTGTTGCCTCACAAAGTCACTCCCCTGCCCGTAGCCATCGAGAAGTATATCGGTGGTCTGCCCATGCAAATCCAGGACACGGTGTGGGGAAGGAATCCTGCCACCTTGGAAGAAGCCAAACGTCTGGCGGCTACTCTTACTGATAATCATGTGAAGAATGGTACTCTCTTTCGTAAGGGCACTAAGAAGACTGTGGCCAAAGACACTCCTCAGCCCGCTATTGAGGTCAAGCCCGAGACCTCAAGCAACAAGAAGCGCAAGGCTAGAAACTACATGGTTGCTACCACTCCACCTGCAGCACAAAACCCAGCCAAGAAGCCGTATGGCGGGAGTCACCCTCTCTGCAACACTTGTCAATACCATCATCTTCCTGGCAAACCATGCCGCCAATATAATAACTGTAAGCGGTATGGACACTACACCAACGCTTGCCAAGCCCCTGTTGCCCAAAACAACCTAAACAACCCAGCCAGAAATGCCCCAGCTCCCAACCAACAAAACAACAGGTCTGTTCGTGGTCAATGCTACGAGTGTGGCAGCCCTGATCCCTATATCAACAATTTCCCCAATCGTAACCAGAATCAGAACCAAAACCGCAACCAAAACCAGAACCGCAACCAGAACCAAGGTGCTCGAGGTCGCGCCTACAATCTCAATGCTAACCAGGCCCGTGACAACAACGAGGTGGTGAATGGTACGTTTCTCATTAATAACCACTATGCACCCATATTATTTGATTCGGGAGCTGATAAGTCATTTGTATCACTAAAGTTTGAACCTTTACTTAACTTACCCCAAACTAACCTAGAGGAACCTTTAGTGGTAGAGGTAGCTAATGGGAAGTCTATCTCGATCGATTCTATTATTCGTAACTGTGTGTTGAACCTCGACGATCATACTTTCTCTATCGATCTCATCTCTATGCATCTTGGAAGTTTTGATGTCATAGTAGGCATGGACTGGTTGTCAACCCATTGTGCTGAAATTCTGTGTTTTGAGAAAGTCATACGCATTCCTTTCGAATCTGGTGAGATTTTGAAGATCTACGGTGAGAAGCCTTGTGGCGAGCTTAAGCTCATGTCTTGTACTACTGCCCAAAAATACTTACGAAAGGGGTATACAACTTTCTTAGCTAACGTAATAGAAAAGAAGGACAAGGGTAAAAGTATCCAAGACATCCCAATCATTCGGGACTATCCTGAAGTCTTTCCAGAGGATTTGCCTGGTTTGCCCCCTGCTCGACAAGTGGAATTTAGAATTGATCTTGTTCCTGGTGCTAATCCTGTCGCCAAAGCTCCTTATCGTCTTGCACCCTCTGAGATGCAAGAACTTGCCAGTCAACTACAGGAACTTTCTGATAAAGGTTTCATTCGCCCCAGTTCTTCTCCATGGGGAGCCCCTATCTTGTTCGTTAAGAAGAAAGATGGATCTCTTAGAATGTGTATCGACTATCGCGAACTCAACAAACTCACCATCAAGAATCGTTATCCATTGCCTAGGATTGACGATCTTTTCGATCAACTTCAAGGAGCAACCCACTTCTCGAAGATTGATCTTCGTTCTGGTTATCATCAGCTTAGAGTCCACGATGAAGATATTCCCAAGACAGCCTTTCGCACACGTTATGGTCACTATGAATTCATGGTCATGCCTTTTGGATTGACCAACGCTCCCGCAGTGTTTATGGATTTAATGAATCGAGTTTATAGACCCTACCTCGACAAATTCGTGATCGTCTTTATTGATGATATCTTGATTTACTCTAAATCAAAATCCGATCACGAACAGCATCTTCACTCCATCTTGGGTCTCCTAAAGAAAGAACAATTGTATGCTAAATTCTCGAAATGTGAATTTTGGCTTAAGGAAGTTCAATTTATGGGACATGTCATTGATATGAACGGAATTCATGTTGATCCCGCAAAGATCGAAGCTGTGAAGAATTGGAGTGTTCCTAAAACTCCAACTGAAGTCCGTTCCTTCCTTGGTTTGGCTGGTTATTATCGTCGATTCATCGCCAACTTCTCCAAGATCGCTGTTCCTCTCACTACCTTAACTTACAAGGGTAAACCCTATGAGTGGGGACCAAAGCAAGAGGAAGCATTTGAAACTCTTAAGCTGAAACTCTGTGAAGCTCCTATCTTGTCTCTATCTGAGGGTAATGATGATTTCGTGGTCTATTGTGATGCATCAAACCAAGTTCTTGGTTGTGTTCTCATGCAACGAGGAAAGGTTATTGCTTATGCGTCCAGACAGCTCAAGACTCACGAAAAGAATTATACCACCCATGATCTTGAATTGGGCGCTGTCGTCTTTGCTCTTAAGATTTGGAGACACTATCTTTATGGGACTAAATGTGTGGTGTTCACAGACCACAAAAGTCTCCAACATGTCTTCGACCAGAAAAATCTTAACATGAGGCAACGACGTTGGGTTGAGTTACTTAACGACTACGATTGCGAAATTCGCTATCATCCTGGCAAAGCGAATGTTGTGGCTGACGCACTTAGTCGTAAAGAGCGTATCAAACTTCAATATGCGAGAGTTCGTACTGATCTTCAGGATCGCATCCTCTTGGCTCAACATACTTCAGTCACCCAAGGTAACATGTACGACGAAATGTCTTGTGGTGCTGAGACTCAACTTGAAACCAAACCTGATGGGCTACTCTATTTTCTTAATCGACCGTGGATTCCTGCCCGTGATGATCTTCGTACTTTTCTCATGAACGAGGCTCCTAAGTCTCGTTATTCTATTCATCCTGGAGCTGACAAGATGTACCAAGATCTTCGTTATTCTTATTGGTGGCCTGGTATGAAGAAAGATATTGCTCTTTTCGTTGCAAAATGCCTCACTTGTTCAAAGGTCAAGGCTGAACATCAACGACCATCTGGTATGCTCGAACAACCAGAAATTCCTGTATGGAAATGGGAGAGCATAGCTATGGACTTCATCACCAAACTCCCGCGTACACCCAAAGGTTTTGACAGCATTTGGGTAATCGTCGATCGTTTGACCAAGTCAGCCCACTTCTTACCTATTCGTGAGAAGTATTCTGTGGAAAGATTGGCAAGGATGTACGTGAGTGAAATCGTATGTCGTCATGGTATACATTTGGACATTATCTCTGATCGTGATGGTCGTTTCACCTCTCACTTTTGGGATTCTTTACAAGATGCTTTGGGTACCAAGTTGAACCTGAGTACTGCTTATCACCCTCAAACAGATGGTCAGACTGAACGGACCATCCAGACACTTGAGGATATGCTCAGGGCATGTATCATCGATTTTGGTGGCGCATGGGATTCTCATCTTCCTTTGGTTGAGTTTTCATACAACAACAGTTATCACGCCAGCATTAACATGGCTCCTTTCGAGGCACTCTATGGTCGTAAATGTCGTTCACCTGTCTGTTGGACTGAGGTTGGTGAAGCCCGGATCACTGGACCCGAACTAATCCAGGAAACCACAGACAAAATCCAACTCATTCAGGATAATCTTCTCAAGGCTAGAAGTCGTCAGAAGAGTTATGCTGATAAACGTCGTAAACCCTTGGAATTTCAAGTTGGGGACCTTGTACTTCTTAAGGTATCCCCTTGGAAAGGAGTGATTCGTTTCGGTAGAAAGGGAAAACTAGCTCCTCGTTACGTAGGCCCATTCAAAATTCTTGACAGGATTGGAAAAGTGGCTTACAAACTTGATCTTCCACGTGAGTTAAGCAATGTTCACCCGACCTTTCATGTTTCGAATCTCAAGAAATGCTTAGCAGACGAGAACCTCCATGTTCCTCTTGAGGATGTGCAAATCGATGAAACTATGCACATTATCGAGAAACCCGTCGAGATTGTTGATACTGGAGTCAAGAAACTCAAGCGCAGTCGCATTCCGATCGTTAAGGTTCGTTGGGAATCTAAACGAGGTCCAGAGTTCACTTGGGAACGTAAAGACCAGATGAAGTCTAAGTACCCACATCTTTTTCCACCAGACTCTCCAACTCCAACTTCGGGACGAAGTTCCTAAAAGTAGGGGAGACTGTAATATTTCGCATTTATACTTGTACGTTACGATTACTATGAATAAAAACGTCAAGTTTTATCATTATTGCTCGCATTTTATTATTATTGTGGCATTTTTGGAAACCTAATACTATAATATGTATACATAATACACATATATATATACTAAATAATTATCAAAAAATAATAGCTTGGGCCGGGACTCGAACCCGCGCCCCAAGCCGGCCCAATACACACAACGTCTTAACCAGTTGATCCACACAACCATCTTGTTTTCTTTCCAGCTTAGAATATATTTAACTCGACCTTGGCCCTTCACAGTTGACATGGAAAGTCAATTGTGACAGCCAACTTCTATAATTATCAATCTTAAACGCGTAATTGATCCAAGATAGGAATGATTTCATGATTATTGGTCATCTACAAGTCAGCACACGACCAATTACCCTTTAAACCTTACCAATTATACGGTTATATGCGTAACCCATTCAATTCGTGGTCAACATTACCAATTCAACGATCCAGACCATTACCCTATAAATTGGACACTCCTGGACGATCACAACTCGCCAATCTATCTTTCTCAACCCCCAATTCTTCTTATTAATCCTCTGTTCTTGGTATTTTGATCGCATCTTGACTTTAAGCATTGACTGAGCAATCGTACACAAAACGTAATTGTAAGTCTATAATTTTTGGTGGGTTTTGATGTTCGGCATATACACAACATTAACCCTAAGGTTAATTGGGTTAATGTTGTGTAAATCATTCAATTGCAAAAATTAGGGTTCGAACATCGAATTGGGGAAGATAACTGTTCTCGCATATATTATATAATTTAAATGAACTGAAACCAAACACAACCACTGGTCTGGACCAAGTGGTTGTGCTTGGTGCTTTCTGAACCGGCCACGCGGGTTCGAACCCTGGCAGCCGCATCAGTTTCTTTTCCTTTTTCTTTGTTTTGTTAAAAAACAATTAACTTTATATATATATTACTTATATTATATAAAATCATTTTAAAATACTAAAACACTTTTAAAAATTCTACAAAAATTATTTTGTATTAATCAGATGAAAAAGTTTAACTTACAATTTTTAGTTTTCAAAAATTTATTTATTTAATATATATAATAATTAAATCAAGTTTATTCTATTATATTTATAAAATTCTATTAAAATATCAAAACAATCGTATAAATTTCCACAAAAATTATTCTAAGTTTTTATAACAATAAAATTTTCTGAAATGATTTTTATTTCTGAAAAATCATTTATTTAATATTTTTAATCAATTTTTGTTAGTTTTAATCATAATTAAATCATAATAAATTCAGTTTTCAATATATTTGCACCAAAATTTTATATAAATTATTTCTGATTATTTGGAACAGAAATATAATTTTTAATCTAATAAAACTTTAATTTTAGTATTTTTAAATATTAAAGTTAAATTTTGACAATTTGTAATAAATAGATTTAATATTCTATTTTAAAGAAAATAATTTTATAAAAATTATTTTTATACTTTAAACACATTATTGTGACCATCCTAAATTCAAATTTTATAAAAAGACTTTCATTTATTTAATTATCAAATTTCCGTTATTTATTAAAACATTTTATTATTAATCCAACAAATGGTTATCCCCAAATAGAAACCCTAGAATATACTTATAGACTAGATAGACTTAGACTTATTTGTTACCTTATACATAGGGTAATACTTGGCAATCTTTTGGGCTACACTCATACTATTTCTCAAGACTTAATGCTATACTAAGGTGAGTTTACGTAACCATGTTTATGCGATTCTTTATACTTGCAATATTTTACTTAAGCAATTCTACATGCATGTCTAGTTGTAAACTTTAATATCTCATGAATTAGACAACAACAACAGTTTCAACGAGTTTCAACGAGTTTCAACATTACATAATCATTAGCTATGGCCAAGCCGATGATACTCAATAATAGATCTATTGGATTGACAATCCCACCCGGATACGTGTACCTCCTACATAGGTAGCGTGGGTGATTGTTATCGTTCCAACATATTATTAAGGTGAACCGTGGATGACGGGATGGACCTAAACTAGTCGGAGGTTTGATTATGTCGATTCAACATATTATGCTTATTCATGTAGACTTAAACTTACGATAGACATATGAATTGCTAAACTTTTATACTTAAACTATTTGCTTAACATGGATTATGTATTCTCACCAACTTCTAGTTGACCCCCCCCCCACACACATTTTTTTACAACTCAACAGGAAATAATGATGCATGAAGGCTAGAGTATTTTCATGAGAAGACAATTTGAAGTCTATGCTTGTTTGGTCTTTGTGATGTATTAGATTTCCACACCATAACATGATTTATAAACAGAAACTACATGATTTTGCAGCATTAAAATGCAGCTAACTATACACTTTTTGATAGCATTATTTTGCAAACTACATGATTTTACATCATTAAAATGCAGCTAAATAAACACTTTTTGATGGCATTATTCTGCAACAAAAATGGTCTTCTAATAGCAATAAAATGTAGCTAAAACATCACTTTTTGATAGCATTATTCTGCAACAAAAACAGTCGTCTAATAGCAATAAAAAGCAGCCAAAACATCACCTTTTGACAGCAATTAAAATGCAGCTAAATATACAGTTTTTGATAGCATTATTCGGCGACAAAATGGTCTTCTAATAACAATAAAATGTAGCTAAAACATCACCTTTTGACACCATTACAATGCAATAAGAACGCTGTTTGAAACAATGTTGTCAAAAGCGTTCGCCCGCAGCGACCAAAATTCCTAGAGGCGACCTGGCTCCGCTGTTTGAAACACTGTTGTCACCAAAGACGTTTTGTAACAACCGGCAAAAATAAGGTAATTCCGTACAATTAATTAATATATGATTAACGTAATTAAATGCAATTATGTGTGATTTAATTAGCAAGGCCTTAGAGAATAGCAATTTCCAAATAGTGCATAGGAATGCATACGTTTAATGGTAAAGCATGATTGGATCATGTGCGAATAAGCTATCCGGTACGGATGTTGGCAACTACCCGGTAATAATTAAATAAACGAAACGAATCCCGGACACCCAGGATATAAAATAAAGGGTATTTTCATAAGATATAATGAGTTTTGGAACCCCAAAACCATAAATGAAAACGTCTTGTACAAATCTCCCGGTAACGAATAAAGTGCGCGTATCGCACCCGATACGCGTATAACTTGTAATTTCACCCGGTAAAAGCCTAAATAACCAATTAACGCTTAAAATAGACTATATTTAAGTGTTGTTAAAGGTATATTTAATGTCCGGATAACGCGTGATTAAAACCCGAAAAATACCCGAACGACACCCGAACGACGGGGGATTAAACATAACAATTAATGGGTTAATATTTGAAGTGGTGGACCCCACCCAAACCACATGGGGGCCGGCCTAATGGCCTTATTACAACCTCATTTTATAAATATTAATCATAACCTATACAACTAATACAAGCATGCTTCATAACAAGACAAAAGGGTGTAAGAAAGGTATAAGTGGACACTAGTACAAAAGGCAAGCACTTTCTTGTCCCCTTGGCAATATTTTCGGCCATAGGCCACTAAAAGCCAAGGCAAAACTTAGCTAATCATGTCCTAAGAGCATACACATGCATGGTTAAATCTTATAAGTAAGATATGATGGTTCATGAAGGATTTACCAAAGATTGCAAGCAACCTCCCATCCTACATACATACATACGGCTATTTGCACACACACACACTTATCATCTTTCCAATCTCTCCCAAGTACACTCATAATCTCCCATAAGATCTCCTAAATCTCTAACATCATTACATGAGTTGGATATATAATAACATGTGTTAGAGGCTTGAAGCATCAAAGCAAAACTCTCCTTCTTTTTCCTTCATAGAGCCGTGGGTTTACAAGCACACATACACATTGTTCTTTCAAGTTTTTACAACTCCAAATCACTTAAAATCATCCTTCATCCAAACCCCTTTTGTGTGTTTCAAGAGCTTGGAGCTAAACCACTAGGAAGAACACACTAAACCCCTCTCAAATCCAAGGTTTTTGTCTTCCCTAGCCTTGTGCTAGTAGTAAGCTTCTTAATCTTGTTTTTGATTGTTATTTTTCATGTATGTGTTCCTAGTAGCAAGTTGTACATGAAGGGTTTAAAAATGGTTTTGAACATAATCTTTAATAAGTTTTCATGTGTAAAATGGAAGGTTAAAGATATAAAAATAAACCATGGATTTGATGATGATGATGTATTAGTCTTGAAAATATATGAAATTTACATGTAAGACTAAGTAGGATGATGTTTTGGTTAATATTTTGAGGTGAACTTGAATATGTTAAAACTAACTTTAATTCATCTTACTATGATCATTTAAGTAATAATATGTGGTAAAACATATTAGAAGTTCATAAATGAATAAGATGGAAAATTAAAGTTAACTCACTTAGATGGATGAAATTTTGATAAAATGGACAAATACATAAAACACACATATAATTAGTCTTTCATATGGAATATAAGACTAACATAAGTGTTTTGATACAAAAATAACTTACCAATAAAAAGTTGAATCTTCAAAGTTAACCATTTTGAGTGAAAAATGCCAACTTTGAAAGTTAGAATAGAAAAATGCAACTTTTGTAAGTTAAGGGACTAAAGTTGTAACTTTGAAAGTTAAGGGACTAAAATGGATATTTTAGAAACTATTAGTCCAAAAATACAAGTATGGAAAGTTTGGTGTCAAAAATGTAAGTATTAAAGTCTAAGGATGATTTTTGTAAATACTAGTAGAAATACTTGGGTATTTTGTACAAAAGTGTATTTTTGAGAGTTATAAAATATAAAAGGGTTTTAACATAAGGATTTTTATAAAATAGAGATTTTATAAAAATATTAAACAAACTTGGGAAACTTATACAAAAATGAATACTTTTATATAAATGGGAATATAAAAGTGTTGGAAACATTTTTGTAGTTAAGTTGACAAGTTGGGTTAAAAATACATAAGTATTTTAACCATCCAAGTAACATGTGAAAATAGGAAGAAATATGGTTAAATATTTCTATAAAATACATGTTGGGAAAAACTTGGAAAAATTAACTAATCAAGTTAAGATATCGAACAAAAACGCGTTAACGAACCATAACCGGACAAAACATGAGAAACATGCCATTGCGGCAAGATAAGAAAAATATATATTTTAAGAGGTAAAATATATATATACTTGGGTGAAAATAAATAAACACTTTCCTAAGTGTTGGAGGATAAATTCGTGGGAGAAACACTTGACGTAAACGAATAAGACGTTAAAAACAAACGTATATACTTAACAAGAAAAATTACACATTTATATATATTTGTACGCTCGCCTCGGCAAAATTCTAGTATACCTACTTAATGGGAAAGTAGATATGCGGGAAGGAAAGCCGCGACGAGAAGACAAGAATATATATATGTGTATGTCGTATCAACGAAATCCTAGTATATTCATTTGAATGGGAAAATAAATATACGGTGTGGTGAGTTGAATCGGGCGTTAAGAATATACGATCGAACGACAAAATCTTAGCATATTTGTTTAAATGGGAAAACAAATGTGTGGCAAAGTGAGTCGGGTCGAGGATTGAAATATATATTATATCGAGCGATGCGATCTTAAGTATAATTATTTAAATGGGAAAATAATTATATGTTAAGTGAAGTCGAGTCGATGATAATAAGATACAAGTTATGGAAATATTAACAAGAGTAATATATAACTTGTAACACAAAGGGTAATGTAGCGCCAACAACACCTAGGATACACGCATAATTAAACGGGATTTGGAACCACTTGTGGTCGGGAGTTGGGTGTACAACTTGCCAAGGCACATACACTATAGGAATAGTGACTTATACGTTTAGGACGTTTATAGGTGCAAGACCACCCTTTGCTATTCACCTCATTGAGACAGACGCAGTTACAGGTGGGTTTCACGGCCCCATTTTAAACTATTTTTACGTTTTCCGGGGGAAAGATATGTTAGGGATAGTGTTTGACGGATTTAATACTTGAGGTGTGACCGCCACTCGGGGTTGAGTCCTCGCCTCTATAATCATTTGTTCAGGGAATTGAAACCGGAGGAATATTCGAATAGTACTATTGGCGCCTGACAAGGCCCACCCCTAATCGATAGCGTCGATTATGCATTAGGTTATGCCTGGGGTGCAAATATTCTGAACTTAAGTCGTGGGAAACCGAGTAACGACTTGGAGCGGGGCACAATTATTATATGTCTTGGTTTGATTATAGTCTCAAGTAGATTTATAGGAATTTGCAACTCCTATATATTGTCATAACATGGTATTCCCAAGTATTCAAGTTTTAGAAACTAAAAACCTGTGAACTCACCAATATATTTATATTGACGAAATTTTTAAACATATCTTTCAGGTAATTAGAAGATGAAAGATCAAGCAGGCAGGGTCGGGAAATCTCCAATGCAAACGTCGAGCTTTTGTGGGGTTTCACCTTTATTTCCCAAGGCATTTGGGATATATTTGAGAAACCTCTAAGTTTATTTCAAAAACAATTATCTTTTGTGTAATGTTTGAAACTAATTCGACGTCATAATAAATGACCCATTTTCTTTAAATTACTTGTGTTGAGCCATAACCTTGACTTTATGCTTTTGAACCGTCGCGCCACGTGTTTCCGCCTTTGTCGTGGTGTGACAGAACGTGGTATCAGAGCCAAGGTTATAGCGAACTAGAGTATTTTCTTTAAAAACTAGACTATAACCGGAATTGGTTCTAAAGATAAAGTTTTCAAAAGAAAATGTACATGGTTTTAAATAAAAGTAATTTTCAAGAAGCATTGGGCATGAGGAGATTCCGACCAAGCCAGCCACGAGTATTGTAACGTAGAAATTAGAAGTTAGGAAGGTTACTATAGAGTACGCCATAACTGTCTAATTTAAATAAATCATATATACATGTACGGTTCTTTTGCCAGGATGTCGGACGCGGGAAGTATAGCGCCTAGTGTTGACAGCAGTATCCAGATTATACCCGCACCTCCACCGGAGCCAGTCGAGTTGGTTGTACTCGATGCAGAGGAAGACGACATAGAGATGGACGTCGCAGGAGGGTCAGACGACGACTCAGACGAGACAGATCCTAGCGAGGATCCTGACTGGACACCGGCCGTGGTCGACGCACCACAGCCCATCGTACCGGCCGCACCTTTGGCCGTACGCCCCGTTCGAGCCATCAGGGATTTTCCTGACGGCTGTGCCGGTCCTTCGCGACCAGTTCCCGCCCAGTCAGACGCAGCAGAGTCTCCTTTCCAGGCTCACGCCGAGCACGAGCCGGCACCGGTACCCCACATTCACGTACCTGCTGGTATGAGACTCCTACCCATTCCCCGTGGAAGAAACGGATGGATATCCGACGACTCAGATGACGAGTCGGTAGGTTCAGTAGGGCACATGCTGGTGCCCGAGATTCAGGCTGCCCAGGAGGAGCCAGTGGCTCCCATGCTAGAGGACGCCCCAGCGGACCCACCAGCACCCGAGCCCCTACCCCAGGAGGAGCCAGCACCAGCCGCACTTATACACGAGGGTAGTCCCGCCCGTAGCTCTGAGCTACATAGGGCAGGCTTGGAGGCCTTCGCCACTGCGAGCCCTCCCACACCCCCTGTAGTGGTGTCCACTCCAGAGTGGGCCACTGTTTCTGAGCCACTGATAGCCCCACTAGCTGAGCCCATGCCACCACCCACCATTACCATGACTACACCCATCCCCGCCGTACCCAGCATGACACCTGCACCGTACCCTCTAGGTGCAGGGGACCCTTATCTGATGCCACACCACTTTTCCATCAGACCACCCAGTTTCTTACTGCCCCACATACCAGTACCATTCCCCTTCGGGCCATTCCCATCCTCACACCCAGACATACCCGGACCATCCCAGCCACCCAGGACGACACCCTTGTCTGGACCAGCATGGTCCACTGCCATCACACTAGAGCGGGATTTTCAGACTCTCGCTGATACGGTGCAGCGCACCGTAACACAGGTGGAGCATCAGACACGTCTGATGTGGACGAGGATGATAGATGCGCGGGATGCTTTGGCGCATTACGCGGAGGAGTTGCTGAGCCTGGACGCTCAGTGCGGTATCACAGGGGATGCGCACTTTGCGCATCGACATTTCTTGTACGAGCGTATCATGAAGATCAGTATGACGATCAGTACGCACGCGCCACAGTACCAGTACCCCCCGCCACCGCCACAGTAGGATATATTGGGGATGCACTGAAGACGCACCAGATTATGTCTATACTAGCAGCACTATGGTAGTACAGCACGGGTTATGACACTCGTCTGCATTTTGCCAGCCGTACGGGTATTACGGCGTATGATATGATGTTTTATTATTTCAAAAGCAATGTGTTGTATGAGAAGTGTATTCTCCATTTTGTATTATGAACAAGCATTGTAATGACATTATTGAAATTAATGAAAAATCTTATTATTATGGTGAAATATGTTGTTGTCTATGATTATTATTGCTTACTCCATGTGTTGTGGTTTGTATATTTGTGAGGTGATGTTGTGTTGATTCCTATTTATATTTATGTATGATGTGTTGGTATGTTGTGTGATGATATGGTGTTGATTATTGTGTTCATGCTTTGGTTTGTTATTTATGCTTTGTATTGTATAAATGTTTGCCAAATTAACCTTTGATAATTATTATTGAAGAAAATGGCACCTGCCACCCGAAGCAACAGTGGTGCAGACGGACTGCCCACAACACCAGCTGAGCTCGAAACTATGATTTCTGAACGAATAGCTCGTGCCATCGCGGAACACGAAGCCGCACGCTCTGAACACTCCCATGACAGGACAGGGAGTGAGCGACGTGAGACCTCCCCCAGTGGTAAGAGGTTTATAAATAAATGAAAAAGCAATGGGAGAATATTTCACAAACTCCCATCCCATAATAACATACTATGTTACTATTACAGGGACAGCCTCGGGAGAGCGCGGCTGCACTTTTAAGGCTTTCTTGGACTGTAAGCCCCTAAACTTCAGCGGCACTGAGGGCTCAATAGGCCTGGTCAAATGGTTCGAAAAGACCGAGGCAGTTATCCGCATCAGCGGGTGTACCCCTCGACAGTCGGTCATGTACGCCACTAATCTGTTCCTGGACCAAGCGCTAACTTGGTGGAACGGCCAGGTACAATCTTTAGGAGATGAGGTCGCATACTCTCTATCATGGGCGGCACTAAAGGAACTGATGACTGCCGAATACCGCCCGGCAAGTGAAGTTCAGAAGTTGGAAACTGAATTCTGGAACCTCACCATGATAGGAGCAGACGTCACTGGGTATACGTCAAGGTTTCATGATCTCGCACGATTGGTACCTCGCCTGGTTACACCAGAGAAGAACAAAGTGGAGCGATACCTATTCGGGCTAGCACCACAGATTCGCAGCATGGTCACCTCTTCCAAACCCACGACCATGCGCGAGGCAATTGATCTGGCACTGAGTCTGACTGAGGATGCTATCCGCATGGGTACCCTTATCCGTCAAGTTTCTGGGTTGAAAATTTCTGAAGCAAGTAGTGTTGAGGGCAAGAAACAAGGATCAAGTTCAGCGGTTGCAACTAATGATCAGGGTAATGGGCAAAGGTTTGGGAAAAGAAAGAGAGATGAAGGGAAAAGGGATCGAGCATCAGGAAGCTCGAACAAGAAAGGAAAGGGTTATGCCGCCACAGGACGTGGTAACAATAACAACAACAAACAGGGAAACCAAGGGAGAAACAATGGATTGACTTGCGGGAAGTGCCACCGCACCGGGCACAAGACTGAAGAGTGCCGATCTGGAGCACCAAAGAACGGAGGGGCCAGACCCTGTTTTGCATGTGGGTCATTGGACCATTGGAAGAAAGACTGCCCCAAAGTCAACAATCAGGCCCGTGGCCGGGCATTTGTTATTGGAGCCGGTGACGCACGGCAAGACCCCAATGTGGTCACTGGTACGTTTCCTCTAAATGGTCATTATGCCTCTGTATTATTTGATACCGGTGCTGACTTTAGCTTCGTATCCATTGAGTTTAAAAGACTACTTGGTTTAAAAACTAGCAAACTAGATACACCCTACTCTATAGAACTGGCTAATGGTAAAACTATTGAAACGAGAGAGGTAGCTAAAGATTGTAAGTTAGAACTCTGTGGGCACGAGTTTGGGATTGATCTATTGCCGGTCGTATTGGGAAGTTTTGACATCGTTGTTGGCATGGATTGGTTGTCCGCGCACCGTGCCATTGTGGTTTGCAACGATAAGATTATTCAGGTTCCCCTCGCAAGCGGTGAAACTCTCTCAATTCAAGGGGAAAGACACGGGACGCCTCTAAGAATTATTTCAAGCATGAAGGCTCGTAAGTGTCTGAGAAAAGGGCTTGTCGCATTCTTGGCACACGTAGTGGACAAGAAGACCGACGAGCGAAAGTTGGAAGACATTCCAGTCGCCAGAGATTTTCCGGATGTATTTCCAGAAGATTTGCCGGGGTTGCCACCACCTCGACAAGTCGAGTTCCGCATCGACCTCGTTCCCGGAGCAGCTCCTGTGGCACGATCGCCATACCGCCTAGCTCCATCAGAGATGCAGGAACTGTCCAGCCAGCTACAAGAATTATTGGACAAAGGTTTTATAAGACCGAGTTTCTCACCTTGGGGAGCTCCCGTCTTGTTTGTGAAGAAGAAGGATGGCACATTTCGCATGTGCATCGACTATCGAGAGCTGAACAAGCTAACCATCAAGAATCGCTATCCTCTCCCCAGGATCGACGATTTATTTGATCAGCTCCAAGGTTCCAGCTATTACTCCAAGATCGATTTGAGGTCAGGCTATCACCAGTTGCGTATACAAGAAGAAGATGTACCAAAAACGGCCTTCAGAACCCGGTATGGACACTATGAATTTTTGGTAATGCCGTTCGGCTTGACCAACGCACCAGCGGTTTTCATGGACCTAATGAACCGCGTATGTAAGCCATACCTGGATAAATTCGTCATCGTCTTCATTGACGATATTTTGATCTATTCACGCACGAAAGAAGACCACGAGAATCACCTTCGGTTAATTCTTGAAGTATTACGCAAAGAGAAGCTCTATGCTAAATTCTCGAAATGTGACTTTTGGATTCGGGAAGTTCACTTTTTAGGCCACGTAGTGAACGAGAAGGGCATACACGTCGATCCAGCCAAGATCGAGGCAATTAAAAATTGGGAAGCACCTCGAACCCCTACCGAAGTACGACAATTTCTAGGCCTCGCGGGTTATTACAGAAGGTTCATCGAGAACTTTTCAAAAATAGCACAAGCTCTAACCATGCTAACCCAGAAGGACAAGAAATTTGAGTGGACGGAAAAGCAAGAGGCAGCATTCCAATTGTTAAAAGACAAGTTATGTGGCGCTCCGATACTGTCACTTCCAGACGGTACGGAAGATTTTGTGGTTTACTGTGATGCCTCGCATCAAGGTTTGGGTTGTGTATTGATGCAGCGAGAAAAGGTAATAGCTTATGCCTCCAGGCAACTGAAAATCCATGAGAAGAACTACACTACACACGATTTGGAATTGGGTGCAGTGGTGTTCGCTCTCAAGATATGGAGGCACTATCTGTACGGAACCAAGTGCACGATTTTCACTGATCACAAGAGTTTACAGCACATCTTCGATCAGAAGGATTTGAATATGCGACAACGGCGATGGGTTGAATTATTAAACGATTACGATTGTGAGATAAAGTACCATCCCGGTAAGGCGAATGTCGTAGCCGACGCCTTGAGTCGCAAGGAACGGGTTAAACCATTGCGTGTTCGAGCTTTGGGATTGACTATCCACACGAATATGACCGAACGAATTCGCGAAGCTCAAGTTAACGCCCTCAAACCCGAGAACGTCAAAGGTGAAAGGTTACGAAAGATGATTGATTCATTGGAACCAAAAGCGGACCAGACATTGTATTTCATGAATAGAATTTGGGTTCCAGTATATGGTGGTTTGCGTGAGCTAGTATTGGCCGAAGCTCACAGTTCTAGATATTCGGTCCACCCGGGCGCAGACAAGATGTTCCACGACTTGAAGGAACTTTATTGGTGGCCGAATTTCAAAAGGGATATAGCAGCCTATGTTGCGCGATGTTTGACTTGCGCAAAGGTCAAGGCTGAGCACCAGAGACCTTCCGGTTTGCTCCAGCAACCGGAGATACCGGAATGGAAATGGGAACGAATCACCATGGATTTCATTACCAAATTACCTAAGACAACAAGCGGCCATGACACGATCTGGGTAATCGTTGATCGATTGACAAAATCTGCACACTTCCTTCCAATTCGCGAAACGGACAAGTTGGAGAAACTGACCCGCTTGTACATTAAGGAAGTAGTATCTAAACACGGTGTACCTGTATCTATCATCTCTGATCGAGATAGTCGTTTCACTTCCAGATTTTGGGAAAGTTTGAACGAAGCCCTCGGTACTCGCCTCGACATGAGCACCGCATATCATCCCCAAACGGATGGTCAAAGTGAACGAACCATCCAGACATTGGAAGATATGCTACGGGCATGCGCGATAGATTTCGGAGGTAATTGGGATACGCACTTGCCATTGGTAGAATTTTCTTATAACAACAGTTATCATACGAGCATTCAAGCCGCGCCGTTTGAAGCTCTTTATGGACGCAAGTGCCGATCGCCATTGTGTTGGGCGGAAGTTGGGGAAAAGCAACTCACCGGGCCCGAAATTGTTCAAGAGACCACGGATAAGGTCTTTTTGATAAAAGAACGTCTCAAAGCGGCCCGGGACCGCCAGAAAAGCTATGCTGATATGAGGCGAAAACCTTTAGAGTTTCAAGTTGGAGACAGGGTCCTATTGAAAGTGTCACCTTGGAAAGGTGTCGCGCGTTTTGGGAAGCGTGGGAAGCTGAACCCACGATATATTGGACCGTTCAAAGTCTTGTCGAGGGTAGGCACAGTGGCATACAAGCTCGAGTTGCCTCAAGAGCTTAGTGGAATACACGACACGTTTCATGTGTCGAACTTGAAAAAGTGCCTATCCGACGAAACTCTCATTATTCCTGCTGACGAGATCCAGATTGACGACAAGTTACATTTTGTGGAAGAACCAATCGAGGTAACTGATTGGAAGGTCCAAAAGTTAAGGCGCAGCAAGATCAGGTTGGTTAAAGTGCGCTGGAATGCCAAGCGTGGACCGGAGTTCACGTGGGAAAGGCTGGACCGGATGAAGCAAAAATACCCCGCCCTATTCGAGAAGACACCTGTACCGGAGAACTCGAAGTGAATTCCGGGACGGAATTCTCTTAACGGGGGGAGAATGTAACAACCGGCAAAAATAAGGTAATTCCGTACAATTAATTAATATATGATTAACGTAATTAAATGCAATTATGTGTGATTTAATTAGCAAGGCCTTAGAGAATAGCAATTTCCAAATAGTGCATAGGAATGCATACGTTTAATGGTAAAGCATGATTGGATCATGTGCGAATAAGCTATCCGGTACGGATGTTGGCAACTACCCGGTAATAATTAAATAAACGAAACGAATCCCGGACACCCAGGATATAAAATAAAGGGTATTTTCATAAGATATAATGAGTTTTGGAACCCCAAAACCATAAATGAAAACGTCTTGTACAAATCTCCCGGTAACGAATAAAGTGCGCGTATCGCACCCGATACGCGTATAACTTGTAATTTCACCCGGTAAAAGCCTAAATAACCAATTAACGCTTAAAATAGACTATATTTAAGTGTTGTTAAAGGTATATTTAATGTCCGGATAACGCGTGATTAAAACCCGAAAAATACCCGAACGACACCCGAACGACGGGGGATTAAACATAACAATTAATGGGTTAATATTTGAAGTGGTGGACCCCACCCAAACCACATGGGGGCCGGCCTAATGGCCTTATTACAACCTCATTTTATAAATATTAATCATAACCTATACAACTAATACAAGCATGCTTCATAACAAGACAAAAGGGTGTAAGAAAGGTATAAGTGGACACTAGTACAAAAGGCAAGCACTTTCTTGTCCCCTTGGCAATATTTTCGGCCATAGGCCACTAAAAGCCAAGGCAAAACTTAGCTAATCATGTCCTAAGAGCATACACATGCATGGTTAAATCTTATAAGTAAGATATGATGGTTCATGAAGGATTTACCAAAGATTGCAAGCAACCTCCCATCCTACATACATACATACGGCTATTTGCACACACACACACTTATCATCTTTCCAATCTCTCCCAAGTACACTCATAATCTCCCATAAGATCTCCTAAATCTCTAACATCATTACATGAGTTGGATATATAATAACATGTGTTAGAGGCTTGAAGCATCAAAGCAAAACTCTCCTTCTTTTTCCTTCATAGAGCCGTGGGTTTACAAGCACACATACACATTGTTCTTTCAAGTTTTTACAACTCCAAATCACTTAAAATCATCCATCATCCAAACCCCTTTTGTGTGTTTCAAGAGCTTGGAGCTAAACCACTAGGAAGAACACACTAAACCCCTCTCAAATCCAAGGTTTTTGTCTTCCCTAGCCTTGTGCTAGTAGTAAGCTTCTTAATCTTGTTTTTGATTGTTATTTTTCATGTATGTGTTCCTAGTAGCAAGTTGTACATGAAGGGTTTAAAAATGGTTTTGAACATAATCTTTAATAAGTTTTCATGTGTAAAATGGAAGGTTAAAGATATAAAAATAAACCATGGATTTGATGATGATGATGTATTAGTCTTGAAAATATATGAAATTTACATGTAAGACTAAGTAGGATGATGTTTTGGTTAATATTTTGAGGTGAACTTGAATATGTTAAAACTAACTTTAATTCATCTTACTATGATCATTTAAGTAATAATATGTGGTAAAACATATTAGAAGTTCATAAATGAATAAGATGGAAAATTAAAGTTAACTCACTTAGATGGATGAAATTTTGATAAAATGGACAAATACATAAAACACACATATAATTAGTCTTTCATATGGAATATAAGACTAACATAAGTGTTTTGATACAAAAATAACTTACCAATAAAAAGTTGAATCTTCAAAGTTAACCATTTTGAGTGAAAAATGCCAACTTTGAAAGTTAGAATAGAAAAATGCAACTTTTGTAAGTTAAGGGACTAAAGTTGTAACTTTGAAAGTTAAGGGACTAAAATGGATATTTTAGAAACTATTAGTCCAAAAATACAAGTATGGAAAGTTTGGTGTCAAAAATGTAAGTATTAAAGTCTAAGGATGATTTTTGTAAATACTAGTAGAAATACTTGGGTATTTTGTACAAAAGTGTATTTTTGAGAGTTATAAAATATAAAAGGGTTTTAACATAAGGATTTTTATAAAATAGAGATTTTATAAAAATATTAAACAAACTTGGGAAACTTATACAAAAATGAATACTTTTATATAAATGGGAATATAAAAGTGTTGGAAACATTTTTGTAGTTAAGTTGACAAGTTGGGTTAAAAATACATAAGTATTTTAACCATCCAAGTAACATGTGAAAATAGGAAGAAATATGGTTAAATATTTCTATAAAATACATGTTGGGAAAAACTTGGAAAAATTAACTAATCAAGTTAAGATATCGAACAAAAACGCGTTAACGAACCATAACCGGACAAAACATGAGAAACATGCCATTGCGGCAAGATAAGAAAAATATATATTTTAAGAGGTAAAATATATATATACTTGGGTGAAAATAAATAAACACTTTCCTAAGTGTTGGAGGATAAATTCGTGGGAGAAACACTTGACGTAAACGAATAAGACGTTAAAAACAAACGTATATACTTAACAAGAAAAATTACACATTTATATATATTTGTACGCTCGCCTCGGCAAAATTCTAGTATACCTACTTAATGGGAAAGTAGATATGCGGGAAGGAAAGCCGCGACGAGAAGACAAGAATATATATATGTGTATGTCGTATCAACGAAATCCTAGTATATTCATTTGAATGGGAAAATAAATATACGGTGTGGTGAGTTGAATCGGGCGTTAAGAATATACGATCGAACGACAAAATCTTAGCATATTTGTTTAAATGGGAAAACAAATGTGTGGCAAAGTGAGTCGGGTCGAGGATTGAAATATATATTATATCGAGCGATGCGATCTTAAGTATAATTATTTAAATGGGAAAATAATTATATGTTAAGTGAAGTCGAGTCGATGATAATAAGATACAAGTTATGGAAATATTAACAAGAGTAATATATAACTTGTAACACAAAGGGTAATGTAGCGCCAACAACACCTAGGATACACGCATAATTAAACGGGATTTGGAACCACTTGTGGTCGGGAGTTGGGTGTACAACTTGCCAAGGCACATACACTATAGGAATAGTGACTTATACGTTTAGGACGTTTATAGGTGCAAGACCACCCTTTGCTATTCACCTCATTGAGACAGACGCAGTTACAGGTGGGTTTCACGGCCCCATTTTAAACTATTTTTACGTTTTCCGGGGGAAAGATATGTTAGGGATAGTGTTTGACGGATTTAATACTTGAGGTGTGACCGCCACTCGGGGTTGAGTCCTCGCCTCTATAATCATTTGTTCAGGGAATTGAAACCGGAGGAATATTCGAATAGTACTATTGGCGCCTGACAAGGCCCACCCCTAATCGATAGCGTCGATTATGCATTAGGTTATGCCTGGGGTGCAAATATTCTGAACTTAAGTCGTGGGAAACCGAGTAACGACTTGGAGCGGGGCACAATTATTATATGTCTTGGTTTGATTATAGTCTCAAGTAGATTTATAGGAATTTGCAACTCCTATATATTGTCATAACATGGTATTCCCAAGTATTCAAGTTTTAGAAACTAAAAACCTGTGAACTCACCAATATATTTATATTGACGAAATTTTTAAACATATCTTTCAGGTAATTAGAAGATGAAAGATCAAGCAGGCAGGGTCGGGAAATCTCCAATGCAAACGTCGAGCTTTTGTGGGGTTTCACCTTTATTTCCCAAGGCATTTGGGATATATTTGAGAAACCTCTAAGTTTATTTCAAAAACAATTATCTTTTGTGTAATGTTTGAAACTAATTCGACGTCATAATAAATGACCCATTTTCTTTAAATTACTTGTGTTGAGCCATAACCTTGACTTTATGCTTTTGAACCGTCGCGCCACGTGTTTCCGCCTTTGTCGTGGTGTGACACGTTTTGAGTTTTTTTTTAGAACTGAAATCATAAATACCGAAACATCTAAGAGTAAATTACAAGTTTGACATATGACATAGATTCGATTATTTGGTGATCTGATCTGCTGCAGTTAATTTGTGCTGATCAGTGCCTCTGATGTAGAGTAAACAACTGCTGCAGCAAACGCTAACCCAAAACAGCAGCTATAGCAACAGCTGCAGCAAACAGTGTTGATCTGCTGCTGGCATTTTGACACTAAAAATCTACTGCTGGCAATTCTAACTATGAAATTAACCCACCAACTCATTTGACCCAGTACCACCAGTTGATATGAATAATTACCCCATACGCACAATTTGAAACATAATTTGATTGCTTGCTATTTTGCAATTGTCATTAGCATGGACTAAACAATGTTTAGAAACATGTAACCTATATACCTGCTTGCTAATGAAGTATGGATCATGAATTACCTTCAAGTTGGAACTTCGTGATGATTCAGTTGAAGGCCACTTGACCGATGCAAGCTGTGTTTTACCCAACGCCACAGAATCGGGTTATCACGGTTACCCAAAGAAAAGACTAATAGAAACTGGCACATAAAAAATATATAACATAAAAAGAACAATGAAGTGATTATCTGTGACAACCTACACCTTCCGTTTTTTTTTCATAAATGAATCAACCGGTCCCTTAACTATTTCAAGATCTTCATTTTTAACCCTCGTATTTGAGCATTTATAAACTGTCGTTTACCTGGAATTAATGGACTTTTTTTTTACTAATTCTAAACAACTCTCTTCAAGAAGAGTTACGATTACGATTTGGACACATTAAATATTTAAAGTTTTCAAGATATAAAAGTTTAAGTGTTTATTATAGTGTTAATTAACAAATTATTATTTACTAGAATTTAACATTTAGTTATAATATACAATATTGAAGTGGAGTAATTGTGAGTGGAGTTTAAATAGTTTTCTACTACATAACATTTCGTAACTCTCCAAATGAAACTTCCTGTGACCATAATTAGAAATTGATGGAATGAATTAATGCTATTTGTTTAGTAACTAATTGACTTTTATGAGAAATAACCCACAAATTATCAAGTCTCATTAATGTGACATACATGAAACCACTAGTAGACATGTATAAATACTAACTTAAGCCTTGATCATATGGAACTTGTGGGAGTTACGAAACCTACAAATGAATACCCCTTTCCCATGATTAATTTTTATAGATTCATATGCTTCCTAACGCTTTAGCTCTCAAGATCTATATCACAATCATACCAATCACTTCCTGCTCGTCTAAACCTTTCAAACCCACATTTAAACCATCCAAAACGTTACCAGAATCGCTTGGATTTTTGCTTCAAAGTTTCAAATCTTATTGCTTCATTCTCGAGCATAAAACGTGTTTGTAAGTATCAAATTCTTTTGCCGTTTTAATCTTTATATAGTACCTTACATAAACCCTATGGTTTCGATGACTAACAAAAACATTATTGGGTTTATTGATTTTAGGTTAGGGTTAGGGTTCTTGAGGTTGAATTGGGGAAGAAGATGTATATGGGTTTATAGTTTAAATAAATTTAACTTTCAAACTAATAAACATAAGGTGCTCTAGTGTAGTGGTTTATGTTGGAGCATTTGAGGATGAGGATCCGGGTTCGAACCCAGGCATCCCCACTTTTTATTTTTTCGGATTTTTACATATATATATATATATTCTAATGATATTATAACCATTTAAAATAGGTATAAACTTGTTATATTTATAATAAATTCACTTTTTGTCCAAAGATCATGAAAATTTAGGTGTAGCTTCTTGATACCTCATAGAAAATTGTCATATTTTTAGTTTTCTGAAAAATATCTATTTTTATGATTTTATTAATTTAAATTGTTTTAATCATAATTAAGTGATTAAAAATTCATTTTTAATGATTTTTATCTCAAAATTTTTGATAAATTATTTCTAATCATCATGAACTTAATTAAAAATTATTGGTTCAGAAAACCTTTATTTTTATTGATTTTCCTATTTTTAATCATTTAAACATGATTTAATCGCATTAAATCAGTTTTAAATATAAATAAGTTTATAAAAATTATGAGTAAATTATTGTTGTTAGTTTACATCAGAAAGTGTCCAATTCCTACAAAAATAGCATTTTTGGATCATGTCTTGTATTAATAGTATTATTTATCAATTACGACATAATTACACGTTTATTTATTTATACTATTACAATATCTATTTTATAAATACTTTTATTATAAAATAGAAATATTCTTATGGTTGAAAGCCTTTATTATCATTTGTTGGATCACATTGTAACTCATAATTATTTATTTCAATATTTATGATTATTGCATTTATTTATAATAATTGAAATTAACTAAATTATTTTGTATTAATTATTTAAACATATTTTAACCTAATTATTCACTTGGTCACAATTATATTACCTAAATCATATCTAAAAACTTTGATATATTATTTTAATATACAACTTTTATATTAATTCGACTTATCGTAAAAAAAACTCTAATTCCCCAAATCGACTTAGCAAACCCTAATGCCTTAGATCCTAGATACCTTAGACTTGTTAGACATTTCCTTATTAGTACTCTCATACATTTTAGGTTGGATTCTTCGGAATTTCCATTACTTAAGCTCACGACCGCTTAAGTGGATTTTGATCGCTTTCGCAAACTGTGAGTATATCTTTCCCCTTTTTACTGTTTTACTACTTCGGGGTGACTCATGTACCTATATATTAATCAAGTTTCAATTTCTTATACTTAATGCAATTCTCATGTGTGTTTGCTTTATGTTAATTGGTGTGTCTATGACTTGTCAAAATCATTAACCGCTGGGTGGCCTAGCTTTTCAATGAATAGTACTATGGTATACCCCCTTGAGACTCTGTTGAGAGAATCTTGGTCATTGTCTTGTTAATTCATTATTCAGTTGGTTAGTCATGTGTTAGTCATTATTCTCAGGTTTGGTTTTGAACGGATATTACTTATTACATAATTGCAAATGGTACCGCACATGAATTGCTAAACACTTTTCCTACTATATTTATTCAAACAGGGTATGCTCACCAATACAATTTTTGTATTGACCAAATGATTTTGTACATGTTTCAGGTTGTTTTGAGATGCATTCTTTAAGCTTTCGGATTTATATTTAGATTTTGATTCATTGTATTTCAATTTAGTTGGTAGTTAGAATCGTTGTATTTCATTTCAATGTAATAAATTATTTAATCAATGTATCCAAAAAAAAAAATTACACTTTAGTCCATGAGATATTGAACAATCGTCACTACGTGACACCTCGATGTTTCCACCATCGGTTGGGGTGTTACATTATCGAATGCATTTGCTAATGTAAAAACAGTAAGTTTATATGATACTTGTCACATCTAAGATAGTATAAGGAGCAACACCTGTTATCATTTTGACACTTACTCCCAGATTCAAAGCCCTTCTAATTGTCTCTGCACTGTCATGTCTGGGTGGGTCAAAGAGAGGCATAAGGCCGATATACTCCCATGGACCTCCTAGGCTTTCCTTCTTTCCATCAGGGACTTCCTGTTCAAACAGATTAGTATATAAACAAAAAACGAACTGTAGGATCTTTTTGTTTTAAAAGTTTCTTTTATAAACCTGGTATGCTACTACAAGGGATCGTAAACCACGCTCATCAAATTTATCTATCACAAGATGAACCCTACGCTCAATTTCTGATTTATTATGTGCAAGATTCAATATCTGAGAATTATAATAGACATGTAGTTGGTTAGTTACTGATGATTGCTATAATTTGTATAAACATCAGCTGCTTTACCTGTTCAGGAGTACCCTTACTGACACGATGCATTTTGTTGAGCGCTTTAACATCGCCGAATGTCTTAGAAATGGACGACTGGTGCTGGTTAAAAATAGCGTCGTTCCTCGATTTCCATATGCACCATAGTACGATGAGGCACACCGCGTGCACCGCTTTCCGCTTCTTCAACGACCCGCCAATATGTATTGATAAATCCAGGATGTCTCGCACACTAAAAGCATAAATCGGCTGAAGACTGCACCAATGGAAACCAGCTGCCAGACAGTTTGTGCAAATCCACAGCTAATGAAGACGTGATTTGAAGACTCCACAAAATGGCTGGAGAATAGACATGAAACTGACCCGAACAGAATATTTCTTTGCTGCAGAGCTGATAAAGTCGGCAGGCGATCTAATTCAGCCCTCCAAGCATGGATCTCGAGCTTTTTTGGCACCCATGTATTGCAACTGAAGACGTATGAAAGAGCAGTGTACCGCCGCTCCACAATACCTTGTTTGAAGCTCCCAACTGAGAAAGATCCAACCCCATTTAAAGCCCAAACCCACCTATCGCATCTGGATTCTGAGGTGACAGACCTAACCAAGCTATATAACAGCTGCAGTTCTTCGGCTTCGACCTCGAACCATCAACATCTATTGCACAAAAGCGAACCATCAACATCTAAATATTAATTACAATCTAATATCTCTATTCATTTTTACCAATAAAATCTAACCTACAATCTGACATTTTTTTACAAACAAAACACAACTTGCAATCTAAGCTACATAATTTTTGGAAAGCACACTTTAGGATGAGACAAAAGAAAACCTTTTTAAGCATCACCATTTCTAGCTTCACTGTTTGTTATAACTGTGATGAGGACCAGACAACGCTTGCAATTTTCTTCGTAGTTTCCTGCCCAACCCGATATCCCGACCCAGTGATTTTTTGTTCTGCAAGATAAATGATCTGCATTGAATCCGCTGCAGAATCAAAAGTTTTCGGAAGTCAGCCATAGTAAAACAACCGTTCGAGTTTACATCCCACTTCCACGTATCAGCCGCGTCCACCAACTGCAGCCCCTGCAGAGACGCTTTTAACTGCTCGAGCTCACGGATCTCCTAAAAAAATGAGCAATATATGTTGAATGATGGTTCGGTGCCGGTTTCAAGTTCCAAACCATCAGCGAACCAAACTGTATACATCTCAGTCAGTTTAAACAGTTTATGAACACCCCTAATTCTGTTTTAAATAAATCCAATAACGTGAAGTACACCAAGTGCAGTAATAGAAAAACCTGAGGATCGATCACTTAAGTATTCACAATAACACGTTTGATATCCGGCAATTCACTGTAGTACTGCAGAACAAAACCAAGTTATCAGTCTGACTTTATACACATAAAATTCATGATTTCATGTCACACTAAATGAGATTATGAGAGATTAAGAATACCATTTTGACATATATATCTGCCAACTGATTTATAAAGCCTTATTATCAGTCTAGTGCGAAAGCTCGTTATTATTCCACACATGTTCTCGCGACAACGTTAACATATTGGTTACTCCGTACGATTGCGCTGGTAAATAATCACCGATTAATTATTTATTACTGCAACAACATTCAAATTTTCCCATCATAGTAACACTAACACACAATCAATCATTCAAAATCTCAAATCTAGGGTTAAAAATAATAGGGTTTTCGTATTGTACCTCTTGTGCCTTTATGCAAAGATGAAATTGAAGAAATTATAGAGTGGCCACCATATCAACAACTGTAAATAATTCTACAGTCATATAAATCTCTACGGAATTAACAAATACGTACACAACTATTTTAAACTATCATGTTCATATATAGATTCTTTATGAAACAAAAGACAAACCCATTAATACATAGATATGAAGAACAATCGCCTCAAGATCGCCTGATTAGGGTTTGAGTTCACGAAGAGGATGATGGCTGATTTAGGATTTAGGTTATGAAGCGTGTTATATTTTTGGGTTATATATTTTCTTTGATTTTTGATTTAAAAAAAAAGGAAAAATTTTATAAAATCCCACACTTGGACACTTGTCATTAGTTGATTGGCTATGTAATATGAGGCTCAATGTGGGATTGACAAGTGTCCACATTGAGTTTCATATATTAGTTGTATAGATTAATATGTTTTTTTTAATCAAATTTGGTGAATTTAATGTCTCTTAAATATGCAACAATATGTCTGATTTGTTTTTTACCAGTATGTGCATGTTTGTATGAGTATTATAATGTGTGGAATGTATGTTTGCATCTGTTTCCTATATTGCGTCTGTTTTCGTATGTAACAACAGAATTAAGTTGGTATAAATTAGTTACCGATTTTTTTACCAGATACAAAGGTTTGATTTCTTGCATATTATAGAGGAAGAATTGGGAAAAAACTGTTGAATGGAATGTCATTGATCATGGGATGAAATCTATGTTTTGCGCCTGTTTCGTATGTAACAGCACCACTAAGTTGGTATAAATTAGTTTCTGATTTTTTTTTTTACTTTTAAGTTTGATAATCTTGATAACTAAATGTATAAAACAATGTTTTTTTTGTATCAGTTTCGTATGTTTTTTTGTAATCCAGATGGTTAACATACGTTAAGACGGGGGGGGGGGGGGGGTGGGCTTTACATGTAAATTGATGATTTTTTTATTTTTGCAGGTGAGCATTTTTTTTGCATTGAAGATGAAGATGATTATCAAGAATGAAGTGTAGACAATTTTTTTATTTATGATAGTTTTTTTAGCATTTGTTGATTTGTAATGACCGTTTTGTTTGTTTTTAGCACTTTGTAAGAAACAATTCTTGTGTACAATTGAATGTTTTTTGATGTATAAAGTTTTTAATTGATTATATACAATCTATGTGTTTTAACGTATGCAACAAAAAATCACATATGAGACCAGAGTCTGTGCAATTTTAACGTACGCAACACTGCATATGTTACATATGTAACATGGCGTGCTGACAGATTTAGGACCATGGTCACAAAAGTATGAGAGAGATGATGTGACATGTGTGGGGTCCACTTATCATATGTTTTTTTTTCAGAAAAATGGCATTTGACCATTATGCTCTTTTTTGTCATTTACCTTAATAAATCTATTAAAATAATGTAGAATGAATCTAGACCATTGATCACTTTAGATCAATGGTCTAGATTGGGTTTACCGGGTTTCTTCGTTTTAGGTGGGTTTTTATTTTAACCACCCCCTATATATATATATATATATATATATATATATATATATATAGAGAGAGAGAGAGAGAGAGAGAATTTGGTTCAAATGAGAACCTTTTCCCAAATTGAGAACTGTGAGAACTATTTTGGACCATAAATTTCTCTAAGGCAATTTTTTTTTTTTTTTTTTTTTTTTTTTTTTGCGAAAATCGCTGCTTTATATGCAAGGAATTTTTTTTTTATTTTTTTGTATTTTTTTTCAATATACACATGTGTATAATTGCATTATACAATGCAATATACACATATGTATAACTGAAATATACACATATGTATAGCTGAAAAATGCTATATACACATATGTATAATTGCCATATACACATATGTATAAATGTAAAAAAATTCAAAAAAAAAAAAATCTTGCATAAAAATGTGCGATTAAAGAAAAAAAATTATTTATTTATTTATTTATTTTTGGCCTTTATATGAAATGTGTGGCCCAGAATGGTTCTCTCAGTTCTCAAATAGAAATTGGTTCTCTTAGGATCTCTACCCTATATATATATATATATATATATATATATATATATATATATATATAATATTAATTGGTAGAAAAGGACAAAATGAAATTCTTGGAAAACGAGATCAATGATCGGTGAGGTCGGGGGAAATCCACCGAGTGTACTGAAGGGGGAAGGGGGCGGTGTTTCCCGAGGGGGAAGCCCTCCATGTTATCACCCCGATGGTGAAACTCATCCCACACCCCATAGTCTTATTTGCCCTCCTTCTAGAGCATTCTCATATTTGTTTTTTCGAATTCCCTTTGTCAAATTACACTAAAAATTATTGCTCTACACTAAAAAAATTTCTTTCCTTTTTAAATAAATAATATTTTTTTCATATTTTTATTATTATATTTTTTTCTCTTCTCACTCACAATCACTTACAAAAATATTAAAATATAGATAAAGGTAAACAGTGTCCCACAAATATAGAGGTGAACAATGTTTTCACCAAACATTTTTCCTCCCCTCCACTCACAACCACTTACATCCACCTCATATAATTTAAGGGAAACACTTACACACATTTGTGGACAAAATGTGAATGCTCTTAGGGCATTCACATCCCCTCCACCAAATCCCATCTATCAAATTACACTAAAAATCACTACTTCACCCCTAAATCTTCTCTCTCTTAATTAAAATAATAATATTTTTTCATACTTTTATCATTACATTTTCTCTCTCCTCACTCACAACTACTTACAAAAATATTAAAATATATATAGGGGTGAACAGTAGCTTTTCATATTTATGGTGAAACAGTGCTTCCACCAAATATTTTCTCTCTCCTCTACTCACAACCACTTACCCTCACCCCATATAATTTGATGGACACACTCACATACATTTGGTTGATGGGATGTGAGTGCTCTTAGAGCATTCTCATCTCTTCCACCAAATCTCCTCCATTAAATTACGCTAAAAAACACTATTTCACCATAAAATTTTCTCTCCTTTTTAAAATAATAATATTTTTTCATACTTTTATCATTATATTTTCTTTCTCCTCAGTCACAACCACTTCCAAAAATATTAAAATATTTTTAGAGGTGAACACTAGCTTTTCAAATATAGGGGTGAACAGTGCTTCCACCAAATATTTTCTCTCTCCCCCACTCACAACCACTTACACCCACCCATATAATTTGATGGACACACTCACATACATTTGGTTTCCCAAATGATAATGCTCTTATAACTTATAACTTTTTTAAAAAGTTAATAAGGAGAAAAAAAGTATTGGGTAATGGTTTGAAAATGAGTTTTTGTGTCTTGAAAATGAGATAAGTATATAAGTTTGTTGGAGAGCCAAACATGCCCTTAAAACAATATAGGTGCACTAAGGAGTCCATGTCTTTTTACAAATTGGTCAATTGAGACTCTTCCACTATAACCTAGGGGTAAAATTGTCTTTTTATCTCAAACTTACACACTTAAGCCTAAACCATCCTACAAGTAAACCCAACCCACCATTTACATCCCTCACTTTACCTCTTCTCTTTTCCCTTGTTGTCATCACCTCCAACACCCGTGTCATCACCACTCACCACCTTCATTCATTATCTTCATCATTTTTATCACTACCTCCGATCATCATCTTCATCTTCATCTTCATCATTTAGCATGCCGACTACGATATCCTTAGAGTCAATCATCAACAACCGTATCATGAATGGTAATTTTTCTTTATCATTTCTATTCATTATTTCATCTTTTTTACTATTATATGTTGTAGCATCGCGTATTTTCCCCAATTATTAAATTAATAAAATCACCATTTTACCCATCATATACTCTTTTTTGGTACAATTCATATATTATTTCAAAACAATATATACACATTTACCACTTTTAATAATAATAATAATAATAATAATAATAATAATAATAATAAAATTTATGACATAAAAAAAACAAGTGAACCAAATTCATCCCTTCCCTTCCCTTTTCTTACCTGCGCATTGTCAAAAAAAAAAAAGAAAAGAAAAAAGGAATAGACTATATGGGTTATTTAAGGAATACTATTAAACTTGAAATATATATGGATGCAATTGGTAATCAAATTATTGATTTAGATTACACAAAACAATCACTCCGTCAATCTTGCTATGCTCTAGACATAGTGTCGAGATTGTCGGCAAAACATATGGTTACAAGAAACTCATGTTGCTCTGTTCCAACGCTTATAAGTGTCTGGCCTAGACTCATTGAACAGCGCAAGAAAACCCATTCCATCAACCTCCGACAAACAAAACCCACAACCTCTCGAACAATGTTCTCCTCCCCATCGCTCAAGTTAAACCGGGTGACGCCCGATTTTTCTGGCAAGACACCGGCTATTGTTAACTCCGGACCACGACTACCACTGTTCCACTACAGTCCTAAATTCTGACGCTCACCGCACCTTCTGACAACACTACCACCGCCACTTCCGCCAACTGTTCGAAGCACCACCCCTACTTACTCGTTTCGCTTTGCTCCCTCTTCGACTATATAAGGTATTGCTATAGCCTTGTTATCTTACTCAAAGTTCCGATTTGGGGTTGGGAGTTTCAAATGGGGCCGCTACATATGTGTTTGATAATAAGGTTAAAAATCTCTTCTCTTTTCATAGTAAACCTTGGATTATTTTCCTTATAAACTCACTAAACGTATTTTTTTTCTTTTTTTTTTGGAGCCACTGTTTCATACAAATTGTCGGTATTTTACCGAGTTGTTGAGAGAGATATAGAAAATTTTAAACTGTTTTTTTATATGAATGAATTTTCTATGTCAAGGTTTGTCCATTTTCTTTTATAACTAAAACAAGAAACACACACAACATATATTTTTACATACGTTTGTAAAATAGAAATAATTGATAGCTTCTCTTTTCAAATAAATATTCAGATGAATTCTGGGCTGTTAATGGAAATATTGGTCATGCGAACATGACTCAATCTGTTGTTTTAATAACCACGCACCACAACTAAATTATTTCAATACAAATGGACATTGAGTTTTGTAAATAATGATAATGTCCTATGTTGTGATTTTTCAAACATGTCATTTTTGTTTTATTATTCTCATTTAAAAATTATATATATTTTTTTAAAGTAGATGCGTACATATCAAATTTCTCAATAATATGTATACGTTGAAAAAGTTAATATGTTTGATACCATTTAAGTCATAAGAGTTGATTTTATCAATCTAGAAATATCGTATATATGAGTATTTGTAATATGCAAATCTAATGCTAATGAATTATTACTTTAGAAAAACTATTGTAAGAAATATGTTTAACTTGAATTAAGGTTCTGGGCAAGTATTGGTATAACAATGATAATGATAAAAATATTAATTGATATGTCAAACGTGACATATTTTTGCACACACGTTACAACTAAAAAGTAACGTCGAGGAACACTAAACCATCATTCTTAACCTACTTAGGTGCAAACATAATTATTTGATCCTGCCATATTATTGCAAGTTCATCGTCACAAGCAAGGTGAGTTTACATAGCCCCTTTTTCTGTTTTACATTTTGGGGTGAAACATGTTTAAACATTTTATATACTATCATTTACTTATTCTTACATTGTTGAAACTTGTGATTAAATTACACTATCATTTACTCATTCTATCATTTGGCTGTAACAAAAAGACACAGTACAATCATTAACATTGATCAAGCCGCCTGTTTAGATTATAGCGCTATAGGTATGACAAACCCATCCCCCCGCATAAATTCAGGGATGATCGATAACAGTTACACTTTTACTAACTTGCGAGTTAGGTCTCAGTCGACACAAGGTTTGATTGTACAAAAGACGCATTGTTACATGTCGGACTCATATTCTATCATTACTCATTATTATACTTCAACTATGATTGCTATACAAACTATTGATTTCTATTACATGCAAAACCTATGTATTCTCACCAACTATTTATAGCTGACCCCCCATCTTTCCAACTTAACATGTATCAGGTTTTATTTGCTATTGGAAGTTGTACAAGTCTTGGAACACATAGGAGCTTTGGACCTAGTTTATGCAAATAACGTTTATGTAATTTGTATGAAAAAATGTAAATTGTTTAATAATATTCAACTTCCATTTAGTACCATGAGCTATTGAACAATTATCACTACGTGACACATCGATGTTTCCGCCATCGGTTGGGGTGTTACAGATTGGTATCACAGCCAGGTTATAGGGAATTAGGTTATTAGAAAAATAATCTAGTCTATAACCTTAGGATTTTAACTAGTACTTGCTTCTTTTACTTGCAACTCTACTTGTTTCTATTCTTTATCTTCATCCTATTTCTTATCCCTACTTTAACCCCACAATTTAGACTGCTACATAATCCCCTTACTATAAAATAAACTCCTTATCAACCATCTTCACATTTATTATCCCTTGTAACCTTGATTCTGCTTCGAGATTTTTCATCATCCTCTCAAGAACTAAATTCATATCCTTCACCTTCTCAAATATGAGCTAGTTACCCATGATAACCAAACTATTGAAACTTGATTGTGTGTTGCATCAAATTTAATCCTTAGTTATACATGAGGATTCGATTATCTACCATATTTGATACTAGAGGTCATGGGATATAAACTATTTGCTATAGACACACCTAGAGTCATTAACCTTGTCTAGGGCAACTCTATTACAACTCGCATGCTATACTTGATACTTGATTACTTACATGTACATATTATCAATTTGCAATTTATGTGTGTAATAATTGGTACACTTAATCAAACAACTGATAGAGGATGAAGTACTTGCTCAACAGTTAGTAGAGTACCAAATAACCTACTCAACGATTGGTAGAGGTCATCATGCCTGCTCAACAGTCGGTAGAGGCCCTACAACCTGCTCAACGACTGGTAGAGGCTATTGCACCTGCTCAACAATCGGTAGAGGTTCTTACTCACTGACTGGTAGAAGTCTTTTTCCTGCTCAACAGTTGGACTCATTTTTGGATACATTGTATACGATTCAATCACAAGGTTATTTTGCATTACTTACATGTGTGTTTAGAGTCATAGAAGGACACAAAACCCTAATGTGTCACACCCTCAAATTACCACTTGCGGGGTTTTACCGCGAGGCGCATGACAAACCAGGATCCAAGTCAACGATCACAATAAACGACACTATATGAAGTACGTAACCCAAAAACATAAATTTCATAAGCGGAAGCATTTAAAGAATTTAATCTCTACAAAACAGTGTTCCCGAGTATCCAAGACACTTATTACAAAACGTGCACTAAAATCTAGACGCCAATGCAGACCCGTGCGCCTAGTCCCGTTCTTTGCTACCTTAGCGACCTGAGAAAAACATGCCAAAGAATGTCAATATATAATGCTGGTGAGTTCACAGGTTTGTTCAAAATGTTACTATAACGTTACCATGTCCATACTATATCAATGTTACCAAGTACGCTAGCTAGGCGTAAGTTTTATTACTACTACGATTGGAAACCATTACTAGACACGTTTAGCAATGTTTAGCATGTTTAAGCAGCCCGTATGTTCAGCATGATACCAATGTACCTGTTTGAGACAATATGCACCCGCCCGGCCCTCCAAGCCGACGAGTGGGGCAGGTCACGCCCAATAGATCTATCCACATTTCCCCCGTTGTGCAACCCCGCACATTCATGGTTTCCCCCGGGACTTTCCAAAAGATCGTATAGCAATAAAAAGTTAAAACCATAGTATGACATATGTTACCAAAACCGTTTAGCGCATGTTTTCTCCCCCGAAAGTTAAAGCAGTAAAAGTGGGGCCGTGAACTCACCTTAAGTAGCGTTCTTCAAATATAAGTAAAGATGTTTAGCCCTTGATAATCCCTCTACCGGAGATCTATCAAAATGTTCACATAAGTGTTCCGACTAATAACCATAAGGTTATCTAGTCCCCGATTGTCCAGATCGTAACCAAGTATGTTTTAAAACGTGTTTACATGTTTAACCGACACACTAGACCGACCCGACATCCTGTTGGTGACCCATTACCCTAACTAATCAAGTACACATAGATTACACACAAGGTTCAAGCATAAAACACTTAGTTTGTATCAAAAATCTCATTTCTGCATCAGAACGGTCGAACCAGTCAGTTTTAAGTCTCCTTCGCACCTTTTTATCTCCTTCGCACCCTTTTACATCTCGTTCGACCGTTTGATGCTTCCTTCGCCCGTTTTATCACATTCGTCCAATAAAAAGCCAGGTTCGACCCTGGATCCCTCCTTCGCACCATCGACTGGTCGAAGGAGGCCAGGTTCGCCCTTGTTGTATGATTTTTCCTAAAAACGCTTCAAACACATTCAAAATGACTCGAAACATCATCAAACACAGCAGTCAAGCATGGATAACTTATCCCTACAAAACCCCATCGATTTCCCCCTATAATACATCCGTTTCAGCCCTTTCCCAAAATGGTAAAGATTATGGAAACATCACTTTCATGCATGAATTATTTACCCAATTTGGAAACTTTTGAAATCGATTCATGTTTAGCTTAAAATACTCAGTTTGTCGATTATCCGATCTTTCTTATTCATTCTATTGATCATAAATATTCATGCATCAACTATTAATCCAATAAAACCCCCAAATATCAATATACCCAATTCTAACCCTAGACAACCATAATCCAATCATTAACAACAATCCTATATCATGTTTCTATCATAGATATAGCAGCAAATCAGTGAACAACACATATCACTACATAACACACAACTAACACATGTTATTCATTATGAAAACCTATGTTAAATGATCATGTTTTGATTTAGAAAGATGTTTAAAAGGTTTTTAATCATAAAAACAACCTTAGAACAGATCTGGACAATTAGAGTTAGATGAAAACGGATTAAAATGCTTTTAAAAGATTTAGAACAATGAACACACCTTGGATTCTTGTTTAGATGTTGTAGATGGGTTAGATTATGAAAAAGAAGAGCAAAAACTCCTTCCTTAGTGTTTAAGATCGTTTGAGAGCGTTTTGGGACGGTTAGGGTTTGTGAAATGATGAAAAATGACAAAGGTTGGTATTTATACTAGTCTTCCTTCGCACCAACTTATTGGTCGAATGTAGGCTCCTTCGCCCCTTTCACAGGGTCGAATGAGACCTGTTTGGTCGAAGGGAATTCCTCCAGTTCCACTTCCCTAGTTCGCCCACTTGCATGGGTCGAACCAGGCACTTTTCTTCTCCTTCGACCACTCGAAGTGGTCGAACCAGAATCCCTTTTTAACTAGTTTTCCAGTTTGTCGTGTTTAACGCATTCTAACACATCTTAACACACAAGCATGTATCCTTAGTCTATATTTAACACATTAAAGCACAGATAATCATTTGCACATCATTTAAACACATCTGCGTATATAATCCACCACACGACCCATAATCTACACATATACTTAATTAGTTCATGTAATGTCACCAACAACGAAACCCGGTACTAGTGTATTACCAAAACGACTCCTAATGATCCTCCAGATCATTGTACCCTGGACAATCCTAACTTGACCCGACTCAACTAACCCAGTTAAGTTTGTTTATAAAAGTTTCTCGCTAAGGTAGACTTAGATGTTACTAATATGTTTAAGCCGAACATGCCGGGTGTCACATAATGTAAGGTAAATTGGTGATTGCGGTCCGGAACGTAATCATGAATTTATAGGTACGTTAAGGTGGTGTGAAGTTCTATTAAGGTTTTGGTAGTTCATTTGGTTTTCATATAGTCAATCAACTCATGCATTTCTTTTAGGATTACTAATACTTAATGTTTAATATTTTGCTAGATTCTCATTCTCCTTGCTATTTCAGACGAACCTAATCTAATCCTTAAAACTCACATATATCAAATCTCCTATCCAAATTATTCGAAACAGATTATTCTATTACCTATAAATTCATGTCGTTGCCGTAATTCATACCTAATCACCCTCAACCCTGTGTATTAAATTTCGGGACGAAGTTTCCAAAAGTAGGGGAGACTGTAGCATCGCGTATTTTCCCCAATTATTAAATTAATAAAATCACCATTTTACCCATCATATACTCTTTTTTGGTACAATTCATATATTATTTCAAAACAATATATACACATTTACCACTTTTAATAATAATAATAATAATAAAATTTATGACATAAAAAAAACAAGTGAACCAAATTCATCCCTTCCCTTTTCTTACCTGCACATTGTAAAAAAAAAAAAGAAAAGAAAAAAGGAATAGACTATATGGGTTATTTAAGGAATACTATTAAACTTGAAATATATATGGATGCAATTGGTAATCAATTTATTGATTTAGATTACACAAAACAATCACTACGTCAATCTTGCTATGCTCTAGACATAGTGTCGAGATTGTCGGCAAAACATATGGTTACAAGAAACTCATGTTGCTCTGTTCCAACGCTTATAAGTGTCTGGCCTAGACTCATTGAACAGCGCAAGAAAACCCATTCCATCAACCTCCGACAAACAAAACCCACAACCTCTCGAACAATGTTCTCCTCCCCTTCGCTCAAGTTAAACCGGGTGACGCCCTATTTTTCTGGCAAGACACCGGCTATCGTTAACTCCGGACCACGACTACCACTGTTCCACTACAGTCCTAAATTCCGACGCTCACCGCACCTTCTGACAACACTACCACTGCCACTTCCGCCAACTGTTCGAAGCACCACTCCTACTTACTCGTTTCGCTTTGCTCCCTCTTCGACTATATAAGGTATTGCTATAGCCTTGTTATCTTACTCAAAGTTCCGATTTGGGGTTGGGAGTTTCAAATGGGGCCGCTACATATGTGTTTGATAATAAGATTAAAAATCTCTTCTCTTTTCATAGTAAACCTTGGATTATTTTCCTTATAAACTCACTAAACGTATTTTTTTTTCTGTTTTTTTTTGGAGCCACTGTTTCATACAAATTGTCGGTATTTTACCGAGTTGTTGAGAGAGATATAGAAAATTTTAAACTGTTTTTTTATATGAATGAATTTTCTATGTCAAGGTTTGTCCATTTTCTTTTATAACTAAAACAAGAATCACACACAACATATATTTTTACATACGTTTGTAAAATAGAAATAATTGATAGCTTCTCTTTTCAAATAAATATTCAGATGAATTCTGGGCTGTTAATGGAAATATTGGTCATGCGAACATGACTCAATCTGTTGTTTTAATAACCACGCACCACAACTAAATTATTTCAATACAAATGGACATTGAGTTTTGTAAATAATGATAATGTCCTATGTTGTGATTTTTTAAACATGTCATTTTTGTTTTATTATTCTCATTTAAAAATTATATATATTTTTTTAAAGTAGATGCGTACATATCAAATTTCTCAATGATATATATACGTTGAAAAAGTTAATATGTTTGATACCATTTAAGTCATAAGAGTTGATTTTATCAATACAGAAATATCGTATATATGAGTATTTGTAATATGCAAATCTAATGCTAATGAATTATTACTTTAGAAAAACTATTGTAAGAAATATGTTTAACTTGAATTAAGGTTCTGGGCAAGTATTGGTATAACAATGATAATGATAAAAATATTAATTGATATGTCAAACATGACATATTTTTGCACACACGTTACAACTAAAAAGTAACGTCGAGGAACACTAAACCATCATTCTTAACCTACTTAGGTGCAAACATAATTATTTGATCCTGCCATATTATTGCAAGTTCATCGTCACAAGCAAGGTGAGTTTACATAGCCCCTTTTTCTGTTTTACATTTTGGGGTGAAACATGTTTAAACATTTTATATACTATCATTTACTTATTCTTACATTGTTGAAACTTGTGATTAAATTACACTATCATTTACTCATTCTATCATTTGGCTGTAACAAAAAGACACAGTACAATCATTAACATTGATCAAGCCGCCTGTTTAGATTATAGCGCTATAGGTATGACAAATCCATCCCCCCGCATAAATTCAGGGATGATCGATAACAGTTACACTTTTACTAACTTGCGAGTTAGGTCTCAGTCGACACAAGGTTTGATTGTACAAAAGACGCATTGTTACATGTCGGACTCATATTCTATCATTACTCATTATTATACTTCAACTATGATTGCTATACAAACTATTGATTTCTATTACATGCAAAACCTATGTATTCTCACCAACTATTTATAGTTGACCCCCCATCTTTCCAACTTAACATGTATCAGGTTTTATTTGCTATTGGAAGTTGTACAAGTCTTGGAACACATAGGAGCTTTGGACCTAGTTTATGCAAATAACGTTTATGTAATTTGTATGAAAAAATGTAAATTGTTTAATAATATTCAACTTCCATTTAGTACCATGAGCTATTGAACAATCATCACTACGTGACACCTCGATGTTTCCGCCATCGGTTGGGGTGTTACATATGTCCTTAGCTTTTGTACTATGTCACTTGGACATTTTTTTGTGACTTGTCGTTTGGGCGTCAATGGCATGACACTTATTGTGATACTGTGTAGAAAAGTTCATGACGTTTCTAGATTGTATTTGCATAACACCTGGCCCCATAAGCGTATAGATCAATCTTAGCTTTGAGTTTGAGTCTGTTTTTTTGAGATTGAAATAATGAGTGTACGCCACACTCACGAACTCATAGGTGCATGGACTACTTAGTTGTGTACCAGTTTTGCTTAAGCACGTGGGTGCTTTCGTTTGACGTGACCTGCTATATTGTTATGTGTAGTCGCGTAGTTTGATATCTTTTGTAACACCCCAACCGATGGCGGAAACATCGGGGTGTCACGTAGTGACGATTGTTCAATAGCTCATGCACTAGAAATGTAAATATTGATACTTTATTTATTACATTGAAAGAAATACAACAATTGCGAATTTGTAATCTAAACTAAAATACAGTAAATCTCAATCTAAGTCTAAGTTCCAAAAGCTTAGAAGTGATCTCATAAGAACCTGAAACATGTACGAAAATAATTTGGTCAATACAAAAAAAAATGTATTGGTGAGCATACCCGTTTGATACATATAGTAAGGAAAAATTTAGCAATTCATGTGTTATATAGTGTTTGCAAAATGTTATAAGTGGTATCCGGGTCAAATCAACCCTGAAATGAAACGAAATATATATAGTATGCGCTAGTAACAATAGTAATGAAACACGTAGCAATGACAAGGACCCTCAACAGAGTCACAAGGGTATATACCATAGATCTATTCATTGAAATGATAGGCCGCAACGGTTAATGATTTGACAAGTCATAGATACACGAAATAACACAAGCAAAGACACATAAGAATTGTTATTTTAGTAAAAAGAAATAGAAATTTGATAATAGGTACATGAGTCACCCCAAAATAGTAAAACAGTAAAAAAGGGAAAGATATACTCACAGTTTGCGAAAGCGATCAAAATCCAACTTAAGCGGTCATAAGCTAAGTAATGGGAATTCCGAGGAATTCAACCTATCACGTAATAGAATACTAATAAGGGAAAAGTCTCAGAGTCTAAGGTAACTAGGGTATAAGGCATTAGGGTTTGCTAAGTCGATTTGGGGAATTAGAATTTTTTTATGATAAATCGAATTAATGTAAAATTTGTATATCAAAAATAATATATCAAAGTGTGTAAATGTATTTTAGGTAATATAGTTATTACCAATTGAATATTTAGATAAAAATATGTTTTGGAATAGTTAAGGCAAACTAATTTAGTTAATTACTTTAACTAAATTAAAATAAATACAATAATCATAAATGTATAAATAAATAATCATGAGTTACACAATGACCCAACAAATAATAACTAAGATTTTCCAACATAAAAGTATTTCTACTTTATCAGAAAAGTATTTATAAAATAGATGTCTTAAATAATACTAGTGGGAATCCCGCGCGTTGCTGCGGGACGATTAAGATAAATATATTTTTTTTGAACAATGCACAAGCGTAGCCGTGTTAGCCCACCAAACTGTAGGAAAAATGTAAAAACATAATTGTCTTTGAATGCGAAACGATGTAAATGAAATTAATCCATTTCTCTTCATTGTTTAAACTTTGAAAAGAAACTATATTTTTTTATATCCAACATATACATTCTTATAACTTTTCATGCCACACTATGTAAATTGTCCAACCATATGTCCTTAACTTCCAACATCTAGAGATGATGTGTTCACAGGACACTCAAGTATAAAAAAGATTTCACTATATATGAAAATGAACTTCTTTGATCATCAAAATTCAGTCTTCAGCACTGTTCTCAAAACCAAATATGAGCATAGAAACCAAAACAGAGTAGATAAACCAAAACACAACCATTCCATATTAGTATAAACAAGTAAACAGAGAAGTAAAGAAGTATCAACAAGACATTTATTTTAATAAACAAATCAAGTTTAACCTGGAAGATGAACTTGCAGATACAATCCACTTTCGGATTGTGTCGACGTTTTTCCAGATTCGTTACAACATGATTACTCTTTTCAGCGTCCTCAGTCGTACCTTGCCGTTCTTATTAAATAATTAAAATAAAAAAAACCTTATCAACAGCAAATCAAAACGTACCGTACTACGTGGTGTTGTGTGTGCGTCACTTCGTACCACCATTAACTCTCTGCAAAGATAAAGATAAAGTAATTTGTTTCAGCAATTCTCATGATGAACGACACTGTATATTTACATAAACATATGCAATTTTAAAAGAAAGAAAGAAAATGTAAAATTAATATTTGTTGAATATAATTATTTGAAGCTTGTGGTTATACCACATCACATGATATTATATATAACAATTTGAATGGATTTTTGCGAGCAAATATAGAAACTTAATTATTTAGAAAATAAAACTTTATTTATCTTTACTACATGGTACAAGTATCTTAATGCATTGAAGGGTAATTTGGGGAAGATTTATATGACATTTGAGGGTTGAAGCACATGACTTTTCACATCCCATCTTAACTTTACCAAGTTGGACATGCTTGCCCATTGCTCACTTGTAACAACCGGCAAAATTAAGGTAATCCCGTACTAATTAATTAAACGCAATTAACGTAATTAAACGTAATTATGTGCTGACTGTTTAATTGAGGCCTTAGAAAGATAGAAGTTCCCAAATAATGCATAAGAATGCATAAGTTTAATAGCAAAGCATGATAGGATCATGCGCAAGCAAATCTATCCGGTATGGACACCCCATGGGGACCGGCCATGGCCCACCCAAGAAGCAAATCTCTTCATAATCCCCTTTAACCCTTCACCTCCTTTAAAACCCAATGATTAGTGAGATACCCAATGATATTAATGCATGGATTAACATTGGATAAAAAAATTGACAAATCCCTCACTCTCTCTCTCTAATCTCACGGCCCAAACACCCCTAATATTATTGTGATCATCTCAAATCTTCCATAATCTTATACAAAGATCTCCATCCAATCCAAGCAAGATATTGGTGATCTTGGAGGATTTGAAAGAAGATAATATAACACACTTGAAGAACACTTGAAGCAAATCACAAAAATTCTTCTTCTTCTTCTCTTGTGGCCGTAAGTTTTCACCCCCACATTAACATTTCTCTTTCAATTTTTATACTTCCAAATCATCTCTAAATCATCATTCTTCAAAACCCTCTTTGTGTGTTCAAGAACTTGGAGCTTAACCCACTTGGAAGAACACATTAAACCTCACCCAAATCCAAGATTTTTGTCTTCCCTAGCCTTGAGCTAGTAGTAAGTATTACATTACTTTTATCCTTAAATGTTCATGTTTTGTGCTATTGAAAGCAAGTTGTACATTAATGGGTAATAAAATGGATTTTATTAAGTTTTGTTAGAATAAAAATGGATGAACAATAATATGGGTAAATCTTGGATTTAATATTATTAATGTGATATTTGAAGAGAATGTAAAAATATGAACATACTCTTGAGTGAGATGATGATTGGAACATGGTTTTTGAAAAAGACTTGGATATGATCAAGGATGATCTTAATCATCATAAGATGATATGTTAATGACAAAAATGGATTAAAATGGGTTAAATAAACATAGATGAAAAGTTTCCATATTCAAAGTCCACTCACTTGAATAAGTGAAAAATTGATGTTTTGGATAAAAGTATGGAACAATCATGTTAATGACATCTAGGATGGATTATAAGATCATTAAAAGTGAAATGAGGTAAAAACAACTAAGCATCAAGAAAATGGATCTTCAAAGTCCACTAATTTAGGTGAAAAATGCTAACTTTGGAAGTTAGAGTAGAAAAATGCAACATTTGAAAGTTAAGGGACTAATGTTGTAACTTTGAAAGCTAGAGGACTAAAATGAATATTTTAGAAACTATTAGTCCAAAAATGCAATAATGGAAAGTTTGGTGTCAAAAGTATAAGTAATAATTTTCCAAGGTTGATTTGGTAAATACTAGTAACATACTTGGGTATTTTGTATAGAAAGTGCATTTTTATAAAAGTGGAAGTTATAAAAATATGGACTTGTATTAACACAAGGATTTCTATAAAAATAGAGATTTTAATAAAAATGTTGAACAAAGGTTGAAACTTGAAAAACTTATACAAAAATGGATACTTTTATATAAATGGGAATATAAAAGTATCGGAAACATTTTTGGGTTACAAGTTGGACAAGTTGGGCTAAACATACAAAATATATTTTCCATAAGAACGCGTAATGGAAACAAATATGAAAAATGCTAACTAACGAACTTAGTTACATGAGCTAACGTAAACGAATATATATGAGAAAACTGCCATTACGACAAGATAAAGATATACATATATATTTTAAGGAAATAAAATATATATAATGTAAGACCCTAACCCGTAATCACGCGATTATTGCCTAATCTTACGGGTTTGGACCTTAACTAAAAACCACTCCCGATTAAAACTTTGAAATTATGAAAACCCAACTTAATGAATCCCATACACGTTTAGTTCCAATAAATTTTTACATCATTGCTACAAAAAGAATGTATTAAAGTTTTTGTTTTTAACGGGAGTTCGTTAGATTCTAGTGCGGAAGCTTGATGAATGTTCGGGCGTGTTCGGTTCTTCTCGCGACTTGATCCTTGCTCCGGGACTTCCTTCACTTGTTTACCTAGCACCATTTCACAAAAATGGTTAGTGGGTTGTCAATGATACATTTAAACTAGTACGGTATTCGTTACACGTTGATACGGAACGAACCAGGCCAAACGGCCCTTTATCAGGAGAACAAACTGCTGCAACTTATGCGCAGCAGCTGTTCGGATCGCTTTTACCCCTTCTAAAACCCAAAATCTGACTTCGACTTTCAAATGAGAATTGTTCTACGCTCCGAGAGCTTTCCAGGCATATAAAGAACACCTCCTAACGATTTTTCTACGATTTTATACGCAATTTTAAAGTTCGTGCTGACGTGCAGGTCAAAGCGCGCGGGCGCTCGGCCTCTGTGAGCGGCCGCTCGAAGCTTCTGAGGTGAATTTGGTGATTTTTAAGCATGGGAATCATGTCGCAACCGCATTTGATGATTCCCGAAGCCTAAGTAATGACTCGCCGACTAAATAAACCTTTGTTTGACTGAAATTATGGTCCGGTTTATGTCGCCATGATCCGGTTCTTAGTTTTGAATGTTTATGGCGACTTTTACCCAATTTGACCCATTTAGACATTTAACTTATCCAAACACCATTTGACCATGCGCAATGCATCTAGTTCATGTTGTCAAGTCATTATACACTTGATCAACTAAAGTGTTTGTCCGATTTGTTCGTTATGATTCCGATTATTAGATTTATCCTTTAGTAAATCTTTATAATTTCCCAAAATGCCCCTCCTAGCCAAATCTTTCGATTTAGCCATTCGTGGCGACACTTCTTGATTGAAACCCATTGTTTTGGACTCAATGACTTGTTTAAAAACTTCTAAGCCCATACGGACTTAGATTTTCAACATTTCTCAAGATTGTTCTAATGTGGTCGATTCTAAGCGCCTTAGCGCGCATTAGACATAGTTATGGAAATAACTTACTTGATTTGCACCCACACTTCATGTGGGTACTTTATCACCTATGTTGCTTCGCCCGAAGGCGTTTATTTGACTACGGACTTACCGGGTGCCCGTGTTCCATATTCATACCTTGTGCTCCTCCTCCCTGATTCTTAGCATCAAGCAAGCATACGTGAGTGCGTTTACCTGCGTGCTTTCTAGATAGACACATTAACTTCTCGGAACTTAAATGATAATACCTTGCCATTTGATCCGTTAACCTCAAGAATCTTAATGCTTGGAAAACAAGCATCAAGTGTTGGACTCAAATGATGATGAATTCACCATATGACCCGTTTAGACCCATAGTTCATGATACTATGTTACCCAAGTTTTTTTTTATTATGGTTCAAGTGACACTAACTTGACCCATTTAACACCATGCTTAACGGCTTTATTCAAATGCCTTCATTTAGATTAAAACATCATTTTCACATATCTTTATTTATTGACCCGTTTGATGGATTTCACCATTTGGTTATAACGCATTGTCTTGATTAAGGTCATAAACCACGTTTTATATTGAGTGCACATAAGGCGACCCATTAATAGCTTCTACCCCTTGGGGTTTATCTTTATCACACATTCAAGATTTAAGACTAATGTCACAACAATTAAGCTATGTTATAGTACATTGGTGTAAGTAAAACTTACCTCGCATCCATTCTTGTTTCCATAAGTATTCGCCTTGCATCCGTTTGACCCGTTTGCTCCCTCTTGGTTGTACCTAACTTGGGGATGAGTCAAACTTGTCTATTAGAATACATAATATGGAATTTTGTTCACTATCCATAACATCATGTATTCATTATCATTTCTAGCTAAATCTATAGCCATTTTCTTACATGTCTAGTTAAGATTAACTCATCTAGGCATTTCATCAAACACTTGGTGTGCATCCACCAATATACTTAGTTTTCAACATTCTAAGTTTAACCAAAATATAGCCATGTATCTAATTATTATCATAACAAGATATTTAGGCATTTCAACTAAATTTGATCATTATAACAACTCCTAAGAGTCACCCAAGACTACTAATCATGTGTGGTTTCAACCTAGAGGTTAAACCCCAAATCTTACATATTCACATAATCATATGATCAAAATCAAATGCACATATTAGTGTGATTTGTGACTGGATTAGGTATGTTTGAGGTTCCCCAAGACTAAAGCAACCTCTTTTAACCATAAATTTCACGTTTTATCAAAACCCTAGTTTTTGACCAAATCAAAAACGGGTATTAACATCAAATTATATCAAACAGAAGGTACCTTGATGTTCATTAGGCCTTAGACGACTTGTTTCTTGCTAGGGCATCGAAAAGCCCCTTGATTTGGCTTGGATTCAAGCATGTTCTTGAGTGTTTAGGTTTTGGGGAAGAATCCCCTTTTTCTTTCTTCCTGATAATCGATCCACACATATGTGTGTGGATTTTTCCATTTTTTTTATTTAGATTATCCCATGTGCAACTCTAGTCCCTCAAGTTACTACAATGTTATTTTCGTATAAAAACTAACTAATTAAGCTAGTTTCTAACACCTTGTATTCGTTTATAAAAATGCTATTATTAACTAGGTTACTTCCATATTAGAGCATAACCCATAATCTTATCGTTTAAGTCTCGTTTTATTATTTTGCTAATCACGCCTAATGGCATAATTAGACGAACAAATGGTTTTGGGGTGTTACATATAACAAGGGTGAAACGTGCGTAACACTTTCCTAAGTGTAGAAAGAATATTCGTGGGAAAGGAAAACACAACGTAACGAATTAAAAACGCTAAACGACACATGAACTTAACAAGTAGTATCCACGCGATGGTATATGTACATATGCTCGTTTTCGACGAAATTCTAGTATATCTATTTGAATGGGAAAATAGACATGCGAGAAGGAAAACCGAGACGAGTAGGTGAAATATACCTATGAACGTGTGAGTGACCGACAAGATCCTAGTACATTTATTTAAATGGGAAAGTAAATGTACGGTGTGGTGAGTCTAGTCGGGCGTTAGAAATATGTTACCAAACGACAAGAACTTAGCATATTTATTTGAATGGGAAAATAAATATGTGGCAAAGTGAGTCGGGTCGGATAATAAGAAATCACATTATATCGAGCGAAACGATCCTAAGTATAATTATTTAAATGGGAAAATAATTATACGTTGGGTAGAGTCGCGTCGAGTATAATATTGTACAAGTCACAAAGAATATTAATAAGAATAATATATGACTTGTAAGGAAAGGGTAATCCATCGCCATTGGACCTAGGATACGAAACTATTAAACGGGAATTGGGATAAAGACGTGGTCGGGAAGTTGGGTGTACAACTTGCCAAGGCACATACACCATAGGTGTAGTGACTTATACGCCTAGAACATTTGTAGGTGCGGGATCACAAACTTTACTATTTTCTTCTTTGAGCCGAGAACAGTTACAGGTGAGTCTCACGGCCCCATTTCTAAACTATTTAACGTTTTTACGGGGGAAAGATATGTTGGGATTTGTATGACGGGTTGGATACTTGAGTTAAGATCGCCACTCGGGGTTGAGACCTCCCCACTATAATCATTAATTTAGGAAAGAGAAACCAAAGGAATATTTGGATAGTACTATTGGTGCCTGACAAGGCCCACCCCTAATCGATAGCGTCGATTATGCATCGGCGTATGCCTGGGGTGCACGTATTCTGAAATCAAGTCGTAGGAATACCGAGTAACGACTTGGGGCGGGGGCATTATTAATTGTCTTGGTTTGGTTATAGGCTCAAGTAAATTGTAGGACCTTGCAACTCCTATAAATGTCATAACAAGGATATTCCCACTTAATAAAGTTTTATTAAATCAAAACCTGTGAACTCACCAATATTTATATATTAACGATTTTCGAACATATCTTTCAGGTAATTGAATGATGAAGGTTAGCATGGCAAGCAGGGTCGGGGGAATCTCCAGGTCGGGCGTTGGAATGTCGTGAAGGGGTCTCATCTCTTTATTCCATGGACTTCGGGATAAAGGGAGGAGCCTCCTTATTAATTTCAAAAACAATTTATGATTATGTACGAATAATTTGACATGATTATCGGCGTTGAATAAATGCCCGTTTGTTTAATTATTATTGTGGTTTGCATTAATCTTGGCTTAATACTTTTGAACCGTCGCGCCACGTGTTTCCGCCATAGGCGTGGTGTGACATCACTCTTTATAATGTAGTAGAGATAAATAAATTAATGTTTAATTATGTCTATTTAAACGTAAATAAAACTAAAAATACAAGACATGATCCAAAAATATTATTTTTATAGAAAATAAATACTTTCTGATGTAAATAAATGAAAATAATTTTCCCATAATTTTTATAAACTTATTTATACTTAAAACTGATTTAATGAATTTAAATCATGTTTAAATGATTATAAATAGGAAAATTAATAAAAATAAATGTTTTCTGAACCAATAATTTTTATTTCAGTTCATAACGATTAGAAATAATTTCCCAAAAAGTTTGAGATTAAAATCATTAAAAATGAATTTTTAATCAATTAAATATGATTAAAAAATTAAATTTAATAAAAATATGAAAATAGGACATTTTCAAGAAAATAAAAATGTGAAAATTTTCTTTATGGTGTCAAGATGTTACACCTAAATTTTCATAATTTTTTGATCAAAAATGAAATTATTGTGAATATTATGAGTTCTTTTATAATATATATGTTTTAAAAACAATTATATATAATTTCTGAAAAAAAGAAAGAGAAAGAAAAAAATAAAAGAAAGGAGTGGTGGGATGTGAGGATTGAACCCAGGTCATTCCTCCAACCCCCCCACACACAAACCACTACACCAAAGTCTAGGATTGTTTATTTCTTTATAAGTTAATAATATTTAAAATAATACTCCTGCTCATCCTCTTCCCCAATTCAACCTAAGAACCCTAACCCTATATCTAATTAAACCAATACATATACGATTACACATCTATTATAAGGGGCTATTACTTGGAATGATAAGAGAAGAAAAACGGCATGTTTGGAAGGTACTTACAATCGCTAATCATGCTGGAAACGAGGCTTCTTTGGTCGACTGAAGAAGCTCGATTACAAGGTTTATAGACGCAGGAAGAAGGTGTTTTTTCATGGGTTTAAAGAGTCTCAAGAAGCAGAAAAGTAACGAGGTCGGCAATTTAACCAACTAACACGATTTTAACGGCTACACATGACTATGGTCATAAAACGACGGTTACTAATCGGGTTTATTATAATATCGACCATTGATGCTTTAAACATATATTCTCCATAGGGACAGACTAATTATGATGAACAAAAACTGAAACAAACATTAAAAATGAATCATAATTAATAATTGATGGGTTTTAAGGTGGCCGGAAAATATTCCGGTGGCCGGAATATCGTCGGACAAAAAAAAAAGAAGCGGGACAGAGGCTGGACCTTTGTTTTAAATTTCATTATTGGCACAAAGACATTACTTATGAACCAAGGATCTCTCCTAGCCACGGCCAATGTGGGATTTTCCTGGGGTGTCACACAAATGGCCCCTATACTTCTAACTAGGTTAGTTTATTATAGTGTTGGTTAGTTTTTTTCTATATAAAACTTAACCAAGTTAAGTTTAGTTAACCAAAAATTCCTAAAACATTATAAACTTGAAAGTTTTATAAAATCCATTCCGAAATACGTTTCAACATACACATTTGATTAAAACTTATACCCGATCCATAATAAAGATAAATGATAAAATTTTAGTTTGCTCTAAAATTAAATTTGAAAACAAAGAAACTTACCGGGACTATAATGGAAATATTTGAAGGGCTATTATTGTTAATTAGATGTAAGACGAGGGTGACGGATGTCACAGTCTCCCCTACTTTAGAAAATTTCGTCTTGAAACTTCTTTCAAGTGGAGGTTATTATGAAACAAGGCGTTGTAAAAGTCAACTAGGTTTTTAAAAGAGAATTTCATCATTTATGATTCGACAAATTTAAAATAGTTGTCTAATACCCAAAGTAAAAGCTTCAAAATCTTTGACAGTTGACCCGAGATTAAGAAATTGAGAGTTTAAATGAGAAAAGTTTTGGGAATGTGTAACGGGGAGGGCAGAGGTACTAATGAAGCAGTCTCCGCTACTTTAGTAAAGTTTCTGACTAAATGTTATTAGAATATGCAACAAGAATCCAATTAATCAAGAGTGCAATTGTATACAAGGTTTTAGTTCTCTGTGTAGGTGGTCAAGAGAAAGACTCTAGAAAAACGAATTGAAGCTCCTGTAAGAACGTTCTCATCGAAAATGCTACCTATTAGTCAACGATCTAATGAAGAGATAGTAATGTGTAGGTTCTTGGTCACACTCCTAGTCCGCTCCCGCAGTATCGTTTATCCTTATATATAGGTTGTACCGCAGCTGACCCACCACACTCCCGATACTTTGGACTCGTACTGATTGTCTACTAACAACCTAAATAGAATTACACACCACCCTCATGTACATGTAAACCCATGATTGCGTTCCGGACCGTAATCATCGATTTACCTTACACTAGGGTGTTATGCTTTTCCATAATCCTAACATAAATAATACCAGAAACAAATGCGTGCAACCAATTTGTAATAGCTACTGTAATGAAATAATGTTCAATCATGACATGGTTATAGGTCCCTCCCTTCCGGGTTAATCCTTTAACCGTAATGAGAGTAACATGTACGTATAAGACGAACTTGTTTCCTTCGGTTTCTAAGTTGTTTTAGGACCGAAAATTAAGGGGTTTGAGTATCAAGGTCTGAAACATACGCGCTCGGGTGTAGATGTGAGTATAAAACGTGCAATACTTTTACTTATAAAAATTATAAGTTTTATTAAATTGTGACTTTTGGTCCTATTAAAATAAGAGGGTTAAAAATGAAAATTTTGAAATAGTTGAGGGACCAATTATGCACATTTATGAAAAGTGAAGGGTGCAGGTTGTCACAGACATGGTTAGAGGTTTTTCCCCTTTTGGGTTCACCTTTAACCGGTAACTTCTGTTCACATGGTTGGCTCTAAACACTCTTATTGATAAACTCTGAGGTTTACACCGTTCCCCTTGGATTAAAGAAATACTCTAATCCGAGTCGTACGTGGGCATTGGCTTAGATCTCATACGAGTTATCAACTAGTATGTTCATTGGCCATGACGATGAACAAAATAATGTAAAGTATAACGGGGTTTTGCTCAAAACAGGAAAGAAAATATGCATTCCAAATATGCGTACATGTAAGTATATAAGTATAGCATAAAATATCGATTGAAAGAATAGTATAATATAAATCGAGTAAATCGCACAGTTGCGCAAAATGAAAGTAAACGAGTTCAACTCTTGCAAATAAGCAGTGTGAAAAAAAAAATCACAAATAACGTGTTAGAGATAACTATGGTGCAAGAATAAGATAATGAAATTTACGGCAAGTGAGAGTGCACGGAATAGGTGTATAGCCTACTAACATGCGAGTTGAAATTTAGTAACTTTACATATATGCATTATACGATAAAAGACATTTAGCAACATTCTGATAAGATGATATGTTCATTGTTTAAACCAAAAGTTTTGCAACTGAAAGAGTACAAGTGTAAAAGATAAATTTTCGGAGTTTACTCGAACTTTGTGACATAGCTGAAAGAATAGTAATAATGCATGAGAATAACTTTTTAGAAATCGAAGTGTGTTTCAGATTTAAAACAGGTTCATATGGAAAGATTTCGTGGGTACACATTTTCATGTGTTTACGAGAAGTCGAGTTTGAAAAGTGTTATAAGGCATATTATTAGTTGCAAGTTTCTCCCAAAAACATATATTGGATACGTTGTTTGAAAACAAAAGGTTTTCATTTGACTTGTAAAATATGTAATACAAGTTTATAAAATGCAAGATGAAACCATTTCATGAAATATGTGTAAATCTAATGTGTTTCAAAAGACCAAAATTTAAAATGGCGTGAAGGTTGTGAATGATCCCAAATGCCTTGACGAATTTTGGAAAATAGAATTTTCTGTATTTAAACATTTCTTTAACTTGTGGGGGTTGAAAAGTCAAAAAATTTTAATTGTTATGAAATGTTTGAGAAAATCTAAGTGTTACCCGTTAAGACTGGGTAAACTTGAAACTTTTTAATTATCAAACTTTTACGAATTTTTATACATTGAAAGATCATTTGTTTATAAAGATCGTTAAGGCATCTCTTTGGGCTCATAGCGTGCTATTTGTTTCAGGACACGTGGTGTATGTAGGGTGTGTGTTAATCTAGTGAATAGGCTTTCCTAAACTGGGTGTAAATTAGTATTGTGTAAATGAGGATATTTTGTGTTGAGAGTATTGTGGATGCACAAGCGGATATAAAAGGTCACAGTTTAGGGATATCCTGTGACATCTATCAAATAAGTTTATAAATATCTATTATTAATATATATAAAAGAATTGATGTTTGCTGACGTGACATTCAATGGTGGCCTCAACCCTTCCTTAAATGTGCCACGTGGCATAATGAGGTGCAATTCTTTTTTTTTTTTTTAAATTTTTCGTTTTTTATTTTATTAAATCACATAAAATCTACCAATCATCATATATAATCCTCTTTTTTCTCACCCCAAACCCTAAAAACTCTTTTATTCTCAATTCCTTTCTCCCTCTACAACCCTAGCCGCTCAGCGTTAAGTAGGTTAATAATTAATATCCGATGACAGTTGAAGTTTCGAACGACAAATTATTATTATTATGTTAAATCTTGGATCAGCTTCATGCCATCAAACCTCCACACATAGCACTAATTTTAAGAAAATAGTGATGGTTAAGTTGCTGAATAATTCAATAGTTGACGAAAAGAAAACAAGTCCGAGAAGAAGATCGTCATGGCGCAAAAGAGAACAACTCCGATCTTCACAAGGTATTGTTTCGTCTGATTTGATTTTCTAGGGTTTTATCACTTTATGACATGTATTTATTATTATTATTATTATTATTATTATTATTATATTTATAAATGTCCATTCTAAACAAGTTATATGAGATGATTTTTTTTTGAACGACCAACAAATTGGAATCACTCATGGAACACTATAGTATTATCGTGCCACCAATGTTGCCACGCGATCATATTCCACCACCAAGTCACCAATTCAGGAGGAAACTCATAATTATGAGAAAACCCCATTTGTGAGATTCGAACCCAGGACCTTATGGTCCTTAAATCTTATCTCACCACCAAGATACCGTTGGGCTATAATGCCTTTGGCAATATGAGATGATTTAAATAGGTATTTGTAGAATAAATTCAAAATAACATTTACCTATCTATGATGAGGTATCGAACCTAGCACAATGGACTATGGAGTGTAATCAACATATTATAACTTTTGTTAAGCTTTTAGATTATATTATACAGTACAAAATTGTATGTGATCACCATGTGTAACAGATAGTTTGACGGGATGTCCATTGTCCACGAATGGGTGATGATTTCACACATAGTATCTAACAAGTTATCTAACGAATAGTACTGTTTCTGCCTTAAAAATAAAGGGAAATTGGATTTTAACACATTGAACTATTGACAATTGGCCGCTGACGCACTGAACTATAAAATTGAACAACATCGCACTGTACTTTCAACTTATTGGCATGTATCACCCTCAGACTAACCATGGTTAATTTTTGCTGACGTGGCATGGTGACGTGTCCATTTTTGCTGACGTGGCATGGGGAATAATTAGGCTTTTCTGTGGTCACTAAGGGTAGATCAATTCGATTTAGAAACAGTTAATAAAGGTTAAGGAAATGAGTTGTATCTTTTGGATATTCATGAACTCAGAAAGAAAGTGTTGTCCACTTCAAGGCTCCAGGAATCAATGTGTATATTTGATATTAGACGAATTTAAACAACTATTATGTTCCTTACATTGGGATAGGTTTTATGGTTAAAACATCATTCTATAGAAATGTTATTTGAATCCTAATGTCGAATGTGTTGTACAGATGGCATCGCGGGCGGCAAGTCCCGTTGCTGTTCTTCCGAGTGCTCAAGTTGTTGGCAATGCATTTGCGGAGCAATACTACCATATTCTTCATACAGTGGTGGTTACAATAGTTATGGGATCTGGATTCCATTTATAGTTTCGATTATGACTTGATTATGGTGGTAAGTCCCATAACTTCTCTCCATCCCGTTTATGGTTCTGATTCTTTTCCTGTGCTTGAGTATCCTGTATAACAAACATTCTGATAAGATTGACAAAATTTTGAAAGCATTGATTTAGATGATTGTATAGCTATAATTATTTTATGATTCCAAATAACATGAAGTTTAAGTCTTACGAGTGCAGGTGGTATAGTTATTACAAGAAAAGTCAGGACCTTTAAGAGACTTTGAGCTTCTTCGTATAATATGTTATGTATCTTTTACCGATTCGTCAAGGTTTTTAGTGATTCTTCATGTTAAAGTATTAGGTGTTAGCATTGGATTTATAGATTGTTTTAGGTTAGGTATTGAATATTGATATTAGAGTTATGTATTTTTTTTAGCCTTTATGGCATATATTAATATTAGAGTTATACATTGTTTTAGGTTATGTATTGAATATTGATATTAGAGTTATGCATTTTTTAGCATTTATGATAGGTGTTAACTTTAGAGTTATACATTCTTTTAGGTTAGGTATCAATATTAGTATTGTGAGACTTGGTACATAGATGTGATAAGCTTTTTAATGGTTACAACTTCCAACTTAAGTGATTGTTTAGTTGATTAGGTTAGGAATTATAGGAGTCATTAGAGATTGATGAGTTTTTGAATAGTTGCAGCTTACGTAAGTGATTGTTTAGATGATTACTGATTAGGTTTTAGGTTAGAGAATATGAGTTATTACTAATTAGAATACTATGGACATGCAGTGATTAAGAGATTTTGTGGTTAGTTAACTTGAGTCATTTGAAATAGGTTATCACGTCATATTAGATTTTTCAACCCCGGGACCTTCTCGGGGTAATCAACTAGTAAGAATATAAACAAGTTGATTAATAAATTTTGAAACAACGTTTATTTTAACTGTGTGTGAAGACTTAACGTACCAAAATTAGGATGCGATCAAAGTTAAACATGAATTTTAAAATCTTGATCATGGGAAAAATGTTTTAACAAAAGAGAAGTGATGCTTTATAGTGTAAAAGTCACAAAGCATAAGTGAAATAGCGTAAGCTTTAATGTGATAATATATCGAACAAAAAGTTTTAATAACGACGATAAGGAATTCAAAAGCGAATGATCAATGAATAATGGCATATGAAACATCAAGTGATTAAAATGAGTCTTCAAATGATAAACAAATATAAATATCGATGATATAAAATATTGGAATTGTTTCCATAGGAAACTTTGACTAACTCAAGTATTTGAATTTTCCTAGTGACTTGTGGGGGCGTACTTTAGCCTATAAGTGAATGCTCATCCCAAGAGTTCCTAGGTAGTAGGGCTGGCAAATCGTGTCCCTAACAGGTTAACAGGTCTCTGACGCGCGCGAACAAATCAAGTTCTAAACATGAACACGACTCGTTTAACTCATTTATATCTCATGTTTATAACACAGTTTTATGTTTTATGTACCAAAAAAGGGAAATGAAAGATTTTTGCCTCTTAATTCTAAGTATTAAAAAAAGTCAAAAAATCAAATAGTGTACTTTTCAGTCAAACAGGTCTTATCGTGTCTTAACAGGTTACCCATTGCCAGCCCTACTAGGTAGGAATACGGGTCCCTCGTCTGATTGGGATTTATACGAAATACCAGGCCTAGACAGAAAAATCAGGATACCAACGCTCACCCTTCCAGATTGCACGTGCCCCATCACTAGTGAATTCCAAAAGTTTAGCATGATTAAAAACGAGATGCAGAAATAGATCCTTGAGATGTGGATTTCACTCCTAACTCAAAGATGTATTTCAAAATTGGAAACGATTGTGGAATGAAACCAATCACAAAGTTAAGGATATCACTCCCAGCTTAGTGGTTAAGTTCCTTTTTGAAGGAAATACTCTTTAAGGTGTGGATGTCACACCTATCTCAAAGATATATTCCTAAGATAAATAACATATAGAGGAGTGAAACTAATCACCAAGGTGTGAATGTCACTCCTAACTTGGTGATATCGTTTCGTTTGTGCAATACGAGTGTTTTCTTCTCTAAACAAAATACCAAAACAATGACGAGAAAGACTCATAGCGAAAATATCTTGAAAGAAAATATAAGAATAAAGAGAAATATACACGAGAGGATTCGTGAATGTAAGCTTAGTTATAGACTAGGCTAAAAGGCATTCCAATATCCTAATTCCCTATAACCATGTCTCTGATACCAATCTGTAACACCCGAACCGATGGCGGAAACATCGGGGGGTCACGTAGTGACGATTGTTCAATAGCTCATGGACTAGAAATGTAAATATTGATACTTTATTTATTACATTGAAAGAAATACAACAATTGCGAATTTGTAATCTAAACTAAAATACAGTAAATCTCAATCTAAGTCTAAGTTCCAAAAGCTTAGAAGTGATCTCATAAGAACCTGAAACATGTACGAAAATAATTTGGTCAATACAAAAAAAATGTATTGGTGAGCATACCCGTTTGATACATATAGTAAGGAAAAATTTAGCAATTCATGTGTTATATAGTGTTTGCAAAATGTAATAAGTGGTATCCGGGTCAAATCAACCCTGAAATGAAATGAAATGAAATATATATAGTATGCGCTAGTAACAGTAGTAATGAAACACATAGCAATGACAAGGACTCTCAATAGAGTCACAAGGGTATATACCATAGATCTATTCATTGAAATGCTAGGCCGCAACGGTTAATGATTTGACAAGTCATAGATACACGAAATAACACAAGCAAACACACATAAGAATTGTTATTTTAGTAAAAAGAAATAGAAATTTGATAATAGGTACATGAGTCACCCCAAAATAGTAAAACAGTAAAAAAGGGAAAGATATACTCACAGTTTGCGAAAGCGATCAAAATCCAACTTAAGCAGTCATAAGCTAAGTAATGGGAATTCCGAGGAATTCAACCTATCACGTAATAGAATACTAATAAGGGAAAAGTCTCAGAGTCTAAGGTAACTAGGGTATAAGGCATTAGGGTTTGCTAAGTCGATTTGGGGAATTAGAATTTTTTTTATGATAAATCGAATTAATGTAAAAGTTGTATATCAAAAATAATATATCAAAGTGTGTAAATGTATTTTAGGTAATATAGTTATTACCAATTGAATATTTAGATAAAAATATGTTTTGGAATAGTTAAGGCAAACTAATTTAGTTAATTACTTTAACTAAATTAAAATAAATACAATAATCATAAATGTATAAATAAATAATCATGAGTTACACAATGACCCAACAAATAATAACTAAGATTTTCCAACATAAAAGTATTTCTACTTTATCAGAAAAGTATTTATAAAATAGATGTCTTAAATAATATAAATAAATTAATGTTTATGTATGTCTATTTAAACGTAAATAAAACTAAAAATACAAGACATGATTCAAAAATAGTATTTTTATAGAAATTAAATACTTTCTGATGTAAATAAATGAAAATAATTTTCCCATAATTTTTGTAAACTTATTTATATTTAAAACCGATTTAATGAATTTAAATCATGTTTAAATGATTATAAATATGAAAATCAATAAAAATAAATGTTTTCTGGACCAATAATTTTTATTTCAGTTCATAATGATTAGAAATAATTTCCCAAAAAGTTTGAGATTAAAATCATTAAAAATGAAATTTTAATCAGTTAAATATGATTAAAACAATTAAATTTAATAAAAATATAAAAATAGGACATTTTCCAGAAAATAAAAATGTGAAAATTTTCTTTATGGTGTCAAGATGTTACACCTAAATTTTCATAATATTTGGATCAAAAATGAAATTATTGAGAAAATTATGAGTTCTTTTATAATATATATATATATATATATATATATATATATATATGTTTTAAAAACAATTATATATAATTTCTGAAAAAAAGAAAAAGAAAGAGAAAGAAAAAAAATAAAAGAAAGGAGTGATGGGATGTGAGGATCGAACCCAGGTCATTCCTCCAACCCCCACACACACAAACCACTACACCAAAGTCTAGGATTGTTTATTTCTTTATATGTTAATAATATTTAACATAATACTCCTAGTCATCCTCTTCCCCAATTCAACCTAAGAACCCTAACCCTAACCCTATATCTAATTAAACTAATACAGGTACGATTACACATCTTTTATAAGGGGCTATTATTCGGAATGATAAGAGAAGAAAAATGGCATGTTTGGAAGGTACTTACAATCGCTAATCATGCTGGAAATGACGCTTCTTTGGTCGACTGAAGAAGCTCGATTACAAGGTTTATAGACACAGGAAGAAGGTGTTTTTTCGTGGGTTTAAAGAGTATCAAGAAGCAGAAAAGTAACGAGGGGTCGACAATTTAACCAACTAACACGATTTGTAACGGCTACACACGACTATGGTCATAAAAACGACGGTTACTAATCGGGTTTATTATAATATCGACCATTGATGCTTTAAACGTATATTCTCCATAGGGACAGACTAATTATGATGAACAAAAACTGAAACAAACATTAAAAATGAATCATAATTAATAATTGATGGGTTTTAAGGTGGCCGGAAAATATTCCGGTGGCCGAAATATCGCTGGACAAAAAAAAAGAAGCGGGACAGAGGCTGGACCTTTGTTTTAAATTTCATTATTGGCACAAATTGCCCCTATACTTCTAACTAGGTTAGTTTATTATAGTGTTGGTTAGTTTTTTTCTATATAAAACTTAATCAAGTTAAGTTTAGTTAACCAAAAATTCCTAAAACTTTATAAACTTGAAAGTTTTATAAAATCCATTCCGAAATACATTTCAACATACACATTTGATTAAAACTTATACCCGATCCTTAATAAAGATAAATGATAAAATTTTAGTTTGCTCTAAAATTAAATTTGAAAACGACAAAACTTACCGGGACTATAATGAAAATATTTGAAGGGCTATTATTGTCAATTAGATGTAAGACGAGGGTGACGGATGTCACATCTTTATATGTTTTGATATTGTTAAAAAAATGCTTCGTTAGCATCTGATTATGTTTCGATTTAAATAATGTGCTACACCTCATATTATGTTCATTATCTTGTTCTGTTCAATGTCAGTTATATTTGTTTGACTCATTATCTTTACCAGTTGGTATTAGTATTTGTCCCGAGACTCTTTTGAAGAGCACAATTTAAACTGACATCATATTTGGGTATTGTTATTATTATTATTATTATTATGATTATTATTATAAATATTTAGTAATTATAAAAATACTTAAGTATTTAAATAAGATAATACTTAATTTAAACCTAGTTGGTTGACCCGTGTGATGCGGCGGGTGTCAACGAGACTCTTTTACAGAGCGCAATCTAACCTGACATGCCTTAAACACTTATTATATTTTGGTATTATTATTATAAATTTTTATATTTTGGTATTATTATTATAATAATATTGATCAGTTATACAAATATAAATAGTAAATGTAAATTTTAATTTAAAGTATTATAAAAAATATGATAGGTAACGTAGTGAATTAAATAATCTCATGTGTATTTAATATAATTAAATAGGAAAAATTTCTGAAAGGGGTATTGAATTTAAATTATCTTAACTATTAGCTATTGGTCGTCACTGGTCTCAACTAACGAAATATGTGCTACGAACCATAACTAACAGAATTCTAAGAAGGAATTTAACATGCAAGCATGTCACATCAATTAGGACAGATGACGGCCAATAGTTGATAGTTAAAAGGTGGATAATATGTTAATCATGGTCCATTGGTGAACGGTATGTTAAAATGTGGGATCGCTATCACACATTTTGTTAGTTGAGACCGGTAGCGACCAATAGCCGATAGTTGAGATTATTTAAATCCAATACATTTATTTAAAGAGGGAAAATAATGAACTACTGCATACAATACGTGTACCCTATGCTTTGAAAGTTGTATCGAACGTCTTATAAAGTTTGTGAAATTATAATATTGTCCAAAGAGTTCCATTACAAGGTAGAAGAGATAGAGATATTTCATTTATTAGGCTTCTTAGTTTGAATGTACAATTCTACACAAATTTATTCCTCATAACATGCAAGCTAAAATTAGGGTTGCATTCATTACCAAGCGAAAGTCACAAATGATCACACCTTTTATTTATTAAGTCGATAACACACATAACCCATACAACACATCATGGAAGTTTATGTAGTAACATACATCCCACATACGACACATCATGGAAGTTTGCATAGCAAAACAAACCCCTAGAACCGAGGATTCACCAAAACTACTAGAGGGGACTTCCTATGAATTGTAATACCAAATGCCTCATTCATGTCCAAATCCGCATTTTTCACTCCATTTGGCAATGTGATATCAAACTTGTAAACGATATTCGCTAATGCAAGCTCAATAACAGGTACACTAAATTGAATACCGGGGCATGATCTTCGACCAGAACCGAATGGCAACCACTGAAACTGCAACCCTTGATAGTTAATGGAGTTTTTCAAGAACCTCTCAGGCCTAAACTCATCTGGTTCTTCCCATAAGGTAGGATCTCTTGCTATTGCCCAAGCATTGATCATCACTTGCGTGCCTGCTGCAATATCATATCCCATTAGTTTTACATCTTCCATTGTTTTTCGAGGAACGAGGAGTGGACCGGGAGTATGCAATCGCAATGACTCTTTTAGGACAGCTTTAAGGTATGGCATTTTCTCCAAATCCTCCTCGGAAATCATGGATCTTCCTTGTGCTACTTCGGTTACTTCTTGTCGGAGTTTTTTCATGACTGTAGGGTTTTTTATAACCTCACTCATTGCCCATTCTAGACTTGTATATGTAGAATCAGTTCCAGTTGCGAACGCCTCCTATAAGAAACACAATCTTCAATTAATGGTTTTGATATTTGTATATATAAGACTACAAGAAGCCAAAAACAAGTTTCAAGATTACAAGTGCTTCTTGATTGCATATTATGAAAATTCAATATCATATATATCCACTCTTATTAGAAATTATTGATGCTACATAACATTTGAAATCATGTAAATTATGTCTTCTAAAAGAATGAAGAACGTTAATCATGAATAGAAGTATATAGGTAGTTTTGGTTTAATTATGAACCTGTTAGGTCGAGATAATTATTACTATTTTTGGCAAAGAGCTTTTATAAGCTTCAAGCTTTTAATAAAAAACTCCTAATCAATAAAAAACCTTGTTTGGTTGAAGTAGCATGAAGCTTTTAGGTTATGAGAAAAAAATTTATATTGAAAAACTACTAGTACTAGCGTTTAAGAAAAAACTCATACTAGCTACAAGCTTTTAATAAGTAAATGATACAAATACCCATTCTATCATTAAAAAATAAAAAAAAAAATATGCATACAAGCTTTTAGTTAATGCCCATTTTGGTAATTTTATACATTTTATTAAAAGCTCAAGCTATTTTGCCAAACACCAAAATATATTTAAAAAGTTCCAGCTACTTTGCCAAACACCAAAATATATTTAAAAAGCTACAGCAACCAGCTTCCAGCCACCAACTACCAGCCACCAGCTAGTTTTGCCAAACATACCCTTGATTTTAAATTGGTTAGTTATTAGGTTGTTTTATTAGATTATTCAAATTTAAATAGAGTTTGAGTTAGGGCCTGTTTGGTAGCCTCTTAATGAGGCTCCAAACCATTCAGCTCTGAATGGTTTAACATTCAAACTGTTTGTTTCAATTTAAAAAGACTCTGAATGGAATGGTTAAGAGCTGAACCATTCAGACTTGGTGCATAGCTGAACCATTCAGCACTTAATCATTCAGAGTCTCTTAACCAATCAGACCTCTTATTGATTCAGTACTTAATCAACCAAACATCTCCTTACACTAGAATTACTTTGTGCTTAGAATAAATACACATTTAGGGTTAGATAGAAATTTTCCCAAAAATCGTCATCAGTTGTTCCTTGACAGTTGACACTGTCACCAATAGCAAGGCCCGGGAGACAGTCGCCAAATCTGCTTATATATACGTTTTTTTGTTGTTAAAACTGTCACTAAAATAGTCATTCACACAAACCATACAGTAAACGATTAGTGACAAGCTATAAGGTATTTGTATGCTTTTTGATGCTTATTTTGCGACAATTATGGCAGTCGCTTAAGCCCTTTTTATTTTATTGATGTGATAATGCAAGATTTACATTACTTCTATCGTTAATTTAAACCTTTAAACAGCTGCAGATTGCTCATTGATGTTCCGATCTGCAGACATGCTCTCGGTTATGCAGCCTAGTGGATGGGTCTGCTTATGCTGGATCAAAACACCTTGAGTGCAAGATTGAAGGTCAAAATTGTTTCAAGTCCGCTTATGTTGATTAAGAGCTTTCGTTTATTGGTGACCCGTAGACTTTGGTTGAGAGTTAGTATCATTGTATTAGATATGGCGAGGGATATGTTAGTGTATTGTTTTTTTTCGTTACTTCCGGTTTCTCTAACTTCTGGTTAGGAAATCTTTGTACTCGCTTATGTTTGATTTTGTTTTTCGTGTGAAATAAAAGTATCCCCTTCTCTGTTAAAAATAAAAGCAAGATATTTAAAAAAAAATTCTTAGATCAAGATTGTTTCTAAATCTAAAAGTTAGCACCAAGATCATGACAAAAATTAAAAATTAAATATCTATATTACTTTATTAAAGAAACTGAATGAATAAAAAAGTAATTTTATCATCTTTTTAAGATGACATCTAAACAGTTTCAAGCTAAACCTATCATTTTTTTTTTACCAAAGTCTTCCCTTTTTGCCTCTAATGTACAACATTTGATAGCTATTATACAAATGACTAATGCTACACAACCTTTGATCTCAAAAGTTTTTGAAACCATTCCAACATTGAATCATATATTGAGTGGTGTTTAATGACACTTGAATATCATAATTTTTTTTTGAACGGCCAACGAATCAATTTCCGAGCACTCTCGGGCTCCCTTTTGGCGAATCAGGTACTCGAGAGTACCTGGGCCATCAATTGTCACCAATTCCCGGAAAAACCCGACCACTCACCCGCCCGAAGGCACGATAGTGAAATAATCGGTAAAACCGGTCGGGATCAGGACTCGAACCCAAGCCAATGTCTGGGTCATCCCTCATTCCCCCTCCACCAATGTCCTCCAAATGTAGCTAGTGGGAATTGAACCCAAGCCTCCCATAAGAAACTTTAGGCCCTCAACTAACTAGGCTACAAGTGTTGGACACTTGAATATCATAATAATTGAAGACTTTATGTACTTAATTGTGGGTGAATTGAATGGTCAGAGCAAATTGAATATACGAATTGATATGCCTCTTCGTTTCCGATACCCACCCCTTATATGCTCGGCGTTTGTCATTCAGGAGGCAACATTTGCGAATTCACACAGTTACATCAGTCTTTCTCATTTGCAAATTATGTGTTCCTCTTTTGGTATCTATTTTATAAGTTTTATTAGTTTCGTATTTGATAGTCATTTTCTTACTCAATCTTTTATTACTCACCCTTGATTGTTTACTTCATAACATGAATTAGGTTTGCCGTTTGATTTTCGTTAGGGCTCGGAGTAAAACACTAGAGACATTGAGTCTTGCTGCAAGTTAGTGACTAGATGTTGTTTAAATTTTTGTATTCAAATTTGTTTTTGGTGTTAGGTGTTACAATCATATGGGTGCATTGGTTGGTGTTGAGATGTTGTTTAAATTCCATGTTGTATTCTTTTTGGCAGGAACAAATATTCTTAATCTTCCATGAGGTTAAACAAGATGGGTTGTCGGATGCTTTCGACATGTAGTCAAGTCAAGTTCCTTACTCTCCATGGAAGTCACATGGGCTCATACTAATGACTTTATTAGAATAAGGATGATGTTGTGTACTTTGTTTTTACTCAAACTGTTCAAGTGGGTCAAAATGTCAAATATATTTGGCTAGAGTCTAACTGAGGAACAAGTTAAATGGATGGAAGTTGCTCTAAGTCCTTTGTAAATACATGCAACCTCCTGCATTCTTTTGATTCAAAGATACGGTAAGTAATACTGTGGCTTTTGTACTGACAAAATAAAGATAAATGAGTTGGTAGAAGGCTATGCCATCAAATATAATATACATTGTATATTATTTTCAACTCTAAACTAGCAGCTCTAAAATTGTTTGTGCAGGAAGGTGCAATGATAAATTATGCACACTAATATGACTTGATCCTAATGACATGTTATATCTCGCACGTTTCATTAAAACCCATACATTGTTAGTTTCGATTTATTGACTGCTTGTGTATCTCATCTCATCAAGTGATCATCCTACTAAAGCCACCTTTATAACTATCAATATTCGTTTTCTTAGCAAATTGGTATTAAAAATAGATTACGTGAAACTTGCCACGCAATGTACGCTAAAAACCATAAGTACCCGCAGTAACGCGCGGACATTCCTACTAGTATAGAAAGATTGAGACAACATACCAAGATAAGAGCTTTAAGGGTATCTCTTTGAAGGGCAAAATCGGTTTTGTTATCTTTTTGCAACTCTAGTAAGATGTCAACAAAGTCCTGTGCTCCATTACTTTTAGCATCCTCCCCTTGTTTCTTGCTCACATGTTCTTGGATAATTATTTCAAGAAAGTCGTCAAATTCTTTAGCTATTTTTTTTGCTTTTCTTATGGAACCCATAACTTGATCCACCCATGATAACCATGGAACATAACTACCAACTGTCAAAACACTAAACGACTTCACGTATGCATGGATTAAATTCTTGTGCTTTAATCCTTCAAACTTCCTTCCTAGGGCAACCCTACTAACAATATTATTTGTTAGTGTGGCAAACTCGGACCTCATATCAACCATACTGCCACAACTCTCTCCAAGCACCCGAATCAAATGGCTGATCTCGCTTTCTCTCACTTTTTGGTATGACTTAACACGCGTGTTACTTAGAAGATTAAGTACCACAATGCTCTTCAGTCGTCTCCAGTATTCTCCGTAAGGAGAAAATGATATGCTCTTGGAGTCATAGAGCAGTATGTTGGGCATTGTTAAACTAGGTCGGCTACAAAATGAGCATGATTGGACCGTATTTTTGGGACATTATTTGGAGATTGCGATTAGGGTTTTGGCCTAGTTGGTGGAAATTTCCGATTATTGGAAGTTTTGGTGGAGATGGTGGTACGTTTTTTGACTTATCCTTTGAAGAAAATGAAACCCATTTGACACAAATGAAGATTGTTATAATGATGCATGAAAACAATGTGAGGAGATGAGTTTCCATGGTTTTAAAATTAGCAACTCTATGGATGTGTTGTGCCTAGCTAATGCAATGAAGTATATGTATATATATAGATGTGGCTGGATCTTAATAATTATATCATGTTTGATTCCAAGCTTTCAATTATTTAATTTAATATATATAAAGGGTGTGTCACAAAAAATATTTACTAATGGCTAAAGGGGATTCTAATTAACTTTCAGCACAAGGATTTTAGTTCCTTATTATATTAAGGTGTGGTAACGTGAATTCAGCTTTATTTTGACTAAAAATCTGATAACATGAATAGAGTGATCCGGATAAATTTAATGGAAAATGGCCAAAATAGCCCCTTGACCGAGCGTTTTGCGTAAATGGCCCCCTCCATCGTCTTTGGAGAGACGGGACACGGTTTCCAAAAGGACTGAACCGTCTTCCGAGATCCTTTGGATTCCAACCAGTAGCAACCCAACACGTGGCGGTTACGATCCCGATGTCTGCCACCCGGCTCCCGTGGCGGCTTGAGACGTGTCAGCGCCGCAAAGCCGTCTCCGGTGGGGTCCCTGAGACGGTTCACCAACGGCTCAAGTTAAGCCGTCTTCGGCTCGGCTTAGCCGAATCCGTTTTGGCTGAACCGTCTTCAGCCCCATTAATTAATTTATTTATTTTTTTTTCAAATTTTGTTTGGGTATAAATATGTGGGTTTGGTTGAAAAAAAAAACACATCTAAATCAAACCAAATCTTCTCAAATGTTTGTTTCAAGCCAAAATATTTTACCAAGCCAAAATATTTTACCAAATCAAACAAAATCTTCTCAAATGTTTTTTTCAAATTTAGTTTGATTATTCGACGTGTTTTTGAGCTTCAGAATAGCCGAATATTTTTTCGGTAAAAATTATGGCACTTTTTAAACCTAAGCCTTTGGGATTTATCTAATCCCATTCTATGGAAAGCTTCTGATCCGAAGTTTTTCACCCATTTTCTTTGGCCTTAAAAATCCTTTCACCCATTTTCTTTAGCCTTAAGTTGACCTCCAACCACTTGGTAATACATTTGGAGCGAAAGGTTGAAGTGATGGATAGGTTTCGGTCGGAGTTAGTGAGAAGTAAAGCGAAAAAGGCTTCTGTTGGATTGCTGTTACATCTACATAATACTACTTGGATTGTTGTTGCATCTACACGTGGGTTAACCCGTGTAATTTGCATCGACGATTTTGTAGTCTACTTTGTTGGCAAGTTCATCCTTTTCCTAAATCTCTATCATGTTCTTCTGGATCATCCGTCTTTTACATGTACAAGACGGTCGGATGTGATATTTAGGAGAGTTTGTTCTTTGACTTGTCCGGACCGTTGGTAAGCATCTGTCCGTACATATATTTATGTACGTATTTAGGGTGATGAAGATGAAACTGGACAGTGGGTATAAAGTACACTGCGAAAATATATCTTGGCGTTCCAAGCAACGGAAATGTCTCGGTGTTTGACGTGTTGAACGACTTCGTGAATTATAATTGTTTGTATATTGTAATTGTTTTAATACTTTAGTTGTATTTTTATTGGATCCCTATTATTATTTGTTTATGTTAAGTTTGTTTAAGGTCATGTGTTCTCTGCTTTTTGGTGTTAAACAAAACACTCCCTTTAAACAATATAAACTTAAAATAAACATTTTTTTTATTATAACTTAAAATAAAAGGAGCATTAAAAGTAAGAAAAAAAAACTAATCCAAAGCCCCGGCGACATCACGAATCATCTGCCACGCCGACAAATGAGTAAAGGGTGGTCGGCCCGAAAACTCGTGCTCAATCTTGGCATGTTCAAGTTTTTCATGGTCCGCAGTGTCTTGTGGGAGTTCACGAATAGCGGTTTGATAAAACCCCTCGAAGAGACGGCACTTGTTTTGCAAGTCCGTCCACTTCCGGTTGAGAGACTCCGTTGACCTGCTTGAACCTCCAACCAAAACTTTGAACTCGTTGAGAACGAGTGGCCAAATGGACCCTCGACGTGGTGGGTTTTCTTTAACAGTTATCCAAGCAGTGCACAGGGCAATTTCTTCTTCTTCTGTCCACGGTTTCGGTGCCATTGTGATTTTGGGTTTGGGTTTCTTATCTGTGACGGTGTACTGACGGTCTGTAATGTCAAACCGTCTACTGGCTTTATATAGGAAGGACATATGCGGGTGGGTTAAGCATTCAATAGGGAATATCAATAGATTTCATAGTAAAAATTACAACATTTTTTAAAACACTAAATAAATTAAAACACTTTATTAATAATAAAACATACATTAAAAAAAGAACATTACATAACATTATTTTTAATAAAACCTAAATTTAAATATAATCACGTAACAAATGCCACGCGGAAAGGTATTCGAATTCTTCGTCGTAGTCCAAAAAGTAGTCGATTTTCGCCAATTCTATGAGCCCTTCCTCGGACTCGTTTGGCGACTCCTCTTTGTTGGAGTTGAAGAACCCTTCGAATACGGTGCACTCCGCCTTGACGTTGTGAAACTTTTCTATAACATCTTGTGTCGTACGGTTTGTCTGACCGCCGACAAGTGTTCGAAACTCGAAAAATACTCTACTCCAAAATGGAGTTGCACGAATTTCTTGACTGGTGTTTGAAACTCGGGTGTTTTCGGCAACATTTCGCCATGCCAGTGTAACCCCAAGGATCTCCTCGTCGGTCCATGAAGACATTTTACTTGGTTTGATTGATGTTTTGTAAGAAAAATATGTGATGTAGTGAAGAAAATTTGTTAATTTGGCGGGTATTTATAGTGTGAAATAATTTAATTTAATTAAATATTTAATATGGTAGGTAAAAATAAATAAGGACAATTAAAAAAATAAATAAACTTCCAAAATAAGAACATTTTATTAAGAATTGTTTGGACGTGGTAAGCACCTCCAGAAATACATTTTTTCAGCCATGAATCGTCTGTAAGACGAACATGTTTGTTTTAGATCACCGTTCGTAGTAATTGGTTTATCAGTAACCAAATGCTCCATCAGCATACAAAGATATACCGCTTCATTACCAGACAGGGAGTTATGTGGTGCAACATAGTCTTCGTTAAGATTGAAAGTTATACATTTTTCTGGATTACCTGTTTTCTTCCAGAATCTTATGTTCACTAGTAAAGCTCCTAAATAAACTTGTATCTTCGTCAGCTTTGGGTGAACAATGGTTCTGTATTTGTCTCTGATACGAAGGTCTTCGCAAGCATACATAACAAGTTCTTGCGTCACCAACTCTAGTCGCACCAGTAACCATTCCCTATTTTCAAGCTGAACGGGGAAAAAAACAAAATCAACGTCGAAAAATGAAGGAAACGGTTTGAATTTGCCATTGCAATAGTTGGCCAAGTTTTTTGGTACAGATTCTAATAACGAATTATAAAATTCTGGTGGAAGAATTGTCCACCGCATATTTAGCGAAGCATTTTTTTGTAGCTTTCTACTCCTCCAGTTCATCAGTCTTCCAACCCATCCTTCAACATGCTGAAAAATAATTGAATCACAATTTCAGTAAAAAAAAATAAAAAAAAACATTAAAATTTAAGTTATTACTGTTGGTGTGAGGTAGCCGTTAGAACGATAGCCCAACAAAATTCCCCAAAAATTTTTGTCAAGCTCAATACTTCTTGAATAAACAGCAGAATAACAAAACGGTGCGTCGCCTTTATTGTAGAAGTCAACAACATTAGTTGCCCAATTATCATTCTCATCGTCCGGTATAGCCCATTTGCCGATAACGTTTCCGTGTAAGCTTTGTCGATTACTGATAAATTCTCTTTCTTTGGTAATTTCAGGTTCCTTCGAACACCTCCATTTTTTTAGTATCCAACTCGATGAATGTTTCTCTGGTTGAGAAAAGTATTCTTCTGGAGCTATATTTTTATCACGGCCGTCAGACATTTTCTTGAGCGATACTTCTCCAACAAGCTTTTTTAACGACAAAATATTTTACGTTTACAACTACTTATATAAAGATGATTTTAAATATAAATTATTTATTTAAATTTTTAATTTTTTGTTTTTTAAATTTTTAATTGATTAGGGGCCCACAAAATGCACTCTCGGGAACCGTCTGACAGCAATGGGAACCGTCTCCTTGGGAGCCGACTTAGAGTCTTTGGGAACCGTCTCGTCAGACGGGTTAGTATTGGGAACCGTCTCCTCAGACGGGTTAGGCGTTGGGGACCGGACCCGGCTTGTGAGACGGGTTGGGAACCGGAACCGGCTCAGCAGTTCTTTCCAAGTACCGGCTCAAAAGACGTGTTGGGAACCGGAACCGGCTCAGCAGATCGTTCCGGGTACCGGCTCAAAAGACGGGTTGGGAACCGGGACCCGGCTTTGTCAGAGGGTTGACTGAGAGGCTTTGGGAACCGAACCCGTCTTGGTCAAACCGTCTCCTGAGACGGCTTGGGAACCGGACCCGGCCCATGCAGCCCGGTCCCACTAGGGTTTACCTTTTGGGGGTAAAAGTAAACATTCGGTGAAAGTCTCTCCACCGAAAGACGCTACGTTGACGGGAACGCTCTTTTACCGGTTTTCTTGTTTATCATCTATTTTCCGGCGAACGGTTTGCTAGGACTCCGGTCAAATTATCAGACGACGGTCATTTATAATTAAAAAGGTAATATTAACGTTCCTTTTTAAAGTTTAAAATTTTTTTTTTCATTGAAAACGACACAACACAAACGGGACCACCCGACATATTTTTGGTCATGTGGTCCACCACGAACGTGCTCACCGTCGACCGTCGATTAATTTTTAATTTTGTTTGTTTTTTTGTTGTCCGTTAATCGAGGTTGACCAAACCCGTTTGACCATGTTTAATCCGAGTGACTTTGTCGACCCGATGAACGCACATCAAATACTACAAGAGGAACAGTACGAAGAGTTTTTTCGGCACCCACAACAGCCGAATCCTCCTCGGAGCTTACCTCCTGCGGTAAGCGTTTACTCCCATTTTTCATTCAAGTATTTTTATCATTTTTCATTTACCTTGTTCGTTACTAAAAATTTTTTTATAACCTTTTTTTTAGTCTGATACCGAAATAAAAGTCCGAAGTGCCTGGAACAAAGTAACAGAAATGAATACTAGAATGTCCGAGGCAATGAAGACGCGTTTTAGGGATACCGTCTTCGGTCACTTTCTGGATGTTATGAGCCATGTTTGCGAAAGTAATTTGTTACTCTCAGTGGCACAACATCAGATTGAGACGGGAATGCCTAGTATCGACGGCCTTTTTTATCAAATCGGTCCTAACAGTCTTGTATTCACTCCACAACAGTTTTGTCTGATAACGGGCCTAAGATTTGGCCGTCACGATGGTTGGGAACTCGCACAATCCCCAACATCGTTTAAAAGACGAATATTCCCTGAGGTGAGTAAGGTATCTTATCAAAGTGTGCTTGATATTTTCAACGGTGACTGGAGCGATTATGAGGAGGATGATCTTGTCCGTATTTGTATCCTGGTATTGATTGAATCGGTGTTTAAGGGTACCCAAAATACCGCGACCGTGGATGATCTAGTGCTCGATCTTGTTGATAACTTTGTAGTGTTGAATACATTTCCATGGGGAAGTTATTTTTGGGAAGATTTGGTTAAAAATATCAATAACATGCACCTGATTCAAAAGCGGGGTACAAAGGGCTTCAGTTTAAAATCTTGTAATTGGGTTTTCAAGGTATTAGTTTGTATGAATTATTTACTTTTAATTATTAATTTTAACAAATATTTGAGATATTTCTAAATTTTGTTTAAAAACTTGCAGATCTGGATATTTGAGATATTTCCAGAATTTAAAAACGATCCAGATTTTTTTCTTGGTGATGCAATCCCCAGAGTTCTTTCCTGGGGTCCGGGAAAAAAAATGAGGAGGAGCACCATTGATCGTAAGATCACCGTAAATTCTATGGTAATCTTTTGAAATCATTTTCTACCGAATTTTTTTTTGAAAAGCTAAATATAAGTGATAAAATTTAAAAAAAAAATTGTTGTGCTTCAGCATGAAGGGCTTAAGCCGTTTAGGTTTCTACTTCCGAATGACTTTGAGCTGCGCTGTGCCTGGTACACTGATAGTGCCCATTTTTTACGAGCACAAAGGAACCGGGCTCAAGGGTGCTTTAATAAGCCGTCCGAGTTTCATCCGTCTGCCTATGTAAATTTTGATAATACGGGAGCGGATGATGTAAATTTCGATGATCTGCATACGGTTTACGGTGATGAGCCTGTTGATTCGACGGCCAAAAAAAGAAAGTCAGAAACTGTTCCGACAACCTACACTATCAACGATGATTTAATAGAGCAATTTAAAGCGTTGATGGATGATAGGTTGGAAAACTTTTATAATAACAAGTTGAAAGGTTTACTGCCTGAGGTAAAGTTGTCGTATGATTATTATTAATCCGTATTAATTTGTTGAAAAGTTTAAAATAATTAACATTTTTAAATCTTAGGTACGTAAATCCCAACCGACTGGTGTAGAAGGCCCGACGAGCTCGCATCACAATGAAAATGTTGATGAATTGTTTAGCTCGGGTGATGTATATAGACCAGACACCGACGGCCTAAAAAAGCCTGTATGTTTTATTTTATTTTTTTCCTTCATAGTTTAGCATTTAAATTCAAAATAATTGGTTCACTTTTGTCACTTTAACAGTTGAGACGGTCTCAAAGGTCAACAAAGCCATCCTCGTGTATGCTTTCCCCATTTACAACAATAAAAGGTGCAAAAAAGAAGAAGTTCAAATCAGACGATGAAAACGAAAACATAAAACTAATAAAAAAATGGTATCCAAAACAAAAGGATAAACATAGAACTTGTGCACTATTTGGGGGAAATATATTCCCGGATGGCTTTTGGGAAGATCTTTTCGGCGATGATGATTCACTCGGTTGGTTAGGCAGCGAGGTAATAATTTTTAAATATTTGTTACTTTTATTAACTATGTTTAATTTAATTAATATATTTACCGCAGTTTAATATTGAATATTCAAATTATTTATTATAGCACATATATGGATGGACACACCATCTCTACGAGACTCTTTGGAGCTCAACCTCCCGTTGGAGCATCCTTCCTCCATATTTTGTGGGGGGTTTATTTATCCGTACTAATAACCAGCCTTTTAAAGATTTGTTTGATGGGTCATTCGAACCGTTTCCAAAAATCGCTGATGTTGACGAGGTTGTTTTTCAAATTTAAATCATGGTTTTGTTTGTTGAACATATTATGATTTGTTTTTAACATTTTGTTTCAAACTATTCGCGTTTTAATAGGTATATGTTGTGTTGAATATAAGCTTACAACATTGGATCCTCGGAGTTTTTAACCTGTGCCAGCGAACGTTTACCATCTATGACAGGTAAATGTTGAACCTATTCATTTTAATGACGGTTTTCATTAGGTAATAGTGTTAATTTTGATAATGTTTTTTCTATATTTTGCAGTTTACTTGGTTTGAAGGGCGCGGGGAAGGCCAAAGCAGAGGTCATATGCAATGCTAATTATGCATTTGAGCTTTGGCTAAGATCCAATAATTACTACGAATCCGTAAACCCGTACATGTACGCCCCTCCTTTCAAGGTCGTAGAGCCTAAAGATGTACCCCAACAGTCCGGAGATCTTGGTGATTGTGGGGTTTGGGTGTGCATATTTATTGAGAGGTTGATTAAAAACGAACCTCTAAATAATAAATATGAAAACACCCAAGTAACAGCTTTAAAAATGCGGCACAGGATGGCCTTTGAATTTTATAGGAACGTTTTGCCGGAAGCTGATACGGTAGATAATAGACAGACTCCCGATGAAGACGAACTGAAATTGTTACCTTAATATTACTAATGTCATTATTATTACTACTCCTCTTGTGTTACATTAGTAGATATGCAAACAAAACCCAACTAACTACCAAAAGTAACTTCAACAATCTGGCCTGCAAACGGTATTTTCTAGCCAAAGCTTGTTGCTCGTCTAACGATTGCCTCAACCCCGGAACGATTTTTTTGCACCTGAAACATTCTGACGCTTCTACCCACCTAATAAATCCACAACCAGCAGTCTGTGGTTTAAAAAAAATAAACAGTTATTTGATGATCATTAAAAGCACACGATAAATATTAAAATTTAATACTTACGCAACACACGAAGTCTCTATCCGGGTTTGCATCAGTTCTCGAGATAAGTATACGTGTAGTTGCACCGCATGAACATATTTCTCTTGACCTGCTAAATCGTCTAGATGAAGACCTTGAAGATGAAGATGATGACTGAGACATGGTGATGGTATATAAACCTCTACACAATTGATGATGAACGGTTGGTGGTAGGTATATTTATAAAAAAACGAAAGAGTTATTTGCCAATTTAGTCCTTGACGTTTGGCAAAAATTGCAAATTCCACCCGATATTGGTACACCTATCAACCTAGGTCCTTATATAGAAGCTCATTTCACATGCTTTTTAATAGCATAATGACTAACATTCCTGCTCCCGTAGAGAACACAATTTGGGTTAATCCACATAACCAATCAAGTTTTTGGGCTCCAAATGTTCTTGAGTTTTACTACGATGGTGATAGCACATGTTGCTATACAACCTATATGGGGCGTACACCATTAAACAAAGAGTGGTGGGGTGGTATTTTAGGGTACTGTGGAAGCGGATATCTTCAAAAAACGGTAAATACTATGACTGTTACGTTATACGTTATATGATATGATAATTTTTTTGTGATTTTATTAACATTTATTTACAGCATGTTCGTGCATGGTGCAACAAATTGATGTCGTTAAGGGACATTGAACGACAAAGAAGACCAACAACATGTAGTTATGGTCTTTGGACTGTTCTTCCCCCTAATTTCTATAACCTAATTATTGAACAAGATCACCATGCTTATTGCTACGCAAACGGCTCGAGAAGAATATATCCACCTCTTTGGGAAGTTGATATGGTAGAATACTGTTTTTTTTGTATATTTTATACCTTTTTATCGTGCTGTATAAAATCTACATTTCGTTTTGGACTGTAATTTTCAGGTATATATACCAGCCTCGATAGACAATGAAAACTGGTTTGTTCTACAAGTTGACATGAAATTACTACAAGTAACAGTGTATTTCCCAAATAACTGTAGTCCCGTAGATTGCGGCGATACTTTTTGCAGTCATAGAAAAATTCATCAAATTCTTATAGAATTTGAATCTGCTTTCATATGGTTTCTAGGGGCTATAACGTACTGGCAAAAGTCTGGTAGAAACGAAGTTGAATCATTACAATTTTCGGGGGATGTTGTCTGGCCTGTCACCAATAGTCGCATTGGTCGACATTCAGGGGTAATCGTTTGTATGTTGCTGAGAAATCTTGTTCAAAACATTACATTGACTTGGAGAGAAGGCAGCCTACATGATGCTTGCATGAGATTCAGACGTTTCATGGCAGATGAAATTTATGCTGGTCGTTTTGCACCGTCAAATATTTAAATATTTATCTACCTAGTTTATGTATTGATGTAAAACTTGATATATCGAAGTTATTTGTAAGTTTTATGTTATAAACATTGTTAAGTAAATAAATTAAAGTAAATAGCACCACTAAAAATCAGCAAGGTTAACAGTCGAACAAGTATTATGAATTACATATTCTGCAAAGTCATCTGCTTCAACGAAAGTGGGGGATGGTGTTTGATGATGATTTTCTTTCTTTGAACCACGCCTAGCAGATTTTGATCGTGAGGCAACAGGAGCTGAACATCGGTCACGATGATGACCGTGAGTTCTACAACGACTGCAATATACAGGCGTAGGTTCCTCGCCTCTCGATAAAATTCGTTTATTTTCACGAGGACGTCCCGACTGTCGTTTTGTGATATGTGGTGGTTGTAGAGGAATCAAATACTCTGGCGTCTCCCATTCAGACCTATGGGGTAAAGGATAAATGGCCTCTTCATATGTTGTTTTGTATAACTGGTTGCTATACCAAGGTGACGTATAATGACTGCAGTCCTGTTCCTTCAGTAATTTTGATACTGCAATCATGTGGCCACATGGGAAACCAGATATCTGGGGAACACAACAACTGCATGTTTCATTAGACAGATCAACAAAACCATTTTTCCCACCGTCTAGAACTTGAAAAGTGTTAACCCCAACGCCATAAGCCTTCCACGTTCTAGAATATTCAATCTTTTTAATAATTTTTTTTACCGCGAAAGGAGTCAGTACGTGTTTATTTTGAATAGCCTCATTTCGGCGTTCGTAATACCATTGTTGAAGTTTTTGTCTAAAAAATTCAACCAAATGGGTGATTGGAACTTTTCGTTCGTCCTTAGATAAGGCGTTGATTGACTCTGCACTGTTAGATGTCATATAATGATATCGTTTCCCCGAACAGTGTGCTCTTGACCACTTATGTAAACCGATACTCAATAGAGTATTCCTAACCCGTGGTAGGGCTGCACACAGCGCGTTAAAACTTTCTTCAAAATCAGACACCCGGTAAGCTTTACAAGTGTTCCACCACAGTGTCTCTAAATCCTTCTTTTTGCTTTTTGGTATCTTTAAGTTCACCATCAAATGTCGACAGCACAACCCGTCAAATGCATTAGGAAAAACCGTCCGAACTGCCAAATCTATTGAGTTGGCTCTGTCAGATATGATCGCCAAATCCGGGTGCTCACCGATACACTCTTTAAGTTTCGATAAGAACCACGTCCAACTCTCACCGTCCTCGGATTTGCCGATACCATATCCAACGGGTAAAATTTGGTTGTTACCATCCATGCCAACAGCAAGGAATAACGTTCCCTTAAACTCACCTTTTAAGTGTGCCGCGTCTATAATAATGACCGGTCTTAAAGACAGAAGAAAACTCCGAATCTGTTTAATAAAATGAAAAACAGATAAATTTTAGACTTCAGTAAACCAAAACATCAATAATTTATTTAAGTTGGTATGAAAATAGGTAAAAATATTTTACTGACCGTTGCACCAATGGCAATAAAAAGCATTTCAAAACGATTGTCTTCATCAGTTTTAATCTCAGTAACAGTCCCTGGATTTGCATTTCGCAAATTATAGCAGTAGAACGGAAGCTCAGAAAACGATTGTTTGCTACTTCCTTGCAAAAGCTCAAGTGCATGACACTTCCCCCGCCAAGCTTGAGTATATGATATATCAACCTTAAATCTTTCTCGAAAATCTTGTACTATTTCGTTTCCACGATAAACACGTCTAGTATCTCGCAATTGGTGCTTCAGTATGCTACCAATTACTTGCGGGTTAGCTTGACGAAGATGGGGATGTGTTTGAGTTTTAGAACATGTGTGGTTGTTGTTAAAAAATGTAACAAAAAACGTGTCTGAAGTTGGGACAGAACGTGACCTAAATTGCCAATCACAATCATCAACTACACATGAAATTTCATACCTCGTTTTAGATGACCTGTCGACTTTATAGGAAAAACGTTCAGACAAACAAAAATTTCCTAACTGCAATTTCAATTCATCTTTGTTACGAAATACGGAACCTTCAGAAAAAACTAAAGAGCTTTTGGTTATATCTGAAAACAATTCAGGACTTGGCTTTCCATAAAATTCTTCTTTTTCAGCTTTCTCATCATCGAAATTTCCAAAACACCCATATGGTGTGTAATGATCAAAATTTTCTATAGACACATTTAGATCAGGGACTTTTGAATCATTTGAAGGTACGTCGTTTAAATGAGCATTACTAGACGAACCCACACCTGGTTCATCTACAACATACAACTTCAATACTTCATGGGGGTTTTGCAAAGCAACTTTAAAAAGAAAAGATACATCACGATCATTAAAAATGTCGATTGCATCATCAAAAGCTGACATTTTATAAGATAACCTTGAAATGTTTGGAATCTCACACACATCGGAAACTACATTTAAAAAACTAAGATACGAGATATTTGAATCAATTTCAAAACCACGTCTTTTACAGCTACTATCAACAACGTATTCCATTCGACCGTTGACAACTTCCCACCTGCCTCCACTATAGATTATAAAACTAACCATTTTTAAAAACACAACTTTTTTTTAACACTTGGAAAGAAAAATAAGGAATACAAGAAAAAATTCAAACAAAATTGTTACAAAATTTACTAATTTTATAACAAACGGTTCGTCATGGACGTCACATCACCGAAAACGTCTCCGTCGATGTACGACGTCCGGCATCGAGTCGGTTCAGAAACAGTAAAAAGACGGTACGGGAAGCCGTCTTTTTCGTACCCGCTGACGTCTCAGGAGACGGTTGATAAATTTTAAAAGACGGTACGGGAAGCCGTCTTTTTCGTACCCGAACCGGCTCAGGAGCCGTCTCCGGTGGGATCGGATATATTATTTTATTATAAGCCGAGCCGAAGACGGCTTAACTTGAGCCGTTGGTGAACCGTCTCAGGGACCCCACCGGAGACGGCTTTGCGGCGCTGACACGTCTCAAGCCGCCACGGGAGCCGGGTGGCAGACATCGGGATCGTAACCGCCACGTGTTGGGTTGCTACTGGTTGGAATCCAAAGGATCTCGGAAGACGGTTCAGCCCTTTTGGAAACCGTGTCCCGTCTCTCCAAAGACGGTGGAGGGGGCCATTTACGCAAAACGCCCGGTCAAGGGGCTATTTTGGCCATTTTCCCTAAATTTAAACAAATAAAAAACCGCCCTTGGTACCACAAAAGTCAATCGAAGTCTTTAGAATACCCAGTGTCTGTGATTTTTTTCCACAATCGGTTGTAAACCTCACGAAAAATCTTTTGATTAATAGAGAGTATTGATATTTAAACCCTTCAAAATTATTTTCATTCCCCTAAAGCACCACCGCTCTTTAAGCATATATAGAGCGCCGCTTTGGATCCAATCATTGTACCATGCAGATTGGCTATATATAGTTTTTATCGTTTTACATTCAAACATTTACAGCTTCACCCACAATAGTTTATCAACAATAGTTTTTCCTGGCTTAAAAACTTATCGTGTGATTCGCTTAGGTGCCTTATTCGCTTAGGACATACCTTCTAAAATAATTTTGGCAATTGGAGTTAGGAAGTTCTTTTTTTTTTTTTTGGAAATTTAGAATTGAATGCTCGTGACCTGCAACTTAAGTTGTTTGAACAAGACAACATGATGAATAAAACTCCATAAAATACTTTTGGTCATGGGGGTTAATATAATATTAACCATTATTTGTTTTTTTATAACAACTAGGTGTTAGTTGGCCTGCGCTTCGTCGCGGGCGCCGCTGTTGTACATACATGTTACGCACAATGGGCGGTGGTTCGCTGCCGGGAGATCCTGTTGCGTTGAGGGTTTGGTGGACATAAAAAATAACATTAAGTAACTGTTATGCTAACGTGGGTTTCACAAAAATACTCATAACCCATTAAGTTCCACATCAGCGTTAACACTTAGGTACACACATACATATATGTTAGAAAAATAATCATTAAAAAAATAAAATTATATTTGGTTGTAGCATCTTTTTAGGGCCTTAACTTGACAGCATGCAGCAGAAGAGATTAACCTATTTAGAATTCAATTTTGGCGACTGAGCATGGCACATGTTAGCAAGTGAGAGTAGAATACTTTCAACCAATACGAATGGTTTACTGTAGAAGTGTGATTCTAATAATATAGATAGAATAATAAAAGAAAAACTTTATACAGTAAATTAGCTAGCTATGGGATTTAATATAATAACCAATATATAAGTTATGGAAAGTTAGATAACTTGTTTAGTTAATTCCGAAGTTGAAATATAGATCGATGGTTTCACAACTCAAGTCTTGGTATGGACTATTATATGTTTTATCATATAGACATAACAATGTTTTCAGATGTCATTTACTTGTTATCTATAATTTATAACTAGGTGTTAGTTGGTCCGCGCTTCACCGCGGGCGCAACTGTTGTGCATACATGTTAACGTTAAGTAGTACGATGTCACGGGTTTTGTTTCGCTGCGGGAGCTCCTATTGCGTCGAGGGTTTGGTGGACGTTAAAGATCGCGCTTCACTGTGGGAGTTCCTGTTGCGTTAAGGGTTTCGTCGACATTAAAGATAACATTAAGTGACTGTTATTCTCGCGTGGGCGTAAAAAATGACTCGCGACCCATTCCCTTGCAGACCAACATTAACATTACAACAGTTGAGTTGCCTATTGTTGATTTGATCTGGAGCCCAAAGTATTCCAATAACCACGGCCCATTACTTGTTCATCAAATATGAGGCCACATTTACCCATTAATTGTTCACCAAATATAAGGCCCACATTTGCCTATTAATTGAAGCCAATAATGATAGGCAGTTTTTTACACAAAAAGTTTCTTATTATTATATAATTTTAATAGTGGGCACAAAACATAGTAAATGTTGACTTTTAGGGGTTAATCTCTTCTCATTATTATATAAGGCTAGTGAGTGTGGAGACTAAACCAAGGTTTTGTCTTAATGCCATTAGGATGCCACATATGATTAGTTTAGTCTCAAACATTTTGAGATTTGAGTGGGGTGTGGAGACTAAACCACATCATGTATCTAGCATTAATTATTTAATTGCCACCATCCAGTCAAAGCTCAATTTAAAAAAAAAAAAAGAAAGAAAGAAAAGCTCCCATTGGAGCGTCTGTTTGGTCTCAAGGGGGACGGGGGACGGGGCAAGGGTGAGACAAAACTAGGGGGTGGTGTTCTTGTCCGGGACAAGCCAAAAAGTGAAGGGACAGGGGGGGGGGGGTGGGTTTTGTCTGCACACCGGGTAGCCTAATATTAAAGGAGGCTTATATTAGTTAGGTGACACTTTTCAAGTGTCGTAAACTTATTAGATATATATAATTAAAAGGGGTGAATACGATTTTATCAAATGAATTATATACACTCTTTGTTATGTTCTTATTAAGTTTAAAAGCTTTTGTGTCCTGAGGACACAGTTTGTAATTGAACTAGAGAAATATTTGTATAAGTAACACAATTATGGAGACGTTTAATAATAACAACGATAGTAAACTAAATCAAAATGTTAGACCACTAGACTTTTGCCCGCGTTGACAAGCGGTTCACCAAGTTACAATTATTTTGAGCGGTAAGACGTATAATACTATAGTTGCCTTTATAATTTCTACGTAATGTTTGTTATTAGGGAACAAAACACAAACTAATATGATTTTATATATATAACATCAGCTCAAACCCCAAGTTTTGGCATGATCATCATACTGGAAAGTTTGTCAGTTTTAAACTGGTAAAGCAAAAAGATTTTACCTCAAAAAGTCAAGCTATACACCAATAAAATTAAAAAATTCTTATAGTTATGGAAACTTATCGTAAAATATCGGGTTTCAAGTTCTTGAAGTAGTATCAAATAAGGCATGTAACTGAAAAATGTGAGTTACAAAAAAAAAGTGAAAAAAATACATTCAACCTTTCTTTGTCTTTTGCAAGTCAAATTCTGTTGACCTTAAACAGTTCAACGGTTCAGCGGTTCACCATGAATCACATCTTTTTCTTGAAGGATTCTTGAAGGTTTGATTGAAAGCTCAAGCACTAAAGCTTCCAAGCACCTCAATTTCATGCGGTTATAGTATCTTAGTGGCGAAATTACAACTACAACATATGTTTCCTTTCTGCTACTTTTTGACCCACTGCAGACTATGACATTACCCATTTTAACATTTTCACTGCGTTTGTGGTCTAGCATAGTAACTAAAGAATCAAAGGAGGTACCATTTTACCTATTGTTATTAGTCAATTCTTGCTGGGAAAAATGATTTTTATACTTCTGATAATCTTATCAATTGAATTCTTAAATAAAAATCAATAACGTTAAGCCTAACATTAACCAAAAATTAGGCTCAGAACATGTTCGCACAACCCGAAATGCGCTACCAAAAGAAAGTATAATAAGAGAAAGGCGCCAAGCTTAAAATCACCTAGCGACACTCAAGCATGTTCATCCTTCTTTCTTGCCATTTGACCCCGTCATCCCATCGAGCTACATGTTTGTCAAAATGTTATAAACAAGTGTTCAAACATGGATAATTCTCCCTCTTTTTAATATAAATAAAACTAAAACATTCATCAAATTTCAACCTCAATGTAGCTAACTGTTTATAACACCTTAATAATCACTTCTACATAAAGCCTAAAATCCATTAATTAAAACATGAACACAACAAACTGTAGAAGAACCCTTGACCAAATCTATGCAGTGGACGAAAGGATCAAACTAAAACCCTATAAGCCTAAAAATGAATGATTGAATATATACAAAAGTCGCACCTAACTAATAAAGCTTCAAACCGAAACCAAAAATAAGAAAATCGCACCTGGTGAAACCCGCGTTGTTCATTGGTAATGGAAGGCTGGTTTCTACCGGCATTAGCAATGGGTGACGGTGAAGATGAACGGGGCCTGTGAAAATTAATTTGATCCACTATTAACATCAACAAACCAATGCAATGATGATATAAATTATGAAAAACAGAAAGTGTGAATTGATATTATACACAAGTTCATCATCAAAATCATAACAGAAGCTGCCAATCATGCAAACCACCACAAACACCAATGCCCTTGCCACCTTCTTTTTAATGTGTAATAGAATCTTTCAACAAAAACTAAAAGAAACAATCAAGTTGTCGGCCTTACCCTCCTACTATTAGCATGTCTGCCGTCTGAAAGCTACCACCACTTCTATCTCTGATTGCACTGCCGGATGGTTGGCTTTCATATAGTCAAATCCATATGATCACAAAACACTAATAAATTAACAGAAAAGTTGGATGAAAGGCAAGATTTCACATTAAAAAACAATTGCACCAGATTTAAACCCATCACTAACATCATCTATCTTGATACATAATCCGAAAAACTTTTAGCGGCTAATAAAAAAACCTACCCGATTTCCTGCCATTCGAATAAAGATGGTAACTTATTCTAGCTTGGCACCGCCCTATGCGTAAAAAACCTACCCGATTTCCTGCCATTCGAATAAAGATGGTAACTTATTCTAGCTTGGCACCACCCTACGCGTCCTTCCCGCTATTCTTCAATGGCAGGAACAGATGAATAAAAAGATAGGCTCTCATTATGTTTGAAAAGATAATACATAGGAAAGTAGACAATAGAATTTAAAAGCAATTAATAGTGCCTTCTTCCCTTCCTGTTGAATTAACATCTGCCCCATGAGTGATTGGCTCAATTTTGGTGATAGCTTCTTTTCCATTACATTTAATAGCAACTATGCCATAAGCCCTGGATTCAGTACAGAAATTAAAGATCAGTTAAAACAACTTTTCAAGAAAAACATGTTACAGCTTTTTTTAGGTAGCATAAGCTTTACCAGGTAACTGTACCTTGCTGCACTACTGCACTCATGGCAGTTTGACCTAGCCTCGCCTGCGCGCCCTTGAAGCCTTCAATCGCATAGTTGATTATTAACACTCCAATTGCTGCTGCAAAAGGCTGCAAGAAATCCCGACTCATTGCTACATTGGACCATACAAACACATACATAATCTCAGCAACAATTGTAATCCTACCGGTTCAAAAACAACATAATTAAGCAAATGAAAACCATAATTTAGAAACTTAACAATACATTAAACTAAATTTACCTCAAACACAAACAAATAAGACGGCTCTGTTCTAAAATAATGTATGCCTGAAGCAACATATGGCCTCCATCCAACCTAAATAACACATCAAATAAGTCAACAAAACATTAGTCGCTCTCTAAACGACGGAAAAAAAAACCTAACATGTATAAACATAAAATATAACTTTACATCACCTTAGGTTAGATGATAAAAGTGCAGAACCTATACATCTTCCCCAAGCCTAACGCGTAAAGTTCTGTTGATACAGCACTGGACAGTGTACACTGGACAGAGTTAAAAATCTGTCAATAAAACATATGCACACTGGTAAGATAGGAGTTCAAAACTGTATAAATGAGTCTTACAAATCAAATCATGCAAGTAGACAAACAAAACATTGCTAAAAGAACCATTCAAGTTATAACCTTGTTCCTGCCCACTATATGTTTTCTATTAATTTTCGTAATAAGAAGCAGAGTCTGCGTTATTTACCCCTTCTGCATATGACGTCGGATTATAACTTTCGCCTTCAAACGCATTAGGACTGCTCTCCACAATGGAATCAGAACCTTAAGCACTCCATTGCACCTTTTTAACACCATGACTCTGATCCTCACTTTCTCCAGCATCCACCGCTTATCCATCTGAATTGTACCAACATCCTATTGATCACTAACATGCGTAACATCATTGACTAAAAATTATGGAGTTCCAGTTTCCTGGTCTAGTAAATCCAATCTTTATGCATCATGTATTAAAAAAAATAACTCAGAAAGACAAAATTCACATCACTAAATCTAATCATCTAAATAAAACACAAACCCTAAAAATAACTCAATTTTCATGCATTATCCATCAAGTTCTGCTGCAAATTACAAACATTATCTATAAAAAAAACATTTCAAACAACTCACATCACCAAACCTGATCAACCTAAAACTCAAAACACTAAAATTTAACCAAAAATCATTCAGTTTCCAGATCTAGTAATCCAACTAAAATGCATCCACGTCATCCTTAAAGTAAATTTTTTTTAATTAGACTGAACAATAATAAACGAAACATAAAAAACAATCAGTCAATCCTTAAAACATCAATTGAACCATAAAAACCCCTAAATCGAAACCTAAAACATAAATCCTAAATCATCAATACAAAACCAAAACAACTAATAAGACTGAACAATAATAAACGAAAACTAAAGAATAGTCAGTCAAACACAAGACAGAGAAAAAGAGAGATGAACATTAATCGACACTTTAAAAACAGATTCGGCCGTTGATGTTGCCAATTCTTCTGCCAAGTTGTAATAATATTAAAATAATGTATGGTTTTGTTCTAACCTAATTCTATTTTTCTACTAAAAGTAATCGAATCATCACATTGAATCAAGATTACCGACGAACACGAACATACATGAGCCGAAGACCATCTTTATCCAGAGAGACACAAATCGTTGATCAGCCTTCGTGTAGAAGCAATAAGACAGAGGACGGAGACAAAAGACCTTAGAGAGAAAATGACATTGAATATTGTTTTTGAATATTGTTTGACTTGTGATTAGTAAATAGGAAAGTTATTAATGTGATTTAATTAATTAATGATTTATTTGACTTTTATAATTAAATGATTTTTGATTAAAAAAAACAGGAAAATTTTATAAAATCTCACATAATGCCATGTGGCTTAATAAGGGGAGGAGAGATGATTGCTAGGTGGGTGAATGATTGTCATGTGTACAAAATGGCTTTCAAATATTATATGTATAGATATAGATGTGTAGTGGGAGGTGAAAATTTTCACCTTGCATGGGGTATTAATCGACACGTGTCATGTGGGCCCATTAAGGGAATCAAATTAGGATAGAGGTGTAGTGATAAGGTGAAAATTTTCACCTTGCAAGACATCATAGATGACATCATATTTTTAGGTGAAAATGTGGACGTTGGAAAGAATGGATTGTGATTGGCCAATTGAATTAACAAAACGCGGTGGAATTCCCACACCCCCCTCAAAAAAACGCCCCAAACCACTGCTAGGGGACGGTGTTCCAATAACCCCGGGGCGTTTTTGCCCCAAAAAATGCCCACTTTTGGATGCCATTACACATGGTCTTATAGTTTATGAGCAAACTTCATAACTATTAGATGCTAAAATATCACTCTTTAATTAGGTACAAGCATAATTCATTTATTTCTGTTAAATTCTAACAAGTCTGTCGCAATCAATGTGAGTATATCTTTCCCCTTTTCATGTTTTACTCTTTTGGGGCTACTCATGTATCTTATGACTAAATGTTTTCTTTCACTTAATGCAATTCTCATGTGTGTTTGCTTTATGTTAGTCTGTGTGTATCTATGTCTTGTCAAAATCATTAATCGATTAGGCCTGTCATATTAATGAATAGTACTATGGTATGTACCCCTTGTTAACTCTGTTGAGAGACCTTGGTCATTGTTATGTATGTCTTTATTACTATCAATAGCGCATACTATATATAAATTTCATGTCATACTGTCTTAGGTTTGGTTTTGACCCAGATACTGCTTATTACATAATTGCAAATGGTATACAACACATGAATTGCGAAACACTTTTCCTACTATATGTATTCACAACAGGGTATGCTCTATAACATTTCGCATTTAACTATTTATACGTTACGGATTAAAACGACAAGCCCTATTATTTTTGGTGATATTTTTGAACCCCTATACAATGATAATTATGTATATATATATATATATATAATAATAATAATAATAATAAGAATATTTATAAGATTTGTTCAATTATGTTAAGCCCACAACAAATTAACCCACCCTTTCTTTAAACTCGGCCCAGCCCACACCCTCACCCAGCCCAATAGCCTCAGGCCCAAACCCCCTTGGCCTCCCCCTTATCAAAAAAAAAAATAACATGCTGCTCCTGAGGCTCGAACCGGAGACCTCCCACACTCACACTCACACGTCCACCACCTGAGCCACCACCCATTATTGGTTTAAACCCAATTCATAATATATTTAACACCTTTTAAACCTGTCTGTTTGCTCCTTCCTGCACGCGAACAGCGACCAGCAGCAAGGTTTATATATTTTTTTTTCTTCTTTTGACCCTTTAATTAGTCTAATTAACTCATGATTAATCATGGTTTGACTTAGGAAACGTGATTTCCGGCCTGTTATGACTATAATACACGATAAAACAGCTATCAATTATACCCAATTTGAACAATACGCGTATTACATTAAAGCCTAGGTCAACCTTACCAATTGAGCAATCTGAACATCCACACTATAAATTGATGATCAGCGAGCCTTCACAACTCGCTCACATCTCTCTCTCAACCTCCAATTGCTTCTGAAACATTCTAATAATTATCCTTCTACACGCTGTTTGACTTTTGGTTTTGACTAGGCAAACGAGCACAATACAACACTGGTAATATTTGGCATTATTTTGGGCAACACCATCATTTCATCTTTTCAAGAAGTTTAACATTTGCTAAGGTGAGTTTACATAGCCCCTTTTCTCTATTTTCACTATTTTTGGGGTGAAACATGTTTAAACATTTTATACTATCATTTACTCATATTTACTTGTGATTCAATTACATCATCATTCTATCATTTGACTGTAACAAAAAGACACAGTACAATCATTAACAATGATCAAGCCGCCTGTTTAGATTATAGCGCTATAGGTCTGACAAACCCATCCCCCGCATAGACTCAGGGATGATCGATAACAGTAATAACATTTAACTAACTTGCGAGTTAGTCATCATTCGACACAAGGTTTGGTTGTACAAAGACGCATTGCTACATGTCGGTATCATACTCTATCATCATACAACTTTGAATGTTGTACAAACTATTGTTATCATTTATTTTCAAAAACCTATGTATTCTCACCAACAATTGTTGACCCAAAATATTTTCAACTTAACATGTTTCAGGTTCTACTTATTTGAAGATTTGCTTGAAGATACGTGCATAGTTTCATTCAATTTGATGTATGAAGTCTTGTAGAATCATTGTATGTAAATTATTTAAATCATTTAATGAAATCTGATATTCACCATGAGCTACTGAACAATCATCACTACATGACATCCCGATGTTTCCGCCATCGGTTGGGGTGTTACAGATTGGTATCAGAGCCATGGTTATAGGGAATTAGGTTATTAGAAAAATAATCTAGTCTATAACCATAGGATTTAACCAGTACTTGCTTCTTTTGTTTGCTATTCTCTATCTCCCTCCTACTTCATATCCCTACTTTCATCCCTACAAGAAGGTTGCTCTCCATCACTGGATTCACTCTTAGACTAATAAGGCAAAATCCTCAGGTTTAACCTGAACCGCCTTGAGATCTCGTCGAAGTTCTAGATTTTAATAACGAACACGTGCAATCTGGAAGGGTGAACGCCTGTATTCTGAGTCTTCTGTCTAGGCTGGCATTACGCATATATCCCAATCAGACGAGGGACCCGGATGCCTACCTGGGAATTCTCGGGATGAGTGTTCACTTATAGGCTAAAGCATGTCTTCATATGTTATTAGAATTGAGAATCTTTGATATGTCAACGTTTTCGTTTATTCGTTTTAATTAATGAATAAATGATTACACTCCTTATATAATCTCATTCATTTCATTGTGTCTATTACAGATCATGCCTCCACGTCGCAGCACTCGCAACAGCAATGGTGAGAACCACGAAGAAGGTGGTGACAACCATAACCATGACCAAGTTCCTAACCACAACAACAATGGTGTCGATGCTCAACTGGCTGCGATCATTTCTCAACAAATGGCGCAGCAAATCGCAACTCTGGTTCCCAATTTACTCGCTCAGGTCATCCAAATGAACGGCAACGGGAATGGTCACGGTAACGGGAACGGGAACGGCAATGGTAATGGAAATGGACCCCCAGCCTGCACCCTTAAGCATTTCAACTCTTGTAACCCTCCAAAGTTTAGTGGTGAAGAAGGAGCTACAGGACTCCTCCAATGGTTTGAGGGTATTGAGAATACCTTCATCAACAGTGAGTGCCCCGACAATTTTAAGGTCCGTTATGCCATGAGTGTTCTTCACAAACGAGCACTCACTTGGTGGAATGAAGAAAAACGTACTCGTGGGGCCGAAGTTGCTCTTGCTATGACATGGGACCAAGTCAAGGAGGTCATGAAGGAAGAGTTTTGTCCTCGCAATGAAGTTAAGAAGCTTGAGGATGAGTTCCACACCTTAGTTCAAGATAGTGGGGAAAACCTTGCCTACAACACCCGCTTTCACGAGCTTAGCTTATTGTTACCCCACAAAGTCACTCCCCTGTCGGTAGCCATCGAGAAGTACATCGGTGGTCTGCCCATGCAAATCCAGGATACAGTGTGGGGAAGGAATCCTGCCACCTTGGAGGAAGCCAAACGTTTAGCAGCTACCTTAACTGATAATCACGTAAAGAACGGGACCTTAGTTCGGAAAGGCAATAAAACAAGTATTGTAGCCGCGGTAACCACTGAGAACCAGAAACGTAAGACCAGGGATCCTGATGCAAACCTCACTCCACAAGCTTCTAACAAGAAACCTTATACAGGAAACCATCCGTTGTGTAACACATGCAACCGACATCATCCCACTACTTCAGCGTGTCGCTTCTGCACCAATTGTGGTAGGTATGGCCATCTAGTTAATACATGTCGCGAGACCCCAAATCCTAATGCCAACCAACCCACCAACCCTGCTCAAGCTGCTAACCTTAATCAATACAACTATGGTCAATGCTATGAATGTGGAGACCCAAATCACTTCCGTAACCGATGCCCTAAATTGAACAGAGATCAAGACCCTCCAGCTACTTAACAGAAAGTCCTACCATTTGAATAATGTCTACTTTCTCTTTAATTCCATGTATTGCACTTTTGATTCAAATAATAAATTCAAGTATTACCATAACATCTGTGTGCATGCTTGTTTGAATGTGAACTAATTGCTATATCTATAATCATACTTACTTACTTGTACAACAATTAGTTGACTACCAAACAACCTACTTAACGATTGGTAGAGGTCATCATGTCTTTCCAACAGTCGGGAGAGGCCCTACCACCTGCTCAACGACTGGCGGAGACTATCAGACCTGCTTAGCAATCGGTAAAGTCATAAAAGGACGCAAAACCCTAATGTAAGGTAAATTGGTAATTACGGTCCGGAACGTAATCGTGAATTTACAGGTACGTTAAGGTAGTGTGAAATTTTATCAAGGTTTTCAGTAGTCGACCAATTGCTAACCTAGTGTTTTCTCTTAACTTCGGGACGAAGTTCCTAAAAGTAGGGGAGACTGTAACATTTCGCATTTAACTATTTATACGTTACGGATTAAAACGACAAGCCCTATTATTTTTGGTGATATTTTTGAACCCCTATACAATGATAATTATGTATATATATATATAATAATAATAATAATAATAATAATAATAATAATAATAATAATAATAATAATAATAATAATAATAATATTTATAAGATTTGTTCAATTATGTTAAGCCCACAACAAATTAACCCACCCTTTCTTTAAACTCGGCCCAGCCCACACCCTCACCCAGCCCAATAGCCTCAGGCCCAAACCCCCTTGGCCTCCCCCTTATCAAAAAAAAAATAACATGCTGCTCCTGAGGCTCGAACCGGAGACCTCCCACACTCACACTCACACGTCCACCACCTGAGCCACCACCCATTATTGGTTTAAACCCAATTCATAATATATTTAACACCTTTTAAACCTGTCTGTTTGCTCCTTCCTGCACGCGAACAGCGACCAGCAGCAAGGTTTATATATTTTTTTTTTCTTCTTTTGACCCTTTAATTAGTCTAATTAACTCATGATTAATCATGGTTTGACTTAGGAAACGTGATTTTCGGCCTGTTATGACTATAATACACGATAAAACAGCTATCAATTATACCCAATTTGAACAATACGCGTATTACATTAAAGCCTAGGTCAACCTTACCAATTGAGCAATCTGAACATCCACACTATAAATTGATGATCAGCGAGCCTTCACAACTCGCTCACATCTCTCTCTCAACCTCCAATTGCTTCTGAAACATTCTAATAAGTATCCTTCTACACGCTGTTTGACTTTTGGTTTTGACTAGGCAAACGAGCACAATACAACACTGGTAATATTTGGCATTATTTTGGGCAACACCATCATTTCATCTTTTCAAGAAGTTTAACATTTGCTAAGGTGAGTTTACATAGCCCCTTTTCTCTATTTTCACTATTTTTGGGGTGAAACATGTTTAAACATTTTATACTATCATTTACTCATATTTACTTGTGATTCAATTACATCATCATTCTATCATTTGACTGTAACAAAAAGACACAGTACAATCATTAACAATGATCAAGCCGCCTGTTTAGATTATAGCGCTATAGGTCTGACAAACCCATCCCCCGCATAGACTCAGGGATGATCGATAACAGTAATAACATTTAACTAACTTGCGAGTTAGTCATCAGTCGACACAAGGTTTGGTTGTACAAAGACGCATTGCTACATGTCGGTATCATACTCTATCATCATACAACTTTGAATGTTGTACAAACTATTGTTATCATTTATTTTCAAAAACCTATGTATTCTCACCAACAATTGTTGACCCAAAATATTTTCAACTTAACATGTTTCAGGTTCTACTTATTTGAAGATTTGCTTGAAGATACGTGCATAGTTTCATTCAATTTGATGTATGAAGTCTTGTAGAATCATTGTATGTAAATTATTTAAATCATTTAATGAAATCTGATATTCACCATGAGCTACTGAACAATCATCACTACGTGACATCCCGATGTTTCCGCCATCGGTTGGGGTGTTACATGCTCACCAATACATTTTTGTATTGACATATACTATATTCGTACATGTTTCAGATTATTTTTTAGATGCCTTTTAAGCCTTTGGAATTTATACTTAGATTTTGGATTCATTGTATTTCAGTATAGATTGTTAGTTTGAATCATTGTATCTTTGTACCTCATTTCAATGTAATAAACTATTTAATCAATATATCAATATTTACACTTTAGTACCATGAGCTATTGAACAATTGACACTACGTGACACCTCGATGTTTCCGCCATCGGTTGGGGTGTTACACCATGCAAAACCCTTCACACTGACTGGAGAAATTTTAACTGTCGGTACAATCAATTAAAGTCCTCAAATGTAATTCTGTGCAAAACAATCCACTCAAATACTTGTATTTCCTTTATAAATCTCCATCTAAAATAACTGTGAATGCATCAAAATCCTCTTTCTGAACAAGTTCCCTTAAAAAAAACGGATCTAGGTTGACTGTTCACAACTGCGGAATAAAATTTCTCTATTTTGGTCCATAATAGTCATCCGAATCGGATCATTGTACCTTAGCACTCTTGATTCTTATGACTACCCCACACCTTTAACATAAATCCATCTCATCATCATAACAAACTGATCAGTAACAGAAACCATTACACTCTCTAGATATCGACATTATATCTCAATAATTGGCAAGAAACTATTCAACATTGGATCAGTTTGAATTCGAAGCATTCAACCATTTATAAGTTTAGAATTTGGATCATAAGCTTCCTTTGATCCATTTCTTTTGAATCTCCAAGATTAGCCTTTCAAAAAAATTTTACACCTTAAAACTTCTGATCAATTACACGAATGAGCATTTGAGTACTCTCATTTGTCCAAATTTCTACACGAATGGGCATATGAATTCTCTCATTCGCCCAATTTTTCACATGAATGAGGACTAGTTAACACGAATGAGTTTTGGATAACACGAATTAGTCTTTATGGTATCTCATTCGTATTAAATAAATCTTCTTTCGCCTGAACTCAATTTCTTATTCGTTTCTGCACTCATAAACGTGTTCATCCCAATCAAATCTCTGCAAATCGATCCAAATATATCGTATACAGCGAATTAGATGATGAATCTTATACAGAAAGTTACGCAGGTGAAAACCTAACCCTCGCCATATCATAAACAAAATACAAACATATGAATGGTTTGATTTATAGACCTGGAGTTTCGAGGGTTTCAACAACTTTTCCAAATCCATTTTTACGTCTAAGAACCTTCAAAATCTGAGCTGTGATTTATTCAAATGATTGCTAGATCATTCAAATAGGTACCACGACTTTGATACCACTTGTGAAAATGGTTTCAGGTTTGTAAAATTGTGTACAGGATTGTTTAACAACTTTATAGCTCGATTTTAGACGGAGATTGGAGACGAAACAGAAATAGATGAAAAGCATGTCATTGCATATTCATATTGCATATGGAACGGTTACAAACATTGTAAATATTAAGCTTAACATCTATCTCGGGACCGACGGAGACCGAACATGATCTCCCTAAGGAGTTCTTAACAAGAGATTGCCTTATATACACCTAGCTACTCGATCCTCATTTTCAGAAATGATTGCACGAATGAGTCCATTCACATGAAACAAAGCATGAATGAGATACTCATTCGCCTGGTCAATTTATCAAATGCATCAGATCCATAAATGCTCTTATGAATCACCACAATCTCATGTTTTACAATACATACACATAATATTGAGCTACGATTCAACCCTAATCAATTCGACACTGACGGACACACATAAAATGCACTAACATTATGCGCCATAACCGAGTCCGTTAAAAAATGGTGTCAAAATATTTTGGGTCACCGCTTCCGTATCTATATCAATCACCATGGCCTCAAACACATCGTCTCTCAAACCATTCAAACACCCGAACAACAAAAATGGTTCAAAATCCATTTCAAACTCGGTCGAGAGAATACCGTAGCTGATGCCCTTAGCCACATGGATATTCCATCTCTTTTTAGCCATTTCATACTCAATAGCTACTTGGCTCGCTGAGCTTCATTCCTACTACATTTTTGATGAGGTCGGCTCATAATTGGTTGCTAAAGTGCAACAGGACCAAAATTGAGTTTCTTCACCATTCGTTTTGTAATGGCTTGATGTATGTCCATGGCAAACTTCTTCTTCCACCTATTTAGACCTACGTTCTCCTCTTGTCGAAGAGTTTCATTCATATTTTTGGGTGGTCATTCCAGTGTGAATGTGACAACCAAACGGCTAGCCACTTCATTTACGTGGCTTGGGCTTAAAAAGGATGTTGCCACCTTGGTTAAACATTGCCACATCTGCCAAACTATTAAGACACCTAACCATAAACCATTTGGTTTGCTAAAGCCATTGCCTACACCAGAATACCCTTGGGTCGATATATCAATGGATTTCATTACGGGTATTCCAAGTTCCAAAGGTAAAACTACGATATGTGTCACACCCCAACCGATTGCGGAATACATCGGGGTGCGACTTGTGAAAGATTGTTCAAAGACTTCATGACACTAATTGTGACAATATGATTTAAAGATAAAATTTCATTCATAGCATAATCATCGTCTAAAACATAACCGAAATACAAATTGTTTCATAAAGGAGAACTACAACATCAAAATATAGAATTTAATCTAGCGTGAGTTTCTAGCCAAATCCTAAGTAGTTTTTCTTGTATACCATGCATCAAACGTTTCCTGCAACATGTATAAAATATCCGTCAACACATAAAGCATTGGTGAGCATACTAGCTTTAGTTTACATACATAGTATTTTAGAATGGTTTACTCAAATCTCATACTATAGCATTGCACATACCTGTCATACAAAAGACATAACTCAAACCCGCGAGTACCACAGCGTATACCTAACATATTCATGCTAGGCCATTTAAATCTTAACAATGACCCATAAAGGGGGCGGTGTGCTAGTCCTATAGCGCTATACATGTTAAGTGGGCTAATAATAGTTAATGATTTATGTCTAATAGATTGAGCATAAGCATGGCAAGTAGCATATAAGTATGTTTAATAGATTGAGCATGTGTGTTTATGAAAGCATTAGTGTGTTTTGCATATGATACATGTTTATACCCCAAAAGTGATAAAGAGTAAAAATGGGACAAGTATGAACTCACCTGTGGGTGCGTTTTGATAGGGTTCCAAAACAGAGTCTTGGAAGATTAAGCTTTAGCTCCGATTAACTAGAATTAAGAATAGAGGGTCTTAGGTTCGGATTTAGGTTATAGGTTCAAGAGAATCATGCAAGCCTTTTAGGCAAACCAAGCACAAATTTCCTTTAGGTCAATCCGGATGGTCATGAGAATAAGTTAGACCAAGCACAAAATAATCATAGATGATTCGGATAGTATAAGGTTAGGAATGTGAATCCATTTGATAGGTTCATGTCATAACCACTTCGTTTATGGAATAAACGTGGGTTTTGGACACGAGATTTCCCCTTTCTAGTGTGGATAAATCCGTAGCACAAGAAGGGTCAAGAGAGTTGGTAAGGTAGGGTGTAACCACAAACCTTCCAAAGATTAATAATAAGCTAGTAAGATAGAAACTTGAAAGTATATGCTTATATTATTATATAGTATAGCTAAGATGTTTAAGTAAAGTTTGGGGACTGATTTGGATGAGTCTTGACTCTCCTTTGTCACCTAATTCCATAGCACAAATCTCTCTAACATTAGATTGTTAGTAGACTTGGTTGGTTTCTTTACAACAAACAATCTTAGGACATAAAAACAATTCAGAAAACAAACACCTTTGGGACCTTTTTTAGGTGCTCTACCCTTATCACACTTCTGTGGATAAGTATGGGGAAGATCCTAGAGGGTTCTCCAAGGAGTTTTGGATAGAAAAGAGAAGGAAAAACTGAAAAGAAAGAAGGTTTGAGCTTGGAAAACTTACTGATGTGTTATCAGGAAGTTTGCTCAAAACTTTGAAGATTAGAGAGTGTTTCTAGAGAGATTAAGGATGAACAAGAGATTAAAGGGTGAAGAGGAGTTGTATTTATAGGTGGGGTGAGTTGGTTGGGTGTTTAATACACTAATTAGGGTGGTTGGGAACATATTAGTTAGTGGTTGAGTTTGGTTGTAATAGGATGGTCATATTTATTTGAATGTTGTTGTCGAGCCTCAAATAAAAACCAACGACAACAACATTGAATTTGAATGTTGTTGTTGTGACGACAACAAAACTATGCTTTTCTTTTGTTTTTTTAATTAGAAAGTATCATTATTATTAGTTTAAAAAAATATATATGTTATAATTAAAAAATAAATAAATATATATTTAGATCTTAACTAATGAGTTTCTTGTTATAATGCCTAAATTGAATAGGGTAAATTATAATGACGACTTGTCATGAATTGGTGGGAGTAACATACAAGAAGCGAATAAAGGCGAACTTGAAATTTGTTAAATATAGAATTTAAAATATATATAAAAGTAACAAAATCACGCGATGTTACAGTCTCCCCTACTTTAGGAAATTTCGTCTCGAAATTTAATTAAGAGTCAACCTTTTGAAAAATAGGTAAGTGGTTTGATATGAGAACAAAGCTTGTTAGTTTATTATGTTTAAAGCGAATACGGTATCTAGTCCTTGTACGATAATTATGCTCGTAAGAGAAATACTTTTAAAATTTTAACCCAAGGTCATAGGTAGAAATTTGAGAACTTAACCGACATAAGCATTTTGTAAATTGTGAAATAAGGGGTACGTATAAATAGGTTTGTATATGGAGTTGATGCAGCAAGTTTTGGAAAAGTAAGTAAATATACAATATAATATACATGAAATAGTAAAAAAGATCTTGTGAAGTTAGGTCAGTATACTGTGTATAAGAAATAGTAAGAATTTTAGGAAAGTAAGTATTTATACGGTATGAAATAGTGAAAAATTGAAGGTAGGTAAGTATATTTGTATAACTTATAGAAATTTTGGGAAAATAAATAGTTATACAGTATATCATATATGAAATAGTAGAATTTGTTGGCTTGCAAATGAGGTGTCTTTGGGTAATTGGGGGGAATAGTAAAAATGTGAGCATAACTAGTGACTAGATGTGTGGGAATGAGTAGTATTTAGTAATAGATCTTTGGTTTGCACAAGGTCGAAAATTTTGTTAGGAAAAACTTTTTAGAAGTGATTATATAAACGAGAAATTGTACTATTTGGAAAACAGCTTTTTGGCGAAATAAATAGTAGTTATTTAGTTTTGAAATACAGTACATAATTAGTCAAGGAAATATATAAAAGTGAGAGACGAATCTTGTTTTACATGTATATATGCTTTTAGAGATTAAGGCCAGAGCTTACAGGATTTAGAAATAGGTTCTTGATAATGGAAGGATTGCTGATTAAGCAAGGAAAGCACGAGGAAGGAACGAAGTTCGATCGAGATTGCAAGTATAGATTATTCATAGCAAGGATGATGTTGCATAGTGGAAAATGTGGTTCAAAACAAGAATATGATATGCATAAAAGACAAATGATGCAAGCGTAATTCGACTAGTAAACTATAACATAAATGGTATCGCAAAAGATAAATAACGTAAGTGTTGGTCAATTATTTTTTTTAATTCGACACCCAAAACTTCTCATGGCACGAATAACTCTACTTTTGGTAGTATGACATGACATTTATGTATAGGATGTACCGGCGGCGTATCCACCATGTCGTTATCATACCGCATCCGTGTTGTTATTCAAGTCACGATAGGTTACACACACGGGGACTTGTTATGTTTTCCATGCACCCAATCACTACTAGAGAATAGGGTTTTTGCTACCGTATTTTCGGTCGCAAAACGGTGGCAATTGCCCTTTTGCCACCATTTTGCTACCAAAAACTCGGTAGCAAAATCACACATGGCAATTGCCCTATTGCAACCGTTTTGCTACCGTATTATTTTTTGCTACCGTTTTGCCACCGTTTATTTGCCACCGTTTATTTGCCACCGTTTTGCTACCGCTTTTTGTCACCACTTTGCTACCATTTTTACCCTTTTTTTGTCACCGTTTTGCTACCGCTTTTTGTCACCACTTTGAAACTAGTAGTTTACCCGTACATAAACGTTGTAATGTCAACACTACAATAAATCATATTATTGACAACATAAAATATTTTGCTTAAAGTTCAACTTTCAACAAATTGCAGACATTATCTTTCATCATATAACTCAAATCCGAAACAGAACTTTCATATTTACAAAAACTTGCACATATAACTCACTCAATTTTACAACATCGGTATGCAGCCTGGACGTCAAAGTTTACAAAATCCATAAGAAAATACAGTCAATAATAAACCTTGGGACATTGTTGGATGTCGGTCCTGGTCCTGCTCCTTTCATCTAACTTTGATTGTTCCTATTTGATGTCAACCTGAGGATATGCGCAATGTGTATGCTTAATGGCTTAGTGACCTCATGCGTGATTGTGTACCGCACACATGTTCAATATTCATATAGATAACCAAGTAATTAAATGATTTTTATAAAATATGACCCTAAATATAAGGTCCTAATGGTAAACATAAGAATAATGAACATACCAAAAATCATTCCTCGAGGATAGCACGCCCTAAATTAGTGACAAGAGCCAGCCTAAACCAGTTTCATAAATCATACAGAAGAGGGAGCCAAAAGCGTTGAGGTGTAGAAGGATTTTTCATAAGCTGATGTGTCGCAAGATAAAAAAATCAATATATTATGTGATATTTTGTAAACAAAATGATGTGTTCATCAAGCATACCAATATCAAGGCTTCGCCAGCTTTTCTAGCAGCAGAACCAATTATATATTTCAAAGAGGTAAAGACGCCATCTTGGACCTGCTGCAAAGATTTTTTGAAATCCCGGTATCTATGCAGAACCAATTATATATTTCAATATAAAACATAAAACAATAAAAATAAAAAATAATTAAATTCAGAACATACTTATGAAGAAACTCGAGACCCCCTACAGTGCATAGCCGGCAGGAACCTTTGCTTAAACTCCTCACGCTGCTGCATAAACTCCTTGTGCAGCTGCAGTAACTTCCGGTGACGCTGCTTATACTCCTGCACGCGCTGCTACATCAGTTGTTGCTCGTGATCTTGTTGCTTCTTCATTTGTTCAATTCCTGCTGCATCAGTTGCCCCCTGTGGTGCATCTTCTGCGACCGGTGGTTCTCCTTCATCCGTTTATCAATCTCCTTAAGTTCTTTCTGGTGCAGAAGCAGGCGCAGAGCTTCATTCTGGCGTTGTACCTGCTGCACGCGCTGCATAGCCTGCAGGAACCTCTTCTTAATGTCCTCGTGCCGCTGAATAGCCTCCTTGTGCCACTGAATTGACTCTTCATACCGCTGCTCACACTTCTGCAGGCGCTGCGGCGTCCATTGTTTCTTGTGATCCTGTTGCTTCTTCATTTTTTCGATTCCTATTATTATTATTATTATATGGATATGAAATTAGATAAAAATTCCTTCTTTTTTTTTTTAATAAGTTTTTGTCTAACAAAACATCAGAATATATTATTTTCAGCAAACTAGTTTACCTGAATTCATGATTACAGTTCGATCGACCGCAGGTTGCAAAATCAAATCTAGAGAGCCCTGCGTTTATCTCAATCTAAGTCCAGACAGACAGAGTGTATCTCAATCTTCTTAATCTCAACAACAATAATAATAATAATAATACGATTTTCACATCCTAGCCTAGTACTAGTATTTATAAATGTATTCTAAGTCATTTGATCCCTGCAAATTGATGATGTGAGTGTATAGCCATGTTGCCATCAGCAGTGGGATTAGTTGACACAACAGCATTATTCATGAATATGCTTCTAACATGTCTCCTGACACAAGGCTCACAGCTAATCTCAATGTGCCCTTTGCTTTTGACACATTTGGGGGCCTTGCTCCCGATGCAATCCGGTTTTTAGATCGAGTGCAGAAGGTGGTGCAGAGTAACTCTCCTGCGGCCAAGGACACAAGCTTTATATTTAATAGAGTAGGCTTTGCTATTCAAAAAGGGGTTGCGGCGCAGCTTGTTGCCCGTCTACCCGCGCCTCACTTGTAATTCTTGTTGCTTTTTCTGATATATATCCGCTTTTATTTCATAAATCATTACAAAAAGGATGCAAGAATTTGAATAAACAAAACTTACATCTAACTTCTGAATATGGTCAATATTTTGACCAATTAACAAAAAAAGAAGCTTCCTTTCTACCTCTATTACTGCATCGTGGCGTTCTTGGATCTCTGCAAGCGTATCTAACACCTGCACTTACACATTGAAGCTCAATCTTAAATTACACGTAGTCACAATACACACAAGAAACTAACCGTGGTTATAGAAAAAATGCTAATATTAAGAAAGAAAAAAACTATGAACTAACCTGTCCTCGTCCCTGTTCCTGAATTGCCTTATGGAAAATTTGTTCACTGTCCCCTGTCTCTATTAGTCGATCGATCTTCTAGTGAAGAAAAAAGGATAATAAGCTCATATGAGTGGGACCCAACAGGTCAAAATGCTGTTTTTCCCGTTACTGACAATAATTAAACAAAAACGTAACGTTTTTTTATAAGATGCAAATATATGAAAGCACTGGTTATGTTTAGACAAGTTTAATACCTCTAAAGACGCGCCTTTCAACAACTGCACGATATTCTTGATGTATATTTTCTCTAAGAGTCTAACAAACATTTGTAATAGCTATGAAGTTAATACGGTTTATTGAAACGCATAAGTCGAAGAGCTGTATACACATCTGAACTATATTATACACTAATATAATTTATGAGTGAGTTCAGATAAAGAGCTTGTTGTACAACTGGCTCTAGAGCTTCAACCGTCACTACGTTGTTACATCTTATAACCTGCACAAGATACAAAATGGTTTTAATCTCACTTACTTTACTTGTAACGGGTCAATTCAGATTAGAGAAAGTGTGTAATTGGGGGGTTTCAATGAAATGGTTAAAAGGTAAATGGGTCAAAAGTCTATAATTTGCAGAAGCATAAGGTAAACAGAAGCATAAGGGTATACACAAATAAGTTCTGAATTCTATAATTTTTAACTATTAAGACCTGTTATAACACATTAAGACCTGTTATAGCTAAGAACATACCATTAAGACCTGTTATAACACATTGCGCGCACATGTAAGTCATTACAGCCAAATAGACGCTCAGAGTCCTGTTGTAGACTTGTAGAAAATTACAACCAAATATTACTCATTATAACAAACTGCAAGCAAACGTAACTAATACAAACATACAAACAGCTCAGGGATGCAACAACATAGCCTAATTCGAAAACTTAATCCACAAAAAAAAACTGCAGGCAATAAAATCAAACAAACCTGTTGCAAATAGGGATGAAATCACAGACTATTAAATCGCTCAGGTTGAAACCCTAACATTTGTTGAATCAAACAAACCTGATGCACAACAAAATCGAGCAACAGATCACACAAACAACACTTCTTCACAAATGAAACCCTAGCATTTGTTGAATCGTAGATACAAAGATTACCTGACTAATTAACCGCAGACTCAAACAAAATCGAGCAACAGATTACAGACTCGCACGAATCAGATCTCGAACAAAATCCAGCAGCAGATCGAGCAACAGATCTCGAACCTCTCCTCAAAGCTTTCCAAAACCTTATAACAAAATCGGTTACAATCAGATCTAAAAAAACAGTGATGATGGAGCATAGGGTTACGGTGACGGAGGAACGGTTTAATTAGAGAGATGGAACGATATTATCAGTTAGTATGAAAGGTTATCGATCAGTTATGGAGATGGAACAGTGATGGAGGAACGATTATCAGTTAGTAGGAATGGAGATGGTGATGGAGGAACGATTATCAGTTGGTAGGAATGGAGATGGAGGAACGATATTATCAGTTTGGGGAAAATTTTATAGCAAATTATTTTAAGTTTTTTTTAACCCTTTCTACCACTTTGCTACCTTAAGTCATAAAATTTGCTACCATGTTTTTCGGTAGCAAATTTTGGTGGCAGTTGCTAAATTTTGTAGTAGTGAATTTTTGTAATTACGTGTGCATCCGTAATTATTCCAATCGTCGCATGGTCCACATAATTCGTCTTAGTTACGTGTGGGCCGGTAGTGGACACAAAATACTTATACGCAAGGAAAAGGTATTAAACTAAGGCATTAAACAGTTTTGGTGTTGTAAACATAGCAAGCAACAAGACATGCAAACACATAATGAAAAAGGCATTAAGTAAGTTTTTTTTTTATGTTGTTAACCGTACGCATTTTTGGCGTGGATGTATGGTTTCATGACATAATGGTGTAGAATTCTGCACATGTGGTTACGTTTAGATGTATAAAATCAAACAGAAGCATAGACAATTGGATTCCTAATGAAAACGTTTACGCGTAAAATGTTTTGACTGAGGGCAATAAAAATTTGAGTTTATGGGTACGCGAGCAATTTAGCTTTTTTAGATTAAGGGTCAAGTTGGATGGTAGGAAAATTTAGTCCGTTGGATGTTAAAGAAAGAAAAAAAACAGATTTAATTGAAGTGGGGAAAATTTAGTGTAAAAGTCTTATCAAAGATGGTCATTTGATTTATGAAAAATCCATTTTATTAAGCGAGAAAAAATATTTTATTGACAATTTTAGTTTGGCGTTGATGAATATTTTGAGTCGTGATACGATTTTAAGAGAAAAGGTTTTATAAAGAAGTAGGTTATTTGTTTTAGCGTGTCTTTGCTCACAAGTCCTGTTTACAAAAGAAATTTTTTAAACACTTTTACCATTTAGAATCTTGTTTGTCATACACACTCGACACACACATTTGTTAGTGGTTTGAAAGTGAGGATTTTATAGAAGAGTAGGCATCCTCTTAGAAATAGTAGGAAGAATTTTGTTCAAAAATTTTGAAAGAGATTGTGCGCGAGGAGAAAAGGGTTTTGCGATGTTTGACTTTTGCCGATAAATTATGATTGTAAAGTAGGATAACGATGGTATTTCATATAAAGAAAATTTCACATCCGAACAATTTCTTGAAAATATTACATAGGGAAATTCTCATTTTTTTAAAGAAAAGAAAAGTCAATCTTCTTTAGTGTGGTGAATGGGTCTTCTAGCATCGTAGATCACCATGGCAAGTCTTGGGCATTGGTTGCGTTCATAGGTTGGGTCGTTGCACTCGGAGCATATCCATCCATTGTTTTTAGTGAATGAGGTGGTACTAGTAGGTTGTTCGGGTCGTGGTTTAGTGGCGTGGCGACACATTTTGGCAAAATGACCATATGTACCACATTTGGCGCATATGCGGCATTGTGTGTGAGTGGGATGGTGATATTTACAACTGTCGCATGGCGGAAAGGTTCCACGGTACTGCTTTCTGTTTGAATTCGGAGTCTTAGGAGTTGTCGAAGTGTGGTTTCGTTTGAGGTTTTTGCGTTTTCGGTTACCCTTTTTCGTTTGTTTGGTAGGGGTATGGGTAGTAGGTTTAGTATCTACATGGTTTGTGCTGACTTGGATGGTATCGCCGGGGTTCGGAATTGGGTTTGTTGGTGTCTCTAGGTTAGAGAGAATCTTGACTAATTCTTGGACAATAAGGCTCGCCAGTTGGTTGAGGTCGATGCTGTTGAAACGGGAAGACATCTTCGTGAATCATACATGAGAGAATTTGCATAAGTGTTTTTAAACAAAGTGACTTTTGAATTTAGGAAATAAGTTACTAGAATTTTGATTAACAATGAAAAGCTTGTGAGTAAGATTAGATCAGTGAAATGAATGCAAATTTAGATAAACAAAATACGTAAGCTCATGTTGTTCTCATAGATTTAATATGCAAGTTCTAGTTACACGTATAGGACGCAAGTTTCACATTGTTAAAATAGCATAACACGTATGTATAAGCAAGTATAGAGCACACAGTTAATCATAAGGAAGTTTCAATTCGTGTTGGTTTTGCGATTATTAGTATCGTTTGGAGATCGCTAGAGTAGCTTGAAATGCGAGTCTCGAGTAAAAAAAAATCGAATATATATAGTGAAAACATAGCATGAAAACAACATTGAAAGTAATATTAACATAAAATGAGAGGCTTGTTTTAAGCAAGCATCTGGAGTGTTCTGGAACGGAACTAAGACTAGCCAAAGTGGTTTGAATTTACCTTTGAGTTTGAAAACATGCTTTGGCCTAATAGGTGGAAATACTCCCGCCGAACTAGCGGTTAACGGTATTCACCCTTCCAGTTACTACATGTTTCTTGTCATTAGTAAATTTGAGACTTTGGCAAGATTTAAAAAAAAAATATCAAGGATTGAAACTAGTCGCTAAGTTGAAGATTTCACTCCTATCTTAGCGAGGTCGTTTCTTTGAGTGTGGTTTGTACACTTTGTCCAACGTGGTAAGAAAATTAATTCTAACCTTCGATTGGTAAGTGTCCACTAGAACGAGAATTGTGAAATTTCCACCAAGGTGAGGATATCACTCCTATCTTGGTGTAGTTTCAAAAAGACAAAGAATTTACGCGAATTGAAAGTTATCACCAAATTGAGGGTTTCACGCCTATTTCGGTGATTTCCTTTCGTTTGTGTTATACGAGCGTGTTCGAGTGTAGAGATCCACAAATAGGAAGGTAAATTTTAAGGACCAAGAGAATGGAGTAGAAGCAAGATAGGGAGAACAAGTATTTTAAGCATGATAAAAGGAATGGTCAAAAAGGTTCTTAACTATAGTCTAGGTCAAACATGGCAATTTTTCCTAATTCCCTATAGTCATGGCTCTGATACCAATCTGTCACACCCCAACCGATGGCGCAATACACCGGGGCGCGACTTGTGATAGATTGTTCAAAGACTTTGATGTGCTCAAAGTGGTTTAGTAAAAACTAACTAAATTAACCTAAACTAGACACTCTAAGTTTTAAATTTATAACCTAAGACTCTCTAAACCTAAACCACACAATCGGCAAGTGTACCGGTCAGTGCAGTACAGCTAAAGTAAGTCCGAGTATCGAACCCACGAGACTCTAATGGAAAACGTAAACTAGACTCGACTACTTATCTACAAACTGACTTGATAATGTTTTGTTGCTTAAAGGGGGGGTTTCTAACAAACTAATGCAAATAAATAAAATAAAACTTAAATAAACTATAGACACAAACTGAAAACCGCAACTGGGATCAGATGATGGGAATGCACTACCTAGGCTAGAATCCTACACATGAATGATAAGTTTCTAATGGTCATGGAACTAGTGTGGAACCGGGATCTTAAAATACTAAACTTAAAGGATAAACTAGAGGACCCTCGACCCTTATCAAGAAGAAACCTAAGGTTACCTATAAGCCGTTAAACCACCGGTTGAGAGGTTACCCTTACAGGCTTACCTACTCGAATCTTAAAGTACCCGCTAGACAGTCTACCTCACAGCGTGAAAGTCACAATACACCTAAAAGTGCAAGGGGTAACTACAATATTTCTGATAAGACTTGACCTACAAGAAATGCTAAGGAAACTAGGAAGATCTTCTTACAAAGCCTATAGAACTAGCAATTTAACACCATAGACAGACCAATAATCTCGCACCTTACAGTTATTGAGAATTGGTAGAACATTTAGAAGTACCTAACTAACAATTACAACTCCTATGGATAACCTGCAAAAATTAACCATAAACTAGCTGCTAACACCCAGTCCGCAACCTAACCCGCATTCATACATGAAAGACATTCACAAAAACGCAAGTGGAGTTTATAAAAGTTATTTAAATAAAACTAAATATGCATATACATCAAACCAGAAAATAAAGAGTTCTTTACTTTAAAATTCACCCACAACCAAAAGTTCCAAAACCGGAAAGAAAAAAATAATCAAACAAGCATATTCATCATTAACCTAGGTAGCGTCAAGGTTTAGCCAATAAAAGTCATGATAATATCAAAACAATAAAAGCAAGACAAATTCATGGTGTTCACAACGGGTTTGAATAGAGTAATAATAAATAAATAGATTAGAACCGACCCGTGCTCGCACCTAGGCTTCAACCCCTGACCCCTTCTCTTTTTCTTCTATATGTTGGAGCTATTGAATCCTTCTTCGTATATTTCCTCCACAAATCTGATCGCTTTTCCACCTCTCCAATCGATATTGGCTGCCTCAATAAAAATATGCAGCCCCTTAATAATATTCCTTTCGAAAAATAGTTGTTCAGCCTCCTCTTCTTTTCATGTTCCTAGAATCCTTTTATAATATTTTCCCTCAAAAGAGTTTTTTTGGTTTTGGGCTTTATTAGTGACTTTTATCAAAGTCACGTTTGTTTTGTCTATTATTATTATTATTATTATTATTACTAATATACTAATGTTATATATAGTATTATAACCCCGTACTCTCGACTCGGGTGTTCTTGACTTGACAAAGTTGCTCGTTTACGCTCTAACGTCTATGAACACCTACCAAAATATAAAATAAAATACATAAGTACTAAAAATGACCCAAAACTATTAAAAATCTATAAAAACCTATACTAAATAAAATAAACCGGTACAAGCCTAAAACTAATAAAAACACTATCTAAACGACTCGAAACTGTACAAACTTTACACTGGAAATAGATGTATTTTACAATATATCAGACTTCATGACACTAATTGTGACAATATGATTTAAAGATAAAATTACATTCATAACATAATCATTGTCTAAAAGATAACCGGAATACAAATTGTTTCATAAAGGAGAAGTACAACATCAAAAATAGAATTTAAACTAGCGTGAGTTTCTAGCCAAATCCTAAGTAGTTTTTCTTGTATACCCTGCATCAAATGTTTCCTGCAACATGTATAAAATATCCGTCAACACATAAAGCATTGGTGAGCATACTAGTTTTAGTTTACATACATAGTATTTTAGAATGGTTTACTCAAATCTCATACTATAGCATTGCACATACCTATCATACAAAAGACATAACTCAAACCCGCGAGTACCACAGTGTATACCTAACATATTCATGTTAGGTCGTTTAAATCTTAACAATGACCCATAAAGGGGATGGTGTGCTAGTCCTATAGCGTTGCTCTATACATGTTAAGTGGGCTAATAATAGTTAATGATTTATGTCTAAGTATCTAAGAATCATAAGAATGGCAAGTAGCATATAAGTATGTTTAATAGATTGAGCATGTGTGTTTATGAAAGAATTAGTGTGTTTTGCATATGAGACATGTTTACATCCCAAAAGTGATAAAGAGTAAAAAGTGGACAAGTATGAACTCACATTTGGGTGCGTTTTGATAGGGTTCCAAAAGAGAGTCTTGGAAGATTAAGCTTTAGCTCCGATTAACTAGAATTAAGAATAGAGGGTCTTAGGTTCGGATTTAGGTTATAGGTTCAAGAGAATCCTGCAAGCCTTTTAGGCAAACCAAGCACAAATTGCCTTTAGGTCAATCCGGATGGTCATGAGAATAAGTTAGACCAAGCACAAAATCATCATAGATGATTCGAATGGTATAAGGTTAGGAATGTGAATCCATTTGATAGGTTCATGTCATAACCACTTCGTTTATGGAATAAACGTGGGTTTTGGACACGGGATTTCCCCTTTCTATTGTGGATAAATCCGTAGCACAAGAAGGGTCAAGAGAGTTGGTAAGGTAGGGTGTAACCACAAACCTTTCAAAGATTAATAATAAGCTAGTAAGATAGAAACTTGAAAGTATATGCTTATATTATTATATAGTATAGCTAAGATGTTTAAGTAAAGTTTGGGGACTGGTTTGGATGAGTCTGGACTCTCCTTTGTCACCCAATACCATAGCACAAATCTCTCTAACTTTAGATTGTTAGTAGACTTGGTTGATTTCTAAACAACAAACAATCCTAGGACATAAAAACAATTCAGAAAACAAACACCTTTGGGACCTCTTTTAGGTGCTCTACCGTTATCACACTTCTGTGGATAAATATGGGGAAGATCCTAGAGGGTTCTCCACGAAGTTTTGGATAGAAAAAAGAAGGAAAAACTGAAAAGAAAGACAGTTTGAGCTTGGAAAACTTACTGATGTGTTATCAGGAAGTTTGCTCAAAACTTTGAAGATTAGAGAGTGTTTCTAGAGAGATTAAGGATGAACAAGAGATTAAATGGTAGAGAGGAGTTGTATTTATAGGTGGGTCGAGTTGGTTGGGTGTTTAATACACTAATTAGGGTGGTTGGGAACAAATTAGTTAATGGTTGAGTTTGGTTGTAATATGATGGTCATATTTATTTGAATGCTGTTGTCGAGCCTCAAATAAAAACCAACGACAACAACATTGAATTTGAATGTTGTTGTGACAAAAGTCAACAGACAACAAAACTATGCTTTTCTTTTGTTTTTTTTAATTAGAATGTATCATTATTATTAGTTTAAAAAAATATATGTTATAATTAAAAAATAAATAAATATATATTTAGATCTTAACTAATGAGTTTCTTGTTATAACGCCTAAATTGAATAGGGTAAATTATGATGACGACTCGTCATGAATTGGTGGGAGTAACATACAAGAAGCGAATATAGACGAACTTGAAATTTGTTATATATAGAATTTAAAATATATATATAAATACAATATGCCTCATCGTTGATCGTCTCTGCAAATTCGCCAACTTCATTGCTTTATGCACCACTTACACTGTCGTTTCCTTGGCTTCAATTTTTATGAAAAAAACTTTATCGTTTGCACGAGTTACCAAAAAAGATTGTTTCCGACCGTGAACCGATATTCGTGAGCCAATTTTGGCATTAGTTATTCAAGCAAATGGGTACTAAACTGTTACATCCGAGTGCTTACCACCCTCAAACGGATGGACAAACCGAAGTTGTTAACTGGGGTTTAGAGATGTATCTATGGGCGTTTGTTTCAGATGCTCCAAAAACATGGGAGCGCTATATCTATCTGGCCGAATTTTCGTACAACACCAACCCTCATTCGGCAATCAACATGTCTCCGTTTCAAGCCCTTTATAGCCGCAACGTTTCCACCATCCATGACTATGTACTGGGTTCGGCCAAATCTAGATCCATTGAAGCATCTTTAGTCCTTCATTAAGAAATTTTAAACTCACTAAAGGCTTCCCTTGGAGCAGCAAAATCTCGTATGATCAAGCAGGCTAACAAGTAACGAACCGAGAAAGAATTTGCTGTAGGTGATTTTGTGTATCTCCGTCTTCACAAATACCATCAAGCTTCTGTCCACCGCCGATCAAACCAGAAATTATCTCGTAGGTATTATGGGCCGTATAAGATCATTCAACGTATTGGCCCCGTGGCTTACAAGTTAGACCTTCCATCCGGTGCAAAAATACATCTGATCTTTCATGTCTCTTTACTTAAATCAAGTTTCGGTACTCCATCTAATACTACCGGTGATCTTCTGAATATATATCCGGATATGGAAATTGTGGCCTTACCAGAATTTATAATGGAACGTCGGAATGTGAATGACATCCGACAGGTCTTGATCAAATGGGAAGGAAAGTCACTCGAAGAAGCTACGTGGGAAAGTGTCAAAATTTTCATGACCAATTTCCCGAGTTTATAGTCGATGAGGGTAATGCTAAGTTTCAAGAGGAGGAGGATGATGCAATCCAGGAAGAGCCCATACTGGTTGGCCCAACAGAAGGTACCAAAGAACCAGCCCATGTTACAGATGAGCCCATTAATAGGCCCTACAAGGAAGAGCCCATACCGGAGTGTTTGCCTACTAAAAAAAAAGCTACTCACATATACCCTAATCTCATACCTTGACACCACTACCAAGTCTCAATTGCTCTTCCCAATGGATTTTGATTCTGATATGGGTATTCTGTGGTTTTGGCTAGGGTTAGATTTGAGCTCTGATTTGATTTGGGTCTTGTGTGGTTTTGTTAGGAACATCTATGTGATTTCACAAACTTAAGAAGGAGATATGCAATATAGACAAATGACATGAACCATCCGTATCACTAGAAATTAAATAATTTAAAAATATTGGATAATTTATGTTTCTACATTATATATTATAGGGGAAGGATTAAATAAAAACCCACATATATTGAAGAAACCCACTAAACTCTCTTAGAACCATTGATCAAACTAGACTAGATGACAAAAAAGGGCAAAAGGGTCAAATGACATTTTTCTGAAAAAGCATCTATGACAAGTTGACCCCACACATGTCACATCATCTCTCTCTTACTTTTTTCACATTCTTATATAAGCTGTCAGACGCCCGTGTTACATATGTAACATGTGTTGTGTTACATAGGTTAAAACTGAGTTGCCAGTTTATATTATTTAAAAAATGTTGATTTATTATTTTTTTTATTAGACCATATTTTTTTTTGTTTTATTGTACCAGCACCAGAATTGTTGCATACGTAACGAGAATTGATATGGTTATAGACATTTTGTTACGTGTGTTATATACATACCAAGGTCCTTATGATTTTACTTTTTAAAATTCACTACTTTTTAATTACAAAACAAAATGTATAAATTTATAAAAAAATCAACTACAAAACAACATATAAACGTAACAAAAATGATCCATAAAACGGTCATTACAATCAACAAATCCTAAAAAAAACTATCATAAATAAAAAAAATTGTCTACACTTCATTCTTGATGATCATCTTCATCTTTAATGAAAAAAAATATGTTCACCTGCAAAAAAAGAAAACAAAATCATTAATTTACATGAACCCCCCCTCTTAACGTATGTTAACCATCTGGATTACAAAAAACATACGAAACTGATACAAAAAAACATTGTTTTATCCATTTAGTTATCAAGATTATCAAACTTAACTTAGAAAGAACGTTATATAACTGCATAGAAACAGATGCAACATATATTTCATCCCATGTGTAGCCCATCAAAGTCAAAAAATCAAACCTTTGTATCTGGTAAAAAAAAATCAGAAGGTAATTTATACCAACTTAGTTCTGTTGTTACATACGAAACAGATGCAACATATATTTCATCCCATGTGTAGCTCATCAAAGTCAAAAAATCAAACCTTTGTATCTGGTAAAAAAAATCAGAAACTAATTTATACCAACTTAGTTCTGCTGTTACATACGAAACAGACGCAATATAGATTTCATCCCATGATTAGTGACTTTTGTTTAATATATATATTAAGAAAGGTTAATTAATATGTAAACCTACGAGTTAACTTATGCTATCTACGTGTAAAAAAACATACTAACCGATTCACATAAGTAACAAAAATATACTATCCATTAGTATTACTAATAAAAAAAAACGATTCACATTAGTAATAATAATAACAAAAAAAACATACTATCCATTAGTAATACTAATAAAAAAACGATTCACATTAGTAATAATAATAACAAAAACATACTATCCATTTAGTAATTAAACAAAAAAAAATGAATTTAACATAAAACAGAAAGCTCGTGACCCATTTCTTTGAAAATTTACACTCCTACATACTCCCCTGACCCATTTCTTTGAAAACTTACAGCCATTCACATTAAAAATAAAAATATAAAAACAAGGATTTTGAAAATTTAAAATCACCATTTACCAAAAAAAAAAGGGAAATCATTAAAAAATAACGAAAATCAACTGTACAGCAAAAAGGAATCTTGGTGTTATGTGTACAGCAAAAAGGAATCTTGTGTTAGGTATATGTTAGGACAAAAAGGATTGGTGAAACCACTTTTGCAAACCTTGGTCTAATTCACTTTCTGTCAAAATACTCTAAGTATGGAACTGCTGAAGACAAAGAATCAAACTGCTGAAGAAGAGATTCAGAAGTGCTGAAGAAGAAAAGTCATCAGAAGTTCTGAAGTTCAAACCAGACACTTCTACTGAAGAACTACTGAAGACAAACTACTCATCAGTAGTTTGTCATTCATCAGTACTTGAAGAAGATCTTTTCCACCGCCTTTGTATATCAGTAGTTTAATACTTTAGTATTTCTTTTTGCTCTATGTACAAGTTCCAAGACTGCAACTTGTTTTTGAACTTGCTTTTTGGCAAGGTTCATGTATTTGTAAAGTCTATAAATAGAAGGATTCATCCTTCTGTTTTAGACATTGATTTTAATACAAGAAATCCTTCAACACTTATTATTGTTATTTCCATTTCGTGTCTACTGAGAATCTGTCAAAGTGTTTCATTCTCATTCAATACTTAGATTCTCAATAAACACTTCTCATTTATTAGTTCTTGATTCCAGGGGGAGTAATAACTCCTGTTGATAAGTGTAGCTATAAACTTATAAACATTCCGCTGTGCTATCACTCACCAAGAACTTGCTAAACACTTAAGTGTCAACTAAAAGAGCAGCTTACTGATCCAACAATTGGTATCAGAGCACTGGTTTATCTGATCACATATCAATCTAACAAATTGAGAATCAGACACAGGCTCTTATTGATATTCAATAAAGGATTATAAGCTCACTTTTATCAACATCCATCACTTTAAGAGATATTTGACAAATCAATACTCTTTAAAATGGATCCTCATAATAATGGTTCTGCCACTAAACCTGCCATGCTTGTAAGAAATGAATATAACATATGGCAAAAGAGAATGGCACATACCTTATCACAGACCAACACAGGTTGTTGGAGATCTGTGATATATGGTCCTCATAAACCAGTAAATATAAATCTTGAAACTAAGGAAGAGATTCCAAAAGAACCAAAAGACTATACTGATGATGATTTCCTAAAACTTGAGCTTGATGCAAAAGCTTTTTCTATGTTGGCAATGGCACTCCCAAATGAAATCTATTCTGGCCTATTACATTGTGATAGTGCCAAAGAGCTTTGGGACTGTCTAAAAGAACAGTTTGGAGGAACTGAAGAGGTGATTGCCAACACCAGAGAAATCTTGGCTCAACAGTATGAAACTTTTGCTCACATTAATGGGGAAACTTTAACTCAGCAATTTGAAAGATTTTCCTCATTAATATCTAAGCTAAAACTAAGTGGTCAGACCTATACAACTGTATCTATGCTTCATAGATTTTTAAGGTCTTTACCTGATAAATGGGAAACATACTCAATAGTCTTAAGATCTTCACCAGATTTTAGCTCCCTCACTCTTACAAAACTTCATGGGAGACTACTTACTTTTGAGAGAGAAATTGATCAAAAGAAAAAGTTACAAGATTCTGGTAAAACTGCTGATGACTATCTACCTGGTAGTACAACACTATTGGGACAAGACTCACCAACTTGTTCAAATAGTTTTGGATCTTTTGACCACATTGACATAACTGCTGGGATCTCATCTGAAAGATCATTCCCAGGTTATGACAATAATGACTTTGGTCAAACTGCTGATAACATGTGTTTTATCATGGATGACTTAAATAGTTTCAGCAGTGATGACCTTGAAGAAATGGATATTTTGCACCAACTGGCCATGTTAAGTTTAAAAACAAATAAATTTTACAAAAGGTCAGGAAGGAAGTTTCCAGGACTTAACAGTTCTACAAAAATTGGTTTTGACAAATCTAAACTTAGATGTCATAAGTGTCAAAAGTTGGGACACTTTGCTAGAGAATGTAGAAGCTCTGGCTTTAACCAATCTCAGTCTGGAAACAATTTTAACCCCAATTATAACAGGAATAATGGAACACAAGGGAGTGCACATTTTGTACAGGCACAAGCTCCACAACACCAATATGTGCCACAAGTACAATATGTACAGATGCCTGCTCAACAGATGCAGAGCCAACAATCAATCCCTCCCTTTCCAGCTGCTCAACAACCTCCACAGCAACAACAACCCTCTCAACAAAGTCTATTTACCTCAGGGTATGTTGACTGGAGCAGTCTTCCTTTTGACACCACAGAGTGCAATCCTGATGCAGACAACAAAATGTTTGACATCAACTGGGGAGAGCCTGACAATGGTAGAAAGAACTTTGCCTTAATGGCATTTGAGGGATGCTCCTCAAAATCTGCCTTGTCACAGGTATCAAAAGAATCTTTGACAAAACTATGTTCAAATTCATGCAAAGAATCTTTTGCTCTCATAAGAGAGACAAATGTGCACTTACAAGGAAAAGCTAATGATTCTGAGAGAAAACTCACTCAGATAAAATGTGATTTAGAAAGAAAACTTTCTGCAAAAACAAAAGAAGTTTCTAAATTGACTAACTCTGCTATTGAAACCCAAGCACAAATCAAAATAATGATTAATGACCTAGGAAATGTCAGACAAGAGCTTGCTGACACAAAGGTCACATGTGAAAAATGGGTGGAATCTTGTAAGGGGTACCAACTATTGCTAAACAAACAAAGTGCTTCAAATGTTAGGTTTGGCATAGGGTACAATCACACTGAAACACCAACAGATTTCTCTCCCAAAACTACTGAAGATGGGAGAAAAATTGTTTCAGGTGAAACTTCTGAAGAGGAAGAATGCACATCTTTCCATGAAAACTTTCTAAAATCACACAAAGAAAGTTCTTCAGAAGTATTGATTAAATCTGACTTTAAGTCATCAGCAGTTTCAACTACATCAGGAGTTGAGAACCTGAAAACTACTGATGACCTAAAACCAATTAAAACAGTCAGAGATTTGACTTTGAAAGAAAAGACAAAAGAATGTGAAATTTGTGGTCAGTTCAACCACAAAACAGAATTTTGCAGATATAGAAAGGGTATTCAGTTCAATAAGAAAAATCAACAACTGGTTGTGGGGGAACAAATCAAAAATGATTATGTAAAAACCTTTTCTCCCAAGAAACAACAACCAACAAAAACCCTTTCTCAGAAAAAGACAAAATCTTAACAAAAGTCTTTTTCTCAAAATTCTCTTTCAGTAGATAGACCTAAATCAACAGCAGTTTCACAAACTGCTGAGATTAAAGATCTTATGAATATGGTACAACTACTGATGACCAAAGTTGATGGTGGTCCTCAAAAGGATACCACCATTGTACTTAATGCAAAATCCATTGCCAAAAAGACATGGATTTCTAAACTTGGTCAAGAACAAACTGTAAATGTTCTCAAGAGCAAACCCAAAGCCAAACTGGCTTGGGTTCCTAAATCTAACTAATTTGCTATTTTATGCAGAGAGTTTCCAGAGGCTTAAATAGCATTTGGTATGTAGACAGTGGAGGCTCAATGCACATGACAGGATGCAGATACCTGATAAACAATTTTATCAGTCAAAGAGATGGATCTGTGTCCTTTGGGAACAATGCTAAGGGATATGTGCTAGGACATGGAAATGTCTCCTCTGGCAAAATACAGTTTGACAAGGTCAATCTGGTTGAAAACCTTGAATACAACTTGCTAAGTGTGTCACAAATGTGTGATAAAGGATATTCTTCCTTTTTCACAAAGACAGCATGCAAGATCATATCACCAGAAGGCCAGAAGTTGATAGAGAAGATCATTGAAGATCATACTTTGTTAATTGCCTAAAGATGTGGCAATGTCTATGCAGTGGACATTGAAAAAGACAAAGTACTGAACAACACTGCCTGTTTCTTCTCAAGGGCATCAACTTCAGAAACTGATCTCTGGCACATGAGACTTGGCCATGTGAACTTTAAAACCATAAATAAAGTCACAAAAATGGGCTTGGTCAGAGGTCTACCCTTAAAAGTATACCATTGTCAAGAACACTGTGTATCCTGTTTAAAGGGTAAACAGCACAAGTCCTCCTATAAGTCTATTGAAGAATCAAAAACAACTGCATGTCTTCAACTACTCCATATGGACTTATTTGGGCCTGTAAAGATCATGAGCCTTGGTAAAAATAAGTACTGCATAGTCATCATTGATGACTACTCAAGATTTACATGGGTATTCTTCTTATTTTCCAAGGATGAGGCTGCTGAAATCATCAAGTTCTTCATTCTACAAGTAGAGAAGCAATACTCTCTACCTGTCAAAACCATTAGAAGTGATAATGGGACAGAGTTCAGGAATAAAACTCTGAATGACTTCTGTTTGTCTAAAGGGATTATTAGACAATTCAGTGTTGCCAGAACTCCTGAACAAAATGGTGTGGTAGAAAGGAAGAACAGAACTTTAATAGAAGGAGCAAGAACAATGTTAGCTGATTCTGGCCTACCTTTATACTTCTGGGCAGAAGCAGTTAACACATCATGTTATGTTCAAAATATAGTTCTTGTTGTCAAGAGACATTCAAAGAATGCCTATGAAGTTCTTCATGGCATGAAGCCCCTTATCTCCTTTTTCAGGGCTTTTGGATGTCAATGTTTCATCTTGAACATCAAGGAATCTATTTCAAAGTTTGCTGCCAAAGTTGACTCAGGTTACTTTCTTGGTTATTCATCAACTAGAAAAGCCTACAAGGTTTTTAACTCAAAAACCAGGATAGTAGAAGAAACACTGAATGTCAAGTTCAATGAGTCAAAACACACTCTCATTCCAGCACATCCTGCTAAACTCTTTGACCTTGACAACTTTCATTTTGAACCTGAAAAGACTGTCACTTCATCCAAACCTACTTATTATGGTGATCAAAGGTTTGATGATGAGGATCCAGCACCATGGACTCCTCAAACAGTCATTAAGTCAACTTCAAAACCATCAGAAGTTTCACAAACTTCTGATTCAACAAATACTGAAGGCCAAACTCAAACATCTGGTTCAGCACCTGCAACTACTGAAGACACTGAAACTGCTGAACCAGATATAATAGACCTTAGTAGTTTGTTTGAAGAACATGAGCCACCAACACCTGTCAATGGTTTACAACAACTGATCGAACACAGAGATCATCCACTTGATCAAATCATGGGTGATATTGCATCAGGTGTTCTCACAAGAAACCAGCTTTCCAACTTTTGTCTATTCTCAGCATTTATTTCACAGTTGGAACCAAAGAAGTACCAGGAAGCTCTCAAAGACAACAATTGGGTGCAGGCAATGCAAGATGAATTGCTTCAATTCAACAAGCAACAGGTTTGGGAAATCTGTCCCTTACCACCAAACAAGCAACCAATTGGCACAAGATGGGTTTTCAGGAACAAACAAGATGAAGCTGGTATTATAATAAAGAACAAGGCAAGACTGGTAGTACAAGGTTACTCTCAAGAAGAAGGCATTGACTATGATGAAACCTTTGCTCCAGTTGCAAGGCTTGAAGCCATCAGGTTATTTCTGGCCTATGCCATTTCCAACAAAATAAAAGTTTATCAAATGGATGTCAAGAGTGCATTTTTGTATGGAAAGATAAAAGAGGAAGTGTATGTTTGTCAGCCACCTGGGTTTGAGGATCCTTCTCATCCTGAGTGGGTGTACAAACTAGACAAAGCTCTTTATGGGCTCAAACAGGCTCCAAGAGCCTGGTATGATACACTTTCAACCTTTTTACTCAAAAATAACTTCACAAGAGGTGCCATTGATAAAACACTTTTCATAAAACATGTTGGAAATCATGTCTTACTTGTTCAAATATATGTTGATATCATTTTTGGTTCAACAAACACAAAATTGTGTGATGAATTTAAGAAACTCATGCAATCAAAATTTGAGATGAGTACAATGGGAGAACTGCAGTACTTTTTAGGACTGCAGATTAAACAACAAACAAATGGAACTTTTATACATCAATCAAAATATGTTAAAGAATTATTAAACAAATTTTCTTTACAAGACTGTAAATCATGTTCCACTCCCATGACACCAACCACACAAGTTGAACCAGATGATCAAGGAAAACAGGTTGATCAAAACATGTATAGATGTATGATAGGTTCCCTTTTATATCTAACTGCTTCTAGACCAGATATTATGTTTTCAACATGTGTCTGTGCTAGATATCAATCAGCTCCTAGGGAATCACACCTTATTGCAGTCAAAAGAATTTTCAGATATCTGAAAGGAACTCCCACACTTGGAATCTGGTATCCTGCTTCAAGCAATACCAAGTTATCAGCTTTTTCAGATAGTGACTATGCAGGGTGTAAAATGTCAAGAAAATCAACATCTGGTGGTTGTCAATTCTTGGGAAACTGTCTAGTGTCCTGGCAATCAAAGAAGCAAACATCTGTTGCAACTTCAACTGCTGAAGCTGAATACATTGCAGCTGCAAGTTGTACATCACAGATACAATGGCTCCAATATCAACTTCTTGATTATGGAATCAAAGAGACCAAGACACCATTGCTTGTAGACAGCAAATCTGCCATTAGCATCATTCAAAATCCTGTTCAGTTTTCAAAGACTAAACACATTGAAATCAGGTATCATTTCATAAGAGATTGCTATGAAAAAGGCAAGATTGAAGTGAAACATGTAGCAACAGCTAATCAAATAGCTGACATTTTCACTAAACCCCTTGACACATCAACATTTCAGAAGTTAGTATCCATGCTAGGGATGCTAAATTTGTAAGTGTTTCTCTTTATTTTTCTGCACACTTTTTTTTCACTTACATCTGTTTTCAAAAACTTGAAAAACTTCTGAAAAGAGAGAAACTACTGATGAACAAAACATCAGTATGGGGATAATTTCTGAAAAGTGATTAACTTCTGATAAAATAACCTTCAGAAGTTATGAATAAAAGTATTTATAAAGTATTTCTCATCAGCTGTTCAAAACTACTGAAGAGAAAATGGGAACTACTGATGAAGATAATCCTTCATCAGCAGTTTAGTCAAAAAGGGCAAATCTGACTTTTCCCATCATAAGAAGTTTGACCTAGTCGGTTTAAAACTTCTGATAAAGAGATTTTTAACCTAGGCGGTTTAAAACTTCTAATAAAGAAGATCCAAGCGGTTAAAAACTTCTGATAAATATCTTTTTTCAACACTTATCCTTTCAAACACAAAAATTCCCTCCTTCTCTCTCAAGAAAGCTCTCAAACCTCTGAACCTGCAACACAAAATCACTGTTTGATTCATCAACACACACAAACCACATGGCTTTAGTTCTCAAACAGGGACACAATCTCAGAGCCTACTTAGAAAAACAAGAAGGCTGGTCCCAATACGATGAGATCATTGATCTCGTCGTCAAATCCCAATATTTCACCGCTCTCACCATAGACCCACCAATACATCCTGAAACTCTAAATGAGTTCTGGGCTAATGCTGAGACAGTGATGGTGGATGATGAAGTTATCTCCCTCAACTCAACAATTAAAGGGAGACAAATGGCCATAACACCGGCCATACTCTCAAACAGACTGGGGTTGAATGATGTGAATGCCCCTGAGAAGTTTGACAACTCTGCTATCCACCTAACCATGACTGAGTGCGGTTATCAAGGTACTCTCTCACAAGCTACAATCTTTAAAAAGTATTTTGAACCAAAATATAAACTTTTGTTTCATTATATTATTATGTGCTTGAGTCCTAAAACTGGGTCTTATGACCAGATGCCCTCAACCTTTCAACCAATCTTTCATTCTATTGTGAATGAAACAAATTTCAGGGCATCAAAACTTTTCTTTAATGAGTTGGTGTTACATCACAATAACACTAAGAAAAAGTTTTTGTTATATCCAAGGTTCATTATGCAGTGCATAATATCTGAACTGGGTAATGAGGTGCTTGTGGGTAAAATTGAAATTTTGAAACCCTTAACCTCACAAGCATACTCAAGGCACAACAAACAGACTGCCTGGCTAGAAGATGACCAAGGGGAACAAGAACCAGTCCCCATGGAACCCTCATCTTCCAAACCTACTCCACCTAAGGCCAAGAAACCCAAGATAACAAAACAAAAACCCACCAAACCCAAAAGAAAAGCTGTTCAGGAGGTTGAGAAGCCTGAACAACCCGTTGTGCAATCTGCACTTGTTAAAGATGTGACTGAAACATCCTCTCAGTCTCATCCATCTCAAACCCCACCAAGAGCACCAATAACAATCCTTTTCAAAAGAAAAAGACTTAAGAAAAATATTCCAATTGACTCTTCTTTTGAAACTGCTGAACCCATTGCCCAAACTACTGAACCAGCACCCCAAATTTCTGAACCAGACATTGAAATAGCCAAACTTCTCTCTGGGCTAAAAGAGAAAGTCCCATCTACATATGTCAGTCCCCATCAACCACATCAAACAGGGGACATAGACTCAGACAGTGACATGGATGTGGACACTCATAGCCCTAACCAAAGAGATGAGGATGAACCAGGGTCTCTAAGCCCTAACTTAGAAACCTTTGGTACTTTTGAGGCTGCTACTACTCATTTACCACCCAGTGGTGGACCTGAGGATAGAAGTATCATAGCTAAGACCTCAACTGTGGCAACTACTGATGAAGGCTTAATGCCTGAGGTAGGAAATCCTCTGAACCAAGAACAAGAGGTACATGAGACAACTGAGTTGGGCTCAGCTCATGATGTAACTGATACAGTCCTCATTGAGGATGTAATCAGGGATTCAGATGATTCCATTGATTTGGATGATGTTTCAACACACAAAACTACTGAATTGACGGCTATAAGTGAAGGTCCTGCACCTGGTGTCTCTAAGCTCAAGAAGCTAGTCACACCATCTCAGGTTAAAGCCCACTCAATCCATGATTCCCCTAGAGTGGCATCTTCTGTACAACAAGAAGATCAACCAAAAACACACCCCTCACTACAAATGCCTACCCAATTCCCTGGGCAAACAAGCATAGACCTGAACCAACTATGCAGCCCAGATGGTCCCTTGTATCACATGATGAACACCCTCATCAAGAATCACATCCAAACATACACAGCTGACTTGGAGCTGTCCATGAAGAACCAATTTGGAGTGATACAGACGAAGATGAATGATCTGTCCAACAAGATTGATCACAACAGCAAACAGATTGCTCATCTTCAAGGTCATTTCTCCCAAGCTTCAACTTCCAAAGGTGATAAAGCCAAAAAGGGGGAGAAAATCAAGGTGCCTATGGATACACTTGAAGCCAGAAGAAAGGCAAGAGTGGCTATCCTAGCTAGAGATCAAAACGATCAAGCCAGAAAAGAGAAACTGGCACAACAATTTGGTGTCTCTATTCAAGAAATAGAAGATGCTGAAAAGGCTGATGAATCCCAAGGGCACAATGAAGAAACTTCTGATGGCCAAAGTTCTGATGAAGAATCAGAAAGTACTGAAGACAATCCTTCAGTAGTTGACAAACCTTTAGAAGTTGTCAACCCATCAGAAGTTAACACTTCCAAAACTCAAACTGCTGACCCTTCCAGATCAACTGCTCCTATTCAACCAACCTCTGCTCCTATCAGGCTTACTACAACAGTTACCACAATGACTGTGCTAAACCCTTCTCCAATCTCTCAATCAGCAGATGTGACATTTGTAGCCCTTACACTTTGAAACTTTGGCAAGTTTAGTCCTTGTAACTTTACTATGTTTCGCATGTTGGTTCTTATTTTTTTTCTTTGAAACTTGATTATTATGAAATCACGTTTTATACTCACGCTTAAGTCCGAAATTCGAAATTTATGCTTGAAACGATATTTCTAAACATGTTTAGTTGAAAAATAGGGAGAAATAAATTTAGAGTATAAAAATGGTGATTTTAGTCGCAACGCGCGATACCGCGCATTTGGCGCGTCTATATTATGAAAATTCGCCATTTTTACGATGGATAGCACCTAATATTAACTTGACATACATATTTTTATGTCCGGAGTCAAAAATATTATTTTTGGGTGTGTCGGGTATTTAAAACAGTTAGAGGCTTGTACCGCGTTAACTAGTAATATACCCGCTAAATTAACACCTAATACCCACTTAATAATATAATACTATATAAAAAATGAATCATCCATGCTATTATATGTGTGTGTCGAGACATGGGGCTGCCATCAAAGCCTATTGTGTTGACTCATCAATGCAAATGAATTCTTATTTAAACCTACACACAAACCTTTTCATAATCTCCATACACCACATTACAATTTCTTTCTTTCTCTCTCTCCAATAACCGTACACTCTCACTCTCTCACTACTCTCTCTCTACTTCATTAAAACACTAAATAAAAACCTTCCATATTTCATGCAATATCATCCACTTTATTTTGTAAGGTATAAATTACAAACCCTTGTTCATTTATTTCATTTCCAACTTGGATTTACCACACAAATCTGAAAATATAAAGGTTTTTACTGAATGGTTTTAAAGAAGGTTTTACAAAAATAAAAGAGAGATAGTTATGGGTGTGTGTCGTGTGTGTGTTGTGTGTGTATGTGTTTCATGATTTGCTTTGAATTTTGTCTTGCATGTATGATCCAACACCTATACAACAAGATTCTTGGTATAATATAACAATTTATTAAATTGGATGATGAAAAAACTTGAAGATATATATACATGTATACGTACGGCCGTGGGTGTATATATATGTATGTATATGATTTTGGTGATTAAAACTAACTAAAAACTTGTTGGATACTCTTGATTTTATTAAAAGACATAATAATATTATTCCATGGGTTTTCATAAGAATGAGTTTATTAACCTTAAAATGGTGAAAAATAACATAAAAATGGTGGATTTTGTTAGTCACATTGATGATATGTTATGTTATTTGCATTAGTGTTTAAATAAATGTTGATTAAGCTTTATGAAATAAAGTAATGAAATTATGTTTTTAGAACAGAAAATATTGACATTAAAAGGGTATTTTAAAAGGCCAATATTATGGACAAAAACAATAAACTTTGGTTAACATGTTGGATTCAAAGTTGGACATAAAAGATATGAAAATTTTGCATAAGCATAAGGCTTTTTAATGAGATTTTAAGAGCTGATATGAAACAGAAAGTTTGGTTTATAAACTTGACTAAATGACTCATGTATAAAGGAAAATAATTGGGTTTTGGATTGTAAGAAAATGACCAAGTTTTGGGCCTAGAAATGCTTAAAACATGGGCTTTAGTGGGTGATTTTTGAAGAAAATATAAAGTCTGATTATTTATACCACAAATCACTTAAAAGTTCATCAAATAACTTATTTTGACCAAAAACTTTGAGTATTGGTTCAAAAACTAAATTTTGGCGAAGTCCGGTACAAAACTATGTTGTAAAAAGGCGAAAAACGGCAAAATTTGTATAAATTTCAAATCTGATTTAGAACAGGTCTTAAAAGTGTATTTTTGAAATAAAAACATATAATTAAAGGTATTTTTAAAATACTACATGTTTTTACAAGTCACACGAATTGGAATTTTGAGAAATTGCCAAAGTATCGCCTAAAACCGACAAGTTGTGTAACTAGGTGTCTTGCTACCTTAACACCTTAGACTTTTAAAACATATCCTTCATTAGCATTTTCATATATATAGGTTGAGTTCTTCGGAATTCTTAAGCCTTTACGACGAACTTTCTCGGAATTTACACTTAGCAAACGGTGAGTATATCTTTCCCTTTTTCATATTACTTTTTGGGGCTACTTATGTACTTACTATCAAATTTCTATTTCATTTTACTAAAATAGCAAATCTTATGTGAGTTGTTTGTGTCATTATGTGTATCTATGACTTGTCAAATCATTAACCGTTGCGGCCTAGCATTTCAATGAATAGATCTATGGTATATACCCTTGTGACTCTGTTGAGAGTCCTTGTCATTGCTATGTATTTCATTACTACTAGCACATACTATATATATCTTCTTTCCTTTCACAGGGTTGATTTGACCCGGATACCAAATACTACCTTTTGCAAACACTATGTTACATTTGATTTGCTAAGTTTTACCTTACTACATATATCAAACGGATGTACTCACCAATACATTATATGTGTTGACAGATATTATTTTGTACATGTTTCAGGTGACGTTTGATCTTACATGCTTTCACGCTTAGGCTGGACCTAGTGCTTAAATAAAAGACTGAATATATATTTATCTATGTTTGGGATTTCTATTAAGACTTTTGTATTTCCTTTTGGACAATGAAAGTTTGTTTGCTATTAATATTTATAATCTAGTCCATGTGCTATTGAACAATCGTCACTACGTGACACCTCGATGTTTCCGCCATCGGTTGGGGTGTTACAGATTGGTATCAGAGCCATGGTTATAGAGAATTAGGTTATTAGTAAATGCTTTTGACCTAGACTATAACTAAGTTACCCTTTATATGCTTTCTTTTATCCTCTTATTACTTTAGATAGATTTTCTCCTTTTACTTTTCATTATATTCAAGAAGATCATATTCCACAAATGAAACGAAAACACCAAGTTAGGAGTGATATCCATATCTTGGTGAATAGTTTCACTCCTTACACGTTTTATTTATTTATCTTGGAATATTTTTCTTTCGAGATAGGAGACGTCCAAATCTCAAGGAATCTATCCCTCCAAAAGAAACTTAAATCACTAAGCTAGGAGTGATATCCTTATCTTAGTGACCAGTTTCACTCCATCGTATTTTTACTTTTTGAAAGTATATCTTTGAGTTAGGAGTGAAATCCACATCTCAAGGATATATATTTCCACATTTCAAGATCCGCTAGAGTTTTGGAATTTATTTGTGACGGGGCACGTGCAATCTGGAAGGGTGAGCGCCTGTATTCTGAGTTTTCTGTCTAGGCCTGGCATTTCGCATAAATCCCAATCAGACGAGGGACCCGTATGCTGACCTGGGAACTCTCGGGATGAGCATTCACTTATAGGCTAAAGTACGCCCCCACAAGTCACAAATAATATTTCAATTACTTTAGTTAGTCAACAGTTTCCTTGGAAACACTCTTATACCTCGTTTTATACATGGTATTGCTTTTCACTTGAAGTTTATCATGACTTTCTTTATAATATTCATTTATATTTACTATATTTCATGTTATGAGTTACTTGTCTTGATATAAACTATGACATTTCCAAGTTTTTGGAATCAAATCTCATAATTTCTGTTGCAATTTTGTAGATGTCTGATCGTGAATCTCGTAAGAGAGCCTCAAAGCATCAGGCTAAGCTAAAATCTGATCGTCGTATTGCATCCATGCTTAATGATAAGTTGGAAACACTTGTTCCTAACATCAATAATGCTATTATCCCAAACATTAACCCGAATGGTAGCTCGAATGGGAACTCTAACGGGAATGCGGGTGGAAATGGTGGAGCTAGTGAGAATAAGTGCACTTTCAAGCACTTCAACCCCTGCTACCATTGAACCCTCCAAAGAAACCTCTACCTCTAGTTCTAATAAGAAACGAAAAGGTAGAAACCAGAACTATGTTGTTGTTACACCCTGTAACACCCCAACCGATGGCGGAAACATCGAGGTGTCACGTAGTGACAATTGTTCAATAGCTCATGGACTAAAGTGTAAATTTGAATACATTGATTAAATAATTTATTACATTGAAATGAAATACAACGATTCTAACTGCCAACTAAATTTAAATACAATGAATCAAAATCTAAATATAAATCCGAAAGCTTAAAGGATGCATCTCAAAACAACCTGAAACATGTACAAAATAATTTGGTCAATACAAAAATTGTATTGGTGAGCATACCCTGTTTAAATAAATATAGTAGAAAAGTGTTTTGCAATTCATGTGTCGTATACTGTTTGCAATTATGTAATAAGTGGTATCCGGGTCAAATCAACCCTAAGAGAAGAAAGCAGATATATATAGTATGCGCTAGTAGTAATGTAATACATAGAAATGACGAGGACTCTCAACAGAGTCACAAGGGTATAAACCATAGTACTATTCATTGAAATGCCAGGCCGCCCAGCGGTTAATGATTTGACAGGTCATAGATACACAAAATAACACAAGCAAACACACATAAGAATTGCTATTTTAGTAAAAGGAAATATAAACTTGATAGTAAGTACATGAGTCACCCCGAAATGTAAAATAGTAAAAAGGGGAAAGATATACTCACAGTTTGCGAAAGCGAGCAAAATCCAACTTAAGCGGTCGTGAGCTAAGTAATGAGAATTCCGAGGAATTCAACCTATAATGTGTAAGCATACTAATAAGGAAATGTCTAAAAAGTCTAAGGTAACTAGGGTCTAAGGCATTAGGGTTTGCTAAGTCGATTTGGGGAATTGGAGTTTTTATGATCAGTCGCGTTAATGTAAAAGTTGGATATCACAAATAATATATGAAAGGTTGTAACCGTGGTTTAAGTAATATAATTATTACCTATTGAATATTTAGATAAAAAATGTGTTTGAATAATTAAGACAGAATAATTTAGTTAATTTCTTTAACTAAAATAATAATCATAAATGTATAAATAAGTAATTATATGTTTCACAATGATTCAATAAATGATAATTAATATTTTCAACATAAAACATTTCTATTTTATAAGAAAGTATTTATAAAATAGATGTTTAAATAGTGTAAATAAATAAATGTTTAATTATGTCTAATTAAACATAATTAATGCTAATAATACAAGACATGATCCAAAAATGCAATTTTTATAGAAATTGGATGCTTTCTGATGTAAACAAATGAAAATAATTTTCTCATAATTTTTATAAACTTATTTATATTTAAAACTGATTTAATGAGATTAAATCATGTTTAAATGATTAAAAATAGGAAAATTAATAAAAATAAATATTTTCTGAACCAAATATTTTTATTTCAATTCAAAATGATTAGAAATAAATTCCCAAAAAGTTTGAGATTAAAATCATTAAAAATGAATTTTTAAACTTAATGTTTTAATTTTGATTCAAAGGAAAGAAAGTAATCAATTAAATACGATTAAAACAAATAAATTCAATAAAAATATAAAAATAAGACATTTTCCAGAAAATAAAAGTGTGGTAATTTTCTTTATAGTGTCAAGATGCTACTCCTAAATTTTTATAATTTTTGGAGCAAAAATGGATTTATTATGAATATTCTAAGTTTATATGTATTTATATATATATATATTTAAAAGATAATATGAAAATGAAAATGAAATACACCAAAAAAAATGCAGATGTGCGTCCATGGGGACTCGAACCCGGTCCCTTCCTGATCCAATACACATGCTCAACCACTAGAGCACAAGCCCTTATGTTGCAATATTTGAATTAAAGTAATACTTATCTCTAAATTAGTTTACATCATCTTCTTCCCCAAATTAACCAAGACATGAACCCTAACCCTAGAACCTCAATAATATGATTTCGGCACTATGAGTGATCTGTAATAGAGGGGTTTTGTTCCTGGAACGATTCTAAGCAAAACGGCATCATAAAAACGAACTTACATCGCGTATGTGAATGAAAGCAAGCATAAAGGGGGCCGCGACTTTGAAGCTCAATATGAACAATCTTCTGTTACAATTATGTGTTTTTCTATGTGGGTTTAGAATATGTAGAGGTCCAGGAAGGTTATGGAATGGTTAATAATTATGAAATTATAGTGTTTTGCTCGAATCTATAAGATGACCGGAATGAGCTCGACGGGTTCAAAAATGGAATCATAAAGGCCGATTAAAAGCTGGTAATAACGTACATTTCGTGTTTAAACTGACCGCAAATGATTAAGCATTCAATTAATACCTTAAAACGAGTTAAATACGCATTAAAATCAAGTTTTATTACTTGCCGGAACTCGATTCCGGCGACCGGAATCTGCCAACCGGGAATGCGAGGAAGACAGAGGGGAGAAAAGAATTTTTTTTAAAACTTTTAAAATTGGCAGGAATGGCCCCTCATGTTTTAACTAGGTTAGATTATTTATTATCTTGGTTAGATTTTCTTATAAAAACTTAACTTAACTAACCAAGCTTAACTTAAATGTTTTTAAACTTTTATAAAACTTAATTAATTTTTTTTAATCTTTTACAAATACGTTTCAACATACGCGTTTGATTAAAACTTACACCCGATACATAAGAAATATATAAATGATAAATTTTAAATTCGTTTTAAAATTAAATTGAAAACGACGAACATTCAGGGACTATAATGGAAATATTTAAAGGGCTATTATTGTCAATTTGACGAAAGACGAGGGTGACGAATGTCACAGTCTCCCCTACTTTAGAAAATTTCGTCTCGAAATTTCTTTCAAGTGAAGGTTACTATGAAACAAAATGCGTTGTAAAAGTCAACCAAAATTTTTTTTTTTTAAAAAGAAAATTCCATCATTTATGATTTGACAAAATTTTAAATAGTTGTCTAATTCCCAAAGTAAAAGCGTCCAAATATTTGACAGTTAACTCAAAATTAGAAAGTTGAGAATTTAAATGAGGAAAGTTTTGGGAATGTGTAACGGGTGAGGGCAGTGGCACTAATGTAGGTAGTCTCCCCTACTTTAGAAATGTTTCCAACTGAACTTTATTAGAGTATGAAACAAGAATCCAATTAATCGAGAGTGTAAGAGTATACAAGGTTTATGTTTTCGGTAGAGGCGGTCAAGAGAAAGACTCTAGGAAGGCGATTGAAGCTCACGTAAGAACGTTCCTATCGAAAAGGCTATCTACAGTCAACGACCTAATGAAAAGGTAAATGTAAACTAACGGGTAGGTTCTTGGTTAGACTCCTAGTCCGCTCCCGCAGTATCGTTTATGCTTATATATAGGGTATACCGCAGCTGACCCACCACACTCCCGATACTTTGGATTCGTACCAATTGACTACCAATAGCCTAAGTAGAATCACACACCACCCTCATGTACCTGTAAGCCCATGATTGCGTTCCGGACCGTAATCATCGATTTACCTTACACTAGGGTGTTATGCTTTTCCATAACCCTAACATGAAATAAATGTGTGCAACCACTATGTAATAGCCACTGTAATGAAATAATGTTTAATCATGTCATGGTTAGAGGTCCTTCCCTTTCGGGTTTTCCCTTTAACCGTAATGTGAATAACATGTAAGTATAAGACATGGTTAGAGGTTCTTCCCTTTCGGGTTCACCCTTAACCGGTAGTTTCTGTTTACATCGTTGGCTTTAAACACTCATATTGATAGACTCTGAGATTTACACCGTTCCCCTCGGATTAAAGAAATACTCTAATCCGAGTCGTACGTGGGCACTGACTTAGATCTCATACGAGTTATCAACTAGTATGTTTATTGGCCATGATGAAAAACAAAATAATGTAAAGTATAACTGGGTTTTGCTCAAAACAGGAAAGAAAAATATGCATACCAAATATGCGTCAAAGTACATAAGTATAGCATAAAACTTCGATTGAAAGAATGGTATAACATAAATCGAGTAAATCGCACAGTTGCACAAAATGAAAATAAACGAGTTGAATTAATGCAAAATAGGCAATGTGAAAAAAAAATCACAAATAACGTGTTAGAAATAACTATGAATAAAAATGGTGCAAGTTTAAAATAATGAAATTTACGGCAAATGAATGTGTACGGAACAGGTGTATAGCCTACTGGCATGTGAGTTTAAAATCTAGTAATTTTACATATATGCGTTATACTATAAAAGACATTTAGCAACATTCTGATAAAAAGATGTCTACTCGACTTTGTGATATTGTTGAAAGAATAGTTAGTGATGCATGAGAATAAATTTTTTTTTTTGAAATCGAAGTGTGTTTTAGATTCAAAGCAGGTTCATTTGTAAAATCTTCGTAAATACACATTTTACGAGAAGTCGAGTTTGAAAAATGTTTTAAGGCTTATTATTAGTTGCAAATTTCTCTCGAAAATATATATTGGATACGTCATATGAAAACAGAAGATTTACATTTGGTCTTTAAAATATGCAATACAAGTTTGTAAAATGCAAAATGAAACCATTTCATGAAGTATGTGTAAATCGAATGTGTTTTTTTTAAAAGACCAAGATTTAAAATGACGTGAATGATAAAATTAACGTATGTAATAGATTACCAATATTTAAGAAAATTCATAATCAACGAGATGTAGAAATAGATCCTTGAGATGTGGATTTCACTCCTAACTCAAAGATGTATTTCAAAATTGAAAGACGACTGTGGAATGAAACCAATTACTAAGTTAAGGATATCACTCCCAGCTTAGTGGTTAAGTTTCTTTTTGAAGGAAATACTCTTTGAGGTGTGGATGTCACTCCTATCTCAAAGATATATTCCTAAGATAAATAACCTACAGAGGAGTGAAACTAATCACCAAGGTATGGATAACACTCCTAACTTGATGATATCGTTTCGTTTGTGAAATACGAGCGTCTTCTTCGCCAAGCAAAATATCAAAAGAATAACGAGGAATAATCATAACGAAAATATCTGGAAAGAAAATAATAGGAAATAAGAGAAATATAAACGAGAGGACTCGTGAAAGTAAGCTTAGTTATAGACTAGGCTAAAAGGCATTCTAATAACCTAATTCCCTATAACCATGGCTCTGATACCAATCTGTAACACCCCAACCGATGGCGGAAACATCGAGGTGTCACGTAGTGACGATTGTTCAATAGCTCATGGACTAAAGTGTAAATTTGAATACATTGATTAAATAATTTATTACATTGAAATGAAATACAACGATTCTAACTGCCAACTAAATTTAAATACAATGAATCAAAATCTAAATATAAATCCGAAAGCTTAAAGGATGCATCTCAAAACAACCTGAAACATGTACAAAATAATTTGGTCAATACAAAAATTGTATTGGTGAGCATACCCTGTTTAAATAAATATAGTAGAAAAGTGTTTTGCAATTCATGTGTCGTATACTGTTTGCAATTATGTAATAAGTGGTATCCGGGTCAAATCAACCCTAAGAGAAGAAAGCAGATATATATAGTATGCGCTAGTAGTAATGTAATACATAGCAATGATGAGGACTCTCAACAGAGTCACAAGGGTATAAACCATAGTACTATTCATTGAAATGCCAGGCCGCCCAGCGGTTAATGATTTGACAGGTCATAGATACACAAAATAACACAAGCAAACACACATAAGAATTGCTATTTTAGTAAAAGGAAATATAAACTTGATAGTAAGTACATGAGTCACCCCGAAATGTAAAATAGTAAAAAGGGGAAAGATATACTCACAGTTTGCGAAAGCGAGCAAAATCCAACTTAAGCGGTCGTGAGCTAAGTAATGAGAATTCCGAGGAATTCAACCTATAATGTGTAAGCATACTAATAAGGAAATGTCGAAAAAGTCTAAGGTAACTAGGGTCTAAGGCATTAGGGTTTGCTAAGTCGATTTGGGGAATTGGAGTTTTTATGATCAGTCGCGTTAATGTAAAAGTTGTATATCACAAATAATATATGAAAGGTTGTAACCGTGGTTTAAGTAATATAATTATTACCTATTGAATATTTAGATAAAAAAATGTGTTTGAATAATTAAGACAGAATAATTTAGTTAATTTCTTTAACTAAATTAATAATCATAAATGTATAAATAAGTAATTATATGTTTCACAATGATTCAATAAATGATAATTAATATTTTCAACATAAAACATTTCTATTTTATAAGAAAGTATTTATAAAATAGTTGTTTAAATAGTGTAAATAAATAAATGTTTAATTATGTCTAATTAAACATAATTAATGCTAATAATACAAGACATGATCCAAAAATGCAATTTTTATAGAAATTGGATGCTTTCTGATGTAAACAAATGAAAATAATTTTCTCATAATTTTTATAAACTTATTTATATTTAAAACTGATTTAATGAGATTAAATCATGTTTAAATGATTAAAAATAGGAAAATTAATAAAAATAAATATTTTCTGAACCAAATATTTTTATTTCAGTTCAAAATGATTAGAAATAAATTCCCAAAAAGTTTGAGATTAAAATCATTAAAAATGAATTTTTAATCAATTAAATACGATTAAAACAAATAAATTCAATAAAAATATAAAAATAAGACATTTTCCAGAAAATAAAAGTGTGGTAATTTTCTTTATAGTGTCAAGATGCTACTCCTAAATTTTTATAATTTTTGGAGCAAAAATGGATTTATTATGAATATTCTAAGTTTATATGTATTTATATATATATTTAAAAGATAATATGAAAATGAAAATGAAATACACCAAAAAAAATGCAGATGTGCGTCCATGGGGACTCGAACCCGGTCCCTTCCTAATCCAATACACATGCTCAACCACTAGAGCACAAGCCCTTATGTTGCAATATTTGAATTAAAGTAATACTTATCTCTAAATTAGTTTACATCATCTTCTTCCCCAAATTAACCAAGACATGAACCCTAACCCTAGAACCTCAATAATATGATTTCGGCACTATGAGTGATCTGTAATAGAGGGGTTTTGTTCCTGGAACGATTCTAAGCAAAACGGCATCATAAAAACGAACTTACATCGCGCATGTGAATGAAAGCAAGCATAAAGGGGGCCGCGACTTTGAAGCTCAATATGAACAATCTTCTGTTACAATTATGTGTTTTTCTATGTGGGTTTAGAATATGTAGAGGTCCAGGAAGGTTATGGAATGGTTAATAATTATGAAATTATAGTGTTTTGCTCGAATCTATAAGATGACCGGAATGAGCTCGACGGTTTCAAAAATGGAATCATAAAGGCCGATTAAAAGCTGGTAATAACGTACATTTCGTGTTTAAACTGACCGCAAATGATTAAGCATTCAGTTAATACCTTAAAACGAGTTAAATACGCATTAAAATCAAGTTTTATTACTTCCCGGAACTCGATTCCGGCGACCGGAATCTGCCCACCGGGAATGCGAGGAAGACAGAGGGGAGAAAAGAATTTTTTTTAAAACTTTTAAAATTGGCAGGAATGGCCCCTCATGTTTTAACTAGGTTAGATTATTTATTATCTTGGTTAGATTTTCTTATAAAAACTTAACTTAACTAACCAAGCTTAACTTAAATGTTTTTAAACTTTTATAAAACTTAATTAATTTTTTTTAATCTTTTACAAATACGTTTCAACATACGCGTTTGATTAAAACTTACACCCGATACATAAGAAATATATAAATGATAAATTTTAAATTCGTTTTAAAATTAAATTGAAAACGACGAACATTCAGGGACTATAATGGAAATATTTAAAGGGCTATTATTGTCAATTTGACGAAAGACGAGGGTGACGAATGTCACACACCCCTTAACCAGGTTCCTGTTGCAAACACACCTACTGCACCCCAAACTCAAAAAGTTCAGGGAAACTACTCAGGTTCGTACCCTAAATGCACTTCATGCAACTTTCACCATCCAACTACTCGACCCTGCTAAAAAGATGTCTACTCGACTTTGTGATATTGTTGAAAGAATAGTTAGTGATGCATGAGAATAAATTTTTTTTTTTTTTGAAATCGAAGTGTGTTTTAGATTCAAAGCAGGTTCATTTGTAAAATCTTCGTAAATACATATTTTACGAGAAGTCGAGTTTGAAAAATGTTTTAAGGCTTATTATTAGTTGCAAATTTCTCTCGAAAATATATATTGGATACGTCATATGAAAACAGAAGATTTACATTTGGTCTTTAAAATATGCAATACAAGTTTGTAAAATGCAAAATGAAACCATTTCATGAAGTATGTGTAAATCGAATGTGTTTTTTTTAAAAGACCAAGATTTAAAATGACGTGAATGATAAAATTAACGTATGTAATAGATTACCAATATTTAAGAAAATTCATAATCAACGAGATGTAGAAATAGATCCTTGAGATGTGGATTTCACTCCTAACTCAAAGATGTATTTCAAAATTGAAAGACGACTGTGGAATGAAACCAATTACTAAGTTAAGGATATCACTCCCAGCTTAGTGGTTAAGTTACTTTTTGAAGGAAATACTCTTTGAGGTGTGGATGTCACTCCTATCTCAAAGATATATTCCTAAGATAAATAACCTACAGAGGAGTGAAACTAATCACCAAGGTATGGATAACACTCCTAACTTGATGATATCGTTTCGTTTGTGAAATACGAGCGTCTTCTTCGCCAAGCAAAATATCAAAAGAATAACGAGGAATAATCATAACGAAAATATCTGGAAAGAAAATAATAGGAAATAAGAGAAATATAAACGAGAGGACTCGTGAAAGTAAGCTTAGTTATAGACTAGGCTAAAAGGCATTCTAATAACCTAATTCCCTATAACCATGGCTCTGATACCAATCTGTAACACCCCAACCGATGGCGGAAACATCGAGGTGTCACGTAGTGACGATTGTTCAATAGCTCATGGACTAAAGTGTAAATTTGAATACATTGATTAAATAATTTATTACATTGAAATGAAATACAACGATTCTAACTGCCAACTAAATTTAAATACAATGAATCAAAATCTAAATATAAATCCGAAAGCTTAAAGGATGCATCTCAAAACAACCTGAAACATGTACAAAATAATTTGGTCAATACAAAAATTGTATTGGTGAGCATACCCTGTTTAAATAAATATAGTAGAAAAGTGTTTTGCAATTCATGTGTCGTATACTGTTTGCAATTATGTAATAAGTGGTATCCGGGTCAAATCAACCCTAAGAGAAGAAAGCAGATATATATAGTATGCGCTAGTAGTAATGTAATACATAGCAATGACGAGGACTCTCAACAGAGTCACAAGGGTATAAACCATAGTACTATTCATTGAAATGCCAGGCCGCCCAGCGGTTAATGATTTGACAGGTCATAGATACACAAAATAACACAAGCAAACACACATAAGAATTGCTATTTTAGTAAAAGGAAATATAAACTTGATAGTAAGTACATGAGTCACCCCGAAATGTAAAATAGTAAAAAGGGGAAAGATATACTCACAGTTTGCGAAAGCGAGCAAAATCCAACTTAAGCGGTCGTGAGCTAAGTAATGAGAATTCCGAGGAATTCAACCTATAATGTGTAAGCATACTAATAAGGAAATGTCTAAAAAGTCTAAGGTAACTAGGGTCTAAGGCATTAGGGTTTGCTAAGCCGATTTGGGGAATTGGAGTTTTTATGATCAGTCGCGTTAATGTAAAAGTTGTATATCACAAATAATATATGAAAGGTTGTAACCGTGGTTTAAGTAATATAATTATTACCTATTGAATATTTAGATAAAAAAAATGTGTTTGAATAATTAAGACAGAATAATTTAGTTAATTTCTTTAACTAAATTAATAATCATAAATGTATAAATAAGTAATTATATGTTTCACAATGATTCAATAAATGATAATTAATATTTTCAACATAAAACATTTCTATTTTATAAGAAAGTATTTATAAAATAGATGTTTAAATAGTGTAAATAAATAAATGTTTAATTATGTCTAATTAAACATAATTAATGCTAATAATACAAGACATGATCCAAAAATGCAATTTTTATAGAAATTGGATGCTTTCTGATGTAAACAAATGAAAATAATTTTCTCATAATTTTTATAAACTTATTTATATTTAAAACTGATTTAATGAGATTAAATCATGTTTAAATGATTAAAAATAAGAAAATTAATAAAAATAAATATTTTCTGAACCAAATATTTTTATTTCAGTTCAAAATGATTAGAAATAAATTCCCAAAAAGTTTGAGATTAAAATCATTAAAAATGAATTTTTAATCAATTAAATACGATTAAAACAAATAAATTCAATAAAAATATAAAAATAAGACATTTTCCAGAAAATAAAAGTGTGGTAATTTTCTTTATAGTGTCAAGATGCTACTCCTAAATTTTTATAATTTTTGGAGCAAAAATGGATTTATTATGAATATTCTAAGTTTATATGTATTTATATATATATTTAAAAGATAATATGAAAATGAAAATGAAATACACCAAAAAAAAATGCAGATGTGCGTCCATGGGGACTCGAACCCGGTCCCTTCCTGATCCAATACACATGCTCAACCACTAGAGCACAAGCCCTTATGTTGCAATATTTGAATTAAAGTAATACTTATCTCTAAATTAGTTTACATCATCTTCTTCCCCAAATTAACCAAGACATGAACCCTAACCCTAGAACCTCAATAATATGATTTCGGCACTATGAGTGATCTGTAATAGAGGGGTTTTGTTCCTGGAACGATTCTAAGCAAAACGGCATCATAAAAACGAACTTACATCGCGTATGTGAATGAAAGCAAGCATAAAGGGGGCCGCGACTTTGAAGCTCAATATGAACAATCTTCTGTTACAATTATGTGTTTTTCTATGTGGGTTTAGAATATGTAGAGGTCCAGGAAGGTTATGGAATGGTTAATAATTATGAAATTATAGTGTTTTGCTCGAATCTATAAGATGACCGGAATGAGCTCGACGGTTTCAAAAATGGAATCATAAAGGCCGATTAAAAGCTGGTAATAACGTACATTTCGTGTTTAAACTGACCGCAAATGATTAAGCATTCAGTTAATACCTTAAAACGAGTTAAATACGCATTAAAATCAAGTTTTATTACTTGCCGGAACTCGATTCCGGCGACCGGAATCTGCCCACCGGGAATGCGAGGAAGACAGAGGGGAGAAAAGAATTTTTTTTAAAACTTTTTAAATTGGCAGGAATGGCCCCTCATGTTTTAACTAGGTTAGATTATTTATTATCTTGGTTAGATTTTCTTATAAAAACTTAACTTAACTAACCAAGCTTAACTTAAATGTTTTTAAACTTTTATAAAACTTAATTAATTTTTTTTAATCTTTTACAAATACGTTTCAACATACGCGTTTGATTAAAACTTACACCCGATACATAAGAAATATATAAATGATAAATTTTAAATTCGTTTTAAAATTAAATTGAAAACGACGAACATTCAGGGACTATAATGGAAATATTTAAAGGGCTATTATTGTCAATTTGACGAAAGACGAGGGTGACGAATGTCACACACCCCTTAACCAGGTTCCTGTTGCAAACACACCTACTGCACCCCAAACTCAAAAAGTTCAGGGAAACTACTCAGGTTCGTACCCTAAATGCACTTCATGCAACTTTCACCATCCAACTACTCGACCCTGCTATAAATGTGACACTTGCGGCAAAGTAGGCCATACTGCCTCTCACTGCCGAGAAACTAAACCTGGGAATGCTCAAAACCAGAGGCCGAGTCAACCCAGAGCTTGCTATGCTTGTGGTGATCCTAACCACAGGCAAGATAGGTGTCCTCATCTAGCTGCTTTCATTCAGTCTCGTCAGCAAACCCCAGCAATTCCAGCAGCCCCAGCAGTTCCAGCAATCCAAGCAGCTCCAGCTCGTGGACGTGCTTTCAACATTAATGCTAATCAAGCTCAAGCTGCCAATGATGTGGTCAATGGTACATTTCTTATTAATAACTTATATGCTTCAATTTTGTTTGATACCGGTGCGGATAAGAGTTTTGTCTCGTTAGAATTCGAACCTATGTTGGCTCGTGCTCGTTCTCACCTTACACATCCTTTTACTGTGGAGGTCGCTGATGGCAATCCCATTGTTATCAAATCTGTGATCCGCAATTGCACGTTGAATCTAAATGACTATGAATTCTCTATTGACCTGGCACCCATGAAATTGGGTAGTTTCGACGTCATAGTAGGCATGGATTGGCTTTCTAGACACCATGCCGAGGTTGTTTGCTTTGAAAAGTTTATTCGAATTCCACTTTCATCTGGTGAATTTTTACATGTTTATGGGGAAACGACATCGAAGGTTTTGAAACTCATGTCTTGCACTAAGCTCAAAAATATCTTCGTAAGAAGTATATATCTTTCTTGGCTCATGTTGTGGAAAAGAAGGATAAGGGTAAGAGTATCCAAGATGTTCCAGTTGTGTGTGATTTTCCAGAGGTTTTTCCTAATGATTTACCTGGCTTACCTCCTGTTCGCTCTGTTGATTTTCGTATCGACCTCATTCCTGGTGCTACTCCAATCGCTAAAGCCCCATATCATCTTGCACCTTCGGAAATGCAAGAACTTGCCAGCCAACTTCAAGAATTGACTGACAAAGGTTTCATTCATCCGAGTTCCTCTCCTTGGGGAGCTCCAGTGTTGTTCGTTAAGAAGAAAGATGGTACTTTTCGTATGTGCATCGACTATCGTGAACTTAATAAGCTTACGATAAAGAATCGATACCCTCTACCTCGCATCGATGATCTTTTTGACCAACTTCAAGGTGCAGTTTGTTTTTCGAAGATCGACCTTCGTTCAGGATATCATCAACTTCGAGTTCATGAGGATGACATCCCCAAGACTGCTTTTCGTACTCGTTACGGACACTACGAGTTCATGGTGATGCCTTTTGGTTTAACCAATGCACCCGCGGTTTTTATGGATCTTATGAATCGAGTTTGTAAACCTTTTTTGGACAAATTCGTAATTGTTTTCATTGACGATATCCTCATTTACTCCAAATCCATAACTACCCATGAACAACATCTTCGTCAGGTTTTGAGCCTTCTTCGTGATGAACAATTGTATGCCAAGTTCTCTAAATGTGAATTTTGGCTTAAGGAAGTTAAATTCCTTGGTCACGTAATAAACAACAAAGGAATACATGTAGACCCTGCTAAGATCGAAGCCATAAAAAGCTGGATTGTACCCAAAACTCCCACTGAGGTTCGTTCGTTTCTTGGCCTTGCTGGTTATTACCGTCGTTTCATTGCCAATTTTTCAAAGATCGCGGTCCCACTTACCTCTTTGACTCACAAAGATAAACCTTTCATATGGGGATTCAGTCAGGAAGAAGCTTTTCAAACTTTGAAACGAAAGCTTTGCGATGCTCCTATTCTTTCTCTTCCTGATGGTGTGGAAGATTTCGTGGTGTACTGCGATGCATCCAACCTAGGTCTTGGTTGTGTTCTCATGCAACGAGGCAAGGTCATCGCTTATGCATCACGACAATTGAAAACGTCTGAGAAAAACTACACCACCCATGATCTTGAACTAGGAGCTGTTGTGTTCGCATTGAAAATTTGGAGACACTACCTTTATGGTACTAAATGTGTGGTTTTCACTGATCACAAAAGTCTTCAACATATTTTCAATCAAAAAGATCTAAATATGCGTCAACGTCGATGGGTTGAATTTCTAAACGATTATGATTGTGAGATTCGCTATCATCCTGGAAAAGCGAATGTTGTGGCTGACGCTCTTAGTAGCAAGGCGTATACTCAACTTAACTGCATTCAGACCCATGACCTCAAACTTCGAATCTATGAAGCCCAACATGTTTCGGTCACTGAAGGCAACATGTACAATGAAATGTCATGTGGAGCTGAAAATCTTTTGGAGACGAAACATGGATTGCTCTATCTCTCCAATCGTCTATGGATTCCTGATCGTGACAATCTTAGAACCTTTATCATGGACGAGGCTCATAAGACTCGTTACTCCATTCACCCTGGTGCTGATAAGATGTATCAGGATCTGCGTCCCATGTATTGGTCGCCTGGTATGAAAAAGGATATAGCTCACTACGTGGCTAAATGCCTTACTTGTGCCAAGGTCAAAGCTGAACATCAACGTCCATCTGGTTTGCTTGTGCAACCAGAGATTCCTGTGTGGAAATGGGAGAACATTTCTATGGACTTCATTACTAAATTACCCCGCACTGCACGAGGTCATGATAGTATTTGGGTCATTGTGAATCGCTTAACCAAATCTGCACACTTTTTACCCATTCGTGAGAGTTATTCGGCTGAGAAATTGGCTAATCTTTATATCGCCGAGATCATTAGTCGTCATGGAACCCCTTTGAGCATCATTTCTGATCGGGACAGCAAGTTCACTTCTCGTTTTTGGCAAACTCTTCATGACGCGTTGGGAACTAAACTAAATCTTAGCACAGCATACCATCCTCAGACAGATGGTCAAACGGAGCGTACTATTCAAACATTAGAAGATATGCTTCGGGCTTGTGTCATAGATTTTGGTGGTAATTGGGATTCACACTTGCCTTTGGTTGAGTTTTCGTATAACAATAGCTATCATGCTAGCATCCGTATGGCACCTTTTGAGACCCTTTATGGCCGCAAATGTCGTTCTCCTGTGTGCTGGAGCGAGGTCGGTGATACTCTAATTACCGGTCCTGAACTTGTCCAGGAAACAACAGACAAGATTGCAGTTATTCGTGAATCCTTACTGGCAGCTCAGAGTAGGCAAAAGAGCTACGCTGATCAAAGGCATAAACCCTTGGAATTTCAAGTTGGTGACATGGTCCTTCTCAAGGTTTCACCTTGGAAAGGCGTGTTTCGATTTGGGAAAAAAGGGAAACTTGCGCCAAGATATGTAGGCCCATTCAAAATCTTGGAAAGGATTGGGAAAGTGGCTTATAAGTTAGATCTTCCGACCGAACTCAGCAGTATTCACCCAACTTTTCATGTGTCAAATTTGAAGAAATGCTTAGCTGATGAGAATCTTCATGTTCCACTTGAAGACATCCAGATTGATGAAACAATGCATTTCATCGAGAAACCGGTGGAAATAATGGATCGTGAGGTCAAGACCCTTAAACGTAGTCGTATTCCTATAGTTAAAATTCGTTGGGAATCTAAACGTGGCCCAGAATTTACATGGGAACGTGAGGACCAAATGAAGACGAAGTATCCTTATCTTTTCCTAGAATCCTCCACTTGAAGTAATTTCGAGACGAAATTTCTGAAAGTAGGGGAGACTGTGACATTTGTAGCCCTTACACTTTGAAACTTTGGCAAGTTTAGTCCTTGTAACTTTACTATGTTTCGCATGTTGGTTCTTATTTTTTTTTTCTTTGAAACTTGATTATTATGAAATCACGTTTTATACTCACGCTTAAGTCCGAAATTCGAAATTTATGCTTGAAACGATATTTCTAAACATGTTTAGTTGAAAAATAGGGAGAAATAAATTTAGAGTATAAAAATGGTGATTTTAGTCGCAACACGCGATACCGCGCATTTGGCGCGCCTATATTATGAAAATTCGCCATTTTTACGATGGATAGCACCTAATATTAACTCGACATACATATTTTTATGTCCGGAGTCAAAAATATTATTTTTGGGTGTGTCGGGTATTTAAAACAGTTAGAGGCTTGTACCGCGTTAACTAGTAATATACCCGCTAAATTAACACCTAATACCCACTTAATAATATAATACTATATAAAAAATGAATCATCCATGCTATTATATGTGTGTGTCGAGACATGGGGCTGCCATCAAAGCCTATTGTGTTGACTCATCAATGCAAATGAATTCTTATTTAAACCTACACACAAACCTTTTCATATTCTCCATACACCACATTACAATTTCTTTCTTTCTCTCTCTCCAATAACCGTACACTCTCACTCTCTCACTACTCTCTCTCTACTTCATTAAAACACTAAATAAAAACCTTCCATATTTCATGCAATATCATCCATGGGGATTAAATCTTGAAGTTATGAACAAGGATTATTAAGGATTTTTAAGCATTTCTTCATCTATCATCCACTTTATTTTGTAAGGTATAAATTACAAACCCTTGTTCATTTATTTCATTTCCAACTTGGATTTACCACACAAATCTGAAAATATAAAGGTTTTTACTGAATGGTTTTAAAGAAGGTTTTACAAAAATAAAAGAGAGATAGTTATGGGTGTGTGTCGTGTGTGTGTCGTGTGTGTGTGTCGTGTGTGTTGTGTGTGTATGTGTTTCATGATTTGCTTTGAATTTTGTCTTGCATGTATGATCCAACACCTATACAACAAGATTCTTGGTATAATATAACAATTTATTAAATTGGATGATGAAAAAACTTGAAGATATATATACATGTATACGTACGGCCGTGGGTGTATATATATGTATGTATATGATTTTGGTGATTAAAACTAACTAAAAACTTGTTGGATACTCTTGATTTTATTAAAAGACATAATAATATTATTATTCCATGGGTTTTCATAAGAATGAGTTTATTAACCTTAAAATGGTGAAAAATAACATAAAAATGGTGGATTTTGTTAGTCACATTGATGATATGTTATGTTATTTGCATTAGTGTTTAAATAAATGTTGATTAAGCTTTATGAAATAAAGTAATGAAATTATGTTTTTAGAACAGAAAATATTGACATTAAAAGGGTATTTTAAAAGGCCAATATTATGGACAAAAACAATAAACTTTGGTTAACATGTTGGATTCAAAGTTGGACATAAAAGATATGAAAATTTTGCATAAGCATGAGGCTTTTTAATGAGATTTTAAGAGCTGATATGAAACAGAAAGTTTGGTTTATAAACTTGACTAAATGACTCATGTATAAAGGAAAATAATTGGGTTTTGGATTGTAAGAAAATGACCAAGTTTTGGGCCTAGAAATGCTTAAAACATGGGCTTTAGTGGGTGATTTTTGAAGAAAATATAAAGTCTGATTATTTATACCACAAATCACTTAAAAGTTCATCAAATAACTTATTTTGACCAAAAACTTTGAGTATTGGTTCAAAAACTAAATTTTGGCGAAGTCCGGTACAAAACTATGTTGTAAAAAGGCGAAAAACGGCAAAATTTGTATAAATTTCAAATCTGATTTAGAACAGGTCTTAAAAGTGTATTTTTGAAATAAAAACATATAATTAAAGGTATTTTTAAAATACTACATGTTTTTACAAGTCACACGAATTGGAATTTTGAGAAATTGCCAAAGTATCGCCTAAAACCGACAAGTTGTGTAACTAGGTGTCTTGCTACCTTAACACCTTAGACTTTTAAAACATATCCTTCATTAGCATTTTCATATATATAGGTTGAGTTCTTCAGAATTCTTAAGCCTTTACGACGAACTTTCTCGGAATTTACACTTAGCAAACGGTGAGTATATCTTTCCCTTTTTAATATTACTTTTTGGGGCTACTTATGTACTTACTATCAAATTTCTATTTCATTTTACTAAAATAGAAAATCTTATGTGAGTTGTTTGTGTCATTATGTGTATCTATGACTTGTCAAATCATTAACCGTTGCGGCCTAGCATTTCAATGAATAGATCTATGGTATATACCCTTGTGACTCTGTTGAGAGTCCTTGTCATTGCTATGTATTTCATTACTACTAGCGCATACTATATATATCTTCTTTCCTTTCATAGGGTTGATTTGACCCCGGATACCAAATACTACCTTTTGCAAACACTATGTTACATTTGATTTGCTAAGTTTTACCTTACTACATATATCAAACGGATGTACTCACCAATACATTATATGTGTTGACAGATATTATTTTGTACATGTTTCAGGTGACGTTTGATCTTACATGCTTTCACGCTTAGGCTGGACCTAGTGCTTAAATAAAAGACTGAATATATATTTATCTATGTTTGGGATTTCTATTAAGACTTTTGTATTTCCTTTTGGACAATGAAAGTTTGTTTGCTATTAATATTTATAATCTAGTCCATGTGCTATTGAACAATCGTCACGACGTGACACCTCGATGTTTCCGCCATCGGTTGGGGTGTTACAGCAGAATTACTTGAGAAGAGTTTAGTTGCAGCCCAAAAGAAGGCCAGAGAAGATCAGATTTGGAAAACTCTGGAAGAAAGGGATGACTTAGATCTAAGCCATGAAGAAAAACTTCAGGCTTATGAAGCTGAACTACAAAGGCAGGCTAGCCTAGATGAGATTGCTGAACAAGACAAAAGACATCAACTGATGTCTTACATTATGAAGAACAGCAAAGTCAAAGCCCACACATTGAAGAGACTCTCTGTGGAAGAGCTGACAAGAAGAGCTCAACTTATTGCAGATAAACTTGCAACAAGTAAAGACACAAAGGCCAAGAGAGCTCAGATGATAGAAGAACTGGTAGCCAATGGTTATGGTTTAAAAGCCTCAGTGTCCAAGTGGAAAGAAGAAAGATTGGTGGACACATATAGAAAATACAAGGCTGCAAGGGCTGCTAATCCAGAGAAGTTTCAAACTGCTGAAGCTTCAACTTCAGTAGTTAGAACTTCTGGTGTTCAAAGAAGACCAGCTACCCAAAGAAAGAAGTCAGAGGAGAAAGTAAAGACTGATTTCAGAATGGTACTACTAGAAGGTAGTACAGTAGTACATTCTTATTTTGACATAGAAGAGAAGCCTCTGCTCACACAATTCAGGGATCCTTCCACCTTTGCATATCAAATCCAGAAGACCATCACAGACAAAATGCACACCAAGGTAGTAACTGAACATCATTTGCCAACATTTCAGATACCTAATGTGATGGAACAACAGCAGGGAAGTGAATCCCACCTGAGAGTCACTGAAGTTGAAAACATTCAACACTCAGGACAAACCCAGGGTACCACCATGGTTCCCTACACTGCAGACTTTGACAAGTCTAAAGTACCAGTCATCAGATGGTCCTTTACTGATAACAACTCAGTACTTGTGACAAGAAAAGATCAAACAAGCAGGGAATATAGGTCGATGAATGAACTGAAGAAACTATCAACCAAAGACCTGCTTACAATCCAACACTTAGAACCAAAGAAAGGGTCTCTTACTGATGATCAATTGAACCAGCTCAAGAATTCCATGTTCAAAGGAATATGGAAAATTGTGAAGGACAGAAAAGAACAATAAGGAATTATTAAGGTTTTGGCTTCATCAATCCAGCGGGAGATTGTTAGGACAAAAAGGATTGGTGAAACCACTTTTGCAAACCTTGGTCTAATTCACTTTCTGTCAAAATACTCTAAGTATGGAACTGCTGAAGACAAAGAATCAAACTGCTGAAGAAGAGATTCAGAAGTGTTGAAGAAGAAAAGTCATCAGAAGTTCTGAAGTTCAAACCAGACACTTCTACTGAAGAACTACTGAAGACAAACTACTCATCAGTAGTTTGTCATTCATCAGTACTTGAAGAAGATCTTTTCCACCGCCTTTGTATATCAGTAGTTTAATACTTTAGTATTTCTTTTTGCTTTATGTACAAGTTCCAAGACTACAACTTGTTGCAACTTGTTTCTGAACTTGCTTTTTGGCAAGGTTCATGTATTTGTAAAGTCTATAAATAGAAGGATTCATCCTTCTGTTTTAGACATTGATTTTAATACAAGAAATCCTTCAACACTTATTATTGTTATTTCCATTTCGTGTTTACTGAGAATCTGTCAAAGTGTTTCATTCTCATTCAATACTTAGATTCTCAATAAACACTTCTCATTTATTAGATCTTGATTCCAGGGGGAGTAATAACTCCTGTTGATAAGTGTAGCTATAAACTTATAAACATCCCGCTGTGCTATCACTCACCAAGAACTTGCTAAACACTTAAGTGTCAACTAGCAAGTTCAACTAAAAGAGCAGCTTACTGATCCAACAGTATAAAATTACTACGATGGTTAATTATTAAAGTTAATATATACTTACAAAACAAGAACAGGGAAAAAACTTCGAAGACTAAGACTAGGAACAATCTAGTAGATCCAAGCAACTCACTCATTTGTATTTGGTGGATCTGAATGGAAAACGTGTTGGATGGATTATTATTATTATTATTATTATTATTATTATTATTATTATTATTATTATTATTATTATTATTATTATTATTATTATTATTATTATTGGGTTGACGAAACAGTGAGGTTGGGGTTTATTATGGTGACCGGAGATTAATATTGGTGGTGGTGGTGGTGAGCCATGTTAATCTTGATGGAGAAGGTGAAAGAGAGATGGAGAGTGTTTGTGTGTGTGTGTGAGTTGTTTATATAGGAAGGAGAAGACAAAGATTCAAACTAGAAAAGAGGGGGAAATATAAATTTACTAGTTTACCCTTTTTTATTAAAATAATAGAGGGTGTTGTGGATTAATCTAGACCACAAGATGGGTTTGTGGGGTTTTTTTTAAAAAAAATTTAGGTTTTATGTAGATACTTAGCCATATATCTACATCTACATCTACATCTACATCTACACTATCTAATAAAAGAAAATACATGAGGGACACATGGCACTCCCTCATGAGTTCTCTAATTTTACTAATTAATATAATAAATTCAAATATAATTATATTAATTGATTTGCAAAATCATAATATAAATACATTAATAATCATAGTTGTAACAGAAATCATTAAAAACGGATTTAATGATTTCTCTTATTAATATAAATACTAACCGAATTAAAAATTATTTAAACATTAGTGATTCTTTTTTATATAACATATTTATATGTTATTAACTTTAAATTTAAATCATGTACCTTTAATAAACCTATTTATAAAATTTTGATCTTTTATTTTACGTTTAAAACTATGTTTCTTATGATGTTTGACGAATGATTATTAAGTTTTTTTTATTATTTTGGTCATTGTTTTAGATGTTAAATATATACTCAACAAGTACATACTAATTCTAGATGTTTAAAAGAGTTCAAAAGTCAAATAAGCAAATTAATACATAATGTAATTGGTTAAGCTTTTTTGTTAGACTTTTATATTGTTCTAAACAAATAAATAAAGTAAACCAATCAACATTAATTTATTGCTATCTATACTAATAAAAGACAACACATGGAATACTAAGAACTCCCTCATAAAGGCTCTCATTTTCTTATTTAAAATAATACACGTTTATTTTAATTTGTTTATTTATTTAAAAATAATTATTTTAATTTTTATTACTTACAACTATAACTATTAATTTATTTATCAAAATTTAGTTCAATATATATATACTATGTCTTTGTAAATTAATTAATCTGATTATATTTTAATACAAAATTAGAAATAAATTACTAGACATGATTTGAAAATGTTTATTAGCTAATAGAGGTAAATATTATTAAAAAAATCATTTTTTTAAGATAACGTATTTATATGTTATTAAATTTAAATTGAAATCGTGAACGTTAATTAACCTATTTTTTAATATGTGGTATTTCACTCTAAGTTTAAAACTATATTTCTTATAGTGTTCTAAACAAACAAAATAAAACAAATCAATCCACATTAATTAAATATTTGATTAATTAAAACTAATATGCTTAGCTATTTTTGTATTACAATAGCTTGATATATAAAATACATTTTATATATGAACAATCATTGTTTGAAATTTTCATTGACTGTGTTGTTTCAAGTTACTTTAATAAAGAAATACAATATCTAAGTGACAACAGTCTTTTCATTAGTAATTCGTTTTAGCTTCATTTTCACGCTATTAAATCATGAAATCCTTTTTTTTATAATTACAGTCATATTGAACCAATAAATGACATTATGTTTAAGGACCTTGATGTTAAAAAAAAAATGATTTTACACTCAAGGTTAGATATATTTTGGCTTTGCAAGAAACTTGATGTCAAATCTAAATTGACGATACTCAATTGGGATGGTTTAACGGATAAGGAGATATTTTTAAATTAATTTCATTTTTTACATCTTAGCCTAAACAAATTTATCTTATTACTTTTGATTTTTTTTGTTGTACCTGCAGTCTACAAGGTAACAACCACAGTATGAAAGATATATGCTGAAAAGTTTGGAAATAGTTTTATGTGAATATGAATGTCTTTACAAGAAATTATTTAAGGGCTGATGAATATTTAATATTTTTCGGTTGTAAAGGCAATTTTATTTATTTTAAATATAACATGTAATCTAATTTTTCTTAATTATATTTTTAATTTTATATATAATATATATAATTTAAATTGTTCAACCCGTGTATCACACGGGTACATAACCTGGTTATATTATAAATAAAACAAAACTGAAGTAGAATTTGACAAAAGGGCACAAGACTAGCAACAAAACAAGTAAAATGTTAAACCGAATGACACCCTAATATGACTGGGTACTTCCTCTTTGAATATTCACTAATCACCATACAAGATCCCTACTTAACTCCCAACCAGCCTGCATTTCTTGTTCAAGCAGGCAGACCCTGGCTAACTAATCCACCTGCCAAAACCGGTTGGACCCTGTGATCGGTCCATCAAAGTAGATGTGAGTCACTAAGTGCCTGAAACTGTTTTAACTTGTTAGCAAGCAACTGCAGCCTCTGGTTCTGGTTCCGGTTCCGGTTCCGGTTGGATGTCTTCAATGGAGGGCGGTGCGGCTAACGGAACTTTCTGGAATTCGTTTCTTAGCTGTCCACAAGCCGCACTTGCATCTAGTCCTCGTGTTTGGCGTACACTAACAGTTATTTTACGGGATTCTAACATAGATTGAAATAAATTGATCTGCAAGTATAGTTTAAAATCAGCGTAAGTACATAACTGAAAACATATCACATGAATGAAAAAACAACCTGAATGAAATACCACGCGGAAAATTTATCCACCTAGCGATTACCAAAACAGTTGAGAGAAATTTATATATGACAACAAACCCAGTCTTCTTTATCTTCTTCATCTTTACACATTGGTCATTGCATAGTTCTGTCCAATTTAGGGGTGGCTAATTTCGACATGACAGGAAAATAATCAGGTTTTGGGTTTACATATCTAACACGTTCAATAAAAGGGTCGTGATCGAGTTTGACCTGTTAAATTAGAGGGGTTGTGTTCAGGTTGACCTATGAACCATTTTTTTACAACCTGCCAACCCGATTAACAAGTTGACAACTTGATTACTACCCACCAACTTGTCAACCATTTGACACGTTTAGATAAATGGGTTAAAAGGTAGTGTTCGGTGTACACGATTTTAAGTTTATGTGAGTTAAAGAGTTAATGTTCCTGACATGAATAAATATGTCCAGTAATCTGATAATCAGTTCTAAGATGCAAAGCTAAACATACCCCTTAGCCATTTTGAAGATCATAATTCAAAAACCACAAAATTCAAACAAAATTCTTTTCTTTAAAAGAGATAATTAAGTAAAGAGACGTGTACCGCTTTTCTGTAAGGACGTTTATACTCGGTTCCATCTATTGGATTAAATGGGATTAGGTTCACATGATATCCAGGCCCCCATTGATGAAGTAACTCAGCAAGTTCCTTTGCGTGCTCCACGTCATCATTGACTCCAGCTGTCAAAATCGGTTGACTTAGTTTCATCTTAAAATTGTTTTTTTACAACATAAGTGAACACAAAATCACGTACCTAATAACGTGTACTCAAAGGATACCCTTCGACTAGTTTCATGGAAATAGTCCCTGCAGTCCTTCATTATTGCCTCCAGAGGGTACGCCTTGGCACTCGGCACAATCTTTTCCCTCAGTTTCTGATTAGGAGCATGAAGGCTGAAGTACACACAACACACATTAAAGTCAAGATGTTGACCGTTCAAGTAAACTTACTGAACTTATCCAATTCAATCTTGATGTGAACTTTGTTACGAACATTAAGTCATTAATTAAAAGTATTTACTTAAATTTCTAATACAGACATAAAATATATCAGAAAATTTATATAATCCATTGTCCATATACTTGTTTATGTTAAAAATGGCATTATAAAATTCAACTGAGAAGTCAAATTGTCGAAAAATGAGTGGATGCTGCTGCTGCATACCTAAGAGCCAACGTAGACTGAAGTTTGTGGGAAGCCAGCTTCTTGATAGTGTTTGGGACTCCGACAGTGGAAATGGTCATCATCCTTTGTCCTATTTGTACATCCTTGAATTCAAAAGACAACAGACGCAATTAATATGATCGGCGGTTAAAAGTAAATATGAAGTTATAGGTTATTGGCCTAACGACTTTTAAAATATCGATCAACTATATATGACAAGAAAGAATTAACATAAGAAAACCCTTTCCAAAAAAGTTGTATTAAAAACAGGTAAAAAGAAAGTATGCAAAAGATGAGGAACTTGATAATGTTTAAAGCGAACCTTGTTCAAGCATCGGTGAGCAGCAAGAACTTGTTTCAGGTTTAACATGGGTTCACCCATTCCCATGAATACCACATTTGTTACCCTGTTGTTGAACACCTCCTCTATCGCCAACACCTACAAATATAACAATAATAAATCAAAAATCATATAGGAATAGGATATAATTATTATTGTTGTTTATAAAAATGATTAGTTTCGTTGAGTCTTGAAACCTGCTCGACAATCTCGTGCCCCTTAAGGTTTCTGGAGAAGCCTCCTTTTCCAGTAGCACAAAATGAGCACCGCAACGGGCAGCCTACCTGAATAATCAATCAAATCAATGTTTGTTTCTTTTAAATTAACAACAACCATAAGAAAGAATGGAGGCGGTTTAGTTAGTTATCCCTTGGAAGAATGATTGATTACCTGTGATGAAACACAAGCCGTGAGGCGAACCGAACCTTTAACATCTGTCACTGGTATGCCAACAGTTTCCACCAGTCGATTATCTTCCAGTTTTATCAGCAACTGAAGCATTTTAGTTACAAACAAATGACTATCTGATTCCCTACTTTTAAACCTTGGTCTGATTAAGTTTGAAGGAGGAGAAAGATGACTAACCTTGATAGTGCCGTCAGCTGCAGTCACAGAAGTATGCACAGACGATCTTCCAACTACCCAACCAGCTTCTTGGAGTTGAGTTCGGAATGCCAGAGGCACTTTTACGTTTAACAAAAACAATCAAACATTTAAAAAAAAAAAAAAAAAAAAAAGAATGGGAGAGTAGTCAGTCAGTCAGTCAGTCAGTCACCTTGACTGAACTCGTGAATATCTTTAACCCTTCTCTTATACAACAAATGATGCAACTGCTTCCCTCTATAACTTTGCTAATCCCCCAAATTCATTACAAACTTATCAAAACCCATCATTCATATAATAATAATAATAATAAAAGCAAACAAATATAATAACCATACCTGACCCAAATCAATAGCTAGCTCTTGAAGTTGTTCCTCTGACATACCCAGAAGCACCTTTGAGTCTGGTGGAGATATCTTTGTCTGTGTGGTCATGCTGCGGGATGAGGAGGAGGAGATAATGATGGCACGTGACCTTGTTCTTGCTGCTGCACGTGCTAGTGGGGTTACTGACCACATAAACTGGACCAACGCCATTGATAAACCTTTCAACACAGGACTCAAAACCTCACGCTCAAGATGATAGGGGCAGAAGACAACTTGATTATTGATATTTTAAGCTGCTACTCTTTTTTTAGAACGGTGTCGTTTTGGTAAGTAAATACATATAAGAGGAGGGTTTGTTTCAGTGTTTCCGGAACCCGGTTTTAGTACAACCAACCGGTCGTTTTACAAGATCACTGGTCGAAACGGATATAAAAGTTGACAACATTATCTATATCCTAAGGCTCCCGCTATTAACACTCCCTAGATTCAATTTTCACCCCGTAAAACGTCTTGCTTTAACCATAACGAGGCGCTTTGGGTTTTTATTTTATTTTTTTGTGTTTTGAAGTGGTTTTTTTTTAATTTAATTATTGTAAAAAAATTTAAAAATTTAAAAAACAAAGTAATATATTCTCAAAACAATTCCTAATAACTGTTCAGCTATGGATCTTTTATTTAATTGTAATAATATTTTTTTATTTTTTTAACAAAACAAATTAATAACCTAATCAAATTATCATTAACCAAAATGAAATTAATGAAGACCTTGATCTGTCGTAAATTAATGAAAACCTTGATCTGCAATATTTGAAAATTATCGTTTCTTGACATGCTTAGTAACAGAGAGGAACGCTTTCTTCTTTTGTTCTACAATTTTTGTTAGTTGTTAATGTTGTTATAGTTTTTTCTACTTTTAGAAATGTTTGAGAGAGAAGGTGGTTATTCTCGAATCACAATTAGTCTGGAATGTTATCAAAATGTGAAGACCTTGATCTTCGAATGCGGTATTAGCGTTAAATTTCATTAAATAAGTGAAAAAGGCGAATTGGTCAAACTTTGTAGAGGCCTACGTTCTACGAGAGGTGAGTTGGCAATCAAGGGATCCGCTTGGAGTCTAAAGCTCTGCGTGTCATCTTGGTCGAACTCATGTTGCAACATTCGTCTCCCGGTTATATCACTCCTGTTGAGAGACCATAAGGTTGCTTCTGCACCTCTAACATCATAAATGGTTTGTATAGATTGATGATAGTCGTTTTCGGCATTGTAAACCGATCATTTCCGAAAACGATATCATCCATACAGAGTTCGTTGTACTAGTTGCGGAAAGAAATCAACAGTCGGACCGGCGCTAACAAATGGATGTCCTAAATGTCACTTGACGCGGGATGTGGTACGACCACCGCCACGTGTCAACCACAACCACAAATGTTAACAACTTTGTAAAACTTAACCCTAAGAACATTCATTACACAATTATCATCTTATAAAAAACATAAACACAATCATGCGACCAATGATCAAAGCTTTAAGTTGTGATAAACAAGATAATAGGAAGAAGATCAGAGCTCCAAAAGCAAGTGTGAAGATCAAGAGAAAGAAAGTAGAAGAAGATGATGAACAGTGCTCCAACATAACTTGCATCGGCTTGAGATATGAGTTTGATTAGCTTAAATCTCTCTAATCCATGGTATCCACTTTCACCTGAAGCTTTACTTTCCTACCTCTGTTTTGAATTAGTATATAGAGAGCAAACCGATGAACATCATTCAAAATTTCAGCTTCTCGCTAACCTCTGCGCCATCATCAACTACAGCAAACCGACGATCTTCCTCCACGACACTCCTAAGAGGCCTCTCTTTATTTATATCACGGTATGATTTAGGGTTCCAATTTTGTTTTGTTTTGCTTTTTAATAATAAGTTTTGTGTTTATCAAACCCTAGCGTCTAATATTAGGATATAGTTTAGCTCCTTGTTTGATTATGGATCTCGTTGTCGCTACGGTTAGTGGATACCATGGATCAGAGAGATTTAAGCTAATCAAACTCACATCTCAAGCCGGTGCAAGTTATGTTGGACAAATGATTCGTAGCGCCTCGCTATGGCCATGGCGAGGCGCTTTGTTGTATTTTCTTTGTTGTAAAATATGAACCGTTTTACCAGGATAACATAGTGAAGCAAAAGAATGAAAAGATTCCTTCATGGATAATTCCTATGGAAGTTGTTATAATAGTTAAACACCCGATTCTAGCGACTCGGATGTTGAGGATGATCAGATGCATGTTGATCACGTTGTTTCGGACGATGAGGATGCACCCCCGCAGCAGCCAGAGCCCCGGGTGCTGTCCTTTAGACTATATCGCCCATGTTCGGGTGGGGTGCATATGATGTACACCCCCCGGAAGCGAGTACTCTCTCCACCGGCTCATATCGCTCCAGCCGAGGCTCCTGCCCCGATTGACCCTGAGCCTCCGGCACCAGCCGATCCCCAGCCACTAGCTTCAGATGACCCAGAGCCGCCTAGAAAGAAGCTTCTCCGAAGGTCCCAGGCTCGTAGGAGGACCTATTTGCCGACTGTCGATGGATGTCTAGCTTAGTCTGGTGAGGACACTGATGGCGAGGCTCCCTCTACCTTTGAGATTGGAGGTCCATCTCAGCCGCCCTCAGATACCCCACTACCTACCGGCTTCGAGCCAGCTCCTGTACGCCACACTCACTACTCCGTCCATCACATGATTGGGCGTCACGACACGGAGATAGAGGTGTTGCATGGGAGGGTCCAAGGGATGGAGGACGACTTGTATCTGGCCAGCAGTACCAGGGATCCTATTTTCTACCGACTGTCCGAGTTAGGTACACGTGTGCATGAGGCTGAGCAAGGACGCGTCGCGACGGAGGAGCGTATTGCTGAGTTAGAGGCTAGATTGGATGACCTTGAGGCGAGGATGGTCGCTGCCGTCACGGTCTTATCTGCTACTTTCCCACCCCCATCCCTGTAGGATGCTTTATGTTATGTTTTGATTTGTTAGTTAAAACTTGTAAGGCGGTACGCCGGTATTATTTTGTATGACTTAAAACTTATTTAGTATGTTTTATTTAGAGATTTGGTATTTTGGTTTCCTATCTTGTGTCGTGGTTGTTCCATGCATTTGTGATCATGTGCTGTCATTTGTGTTGATTGTATAGTTGTTTGCTTGGTGCATACGTTGACAATATTATACAGTGATATGTGTCTCATTCTTTTAATCCTGTGTATTAGAACATGCCTCCCAAAAGAACTAACCGATCGACTTCTAAGGAAGAAGCTTTTCCGACCACCCCAGCGGACCTAGCCAAGGTAATTACAGAGGCTATCGCGCAACATGAAGCGAACTGCGCCGATTCTTGTGGCGGTTCAGGTGCTGCAGGCTGACGCAGAACCCAGGAACCTGAGACTGGTAAAGCTTTTGCCTATTCCTTCCTAGTCTTGATTGCATCTTATGCCGATCCTTTCGTTGACGATCCAATCTTTCTAACACTGTAGAAGTAGAGAATCCCATACGTGGGTGTTCCTACAAGACGTTCATGGCATGCAAGCCCTGGAACTTTCGTGGGTCAGAAGGAGCGATTGGTATTGTCTGATGGATTGAGAAAACGGAGTTCGTGCTCGATATCAGTGGTTGCTCGGAAGACCAGAAGATCAAGTACGTCACTTGTACCTTCCAGGACGAGTCGCTGACATGGTGGAACCTACAAGTGCAGACCTTAGGTCGTGAAGCTGCCTACAATCTTTCTTGGCCTGAGTTGAAGTCGATGCTGATGGACAAGTATTGCCCGCATAGTGAGCTGCAGAAGTTGGAGACCGAATTTTGGAATTTGTCCATGAATGGTGCGGACATCACGACCTATACCACTCGATTTCACGAGCTTTCTCGTCTAGTTCCACACATTGTTACCACTGAGTACAAGCGGGTGGAACGATACATCTGGGGACTTTCTCCTAAGATTCGTAGCATGGTTACCACTGCTGCTCCAGCTTCCATTCAGCATGCTGTTACCCTTGCTTACAACCTAAAAGTTCAAAAACTCACTTGAGAACTTGGGGGGACTTGAAGAGGTATAAGAGTTTGTACCAAGGCTCAGCAAGCTTTGGCTATGGAAGATGAGCCAAGGCTCAAAGGGGACTCATCTCACCAAAGGTCAGGAGCAAGTACGTCCTTACTTCGGAAGTCAGCGGCTCAATGGGAAGTACAACTCCGATGGAAATTACAACAACTTCGGACCTCATTGAAGTACAATCTCTCCAACTAGTATAAATACCCCCTCTCCAAGTATAGGTTACACACGAACTCACACACACTCCGAACCTCACTTTTTGTCTCTCTAAACAAATACTTATCCTCACGCCAGATGGTGGTCACAGGGAGGCCCTCCCTCCTCCTCTGTGTCAAGCCTAATGGTTTTCTACTTTATGCAGGTTCAATCAGAGTTCATAGCTCGCAAGATCTAATTGACTGCCCTATTATTAAGCGAATTACAGGTTCAGTACCTATTTTGGATCTTTATGATGCATTTGTCTAATGCTTCATCTCTTCACCAAAGCATCTTCATCAATTTAATTTAAGGGTTTTGTAACTTATGTTTGAAGTAGCTATCGTTTCCAAACATTATATAAATCTGACCACGATGTTGATCATGACCACACATATTGCTACTCGTCTCTAGATTCCAACTACCACATTGCTCTTCTCCATATCCTAACCACCACTGCTCATCTTTAGATCTCCTTCATCTACAGTTCTTCACGCTGCAACTTGCCATCTTTTTGGCCGAAAAAACCAGATGGTGCTGCTTCAAAATGGTTCCCAACGTAAACCTAGTTCAACCACCGAATTCTTGGTTCAACTCCAGGCTCACGGTTCATTCAGCTTGTTACCTTCTAAACGGTCTAACACACTAGACTAGACCAGATGAAGCTATGGTTCCCAGTCTGGTCTGGTTTTAACAATTTTTTATCATCTAGTTTTTTTTCTTATTTTTATGTCAACAGGGCAAATTACATAAGGATAGCAGAAACGGGCAACAAACTGCGTTACCATCCCCTTTTGAATAGAAAACCCTAATATACTAAAAACAAAGCCTCACCCCTGAGGGGTTAAAAGTTGTTGTAGACCACACGCTGAACTCTAGCCAAGAACCGAATCACCTCCGGCGCCAAGGACCCGAACGTGTTAAACGCCAGGGGGACAAAGGCATGTTGATTATCGTCACAAGTTTTCGCGTGCTTTTCCACCTTCTTTGACTCTACTTTCAGTACCCCTTGCCCCGCCACAAATCCATTTTCCCGAAACCCGAAAAAGTTGTTGTAGACCACACGCTGAACTCTAGCCAAGAACCGAATCGCCTCCGGCACCAAGGACCTGAATGTGTTAAACGCCAGGGGGAAAAAGTCATGTTGATTATCCTCACAAGTTTTCGCGTGATTTTCCACCTTCTTTGACTCTACTTTCAGTACCCCTTGCCCCGCCACAAACCCATTTTCCCGAAACCCGACTAGGGGGATACACCTGTAAGATTGACACAAGCATGTTTCCCGCCCTCCCAATTAAAAACTAGCACATCAGCCGGGCGTAGGGTGGACCTCCCTTCCGCCGGGTCTGTAAGAAAATTAACCGGTGCCTCTTTCTTTGTCGAGATGCCTGCTCGTCTGAGAATATCCACTAACGTGTCTCGAACAAAGTCATGGCGATACTTAAACCCCGGCAACTTTCTACAGTGTAACGCATGTTCCCCGTATTTATCCAGGCTTGCTTTACGGCAGACTAGTCAAGTTTCATCATTCGGGAACATGGGGATCATCAGACGGTACTTAAGGATTGACCGGTACTCCACCGCTGACATAAGTTGACCCAGACCTTCAATAGGAATAACAGTTTAGAAATCCTGAGTGTGAGGCCTCTGTAGGAATTCAATGATGGCTTTCTGGTAGGGCTGGCAATGGGTAACCTGTTAAGACACGATAAGACCTGTTTGACTGAAAAGTACACTATTTGATTTTTTGACTTTTTTTAATACTTAGAATTAAGAGGCAAAAATATTTCATTTCCCTTTTTTGGTACATAAAACATAAAACTGTGTTATAAACATGAGATATAAATGAGTTAAACGAGTCGTGTTCATGTTTAGGACTTGATTTGTTCGCGCGCGTCAGAGACCTGTTAACCTGTTAGGGACACGATTTGCCAGCCCTACTTTCTGGAGGGGGTACACATGGAAATCTTCTCCCAAATTTTCTGTGTCTTTTTGGGGGGTGGTGTCCTTGTTAGAGAAAACGCTGAGATCAAAGTCAGGGAGAGATTCATGCAAACGTTCCAAGACGCTGGCAATTGGTGATCGAAAAGTTTGGACACAAGCGGCGCATATTAGCACCAATACTATGGTCCTAAGAGCATACATCAAATGTTATTATATATAATATAATTTCCTTCGGACCATTTTTTCATCTCAATTTTATTTAAACAATCTTTTGAACACCATCACTTGTTGAAGTCAAAGGCAATAAGAAACAACTAAACTAGAAGAAACTCGCGCGTTGCGGCAGAACTGTATTATGTTTGGTGGTTGCGTTTGGTCAATCGTGTTGCGGGTGTTGTACGTTATAGTAACATACTGATAATGTGTAATATGTGTCGGATAATATACAATATTATTAATTGTTAATTTTAGAGCGGTGGCCCTTATATTCTTAATTCATTCTTTGTTATTACCTCTTCAAATATTTGAGAATGTTATAGAAAATTTAGGAACATGTTAATCTTTTTTAATTTCATATATATTCCCAGCAATAAAGCCTCGCTTACGGCTGTGCACATATAATGTTTATATGTGTGGCCCTCGGGGGCAAAAGTAAAGTTGCACTAATTTTAACGTTATTTTACTAATTTTGTGAAAATAACGTTAAAAATGACGGACGGTTAATCATGTATCAGGTGGTGACATTGATTGCCAAAAGACAAGGGGGCACATGCACCAATCGGGTTTGTCCCGGTTGCTAAGTGTTATGTGCCTTATGTCGAAGGCTTGATACAAAACCACTATCGAGCCGGGGGTCTCATTGGAAGCAACCTCTCTATTCCCACGGGGTAGAGGTAAGGCTGTCTACATCTTACCCTCCTCAGACCCTACCTTAGCTTTTGCTATTGGTGGGATTAACTGAGTATGATGATGATGATGATGATGATGATGATGATGATGATGATGATGATGATGATGATGATGATGATGATGATGATGATGATGATGATATTCCCAGCAATAACACTTATATATAGCTAGATTTTATATTAGTGTAATACATAATACACACAATTTTCTTGAATAACAATCTAATTAAAATGATAATTGTGTATGAAATGATATGTCATTTTTTAACCAACTTGTTTTTTTTTCTCAATAGAATATACACATATTTTTTTTATTGTATCAATCCATTCATAAAAGATATTCTTATTTAAATAAAGTTCTTATAAAGTTTCATATTCTTCCCAACATAAACCTAATATATACTACGATATATCTTTTTTTACCCCAAATATTTAGATGAGTTTCGAGTGACAGGTGTTAAAGATTGCTTGTAGAAATCGAGTTAAATGTTTGATTTGTACTTGGAACTGAGATCCCGAGCACTATCACAATGCAAAATGAAAGGCGAGCCTAACCCTTGTCTTAATTGGAAGTTAGTTTCGAAAAACAAAAATGGTATGCTAGACTTATGAAGGAGTGTGTGTTTTTGCGACGCGGTTGACAGAAGTTTCGAGTCGCCAACAAATTACGATGATGCGAAACACTGATGAGGTTTTGAAGGTTTAAGGAGTGGAAAATGTATAACATGTGATCCTTGTATACACAATCATGAGTTATAATCGGTTACAACTTTTTATCTACGATTGCAAGTAAGTAGATTGTTTCGGTTTATCAAAATAATAGACTTTAAAAACTGTCGCCGCCTCTTCGTTTTTATTTCCCGTTGGTTTCACCTCAGTTTCAAGATAAGAAAACGAACAAAACGATTTCTTCATATGTAAATTTAAGACTTTCCACAAACCCCTCTAGAGCAATAATATTGTACCTTTTTCAACCTTATAGTTTGTTTTAAATCTTGTTAAAGTTTATATTTTTCTAAACTAACTAATTTAACTTTCATATAAAAATACTGTTGATATTATTTATTTTACAAACACGATAATAATTCAGTGTGTATTAATTTAATAAAAAAATCGACATAGTAAATTAATATTTATTATTTTAGGGTTTTGGAAATTTCTTATATTACAATTCTACCCCACTTTAAAAAATTGGTAATTTTATTTTTTTGAACGGTGACTTTCATATGAGTGACCCAATGTCACACTGCCTAATCGGCAACCCTCGCCAAGGTCTGCTCCAGACTACATTGTTGATGAGCCGGTCGTCACGGTTCATACAAAGCCTAAATAACCTAAATAGATAGGGTAAGTAGGGTATCAATCCAAGGAGCGTGTGGTTAGTGAGTATTTCCTAGTTAACTTTGAATTTGTTGTTTTATGAAGATGCTAATTTATGAATTTGGTATTTAGAAATTGGTTGAAGAGTTTGTTGATTAATATGAAACTTAAAATGACTTTGTAAGAAATAATTAACAATACTTGTAAACAATAAGATAAAGATGATTACACTAAGGATTTGGGCAATTGAACACTAAGGCTTTCAACAATTAGGCATAATTGGATAAACAAAGATAATGCAATTGGTACTAACGGATTGATTGTTCAATAAACTTAGGTATCAAGTTTCATCAACATTCACAATGGACTAAACTATACTTTATCATTTAGAACATACAATCCTATGATAGTGTTGATGCAAGGAATCATGTTCATATCATTTAGAAATTGGCACAAGATCAATTAACTAGAAATGATTTCAACATAAGATTAATCACTAGTCAACACAAGTAATTCAAGTACATAAAAACATTAATCAAAAGTTTAAGCAATGCCCAAAATGTTTAAGCCCTAGGTATCAAAAACTTACATCCCTAGTGTAATACAAGAGTTTTAGCCAAACATGACTATGGTGTTCATCATCTTCAAAATATGATCTTCAATCTTCAAAGAAAATTGTGTAATAAGCTTTGAGAATAATTATATGATGATTTTGGAGAATGGTGTGTTATATCTTTTTTTTTGATGAATGATAATGATAATAAATAAAATTCATGACCCCCCAAGAATCTCTAGTCAAAAAGAAAACTCCTCAAAGCATTTGATGATTGCATTAAATTATGTGTTGACCACTTGTCATATGGCACCGTCAGAGACGGCATGACTGCCGTCAGGTACGGCGATGGCGTCAGAGACAGTATGTTTGCCGTCAAAGACGGTCAGAACCTTCATTGTACTTTTCATGGCCTTCTTTTTCCCAATGCTTCTCAATCTTTTGCTCTAGCATTGTGTAAAATTCACTCAATAAGCGCTTTTACCCTGAAATATCAAATCAAATCAAAGTGCTATATCCCACCTCAAATAATCAAATAAAAACATCTTTTTAGATTTAATAGAGGCGAGGTTTCCAACCACGCATCAATTGTCTTAACCGAGCTCGCGCTGGTGTATCAGACCGGGTTACATCGTTCCCCCAGTAAACAATAATATTAATAATAATAATAATAATAATAATAATAATAATAATAATAATAATAATAATAATAATATTCATTTATTAATTTGGATGTGTTGATTAATTGTTGTATTAAATATGGCTTGACAATTTAATGAAATTACAATTTTACCAAATAAGGCTGTCTACATCTTACCCTACTCATACCCTACCTTAGCTTTGCTATAGGTAGGATTAACTGAGTATGATGATGATGATGACGACAATTTTGCCCATAAAGATCAATATGAAATGACTATTTTGTTCATCTAGCACCCATTATATATAAGTATAAGTATATAATATATAATATATAGTATAGATAATATATTATGCAAAATATTTTAGTTAAGATTTTAGTATAAACTAGCAATTAGACCCGCACGCGTTGCCGCGTGGATACATCGCAAACATAAAACGGATTAGGTAAAACATCACGTAACAATCAGGCAGTACACAATAGACACGTAGCATAATCGAATGGATTAGTCCATGTTGTACTTGTTTATAACACCCAAAAATTGCATATTAAGAATATGTATATATACCCAAAACATATGTCTGTACACAGAAAGAAAATACTTTCTAGTCCTTACCATTATTTATTTATTTATTTAATAGATAAAAATATAAAAGAGCAATTTTGCACCTTTTTCAAAAAGGCCTTTGTTGCTGCTCACTTTGTCGTTCAGATAAAATCGCCACCGTTATCGGTCAAGAAAGCCATCGTCTTTGCTTCCTCTCCCCCCCTGTATGACCACCGCCAAAATCAAACCTCCAAAAAAAAGTGTCGCCGGAAGCGTCGAAATTCACCGCCGTTAGTCGTCGGCAGTCACCGACACCAACTCCTAGTCCATAGATATTGGCACCGAAGGTTCAACCTCGTGAAGAATTACCATACCGCCGCTCATCGTTCTTCGTTGGACGGTCTTTGTCTTACTGTTGTGATCGGATTTGATCTTAGATCTCTATGCCGGACCTAGCAGTGGCCGGCCTGGTTGGTTCATATCTGAAGAGGTATAAAACCTCCCGTCCGGACCTCAACCTCCTCTAGACGCGGCATCATATTATGAGACGCGGTTCACCAAGACACGTGCTCACAACCAACGACCGGAGGTCACTAGATCCGAAGGTTAGTACACCTGACCGAAGGATAGTACAACAATTCTAACTAGTATAAATACCCCTTCAAAAGTACGAGTAAGACACGTTCGGACACACTCTGAACCTCTCTCTCTCCCTCTCTCTCTCTATTCTCTTTTCTTCTCCAAACAAATACTTATCCTCACGCCGGAGGGTGGTCACAGAGAGGCCCTCCCTGCCCCCTTGTGACGAGCCTAACGGTTTGTCCAGTTTTGCAGGTTCAATACTTAGAGATCTGATCAAGCTAGTCGTCTTCAACCTCTCAAAAGAGGTACGTCCAGCTTTTGGATCTTCAATTGGCGCCATCCTATTGCAGATCTACTCTCTCCACTCAGATCTGGAATGGCTATGGAAAATTCAAACATCGTTGACATCACCAACAAAGAAGATGATGACATCACTGCTTCTGAACAACACACCGCTGGTTATTCCAGAGTGTTGACGGATCTTGCGATAACTTCCGCCACTGAAACGGTCACTGCACCCAGCGGGATGCAAACTGTATCAGCAGAGTTTGATGAAACCTTTTTACAACGAAATCGTGACTTTTTGTTAAAATTAAAAGAACAGCAAGACAAAGATGAAAAACTTCGCAGTGTGCAGATTAACTTGTTCCCTTCCGAAGGAACAACATCCACAGTGATGTCCACCCCCGCTAGTCTCCAAACATACTCCACCGTGGTTACGTCCATCCCGTTACAAACACCGTATGGCTTCCTGATGCCTTACGGATATTCCGGACCGTTGCCAACTGGACTCACATCGACGAGGCCAATGGCTACCGCATCAGTGCAGCCAGCCAAGCAACAGACCAACTTGGGTACCATCGACGAAGAACTTACAGCTCCATATAGACCGGCATACATGACTTCATACTCCAAGTTCGCACCCCGAATTGCTAGTGCCCCTTTACCAGCAAAGCTCAAGATGCCTACAACAATAAAAAGATATGAGGGCACTTCGGATCCGGATGATCACATTCATGACTTTGGGGGGGCTGCAGAAATTGAGCTATGGCCCATGCCCGCTTGGTGTCACATGTTCGCCCAGACCCTTACGGGGGCAGCCAGGGTATGGTTTGACGGTCTACCACCAGGGGAGATAGCAAATTGGACCGAACTTCGCCGTGCTTTTCTACAAAACTTTTCTCAACAGCGGAGATGTTCAAAAGACATCACCAAAATACATAACATCCGTAGAAAAGACGGGGAGTCACTTGAAAGGTTCATCGACAGGTTTAACAAAGAAAGCATGCAGATACCCGGAGCTGTTGATCAGCTGCGGATATCTGGCTTTTGTCACGGGGTCCGAAACAACCAACTGGTTGAAAAGCTCCACGAAGATCTACCAAAAACAATGGAAGCATTGATGGATAGGGCACGAGCTTTCGCAAGAGGAAAAAACTCCTGTGGTCAAACAACTGAGAGTGATTACAAAGGAAACTCCAGAGGTAGCTCCTGGAAAAAGGGAACCTCGGCTCCAGCAGAAAGAAATAGCTCATGGTCGAAGCATCGGTCACAACCTTACGCAAGAAGTGATCGAAGCGAAAGGTCCGGTTCCGGGCATTCTTCACGAAACACCAGTTACTTAGATCTCAATAAAACTCCAAGCGAGATCTTAAGCACCGAACAAATACGTTTTCCGACCCCACCGAAGCAGAAACCTACTTCTGACAGAAACACCAAAAAATATTGTGAATATCATCAAGCAAAAGGCCACAATACCGATGATTGTTGGTCACTAAAACAAGAGATTGATAAAGCATGCAAAGCAGGGAAGTTGTCTCATTTGCTACGAGACTTGAAAGAAGGAAAACCAGCCGCAACACAAATATCCAATCCGAATAACCAAGCAGGGATCCACATGATCCGATCCACCCATGAACATGGAGTCAAGAGGAGTAACGAACACATAGCACCATGGATGGAGAAGTTGTTATTCTTCCCACCCATTGATCTAACAGAAGCAAAAGAAGCACCGATAGTTGTCTCTGGGGTCGTTGCAGGACACAAGGTGCGACGTATTTACATAGACAACGGCAATGCATCTGAAATTATGTACTACCAATGTTATCACCAACTAGCTCCGGCCACCAAGGACAAGTTAGTCCCGGTCCAGATGCCGTTAATCAGTTTCTCCGGAGAAGTAATACATCCCTTAGGTCAATTAACTCTTCCGGTCACCCTTGGGACCGAAGAGCATCGGAGAACAGTTGTTCTTACTTTCCTAGTGGTTGTGGCACCCTCAATTCACAATATCATACTAGGAAGACCAGGGATGAGGGTTTTCAGCATGGTAACTTCTACAATTCACGGAGCTATCAAGTTTCCCACCGAAATAGGGGTGGCAACAATGAACACCGAATCCGAAGTATACGTAGCCGAAGTACGACAGGCTTCAGGTCCATCTGCCCCGGAAGAAAAGGATTCCGAAACCAACACAACAGAAGAATGGTCCATTAATCCAACATTCCTAGAGCAGAAAATCACCATTGGTACCCAACTACCGGATGCCATTAAGAAGTCCTTATGGAGACTATTGTCTACGTCCCTTGACGTGTTTGCCTGGCAACAATCAGACATGACCGGGGTACCAAGAGTCTTAGCCGAACATAGGCTTAACATTCGTCCGGATAAAAAAACAGTGGCTTAGAAAAAGCGAAGTATGGCTCCGGATAGAATCAAAGCAATCGCACATGATATGAGTGTCCTGCTAGATGCAGACATTATTAGAGAAGTAAAATACCACACCTGGGTCTCCAATCCAGTAATGGTTCGGAAGCACGATGGGTCATGGAGGATGTGCATTGATTTTAAAGACCTAAACGACGCATGTCCTAAGGATTGTTACCCCTTGCCAGAAATAGACTTAAAAGTCGATGCTGTGGCAAATTTCAAATTGAAATGTTTTTTAGACACTTACAAAGGATACCACCAGATCCAAATGGCCAAAGCCGATGAAGATAAAACAACCTTCGTCACCAGTCAAGGGTTGTACTGCTACAAGAAAATGCCATTTGGATTAAAGAATGCCGGAGCCACATATCAACGAGTTATGGACCAAGCCTTTAAGGGGCAGATAGGTCGAAACTTGGAAGTGTATGTGGACGATGTAGTAATCAAAAGCTCTAATGAAGAAGTTTTGCTGAAAGACATTAAAGAAACATTTGACAAGCTCCGGGAGATAAACATGAAGCTCAATCCAAAGAAATGCTCATTTGGATTGGAAGAAGGAAAGTTCTTGGGCTTTCTAATGTCCAAAGAAGGCATTCGACCAAATCCTGAAAAGGTGGAAGCTGTTATCAACATGAAGCCCCCGTCCAACCTAAAAGAAGTGCAAACACTCAACGGGCGGTAGGTCGCCCTACACAGGTTCTTGTCTAAAGCTGCTGAAAGAACGTTGCCTTTTATGGCAGTGCTAAAAAAGTATTTGAGCACCAAAGAATTCCGATGGACGGACGAGGCAGACGCGGCTTTCAATGATCTCAAAAAATGTTTGGCAGAGTTACCAACACTAATCGCACCAGAACCAGGGGAAACCCTCACCATATACTTGTCAGCCTCGGAGGCATCCATTAGTTTAGTACTAATGGTTACCAGGGGTAAAGCACAAGTGCCCATCTTTTACGTAAGCCGCGCCCTCTGTAACACCCCAACCGATGGCGGAAACATCGGGATGTCACGTATTGATGATTGTTCAGTAGCTCATGGTAAATAATAAATTTCATTATATGATTTAGATAAATTACATACAATTGTTCTACAAGAATTCGTACATCAAATTGAATAGAACTATGCACACATCTTCAAGCATTAATTCAAATCCTCAAGCAAGTAGAACCTGAAACATGTTAAGTTGAAAATATTTTGGGTCAACAAAAGTTGGTGAGAATTACATAGGTTTTGATAATCGAATAAAATTGTTGTGCAATTCATGTGTCATGGCAATCTAGTCCATATGTGAAAACATACTAGGAGTAAATCGAATGCATAATCAACCATTGTGACTGTTGTATTGTGGTACATCCCATACGCTCATGGTTCACTCGTTTATATTGCAGTAACAAACACCCACGCTACCTTTGTAGGAGGTACGTATCCGGGTGGGATTGTCAGTCCAATAGATCTATCAATGTATACCGCCGGCTGATGAATGTTTATGCTAGAATTGTGCTTACCCTACTCATGTTCTAATCATAATGCAACATAGAAAAACACATAGACACATTGATGATTGAATTGCATAAATGATGTTGTAACATGTTTCACCCCAAAAATGGTGATAAATAGAAAAGGGGCTATGTAAAACTCACCTTAGCAAAATGTTATATCTATTGAAAAATTGAATAGTGGTGTTGTCCAAATGTGTCAAGTATCACCCTATAATAAGGTAATAAATATGTCTAAGTCTATCTAGTCTACAATTGTATATGTTCTAAGGCTTCGAATTGGGGATAAATGCTTGTTTGATAATTATTAAAAATGTTTGGTAATTGAGAGAATATTAGTAAATAAACAAGAAAAAATCTTTTTATGAAATTTAAATTTAAGATGGTCACAATAATGTGTTTAAAGTATAAAAATAATTTTTATAAAATTATTTCATTTAAAATAGAATATTAATTCTATTTATAACAAATTGTCAAAATTTAACTTTAATAATTAAAAATATAAAAATTAAAGAATTATTAGTTTAAAATTTATATTTCTGTTCCAAATAATCAAAAATAATTTGTATAAAATTTTGGTGCACAAATATTAAAAATTGGATTTATTATGATTTAATTATGATTAAAACTATCAAAAATTGATTAAAAATATTAAATAAATGATTTTTCAGAATTAAAATTCATTTCAGAAAAGTTTATCATTATATAAACTCAGAATAATTTTTGTGGAAATTTATAAAATTGTTTTGATATTTTAATGGAATTTTATAAATATAATAGAATAAAATTAATTTAATTATTATATATATTAAATAAATTAATTTTTGAAAACTAAAAATTGTGAGTGAAACTTTTTCATCAGATTATCATAAAATAATTTTTTTTTTAGAATTTATAAAAGAGTTTTACTATTTAAAAACGAATTTATGAAATTATATGTATTATATATAATTATTCGAATTTGTTTGTTTAAAAAAAAAAAGGTATGCCATAGCCGGGACTCGAACACGGGTGGCTCAGGATGATAGCACCAGACACAACCACTTGGTCTAGACCAGTGGTTGTGTTGATTCCAGTTTGATTAAAAATAAATATTATACGCAAAATCACGTTTATCCCCAAATTAAACCCACGAGCCCTAATTTTTCCAATCGTTTGATTCACACATCAATAACCCAATTAACCTTAGGGCTATTGATGTGTGAATGCCGAAGGTCAAAACCCACAAAAAATATTATACTTACAATGCTGTTTCGAGTATGATTGGACAGTCAACCCAAAAAGTCAAAGCGCGATCGTATTATCAAGAACAGAGGATTTTTGTGAAGAATTGAAGGTTGAGAAAGATGTAATGGCGAGTTGTGATTGTCCAGGAATGATCAATTTATAGTGTTATGGCTTTGGTATTCGAATTGGCAATCGTTGACCATAAATTGAATGTGATACGCGTATTAGCTTAATATGGTATCAATTGATTGTTAATAATCGTGGGTCTGAGTCATAACAGGCCGGTAATCACGTAGTGATGCAAATCATAGGTTAATTATGAGTTAATGAGGTTGTTTTTGGCAAGTCGTGTATCACAGTTGACTTTCCAAGTCAATTGTGAGGGTTTTGAATCAAATGATATAATTATAATAGACCGGGTTTGAATCAGATATGAAGGCTAGACCAGATGGTTGTGAGTGTGTGTTGTGTGTTTGAACCGGCTCACTGCCCGGGTTCGAGTCCCGGCAGGAGCAGCAGAGTTTTTTTTTTTTTTTTTTTTTTAACAGATAAGGGAGCAAAGGAGGTGGGCTTGGGCCAGCTTTAATGGGCTTTGGTAAAACACAAAAAGAAGTAGAACGGTTAGGTTTGGGCTATACATGGTTTGGGCTCAAGGTTTAGTCTAATATTATTATTTATTATTATTATTATTATTAAAAACCTTTATATATATATATATATATATATAAATATATATATAAGTTGTGAGGTAGGATGATAGAGACTTAGGCACATTTATGTAACAAAAATAAGGTCCTTTATAATAAAATTTGGAAAAATTTCGCGATGTTACACCCTCCGAGACTACGAGACGCGATACCCTGCAATGGAAAAACTCGCCCTCTCTCTGGTACATGCTTCACGAAGGTTACGCCGATATTTCCAAGCTTTTGAAATTGAGGTACAGACTGATCAGCCGATACTCGGCGTGTTAAGAAAACCAGAAGTCTCCGGAAGACTCGCCAAATGGGCAATTGAGCTCGGAGCATTTGACATAACCTACAAGAGAAGAGGCCCGGTTAAAGGACAAGTAGTCGCAGACTTCCTCACCGAATTAGTGATAAGCCCAGATGAAGCAATCATCCCATCAGAACCAAGTGAATGGAATATTTTCACCGACGGAGCTTCCAGCTCCGAAGGATCAGGAGCCGGTGTAGTCTTGAAAGATCCCAATGGGCAAGAACTCGTATACTCGATCCGCCTAAACTTCAAGAGCTCCAATAATGAAGCTGAGTACGAAGCTTTCTTGGCCGGACTTCGACTGGCAAAATAGATCGGAGCCCGAAAGGTATACACCTTGATAAAACGAAATGCTCCTTTCGTAAAACACTCGAAAAGAATGCAATAATCTAATGCTCAAAATACCATGTTTTTAAACAGGTAGTAGCACATGTAGATTCAATGTTGGTAGCACGCCAGATCAGTGGGGAGTACGAAGCAAAAGAGGCAAACATGGTTCAATACCTACAAAAGGTACGAACCCTGCCTCTCAGCAAATACTTCATCTCCCACAAAAAAGGCATAGCTTCTGACTTTGTTTTCATTTAATGCAGGCAAAAAGCTTAATCACAGAATTCGAAAAATGCGAGGTGAAGCACGTGCCAGGATCAAAAAACAAACAAGCTGATGCTTTAAGCAAGCTCGCGGCAAACACACCGGACCATATGTCACAAGAAGTAAAGCTCGAGATATTGAATGCCCCGTCTACAGTTGAGGCCGAAGTATGTGCAGTAAGTACACACACAGAGTCATGGATATCTCCCATCCTGAACTACATCATGAATGATGCATTGCCATCAGACAAAGTGCAAGCTCGGAAGCTTAAAGTTAAATCCTTACAATATCAAGTGATTGATGGCATCTTATACCGAAAGACCTTCTTAGGCCCCTTACTCCGATGCTTGGATGCCGAACAAGCAAAGTATGTCATAGAAGAAATTCATTGGGGGATCTGCGGTATCCATGCCGGACCACGAATGGTGGTCACAAAAGCCATGAATGCAGGATACTTTTGGCCTGGCATGCATCAAGATGCAGTAAAAGAGTTGCAGAAGTGTGATAACTGTCAACGGCACGCACCAATCAGTCTCCGAGCAAAAAACAAGCTGGTCCCAGTAACCCCAGCTTGGCCCTTCCAAAAGTGGGGCATCGACATAGTGGGTCCCTTCCCAGTGTCATCCGGACAAGCCAAGTTTCTACTAGTTGCGGTAGATTATTTCACCAAGTGGGTGGAGGCCAAGCCTCTTGCAAAGATATCAGGAGCCGAAGTAAAAAAGTTTGTTTGGGAAAACATCGTATGCAGATTCGGTCTACCCATGGTTATCATCAGCGATAACGGCAAACAATTCGCCCACAACCCATTTAAAAAATGGTGCACCAGTCTCGGCATAGAACAAGCTTTCTCCTCCGTTGCCCATCCTTAGGCAAATGGGCAAGTCGAACGAGTAAACCGCAGTCTGGTAGAGGGCATCAAGAAACGTCTGGGTAAGAAAGGAAATGGCTGGGTAGATGAATTGCCAAACGTCCTCTGGGCATACCGAACAATGAACAAAACAAGCACCGGTGAAACACCCTTTAGTCTGACATTCGGAACCGAAGCAATGATTCCAGTCGAGATAGGCATGCCGACCCATAGGGTGGCTAACCAACAGGAAAACGAGAAAGAGCTTTGGTGTAACCTCGATCTGCTGGAGGAACGACGAGAAACCGCAGCCATCCAAGAGGCAAAATACAAACGGACCTTAGAAAGATACTACAATTCAAGGATCCGAGAGCAAAAATTTAAAATTGGAGAGTATGTAATGCGGAGTAATGAAGCAAGTGGCTCTGAGAAACCGGGCAAAATGAGTCCTAAATGGGAAGGACCATACATCATTACTTCGGTAGGGGAAAAAGGAGCTTACAAGCTCGCTACTCTCAATGGGGAAGAAGTCCCCCGGACATGGAACAGAGTACACCTAAAAAAATGCTACATCTAGAGAAAAGATGGAGGCAATAAAGTAGTTTTTTATGTTAATTTCTTTCTAATGTAAAAGTGGGATGTGAATGCCCCACAACTTTTAAATTTTCGTTATGTACCGCGGAATGACAAATTCTCCGCACATATAAATATGAGACGCGACATACCTCATTTTATAAAGTAATCCTTACAAATTCATTCCATGATATTTATTTACTTGTCATACGTATGTTCAAACATAACATACAAGCTTCGACACTCGAGGTAAAAGTACTTCGACAAACGAAGGGGGAAAGAATTAGGGCATGGGGGTATCGAAGGCCCTTTCGTCCGGACTTCTTGGTTAAACAAGTTCGAAGAGCCAAAAATACCGAACTTAAAAAACACCCCATAAAGACTACGTAGCATCTCTCAAAAAGAAAAAATAGTTTCGCGAAAAATGAACGTTCTACTTCGAATGTTATAAACTGTTAAGGATAAAAAATCCCGAAACACTTAAAACATATCTTATAACTAAGGCGTAAAAATCATGGACGCATGATAAAGCCTCTATATCATATGAGCCGAAGTCACTAAACCTTCGGTAAGAAATTTGACTAATTTGTACCTAAGAAAATAAATAGGCAACGGATATCCAAAGCACACAGATAAGAGAGTCCCATTCACATTTCAAAAAAGGCACAAAGATATATGTTCATTACAGGACGAACTTGACATACAAAAAACTATCCTGTAAAGGATAAAAGATACGTCCTTACGCCAACATGGCTACGATCCAAAAACAATGCTTCACGAAGAAGCAAACAAACTAAACGCCGAACCTATGAAAGGAACGGATGATACAAATTGTTGATAAAAGTTTCACTAAAGAACATCACAAATCACCGAACCTATGTGGAGGAACGGGAGAGAACCATGTATTTCTTCGACCCCTAAGGTGCGTCATCAATTACAGACAAATCCTTGAAAGCCTTGATAACAACATCCAAAGGTTCGGCAGTAAGGTCTTGCATCTTGGAAATAGGGGGAAGGACGATCTCGTCATAAGTCTTGACAGCATCTAGCAGCAGTTGCTTTGCATTCGGTACAAGTTTGGGGATGGCATTCATGGCCACTCCCTTAAGGGCTGCGGCATGACCAGCGCGTACCCCGGCATTGTAACCGATGCCGTTCATGGCATTATTAACTCCTGCCACAACTCCTTTCATCAACGAGCATTTCCGCACATAATCCGAAACAAGCTCCACCCCCTCCGTCAGAATAAAATGTTTAAAGCTCAACAATCCTTAGATCTCTTTGAGAAGGTCAAGCCTCTCTGCATCCCTTTTCTCCACATCCGCCTTCAAATCTGCCACGAGCTGCAAGGCATCCTTTTCACGAGCCAAGGCTTCGTCCTTCTCTGCAAATAAGACATAAGAAAAAATTGTTAAGTATCAATAAAGGATGAAGAAGTAACAAGAGAAAAAGGATAATCCTTTCACAAGTAAATCTGCTGCAGCCCGAGTCTTATCCATTACTTTCTCCAGCTCCTCGATGGAATGGATATACTTCTTCTTTGAAGCTTCGTGAGCTTGTTCAGATGAATGCAACTTCTCCTTTAAGACTTCAACCTCTTTCTGAAAGCCGTCCCGTTCCTCCCCGGCCACGGCTAAAGAAGCTTGCACCGACCTAAGCTGATCTTGGTTCGTCTTCAGGGACTCTAACACATTACCATGGTTGCACACGCCCCTCTTCTCCAATTTACCACGCTAAAACTCCGAATCAACCCATCTTCTGTACATCTCCGACACCGAAAAATTGGACTGAGCTTGATTGATCATCAGAGCATCGCCCAGATCATTGTCCTTTAAGCTCCGGTAGTGGGCATGATCAGCCGGGGTATGCAGGTTAAAAAGCATCATCTTCGATGACAAAGCATCAACCACCCTTGACCCATTCTTCAAGTCCCAATCGGGAATAAATACATCCTCAACCGTAGTAGGATCCACCTCCATTGCATCATCCAATGGATCTACAAGATTAAACATGATCAATGTCTCGGTCTCGAACTAACAAGGAGAATAGGATGCACCATACTCATTCTTCTCACTAGCACGAAAGGTAGAGAAGCGGCCAGTAGACTTACCCGGAGAAGAGGAAGAAAAACCACCCGAAGCTTGAGCCACCGAAGTTCGGGGCGGACTGTTTGCAATGTCCCTAAAAACATCATCGCCCTCTTTCTCACCTTCACCACCTAGTTTATCCCCCGGAACATACATATAAACAAGATCACCATCTCGAGAAGATTTCCCACCAGAAATGTGCAAATCAAATGCGTCTAAGATATTACCTTGAGATGATTCGGAAATAGTGAGAACTTGTGGTGGAACAAACTTTACCTTCTTGGGGCTCCTCCTCACCTTGGACGACACGCCCTTCCTCTTCCGAGCCTCCACATTTAAGTCTAATGAGGCATCTTCAGCAATATCGTCTTCCGAGACATGCACACTTGAGGAACTCACGGATTGCAAAGGATCAGGATTGGGGAAGATTTGACCAACAGTTACATCACCTTCGCCCCCTTCCTGACCAACCACCCGCTCCTTCTCACTACCACCTTCACCTCCGTCCTTACCACTAGCTTCGCCTACGACTTCCCCCTCTCCCGAAGGTTTCTCCACATTCTCCTCCTCTTCCCCCTCCGGACGAATGGGGGCCTGTATCTTCATCACCTGTTCCAAGATCGGTTTGCTGGACCCGAGTGGCTCGCTGGTGAACGCGAGATCATCATCGTCATAATCATCAAACTTGAGTGCTGCAAGCAGCGACATTTCTGCCAAAAAAGATAAGAGTTAAAAAACAAGATCCCAAAAAATGAAGCTCAAGTATAAAGAGCAATGCTCACCCTTCTTCTTATACCGGATAACAGGCCATCGGTCTGGCTCGTCCCAAATCCTACTAATTCCAGCTAGTACCAGGATATGTTCCGGAAATTTCTTAATATTTGACTTGTGAGTAACAAGCTTGTTATAAAGAGTTGAGTCACAAGCAAAATTAGCTGGAAGTTCCCACTCAGAAGCTTCAAACTCCGTCCGCCATAGATTCACCATCTCCTTGGGAAGGCACCTGTCATCCAACCAAAAGAACTGCGTTTTCCAGTTCTTTAAGCTGGAGGTATCCTTCCCATGACACTCCGGCTTCTTTCTTCTCTTCTCAAAAGTGAACCAATCTCCAGCTTGATTCAACTTATAAAAAGCCCTAAACACCTCTAGATCAGCCTTTGACTTCAAAGCCCGGCACTTCAACTCGAAGTGACAGACCCGTCCCAAACCAAAGGGATTCACTTGAGAAAAGTGAACCCCATGAAACAGGAGAACCTTTAACAAGAACTTCGTTAGAGGTACCCTGCAATTGGCAAAGTCGCACACTCGCGTGTAGAACGCAAACTTGCCGGGAAGGTGGGGATAGATGGCTCGGTCGGGGGCAGGAATCTCAGGGCGAAGATCTAAGGGAATCCTATAATCAACTAAAAACTTTTCCAATTTCTTTTGGGTCAAGGTAGAGAAACTGACACTCATATTATCTTTCCCCATTACAAGCAAGCAAAAAAGTAAAAAAAAAACAAAGGAAGAGTTGGGAAAGAAACAAAGGGAAGATGAACGAACCTGAAAAGAAGGAGGTATACTGGGCCTTGATAACAGGAAAGGAAGCGGTATAAGGGAAGTTAAAAGTAAAGAGGAAAAGTAATAATGAAAAAAGTGAAAAACCAGGTTTAAATAAACCAAGGAAAAGGGAAACCCAAGCGACGACACGTGTCGCAATCTCTCACCAAAATAACAAAGAATTGACGGTAGAGATTGTCTAGAAATAACCGCCACGATACACGGCCTAGGAAGCTGCCACGTGCCGCGTCCACAGCAACAGCTGGAAAGCATTGCCAAAGGAATGATCACCTCCACTAAGTTATAAACTAACTTATGGACTTGAGGGGACATGAAGAGGTATAAAACCTCCCGTCCGGACCTCAACCTCCTCTAGACGCGGCATCATATTATGAGACGCGGTTCACCAAGACACGTGCTCACAACCAACGACCGGAGGTCACTAGATCCGAAGGTTAGTACACCTGACCGAAGGTGTAACACCCCAACCGATGGCGGAAACATCGAGGTGCCACGTATGAATGATTGTTCAGTAGCTCATGGTAGTACACAAGTTTAAATAATCCTTTAATACATTACAATATTGAATTACATTAAAGTCTACATCAAGTAATCAACAAAGCTTCAAATATCTCCTCATGCTAGCTCTAGACTTCAAGCATCAGTATTTCCTGTTGAGTTTGGAAAAATGGGGGGGGTCAACTAGAAGTTGGTGAGAATACATAATCCATGTTAAGCATATAGTTTAAGTTTAAAAGTCTAGCAATTCGTATGTCTATCGTAAATTTAAGTCTACATGAATAGTATAATATGTTGACATAATCAAACCTCTGACTAGTTTAGGTCCATCCCGTCATCTACGGTTCACCTTAGTAATATGTTGAACGATAACAATCACCCACGTTACCTATGTAGGAAGTACACGTATCCGGGTGGGGTTGTCAATCCAATAGATCTATTATTGAGTATCGCCGGCTTGGCCATAGCTAATGATTATGTAAATGTTGAAACTCGTTGAAACTCGTTGAAACTGTTGACTAATTCATGAGGCAATAAAGTTTACTACTAGACATGCATGTTGAATTGCTTAAAATTGTTGCAAGTATAAAGAATCGCATAAACATGATTACGTAAACTCACTTTGGTATAGTATTAGGTATTGAGGAATAGTATAAGTGTAGCCCAATAGATTGCCAAGTGTTACCCTATGTATAAGGCAACAAATAAGTCTAAGTCTAACTAGTTTATAAGTATATCCTAGGGTTTCGATTTGGGGATATCCAATTGTTGAATTTAAATAAAATGTTTTAAATAAAAGAGAAATTTGATGATTAAATAAATGAAAGTCTTTTTATAAAGTTTGAATTTAGGATGTTCACAATAATGTTTTTGAAGTATGAAAATAATTTTTATAAAATTATTTTCTTTAAAATAGATTATTAAATCTATTTATTAGAAATTGCCAATATTTAACTTTAATATTTAAAAATATTAAAATTAAAGAATTATTATTTTAAAAATCATATTACTGTTCTAAATATTTAGAAATAAATTGTATAAAATTTTGGTGCAAAAATAATAAAAATTGAATTTATTATGATTTAATTATGATTAAATCTAACAAAAATTGATTAAAAATATAAAATAAATGATTTTTCTGAATTAAAAATCATTTCAGTAAAGTTTAACATTGTACAAACATAGGATAATTTTTGTGGGAATTAATAAGATCGTTTTGATATTTTTATAGATTTTTTATAAATAAAATAGATTAAACTTGATTTATTTATTAAATATATTAAATAAATAAATTTTTGAAAACTAAAATTTGTAAGTTAAACTTTTATATCAGATTAGCTAAAAATGATTTTTTTTAGAATTTATAAAAGTGTTTTAGTATTTTAAAATGAGTTAAAAAGTAGTATACATGAAATATATAGTATTTAGAATAAATAAACAGCAAAAAAAAATACTTGCAGTGATGAGGGATCGAACCCAGGACCTAGACCGGTCCAAGGGTTTAACTGAGGATGCTTCACCAACTGGGCTGCACGTCTGTTTTATTTTTATTTTGTTTTCGAAAGTTTTTATCTTAACAGTCACTTGAGTCTTCTTCCCCAAATCATCATGGAAGAACCCTAGATTTACCAATACTCTTATTTACACAACAATAACCCAATTGATCATAGGGTTATTGTTGTGTAATGGCCGATGATCATAACCCATCAAAAAAAGAAGAACTTACAAGGCTTAATTCGTGTTTAATAATCAGTCAACAGAAAAGTCAACTATGCGATCAAAAGCTTTGAAAGATGGTTTAACCCAGAAATTGGAGGTGAAGAGAGAAAGTTCGGCGAGTGTAGTAGGTTCGAGAGTGTTTAATTTATAGTGTAATGATCCGTATGCTCGAAATGGCAATTGTTGACCACCTTTGAATGTAATACGCGTAAATGGTTGATTGATTATCAATCAATCGACAATCAACGTGCTTCCTAGTCAGAAAGGGCCGAAAATTCTGATTCCGTGTTAATCTAGTCAAAAACGCGTGAATTAAGGTAATCAAGTTGGTAAAAAAAAAGAAACCCATATCCATATCTGCTGCTGCTCGTCCACAGGGAAAAAGGAAAGGAAGACGAAATGTTTAAATATATTTAAAGTTGGGTTAATACCAACTAAAGGATGTGGAGCAGCTGGTTAGTTCGCGTGTTGTGTGTGGTGTGACCCCGGTTCGAAACCCGGGGGAAGCACCGTTTTTTTTTTAAACAATAAGGGGAGAAGGGATTGGGCCGGATACCTACTGGGCTGGGCACTGTTAGCCTTCAGGAAATGTAAAGGCAAAAAGGAAGGTGGGCTTGGGTTTGGTTATGGTTTATGGGCTAGTATGGTTGTGGTTTTGCTTAAATATTACATATATATATAAATATAAAATCTGAAATTTATTATATATAATAATTTTTTTTTTTGCGATGTTACAGTCTCCCCTACTTTTGGAAACTTCGTCCCGATGTTAAAAGAAAAATACCAGGTTACAATTGGTCAACTACCGGAAACCTTGATAAAATTTCACACTACCTAAACGTACCTGTAAATTCATGATTACGTTCCGGACCGTAATTACCAATTTACCTTACATTAGGGTTTTGCGTCCTTTTATGACTCTACTGATTGTTGAGCAGGTTCGATAGTCTTCACCAGTCGTTGAGCAGGTGGTAGGGCCTCTCCCGACTGTTGGAAGACATGATAACCTCTACCAATCGTTGAGTAGATTGTTTGGTAGTCAACTAATTGTTGTACAAGTGAGCAAGTATGATTATAGATATAGCAATTAGTTCACATTCAAACAAGCATGCACACAGATGTTATGATAATACTTGAATTTATTACTTGAATCAAAAGCGCCATTACATAGAATTAAAAGCAAACAACATTTAAATGGTGGGACTTGCTGTTAGGTAGCTGGAGGGTCTTGATCTCGGTTTAGTTTAGGGCATCGGTTACGGTAGTGATTTGGGTCCCCACATTCATAGCATTGACCATAGTTGTATCGATTAGGTTTATCAGTCTGAGCAGGGTTGGTGGGTTGATTGGCATTAGGGTTTGGGGTCTCGCGACATGTGTTGACCAGATGGCCATACCTACCACAATTGGTGCACACGCGACATGCTGAAACAGTGGGATGATGTCGATTGCATGTGTTACACAATGGAAAGTTTCTTGTATAAGGCTTCTTGTTAGAGGCTTGTGTAGTGAGGTTTACATTAGGATTCCTGGTCTTACGCTTCTGGTTCTTGGTAGTTACCGCGGCCACAATACTTGTTTTCTCGCCTTTCCGAACTAAGGTTCCGTTCTTTATGTGATTTCCATCGCCATTTCCATTTCCATTGCCGTTCCCATTCATTGGGATGACTTGAGCCAACAAGTTAGAAACCAGAGTTGTGATTTGTTGTGCCAATTGTTGGGAAATAATCGTAGCTAGTTGGGCGTCACCCCCATAGTTGTGGTTAGTGTTGTGGTCGTGGTTGTGGTTGTTGTTCCCTTCCTCATGATTGTCGCGAGTGTTGTGACGTGGAGACATGATCTGTAAGGGACACAATGAAGGTTCAATGTGGCATGAAATGAATGAGGTGATATAAGGAATGTAATCATTTATTCATTAATTAAAACAAATAAATGAAAACGTTGACTTATCAAAGATTCTAGATTCTAATAACATATGAAGACATGCTTTAGCCTATAAGTGAACACTCATCCCGAGAATTCCCAGGTAGGCATCCGGGTCCCTCGTCTGATTGGGATATATGCGCAATGCCAGCCTAGACAGAAGACTCAGAATACAGGCGTTCACCCTTCCAGATTGCACGTGTTCGTTATTAAAATCTAGAACTTCGACGAGACCTCAAGAGGGTTCAGGTTAAACCAGAGGAATTTGTCTTATTAGTCTAAGAGTGGATCCAGTGATGGGAAGCAACCTCCTTGTAAGGATGAAAGTAGGGATAAGAAGTAGGAGGGAGATAGAGAATAGCAAGTAAAAGAGCAAATGCTGGTTATATTCCTATGGTTATAGACTAGATTATTTTTCTAATAACCTAATTCCCTATAACCATGGCTCTGATACCAATCTGTAACACCCCAACCGATGGCGGAAACATCGAGGTGCCACGTATGAATGATTGTTCAGTAGCTCATGGTAGTACACAAGTTTAAATAATCCTTTAATACATTACAATATTGAATTACATTAAAGTCTACATCAAGTAATCAACAAAGCTTCAAATATCTCCTCATGCTAGCTCTAGACTTATAGCATCAGTATTTCCTGTTGAGTTTGGAAAAATGGGGGGGTCAACTAGAAGTTGGTGAGAATACATAATCCATGTTAAGCATATAGTTTAAGTTTAAAAGTCTAGCAATTCGTATGTCTATCGTAAATTTAAGTCTACATGAATAGTATAATATGTTGACATAATCAAACCTCTGACTAGTTTAGGTCCATCCCGTCATCTACGGTTCACCTTAGTAATATGTTGAACGATAACAATCACCCACGTTACCTATGTAGGAGGTACACGTATCCGGGTGGGGTTGTCAATCCAATAGATCTATTATTGAGTATCGCCGGCTTGGCCATAGCTAATGATTATGTAAATGTTGAAACTCGTTGAAACTCGTTGAAACTGTTGACTAATTCATGAGGCAATAAAGTTTACTACTAGACATGCATGTTGAATTGCTTAAAATTGTTGCAAGTATAAAGAATCGCATAAACATGATTACGTAAACTCACTTTGGTATAGTATTAGGTATTGAGGAATAGTATAAGTGTAGCCCAATAGATTGCCAAGTGTTACCCTATGTATAAGGCAACAAATAAGTCTAAGTCTAACTAGTTTATAAGTATATCCTAGGGTTTCGATTTGGGGATATCCAATTGTTGAATTTAAATAAAATGTTTTAAATAAAAGAGAAATTTGATGATTAAATAAATGAAAGTCTTTTTATAAAGTTTGAATTTAGGATGTTCACAATAATGTTTTTGAAGTATGAAAATAATTTTTATAAAATTATTTTCTTTAAAATAGATTATTAAATCTATTTATTAGAAATTGCCAATATTTAACTTTAATATTTAAAAATATTAAAATTAAAGAATTATTATTTTAAAAATCATATTACTGTTCTAAATATTTAGAAATAAATTGTATAAAATTTTGGTGCAAAAATAATAAAAATTGAATTTATTATGATTTAATTATGATTAAATCTAACAAAAATTGATTAAAAATATAAAATAAATGATTTTTCTGAATTAAAAATCATTTCAGTAAAGTTTAACATTGTACAAACATAGGATAATTTTTGTGGGAATTAATAAGATCGTTTTGATATTTTTATAGATTTTTTATAAATAAAATAGATTAAACTTGATTTATTTATTAAATATATTAAATAAATAACTTTTTGAAAACTAAAATTTGTAAGTTAAACTTTTATATCAGATTAGCTAAAAATGATTTTTTTTAGAATTTATAAAAGTGTTTTAGTATTTTAAAATGAGTTAAAAAGTAGTATACATGAAATATATAGTATTTAGAATAAATAAACAGCAAAAAAAAAATACTTGCAGTGATGAGGGATCGAACCCAGGACCTAGACCGGTCCAAGGGTTTAACTGAGGATGCTTCACCAACTGGGCTGCACGTCTGTTTTATTTTTATTTTGTTTTCGAAAGTTTTTATCTTAACAGTCACTTGAGTCTTCTTCTCCAAATCATCATGGAAGAACCCTAGATTTACCAATACTCTTATTTACACAACAATAACCCAATTGATCATAGGGTTATTGTTGTGTAATGGCCGATGATCATAACCCATCAAAAAAAGAAGAACTTACAAGGCTTAATTCGTGTTTAATAATCAGTCAACAGAAAAGTCAACTATGCGATCAAAAGCTTTGAAAGATGGTTTAACCCAGAAATTGGAGGTGAAGAGAGAAAGTTCGGCGAGTGTAGTAGGTTCGAGAGTGTTTAATTTATAGTGTAATGATCCGTATGCTCGAAATGGCAATTGTTGACCACCTTTGAATGTAATACGCGTAAATGGTTGATTGATTATCAATCAATCGACAATCAACGTGCTTCCTAGTCAGAAAGGGCCGAAAATTCTGATTCCGTGTTAATCTAGTCAAAAACGCGTGAATTAAGGTAATCAAGTTGGTAAAAAAAGAAACCCATATCCATATCTGCTGCTGCTCGTCCACAGGGAAGAAGGAAAGGAAGACGAAATGTTTAAATATATTTAAAGTTGGGTTAATACCAACTAAAGGATGTGGAGCAGCTGGTTAGTTCGCGTGTTGTGTGTGGTGTGACCCCGGTTCGAAACCCGGGGGAAGCACCGTTTTTTTTTAAACAATAAGGGGAGAAGGGATTGGGCCGGATACCTACTGGGCTGGGCACTGTTGGGCTTCAGGAAATGTAAAGGCAAAAAGGAAGGTGGGCTTGGGTTTGGTTATGGTTTATGGGCTAGTATGGTTGTGGTTTTGCTTAAATATTACATATATATATAAATATAAAATCTGAAATTTATTATATATAATAATTTTTTTTTTTTTTTTTTTTTTTTTTTTTTTTGCGATGTTACAGAAGGATAGTACAACAATTCTGACTAGTATAAATACCCCTTCAAAAGTACGAGTAAGACACGTTTGGACACACTCCGAACCTCTCTCTCTCTCTCTCTCTATTCTCTTTTCTTCACCAAACAAATACTTATCCTCACGCCGGAGGGTGGTCACAGAGAGGCCCTCCCTGCCCCCCTTGTGACGAGCCTAACGGTTTGTCCAGTTTTGCAGGTTCAATACTTAGAGATCTGATCAAGCTAGTTGTCTTCAACCTCTCAAAAGAGGTACGTCCAGCTTTTGGATCTTCAATATCTGCATACAAGATTTCGACAAAGGAAACCCACAGGCTAACGGCAAAAAGCGGTGAAGGGAAGAATCGAAATGGCGACGTCTAATATAAGATGAGAAGCGCAAACAAACAAAGCTAATGTCGGCACCATCGTTACTTCTTAGTCTATACTATATTATAAAGCATATTATAAGAGGGGGATACCAGTCAAATTTAAATAATTACAAGTATGATTGCTTTCAGTACAAATAGTTCATGCATTTGATGGGGTAAATCGGACTTTTAATCATAAATAGGGTGATTTTTTTCCAAGTAACATCCACAATTTAATGTCGCCATCATTGATTTAACATCCACAACTTCGTCTTCCACAATTTATTCCGATTGCTGTAAACTGTATCGTTTCGTAACCGCAAGGTATAATTGGATTTTATGATTAAAACTATGAGTCTTTTGATTGGTAACGGATAATCATGTTAATGTTTATAAAGGTCTCACATGTTTCACACATACACTCATCCCCGAGGCACCACAATCACCACAACCACGGTTCAGATCGCTACACCTGTTGTTATGCTACACTGCCGCAGTTTCATTATCGTCTTTCTTTCTAATTAGTTGAGGTAAATCGTTCCATCCTATCTAGATTTGTATGCCTACGATAAGCTTTATACAGTTTAAACATGGGGCTCGCCGAGTAGGATTTTTCAGACGACCGTAGTCATCGGAGAATGAAGGGATATGGTATTAAAACATTACAAATACCATACCATCGCCCACTTAGAACAGGCTTCGACAGACGCTTACCCGCCCATTCTACGTCAGCGGATCACTTCGCGCCCATCCGCCCGTTTTACGTCAGCGGAACGTCTGGCGACCACAAACCCGTTCTACGTCAGCGATGCTCCTGCCGCCCGACGCGTGCATTTATATTCACGATCCACGTCGGCGGAACACCTGGCGTCCACCCGCCCGTTTTACGTCAGCGGTGTACCCGACGCCAGGCGCATGAACTCCCGCCCCTTTCACAGGGGCGGGCCAAATGTACCTCAAGGCTTCCTTGACAAGCGTCACTACAAGTGGAAGATACCTTTTGGGGCAGCCTTGGGACTCACCCCTGCCCCAAGCAAATATCTCTGACACGACAGGCAGCCCGTCAGAGTTTCTCTCCAACCAGAGACTTTCCCCAGTCTGACGAGCAGAAAAGGCGATGACGTGGCAGCCTCTCAACCAAGATATCTTCCTGACAAAGCAGACTTTCTCTGTCCGTCTTGAAATCCTGGAAAAGTATAAAGTGTCTACCGCCTGGATGCACCAATGGGCGAGCACCACGTGTCAACCGCCCATCAGCGTCCACTTACTGGGCGCCACGTGTACATGCGTCAGGACGGTAACTGTAACATTACGCATTTAATACTTGTACGTTACGCACCGACATTAATAAAAACGTCAAGTTTCTTATTTACCTTCGCATTTATTATTTTTGTCGCTATTATGGAGCCCTAATGCTATATATATTATTATATATGTGTGTGATATTATAATTAAATCAAAAAAAAATACTTTGCCTTGGCCGGGGTTCGAACCCGCGCCAAAGGCCGGCTCAATCTAACACACGAGCTTAACCAGCTGGGCTGGCCACTTCTTTGTGATAAACCCGGACGCGAATTATACTTAAGCACACATCAAAACTCCCACAGTTGACAAGGAAAGTCAACTGTGGGATTCCTTGGTGAGCAATCCTTAGATTTAACGCATGATTGATATATTTTTGGCAAATTCGTGCTATTACCGGCCCAATCCAACGCGTTTACACAACAATAACACGGCAATCGTTGCCCTAATAATCAAATTTGACGCGTATTATTAAAAGGAAAGTCAACCTTCTAATTAACCCTAACCCTAATCCTCTAGTATATATAGATGGTCTGCGAGCCTTGTAAAGTCGCTCACAACTCTCTCTCAATCTCAATATCTCTCTAATCCTCTCTGTATTTGATCAATTGCTCGTGGTTTGACTTTCTCCTTGACCCGACGATTATCGTTAATATCACACTGTGAGTCTTATTTTTTTGGTGGGTTTAGTTCTTCGGCACCTCAGCAACAATAGCCCTAACATTAATCGGGCTATTGTTGTCTGAATCGTTCTATTGAAAAGCTAGGGTTCATCACGATTAAATTGGGGATAAAACTGGATTAGCATATTGTATTTAATTATTTTAAATCAGAGGATAACACAACCACCGGCCTAGGCCAAGTGGTTGTGGCTCTGGTCCGCTACAGGGGTCACCCGGGTTCGAGTCCCGGCTCTGACCGGGTTTTTGCATTCTTTTCCTTTCTTTTCTTTTTAACAATATAATTAATTATATATATATATTAATCCTTTAAATCTTTTAAATTCTTTTTAAAATACCTAAACTATTTTATAAACTCTAAAAAAATTATAATTACTTAATCTGATATAAAAGTGTTATTTACAATTTTTATTTTTCAGAAATTCTTTTATTTAATATTTATAATAATTAAATCATTTTTATACTATTATAATTATAAAAATCCATTATTATATCAAAACAGTTTTATTAAATTTCCCAAAATTTATCCTGACTTTTTATAAAGTCAACCTTTACTGAAATAATTTTTAAATCAGTAAAATCATTTATTTTATAATTTTAAACAATTTTTATTAGATTTAATCATAATTAATTCATAATAAATCCAATTTTCATCATTTTTGCACCAAAATTTTATACAAATTATTTTTAATCATTTAGAACAGAATTATGATTTTTAAAATAAGATTTCTTTAATTTTAGTATTTTTAAATATTAAAGTTAATAATTGGCTAGTTATAAATAAATAGATTTAAAAATCTATTTAAAATGAAATAATTTTATAAAAATTATTTTATTGCTTCAAACACTTAAATGTGCTCATTCAAAATTCAAACTTTATAAAAAGACTATTTTTCATTTATTATCCAATTTTCTTTATTTAATTAACTTTTTTTAAATTAAATTTAACAATTGATTATCCCCAAATCGAAACCCTAGGATACACATATTAGTTACATAGACTTAGACTTATTATATATTACCTCATTATAGGGTAATATTTGGAATCACTTTGGGCAACATAATTATCATATCTTTTCAACAAGTTAACATTTGCTAAGGTGAGTTTACATAGCCCCTTTTATTTATCACCATTTTTGGGGTGAAACATGTTATAACATTTTCATTGCAATTCAATCATCAATGTGTTTATGTGTTTTCTATGTTGCATATTGTCTTGAGCATGATTAGAGTAAGCACCATTCTAGCATAATCATTAACATTGATCAGCCGACGGTATACATTGATAGATCTATTGGACTGACAATCCCACCCGGATACGTACCTCCTACAAAGGTTACGTGGGTGTTTGTTATCGCATAACATATTCATTGGGACCATAAGTGTATGGTATGTATCATTTTATAACAGTCAGCAGGGTTGATTATGCACTCGATTTATTTCTAATATGTTCTCACATATGGGCTAGATTAACATGACACATGAATTGCATAACATTTTATTCATTTATCATCAAAAACCTATGTAATTCTCACCAACTTATGTTGACCCAAAATACTTTCAAAATTAACATGTTTCAGGTAACAATGAAGCTGAGGCTTGAGTTAGCATGAGGATTTATCTTGAAGTTTATTTGAAGTTTTTGAAGTTATTATTTGATGTTATGTATTTGAATTCTTAGACATTATTTCACATTTTGGATATTATGTTTGAATAAATTATTTAAAATTTATATTATACCATGTGCTACTGAAAACAATCATCAATACGTGGCACCCCGATGTTTCCGCCATCGGTTGGGGTGTTACAGATTGGTATCAGAGCCTTGGTTATAGGGAATTAGGTTATTAGAAATAATCTAGACTATAACCTTAGGGACTAAAACAGTACTTGCTTCTCCTACTTGTAACCCTAATTGCTTCCCTAATCCTATCCTTATCCCATGCCCTACAACCCTAAACCTACATGTGACTACTCTTAATTGTCTGCTGCAATCCTGATCCACCATTAGATTTATAGGACAAAATCCTCAGGTTTAACCTGAACCCCCTTGAGATCTCGTCGAAGTTCTAGATTTTAATAACGAACACGTGCAATCTGGAAGGGTGAACGCCTGTATTCTGAGTCTTCTGTCTAGGCTGGCATTGCGCATATATCCCAATCAGACGAGGGACCCGGATGCCTACCTGGGAATTCTCGGGATGAGTGTTCACTTATAGGCTAAAGCATGTCTTCATATGTTATTATAATTTAGAATCTTTGATAAGTCAACGTTTTCGTTTATTCGTTTTAATTAATGAATAAATGATTACATTCCTTATATAAACTCTCATTCATTTCATTGTGTCTATTACAGATCATGCCTCCTCGTCGCAGCACTCGCAACAACAATGGTGAGAACCACGAAGAAGGTGGTGATACCCATAACCACAACCATGACCAAGTTCCTAACCACAACAACAATGGGGTCGATGCTCAACTGGCTGCGATCATTTCTCAACAAATGGCGCTGCAAATCGCAACTCTGGTTCCCAACTTACTTGCTCAGGTCATCCAATTGAATGGGAATGGTCACAACAACGGGAACGGGAATGGCAATGGCAATGGCAATGGACCCCAAGCCTGCACCCTCAAGCATTTCAACTCTTGTAACCCTCCAAAGTTCAGCGGTGAAGAAGGAGCTACTGGACTTCTCCAATGGTTTGAGGGTATTGAAAATACCTTCATCAACAGTGAGTGCCCCAATAATTTCAAGGTTCGTTACGCCATGAGTGTTCTCCATAAACGAGCACTCACATGGTGGAATGAAGAAAAGCGTACTCGTGGGGCCGAGGTTGCTCTTGCTATGACTTGGGACCAGGTCAAAGAGATAGTGGGGAAAATCTTGCCTACAACACCCGCTTTCATGAGCTTAGCTTATTGTTGCCACACAAGGTTACTCCTCTGCCGGTAGCCATCGAAAAGTACATCGGTGGTCTGCCCATGCAAATCCAGGACACTGTTTGGGGTAGAAATCCTGCAACTCTGGAAGAGGCCAAACGTCTTGCGGCCACTCTTACTGATAATCATGTGAAGAACGGTACTCTAGTTCGCAAGGGCACTAAGAAGACGGTTGCCAAAGACACTCCACAGCCTGCAATTGAAGTCAAGCCTGAGACCTCAAGCAACAAGAAGCGCAAGGCTAGAAACTATATGGTTGCTACTACTCCACCTGCCGCCCAAAACCCAGCCAAGAAACCATACACCGGACCTCACCCTTTGTGCAACACTTGCAAGTACCACCATCCCACACAAGTGCCATGTCGATTTTGTACTAAGTGTCAACGATATGGTCACCTGGTGAACGTCTGTCGATCTCCTGCTGCCCAAGACAACAACAACCCAGCTCCCAACCAACAAAACAACAGGCCTCCTCGTGGTCAATGCTACGAGTGTGGTAACCCTAATCACTACATCAACAACTGCCCTAACCGTAACCGTAACCAAAACCAAAATCAGAACCAAAACCAAAACCAAAACCAGAACCGCAACCAGAACCAAGGTGCTCGAGGTCGCGCCTACAATCTCAACGCTAATCAGGCCCGTGACAACAACGAAGTGGTGAATGGTACGTTTCTCATTAATAATCACTATGCATCCATATTATTTGATTCAGGAGCTGATAAGTCATTCGTGTCACTGAAGTTTGAACCTTTACTTAACTTACCCCACACTAATCTAGAAGATCCATTCGTGGTAGAGGTAGCTAATGGGAAGTCTATTTCGATCGGTTCTATTATTCGTAACTGCTTGTTGAATCTCGATGATCATACTTTCCCTATCGATCTTATTCCCATGCATCTTGGTAGTTTTGATGTTATAGTAGGCATGGACTGGTTGTCAACTCATCGTGCCGAAATTCTGTGCTTCGAGAAAGTCATACGCATTCCTCTCGAATCTGGTGAGATTTTGAAGATCTATGGTGAGAAACCCTGTGGTGAGCTTAAGCTTATGTCTTGTACTACTGCCCAAAAGTACTTACGAAAGGGGTATACGGCCTTCTTAGCTAACGTGATAGAGAAGAAGGACAAAGGCAAAAGTATCCAAGACATTCCTATTATTCGAGACTATCCTGAAGTCTTTCCAGAGGATTTACCTGGTTTGCCTCCTGCTCGACAAGTGGAGTTTCGTATTGATCTTGTTCCTGGTGCTAATCCTATTGCTAAAGCTCCTTATCGTCTTGCACCCTCTGAGATGCAAGAACTTGCTAGTCAATTACAGGAACTTTCTGATAAAGGGTTCATTCGCCCTAGTTCTTCTCCATGGGGAGCCCCTGTCTTATTCGTTAAAAAGAAGGATGGTTCTCTTCGGATGTGTATTGACTACCGTGAACTCAACAAACTCACCATCAAGAATCGTTATCCACTTCCTAGGATTGACGATCTCTTCGATCAACTTCAAGGAGCAACCCACTTCTCGAAGATTGATCTCCGTTCTGGTTATCATCAGCTTAGAGTCCACGATGAAGATATTCCCAAGACAGCTTTTCGCACTCGCTACGGTCACTATGAATTCATGGTTATGCCTTTCGGATTGACCAATGCTCCCGCAGTATTTATGGATTTGATGAATCGGGTTTGTAGACCCTATCTCGACAAATTCGTGATCGTTTTCATCGATGATATTTTGATTTACTCTAAGTCAAAATCCGATCACGAGCAACATCTTCACTCTATCTTGAGTCTCCTAAAGAAAGAACAACTGTACGCCAAGTTCTCCAAGTGTGAATTTTGGCTTAAGGAAGTTCAATTTTTGGGACATGTCATTGATATGAACGGAATTCATGTTGATCCTGCAAAGATCGAAGCTGTGAAGAATTGGAGTGTTCCTACCACTCCCACAGAAGTCCGTTCTTTTCTTGGGTTGGCTGGTTACTATCGTCGATTCATCGCCAATTTCTCCAAGATCGCTGTTCCTCTCACTACCTTAACTCACAAGGGTAAACCCTATGAGTGGGGACCTAAACAAGAGGAAGCATTTGAAACTCTTAAGCTGAAACTCTGTGAAGCTCCTGTCTTATCTCTACCTGATGGTAATGATGATTTCGTGGTCTACTGTGATGCATCGAACCAAGGTCTCGGTTGTGTTCTTATGCAACGAGGAAAGGTTATTGCTTATGCGTCTCGACAACTCAAGATTCACGAGAAAAATTATACCACCCATGATCTTGAATTGGGCGCTGTTGTCTTTGCACTCAAGATTTGGAGACATTATCTCTATGGGACCAAATGTGTGGTGTTCACGGACCACAAAAGTCTCCAACATGTCTTCGACCAAAAGAATCTTAACATGAGGCAACGACGTTGGGTTGAATTACTTAACGACTACGATTGCGAAATTCGCTACCATCCTGACAAAGCGAATGTTGTGGCTGACGCACTTAGTCGTAAAGAGCGTGTCAAACTCCAATGTGCGAGAGTTCGTACTGATCTTCAAGATCGCATTCTCCAGGCTCAACACACCTCAGTCACCCAAGGTAACATGTACGATGAAATGTCTTGTGGTGCTGAGACTCAACTTGAAACCAAACCCGATGGTCTCCTTTATTTTCTTAATCGACTGTGGATTCCCGACCGTGATGATCTTCGTACTTTTCTCATGAACGAGGCTCATAAGTCTCGTTATTCTATTCATCCTGGAGCTGACAAGATGTACCAAGATCTTCGTTATTCTTATTGGTGGCCTGGTATGAAGAAAGACATTGCTCTATTCGTCGCAAAATGCCTCACTTGTTCCAAGGTTAAGGCTGAACATCAACGACCATCTGGTATGCTTGAACAACCAGAGATTCCTGTCTGGAAATGGGAGAGCATAGCTATGGATTTCATCACCAAACTCCCTCGCACACCCAAAGGTTTTGACAGTATTTGGGTAATCGTCGATCGTTTGACCAAGTCAGCTCACTTTCTACCTATTCGTGAGAAGTATTCTGTGGAAAGGTTGGCACAGATGTACGTAAGTGAAATCGTATGTCGTCACGGTATACCTTTGGACATTATTTCTGATCGCGATGGTCGTTTCACCTCCCACTTTTGGGGATCTCTACAAGATGCTTTGGGTACCAAGTTGAACCTGAGCACTGCTTATCACCCTCAAACGGATGGTCAGACTGAACGAACCATCCAGACACTTGAGGACATGCTCAGGGCGTGTGTCATCGATTTTGGTGGCGCATGGGATTCTCATCTTCCTTTGGTTGAGTTTTCATACAACAACAGTTATCACGCCAGCATTAACATGGCTCCTTTTGAGGCACTCTATGGTCGGAAATGTCGTTCACCTGTCTGTTGGACTGAGGTTGGTGAAGCTCGTATTACTGGACCCGAACTAATCCAGGAAACCACAGACAAAATCCAGCTTATTCAGGATAATCTTCTCAAGGCTCGAAGTCGCCAAAAGAGTTATGCTGATAAACGTCGTAAACCCTTGGAATTTCAAGTTGGGGACCTTGTGCTACTTAAGGTATCCCCTTGGAGAGGAGTTATTCGTTTCGGTAGAAAGGGAAAACTAGCTCCTCGATACGTAGGCCCCTTCAAAATTCTTGACAGAGTTGGGAAAGTGGCTTACAGACTTGAGCTTCCACCCGAGCTAAGCAATGTTCATCCGACCTTCCATGTTTCGAATCTCAAGAAATGCTTAGCAGATGAGAACCTTCATGTTCCTCTTGAGGATGTGCAAATCGATGAAAGCATGCACATTATCGAGAAACCCGTCGAGATTGTTGACACTGGAGTCAAGAAACTCAAGCGCAGTCGTATTCCGATCGTTAAGGTTCGTTGGGAATCTAAACGAGGCCCAGAGTTCACTTGGGAACGTAAAGACCAGATGAAGTCGAAGTATCCGCATCTTTTTCCACCAGACTCTCCAACTCCAACTTCGGGACGAAGTTCCTAAAAGAAGGGGAGACTGTAACATTACGCATTTAATACTTGTACGTTACGCACCGACATTAATAAAAACGTCAAGTTTCTTATTTACCTTCGCATTTATTATTTTTGTCGCTATTATGGAGCCCTAATGCTATATATATTATTATATATGTGTGTGATATTATAATTAAATCAAAAAAAAATACTTTGCCTTGGCCGGGGTTCGAACCCGCGCCAAAGGCCGGCTCAATCTAACACACGAGCTTAACCAGCTGGGCTGGCCACTTCTTTGTGATAAACCCGGACGCGAATTATACTTAAGCACACATCAAAACTCCCACAGTTGACAAGGAAAGTCAACTGTGGGATTCCTTGGTGAGCAATCCTTAGATTTAACGCATGATTGATATATTTTTGGCAAATTCGTGCTATTACCGGCCCAATCCAACGCGTTTACACAACAATAACACGGCAATCGTTGCCCTAATAATCAAATTTGACGCGTATTATTAAAAGGAAAGTCAACCTTCTAATTAACCCTAACCCTAATCCTCTAGTATATATAGATGGTCTGCGAGCCTTGTAAAGTCGCTCACAACTCTCTCTCAATCTCAATATCTCTCTAATCCTCTCTGTATTTGATCAATTGCTCGTGGTTTGACTTTCTCCTTGACCCGACGATTATCGTTAATATCACACTGTGAGTCTTATTTTTTTGGTGGGTTTAGTTCTTCGGCACCTCAGCAACAATAGCCCTAACATTAATCGGGCTATTGTTGTCTGAATCGTTCTATTGAAAAGCTAGGGTTCATCACGATTAAATTGGGGATAAAACTGGATTAGCATATTGTATTTAATTATTTTAAATCAGAGGATAACACAACCACCGGCCTAGGCCAAGTGGTTGTGGCTCTGGTCCGCTACAGGGGTCACCCGGGTTCGAGTCCCGGCTCTGACCGGGTTTTTGCATTCTTTTCCTTTCTTTTCTTTTTAACAATATAATTAATTATATATATATATTAATCCTTTAAATCTTTTAAATTCTTTTTAAAATACCTAAACTATTTTATAAACTCTAAAAAAATTATAATTACTTAATCTGATATAAAAGTGTTATTTACAATTTTTATTTTTCAGAAATTCTTTTATTTAATATTTATAATAATTAAATCATTTTTATACTATTATAATTATAAAAATCCATTATTATATCAAAACAGTTTTATTAAATTTCCCAAAATTTATCCTGACTTTTTATAAAGTCAACCTTTACTGAAATAATTTTTAAATCAGTAAAATCATTTATTTTATAATTTTAAACAATTTTTATTAGATTTAATCATAATTAATTCATAATAAATCCAATTTTCATCATTTTTGCACCAAAATTTTATACAAATTATTTTTAATCATTTAGAACAGAATTATGATTTTTAAAATAAGATTTCTTTAATTTTAGTATTTTTAAATATTAAAGTTAATAATTGGCTAGTTATAAATAAATAGATTTAAAAATCTATTTAAAATGAAATAATTTTATAAAAATTATTTTATTGCTTCAAACACTTAAATGTGCTCATTCAAAATTCAAACTTTATAAAAAGACTATTTTTCATTTATTATCCAATTTTCTTTATTTAATTAACTTTTTTTAAATTAAATTTAACAATTGATTATCCCCAAATCGAAACCCTAGGATACACATATTAGTTACATAGACTTAGACTTATTATATATTACCTCATTATAGGGTAATATTTGGAATCACTTTGGGCAACATAATTATCATATCTTTTCAACAAGTTAACATTTGCTAAGGTGAGTTTACATAGCCCCTTTTATTTATCACCATTTTTGGGGTGAAACATGTTATAACATTTTCATTGCAATTCAATCATCAATGTGTTTATGTGTTTTCTATGTTGCATATTGTCTTGAGCATGATTAGAGTAAGCACCATTCTAGCATAATCATTAACATTGATCAGCCGACGGTATACATTGATAGATCTATTGGACTGACAATCCCACCCGGATACGTGCCTCCTACAAAGGTTACGTGGGTGTTTGTTATCGCATAACATATTCATTGGGACCATAAGTGTATGGTATGTATCATTTTATAACAGTCAGCAGGGTTGATTATGCACTCGATTTATTTCTAATATGTTCTCACATATGGGCTAGATTAACATGACACATGAATTGCATAACATTTTATTCATTTATCATCAAAAACCTATGTAATTCTCACCAACTTATGTTGACCCAAAATACTTTCAAAATTAACATGTTTCAGGTAACAATGAAGCTGAGGCTTGAGTTAGCATGAGGATTTATCTTGAAGTTTATTTGAAGTTTTTGAAGTTATTATTTGATGTTATGTATTTGAATTCTTAGACATTATTTCACATTTTGGATATTATGTTTGAATAAATTATTTAAAATTTATATTATACCATGTGCTACTGAAAACAATCATCAATACGTGGCACCCCGATGTTTCCGCCATCGGTTGGGGTGTTACAGTAACATCTCCCCTAGCTTCCCACTTTACTAAAACCCACTTGCACCAAATGGGCCTAAAGGCTTGGGCCGGATTATGGAGACTCCTCTACCTGGGCCGGGCCCCATTAAAGGTAGAGGATGGGCTGAGAAAGTAGGGCAGCTCGGTACTATAAAAGGAGGACTCTCTTCTCCTTTTATTGGCATCGAATACCCAATACACTTTCACTCAAGAAGAATACGAACTCTCGTACCTTCTTCACCCCCCCTGTTTGTTATGCTAACGATTAGAGGCTCGACTCTTCTAATTGGTAGTCTCGTAAATCCCTGGTCTTGCCTACAGACCCACACGTATTTTATAATCACACTCTCTTTAGAAAATACAGTAGAATCACCGTACAGATAGTCCTCTTTTCAACTATCTTTACACTCGTGTTTCTTCATTGGCGCCATCCGTGGCCTTACCACAACCGCTCCAACCCAATAAACTATTAGGGCCAGAATCGTAAAAATGACCTCACCCCCACGAGCGTTCACTCCATCCGGTGCCGTCGAAGATATCACCGACGCCACCCCATCCCACCCAACATCAGGGGACCACAACAACCAACTACAACCACTTATAACCCCCAGAAACCTCGAGCCCCAGCTCGTAGATATAACCCCTCCAACGGAGGAGGAAATCGAGGCACTAAACAATGACTGGTATGACCGCCAGCGACAAATCCTCGACGCACAACTAGAACGCCGCCGGCGCACCGGCAAAACAATCATGGGCTCCTCCTCTAGGCAACCTGCAAAAACAGCAGCACCCGCCCGTCACGGGGAAGGTCCAGGGCAAACCCCTGAGGACCAGGCCCGTGCAGAGCACAATCGGTTCGACGCCGAAGACTATGACGAAAGCTCGTGGGAGGATGACGCCTCCCGCGACTATCGTCATAGCCCATATTACAGGCGCGAGCGATTAAACCGCTACAACAACGACGCCACCACCGACCTATCACTCCCATACAGACCAGCCGCATTCGCGGATAGGTCTAAATTTACCAGGCGCATTTCTGAGGCACCAATCCCACCAAGACAACGCCTACCGGCCAACGTCAAAATCTACGACGGACTATCCGACCCAGATGACCACCTGGGCATATTCAATCAAGCCGGGGCCGTCATCGGTTGGACCCTACCTGTTTGGTGCCACATGTTCGCCCAGACACTCACCGGAGCCGCCAGGGTCTGGTTCGATAACCTCCCCACCGGAAGCATCGACAGCTACGACCAGCTGATCGAAAAATTTTCTCTCCACTTCAGCCAACAGCGCCGCCACAAGCGCGACAAAAGCCAAATCTCCCTTTGCAAACGCAGAGACACTGAACCTCTCGAGGACTTCATCGTACGGTTCAACAAGGAGGCCCTCCAGTTAGGAACCGGCGACGAAGCAACACGAACCTCCTTTTTATCTAACGTCAACGATGATGGCCTACAACACACGCTGCAAGGGAAAGATGGCGTCCCAGACGCTTGGGAAGAGGTTGTCCGCATCTCAAAACTCTACGCGGGCAACCAGAAAACCATGCGCCAGAACCAGAGAGGGAGTTCCAGCAACAACCGCAGCCGCGGCAATAACCGATCATCCGTCTGGAACCGCATCTCCGGCTCCACCGATGAAGGACGATACTCAACTTCTGGCGACGCCAGAAACATCATCGGCAACAAACAAAACCGCGAACAGCGGAACAGCGGCCGCCGAAACCAAGATTGGACACCCCTCACCAAAACGCCATCTCAAGTCTTATCACAAGTCCTCTCCACCGGAGAGGTAACTTTTAAAATCCCCAAGCCCATGGGGGCAAAACGAAAAAATGTTGACACCACCAGGTTCTGCGAGTTCCACAAAGACGTGGGCCACGATACCGACAACTGTTATAGCCTCAAAATGGAAATCGAAGCGGCCCTACGCTCCGGGAAGCTCGCCAACCTGGTAAAAAACGTCCGCGCAGGGGCCCGCCGACAAGACGAACCTGAAAAAGCCATCAAAGATATCAGGACACACTACATCCGCGGTACCCACAGCAGACAGATCAACATGACGAGAAGCACCAAACGAAAAACCAGCTTCCCTAATACAGCAACTACATCTGAAACCTCAAATTGGCGAGAGGCCCAAGTCCTCCTCCCGATAATCCCAGGGGGCGCTCAATCAACGACCCCCCTCACCATCACAGCATTGTTCGGACACTACCGAACTTACAAAATGATGTGCGACGGCGGCAGTAGCTTCGACGTCATGTACCAACAATGTTTTGACCAGCTAGACGAAGAAGACAAGGCACGCCTACAGCCAGACGCGCCTATTGCTGGCTTCTTCAACGAAATAATCCATCCCATTGGCAAGTTCGACTTTACGGTCACACTTGACGACGGCATTCACAGCCGCTCCGAGGTATGCACCTTCCACGTCATCCCAGCCACCTCCTCATATGATATATTGTTAGGAAGACAGGGTTTGGCGAACTTCAACTCCACCGCCTCAACCCCTCACCAAACCATGGGCTTCCCAACGCCCACCGGGATCGCATACATCCGAGGCAATCAAGAATGCCTCATGACAAGCCACCCGCCAGACGACACGGCAGCGCTTCCATCAAGCCCACCAACTGACGAAAGCTGGGTCCTCAACCCAGCCTTCCCTGAACAAACCATCACCTTGGGCCGAACCTTATCCCCCCAGGTAAAAACGCACCTAAAACAGCTACTGGTGGCAAACAAAGACGTCTTCGCATGGCAATCGTCAGACATGGTCGGCGTCCCAAGACACATCGCCGAGCACCGCCTCAATACATACAAAGACTCACGCCCAGTGGCCCAAAAGAAACGGCCACTCGGCCCCGACAGAGTCAAAGCCATGAATGAACAAGTTGACGACCTACTAGAGGCGGGCATCATCAGAAAATGCAATCACCAAACCTGGGTGGCCAACCCGGTGATGGTACTAAAAAAGAATGGGTCCTGGCGCATGTGCGTCGACTACAAGGACCTAAACAAAGCATGCCCCAAAGATCACTACCCTCTCCCGGAGATCGATTTGAAGGTCGACTCACTCGCGCCATTCAAATACAAATGTTTCCTCGACGCATATCGAGGATACCATCAAATCCAAATGGCTTACGAAGACGAGGATCGAACGGCGTTCAGAACAGATCGAGGGGTGTACTGCTACACCAAAATGCCCTTCGGACTCAAGAACGCCGGCGCGACCTACCAACGCCTCATGGACCAGGCGTTCATCAACCAGATAGGCGTCAACCTCGAAGTCTACGTCGACGACCTAGTCATCAAAAGCACCCAGGAAGACACAATGCTCATGGACATCAAGCGCACTTTCGAACAATTGCGCAGCATCCAAATGAAACTAAATCCAGGCAAATGCTCCTTCGGAGCAGAAGAAGGGAAATTCCTAGGCGTCATCGTCACCAATGGCGGCTTCAAACCTAACCCTGAAAAAATCCAAGCAATCCAGCGGATGCCGTCACCAAACTCGATAAAAGACGTGCAGACTCTGATGGGACGTTTGGTTGCTCTCAACCGCTTCCTATCAAACTACGCCTCCAAGTCTTTTCCTTTTGTTCACACTTTACGAAATGTACTCAAAAAAACACAGTTCCGCTGGACACCGGAAGCAGAAGTGGCGTTTCGTGAAATGAAACAATGTTTAACCTACTTGCCAACTTTAACAGCGCCCCTTCCAATGGAGCCCCTTACACTATATCTATCTGCATCAGAAACGGCAATCGGCGCCGTCCTATTAGTAGAACGCAACAAAGTACAAACACCGATCTACTATATCAGCCGAACTCTAGCAGACGCAGAAACCAGATATTCGACAATGGAAAAACTTGTCCTAGCATTAGTCCACGCGTCAAGACGCCTGCGACGATACTTTCAAGGACACCCAATCAACGTCCTCACAGACTACCGAATAAATACAGTACTATCCAAACCAGAACTCTCCGGCCGCCTGGCCAAATGGGCAATCGAATTAGGCGCACACACCATCGTCTACAAACCAAGACCCGCGATAAAAGGGCAGGTCCTGGCAGACTTCATCGCAGAAATCCCCACCGATAAAATCCAAGACTGCAAAGACGAACAAGACCCCAAGCCCGTCCCAGACGACCGAATCACCTGGTCATTATACACCGACGGAGCTTCCAATGATCAAGGCTCGGGCGCCGGACTTCGCCTCGTCAGCCCCGACAAGACAGAATTCACGTACGCCGTGCGCCTAGAGTTCCCAAGCACAAACAACGAGGCCGAATATGAAGCATTCTTGGCAGGCCTACGGCTGGCGCACAAAATGGGCGCCAGGCACCTCAACGCTCATGTAGACTCCATGCTGATAGCAGGCCACATGAACGGCGTTTACGACGCCAAGGACCCCGTCATGGCCCAGTACGTCGACCAAGCCAAGCTCCTCACCAAGAAATTCGTTACTTGCACCATCCTCCATATAAACCAAAGCGGCAACAAGGAAGCTGATGCACTCAGCAAAATGGCCTCCACCGCCTGGCCACATATGGCCAAGGAGGTACGTATCGAAACCCTACCTCAACCTTCGGTACCACTCAGACAGGTCAACATAACGCAGACAGGCGTCGGGTCATGGATGACCCCTATTCAAGCCTACCTAGCAACAGGCACGTTGCCACCTCAAAAAGCGGAAGCTCAAAAAATCCAATACAAATCCCAACATTACCAATTAATGAACGGGATCCTATACCGACGCTCGTACTTGGGGCCATTATTAAAATGCATAGACGTCGCGACAGCCACCTCACTTATCAGAGAAATACACGAAGGCATATGCGGGATCCATGCAGGACCGAGAATGGTCGTCGCCAAAGTCATGAACGCTGGATATTATTGGCCGGGTATGCATCAAGACGCCGTCAAAATTCTACGCACCTGCTTCAACTGCCAACAACACGCGCCAAATACCCTGCGCCCCAAAAACGATCTGGTACCAGTTACGGCCGCCTGGCCATTTCAAAAGTGGGCCATGGACCTGGTCGGCCCGTTTCCAATGGCCCCCGGAAAGATACAGTACCTAGTCGTTGCCGTTGACTACTTCACAAAATGGGTAGAGGCCAAGCCACTCGCGTCGATAAGCGCGGAACAGATAAAAAAATTCATCTGGGAATTCATCATCTGCCGCTTTGGCTTACCCATGGAAATCGTCACCGACAACGGCACACAATTCACCGACAAAAAACTACAAGCTTGGCTAACGCAACTAGGCGTCAGCCAGATCTTCTCATCCGTTGCTCATCCGCAAGGCAATGGCCAGGTGGAGCGCATCAACAGATCCCTAGTCGAAGGCATCAAGACACGCCTAGGATCAAAACGAACGGGCTGGGTGGAAGAGCTACCACACGTGCTATGGGCGCATCGCACCCTCACAAAGACCAGCACCGGCGAAACTCCGTTTAGCCTAACCTACGGATCCGAGGCCGTAATACCCGCGGAGATAACATTCCCGTCACCACGGGTCCTCAATACAGACAACACGGACAATGACAAAGAGCTACGCCTCAATCTAGACCTCCTAGATGACAGGCGCGATATCGCCGCCATACGCGAAGCAAACTACAAAAAACAATTAGAACGCTACTACAATTCAAAGGTCAAAGTTTGCGAATTTGACATCGGCGACTATGTTCTCAGGGACAACTACGCCTCCCACGCGGAACGCCCGGGAAAGCTAGCACCTAACTGGGAAGGGCCTTACAAAGTCCAACAAGTGCTAGGAAAAGGCGCTTATGCGCTAGAAAAACTAGATGGAACACCCATACCTAGATCATGGAATGTAGCGCAGTTGTGCAAATGCTACTTATAAAAAAGTTCCGGTTCTTTTCTCTCTTTCTTCCATCTAAACACTTGTGAAGTTAATCTACTCTTCACAAGTAGCATGACGCACCAGTCACTTGTGAAGTTAATCCACTCTTCACAAGTAGCATGACGCACCAGTCACTTGTGAAGTTAATCCACTCTTCACAAGTAGCACGGCGCACCAGTCACTTGTGAAGTTAATCCACTCTTCACAAGTAGCACGGCGCACCACCCACTTGTGAAGTTAATCCACCCTTCACAAGTAGAATGGCGCACCACTCACTTGTAAAGTTAATCCACTCTTCACAAGTAACTCGGCGCACCTATCGCTCACTCATGAGCCGCACTCCTCACTTGCTAAATCCACTCAACAAATGACGGATACACATACCAGACAGAACAAGCAAGACGCAGAACAGAAATAAAATCCTCTTTCATTCCAACAAACGATACATACAAACAAAAGAAAAATACAAAGAACAAACTACTGAGGAGGCTCATGAGCCATCCCCGAGCTACCAGCCTTGGACATCGCCTTCTCTGCACGCTCGCGGCCCACACGATCAGACTCCTCCACCCACCGCTTAAATTTGCCGATAGGATCAGGGTCGGACAGGCATTGCCGCACAACCTGCAACACGGGAAACTCGATCTGCTCTAACTTCTGCAGCTGCTCCATCAGCAACTGATCCGTGTTGACATCGCCAAACGGCTGCTCTTCCACAGGCGCGCCATCCTTTGCGGCCAAGTATCCTTCCAACCACCCGGTATGAACACCCGTGGTACGAGCAGCGTCAACTACTTCGGCGATTTGCTCGCCCATCTTCGGCGCATTCCAGCAGCGCTCATATACCTGCACAATTAAACAAATGTTACAACAAACAGGAAACAAAAAGCGCAGAACAAACTTGGAGAAAAATCTAAAAACTTACGGCGGAGATCCCGTCGGACATCACCCACAGCGACTTCTCAACATACCCCCTTTGGGCATCAAGCAGAAGCGTCTTCTCCAACCCCCACGCTTCCCGCTCCCTCGCCATCGCCGCAACCTGCTCCTCCAGCTCGGACACCCGAGTGGTCATCCTCACCACATCGGCGTCCTTCGCCTTCAGATCACCAACGGCGGTGGCATACTTCGAGGACAGCTCCTCCAACTCCTTGCCCTTAGCTGCCGAGACCTTCTTCTCCTCAGCCAGGGCAACCTCGGCCTTTTGTATCAGTTGACGACGGCGCTCCAACTCCGTGTTGACAACCGCCGACGACTTGGCCCATGCCTTCTGCTTTTCAGCAGCATCAGCATCCTTCTGGCGCAAGTCGGACTCTAACTTCCGAACCTGCTCCAGAAGACGTATACGAGCCGTCTCGTACACCTCCTTCTCCCTAGCAAGACGCTCGGCCTCACCAGCAACCGACGCCCGCTCATCCAAAAATTCACCCTCTCCTCTGTGCAAGGCATAAAGATTGCCCAAGGTCTGCGTAAGGTTCATGCACATCTCAGAGAAAAGGGTGCCACGGTCCTGAGCCCGATGATGGGCACGCTCCGCCGGAGGCAGCGCATAGCTCACAAACTCCTCAGCCACGAAGGGATTGAGGAATCTGCAGCTTTCGGTTATACGCCACCCAGGCGTATAAACCGGAGAATCAAGACGGAAGGCAGGTCCGCTGGACGACGCAACCATGCCTTCGGCCCTTTGTGATTTTGGGGCCTCCATCCCACCACCAGGAAGTGGAACCTCAGCGACATCCTGCTCGCTCAGGTCCACAAACACGGGCCCGCCCCGCTGGCCCTCTCCACCCTGAGCACCCGCACCCTCGGCCTGCTCCTTCTTCATGTGCACCAAATCCTCGTGCTGCTTCAACAACACGAGGCGGCGCTCCTCCGCCTCTTTCTCCGCCGCCAGCTCGGCCAAGCGAGCCTCTTCAGCCCGCTTCCGTTCAGCCTCAGCTAAACGGGCATCTTCCGCCCGTTTACGCTCCAGTTCCAACTGGCGAGCGGCAGACTCCTCCTCCTGCTTCCTCTTCAGCTCAGCTTCGGCCACGCGCTTGTCCTCCTCCTCCTTACGCGCAGCCTCAGACAGTTGCGCCCCCTCAGCTAGGAGGCGCTCTTCCTCGAGCTTCTTCTTCCGCTCCTCCTGATACTGTCGAACAGAAGGAGGGATGGAACCTACAAGGAAAAACGAAGACCAAAGTTAAAAAAAAAAAAAAAAAAAAAAAAAAAAAAGAAGAAGAGAAAGAACAGAAAAAGCACAAGGAACACTCACTACTAAGCTTCTTCAACGCCTTCATGTAAAAAGGCTGACGCACCGGCGGCGGCTCAAGCTCTATATCACCATGCCCATCCCCACCAAGAGCCGTCCGCTTAGGCGATGATCCACCGGCCACGGCCTCATCAACCTTCTCCGGCTCCTTGCGCTTCCGTGCTGCAAACAACATCAGACGTCAGAAAACAATAAAAATAAAACACAGAGAAGAAAAGAAAAGCAGGTAAAAAACACTCACTGTCGACAGGCGCGTCCTCTGCTGTGCGACCTTCAGCAGTCGCATCGCCGCCTTGCGCCGTGGCAGAAGAAGAGCCGCCTCCGGCGCTACCTGTAGACCGACGCGAACGATGGACCAAATCAGATGATGGGTCACTCAGCTCATCATCGGACAAGAACACATAATCAACCCCCTCCGCCGTCTTGACAGACAGCGGGTCAGGGTTGATCAAAAAACCTACTTCAAGGTTAGAGGGCGCACCTTGAATAGGGGCAGGGAACAGGAAGTTCTCCGCCAACGCCTCCATCTCCCATACTCCGCCCTCTGGCACCGCCACATACACGGTCTTCACGGCCCGGGCGGCAAAATAGTCAAACAACAAATCACCTGCGACGAAACACAGATATTAGACACAAAACGCACTAGAGAAAAAGGGAAGGACCAGTAAAAAAAAAAAAAAAACTTACCCTCCACAGAAAGCGCACCACCATCACCGGCAGGCGCTACATTGTACCCCTCCCTAACGCCTAGACGGCTTAGCCCCAGCAAACGCATAATACCCTCATCCAGTTTGTCCAAGTCATCTAGACGACTTGGATGCGCAGAAAGCTCCTGGAACCACGCCTCCTCTTGGAAGTCCTTCATAACCTCGAAGGACGGCACCTTCTGCCCAGGGCGCAGTTCCAGCTTCGTCATCTCCACTGGGATGACCTCCTTCTTCACAAAGAAGAAGCACCTCTTCCAATCCCGAAGAGTTTTTGGAGAACTCTTCGGTACGATCAGGCTCACGCTCTTGGATCTCTCCACAAAAGAGACCCAGCCCGACTCCTTAACCTCCAGCTTGTAGAACACATTGAAGTGTTCAAACACCGGCTGCCTCCTCAGGGCCCGACAAGTGGCCTCGAAGTGCATCACCCTCATCACCCCAAAGGGGCTCATCTGAGAGACGTGCACTCCGTATCTCTGAAGAACAGAGATGAAGAAACGAGACACCGGCAACCGGAATAACCCCTTCTGAAAATATGCCTCATATAGGCATATTTTCCCTTCCGGGCAATCTACCGGAGTTTGCCTTTTCTCCGGCAACTCCGGGTCCCATTCACGAAGAATACCAAATCTCTTGACCAAAGACCTGAATTTGTCTTTGGACCAGGAGATTTGGGCGTCTTTCATAGACAGCTCCGCCTTCTTATCTTCAGAAGACATCTTCAAACGACGAATCAGAAAAAGCTAACTTTTTGATCGGAGAAACAGAGAGAATGAAGGGAATTTAGAAGAAAATTTCGAAAGAAGAAGAAGATGAAAGAAATCCAAAGGAGGTGGACGACTATTTATACCCATCGCATTTAATGCAGGTAATTATGATGGGCAGGCTTTTCAACATGAAGGTCCAATCACAGGCAAACACGTCGCTCTGCCCATGTGCCAAAACGGCCCACGCGCCGCGCGTGTCTCACTCGCGAGACGGTCGTCCTACCCCAGCTGCCGATGACCGACACGTGTACACCCACGTCCAAAAAAGGATGACGATGACTGACACGTGTACGCCCACGTTCAAAAAACCACCACCAACAGCTGTCCCCACCCATCAGATGTACGACACGTGTCCACCTAGCAACTCAACAGTCGTACTGACTGTCAGACACGATCTCCAAAGCAGGTCTACCAACCGTCAGGCACGTCTTTTCAAATTCAAAACATTCCCGCCTTTAATTTACACAAATCCCAAAGAGACAAATTCAATGCGGAGTAAATGCAGGCGCGGACAGCGACAAAAAATGACTTTTCACAACCTCTGGCCGCGCAAACAGGGCCAACACCTTTCGTCGCTTAAGGCCTGCGCGCCAGAGCGAAAATTTTGAAAAAATCAAATTTCACAACCTCTGGCCGCGCAAACAGGGACAACGCCTATCTTGGCTCAAGGCCTGCGCGCCAGAGCGAAAATTTTGAAAAAATCAAATTTCACAACCTCTGGCCGCGCAAACAGGGACAACGCCTATCTTGGCTCAACGCCTGCGCGCCTTAGCGAAAATTGTGAAAAAATCAACTTTCACAAACTTTTTGGGCGCGCAAACAGGCCCAACGCCCATCTTGGCTCAACGCCTGCGCACCAAACACAATCTTTGCGCATCCCGTCATACGCCCACAGCTTGATCTCTGTGCGCGCACCAGTTGACGAAGAATAAACAGAAACACACGTCCACTTCGGTACATGAAAACCCAGTGACGACTGGATGTCACTGAAAGTACACATGTGAAATCAAGTCCAGCACTCCCCAAAGATACAGGTCAGCACTGGACTGGGGGGACTTGAAGGGATATGGTATTAAAACATTACAAATACCATACCATCGCCCACTTAGAACAGGCTTCGACAGATGCTTACCCGCCCGTTCTACGTCAGCGGATCGCTTCGCGCCCATCCGCCCGTTTTACGTCAGCGGAACGTCTGGCGACCACAAACCCGTTCTACGTCAGCGATGCTCCTGCCGCCCGACGCGTGCATTTATATTCACGATCCACGTCGGCGGAACACCTGGCGTCCACCCGCCCGTTTTACGTCAGCGGTGTACCCGACGCCAGGCGCATGAACTCCCGCCCCTTTCACAGGGGCGGGCCAAATGTACCTCAAGGCTTCCTTGACAAGCGTCACTACAAGTGGAAGATACCTTTTGGGGCAGCCTTGGGACTCACCCCTGCCCCAAGCAAATATCTCTGACACGACAGGCAGCCCGTCAGAGTTTCTCTCCAACCAGAGACTTTCCCCAGTCTGACGAGCAGAAAAGGCGATGACGTGGCAGCCTCTCAACCAAGATATCTTCCTGACAAAGCAGACTTTCTCTGTCCGTCTTGAAATCCTGGAAAAGTATAAAGTGTCTACCGCCTGGATGCACCAATGGGCGAGCACCACGTGTCAACCGCCCATCAGCGTCCACTTACTGGGCGCCACGTGTACATGCGTCAGGACGGTAACATCTCCCCTAGCTTCCCACTTTACTAAAACCCACTTGCACCAAATGGGCCTAAAGGCTTGGGCCGGTATTAATGAGACTCCTCTACCTGGGCCGGGCCCCATTAAAGGTAGAGGATGGGCTGAGAAAGTAGGGCAGCTCGGTACTATAAAAGGAGGACTCTCTTCTCCTTTTATTGGCATCGAATACCCAATACACTTTCACTCAAGAAGAATACGAACTCTCGTACCTTCTTCACCCCCCCTGTTTGTTATACTAACGATTAGAGGCTCGGCTCTTCTAATTGGTAGTCTCGTAAATCCCTGGTCTTGCCTACAGACCCACACGTATTTTATAATCACACTCTCTTTAGAAAATACAGTAGAATCACCGTACAGATAGTCCTCTTTTCAACTATCTTTACACTCGTGTTTCTTCAGAGAAGATGACTGTTGTATTTTAAAAATGTGGTGAACAGCATGAGATTCTTTTGTGATCGTAATAAACTCATAGATGCATAACATTTGTACAAATTTGTCACCTACAAGATAATGGAATGCAATACATAATTTGTCACAGATGCATAACATTTATAATCTCTATTTTCTTTTATCTTTTTAAGGGGTGTATATTGTTTTTGTTGATATGTGCAGAGAGCAATGGATCAACTTCATTGACGCAAATGTAAGTAGTTTAGTACATTCATCCTTATAACTTTATTTCTAAAACCATATGTTTTAATCAGATAACACACATTTAGTTAATGGTGTTGGACATAATATTTGATATTATCCTAAGTATGGGTTATTAGTGTATATCCTAAGTATTATATTAGTTTGTTATATGGTAGTTATTTAGTGAACCATCATGTCGGTTCATCAAAGGGCATCACACCCTTTCATTATGTATAAATAGGGCCAACCCCTATCATTTGTATTTGGATGATTTCTATTATATATAGCAAGTTTATACAATTCTCTCTATTCAAATCTCACAAATGGTTATGACCTCTAATTAATAATTGATGAGTACAATGCTATTTATTCTACCAGATATTATATAGCTTCCCTTACACATGTATTACATTTTTAGAGGGTATAAAAATTTGGCCTATTATTTTTGGATCGTCCGAAAACATATCAAATAAAGATGGTTATATACATTCATGTTTTTGGATCGTCCGAAAACATATCAAATAAAGATGGTTATATACATTCATGGTTGAGCTAATGGTATTTAGAAAGCTTAGCACTTTCATGTTTTTTATTTATATATATTACATTAGTATATAGTACTCATGTAATAATCCAAATTTTATATCATTTCTTTTATCAAATAATAATAAAATATGATATGTGTAATTCAAATTTTAGTACATGTAGAAAAATAAAATATTTAATACTTGTATTTTAAATATTATTAAATGAGTAGATAGCGGTCAAACAACTCATTTAAATGACAGACATTTGAACGAATGCTCATTGTTAAGTATCGTTTAAAAGATAAAATAAAAGATAACTAGACGAGTCATAGTAGATGAGATCTAGAGAAGTATTTAGTGTTATAGGAGACCTTATAGTAATAATAAATTATATTATATATGAACCCTATTCCGGTTTTAATGAAACTTAGGTTGACGTATAGATAAAAATTAACCCGTTGTAGTAATATATTCGGAATTTACTAAAACGTTATAGGTTAAAAGTAATAAGAGAAAAACAAGTTGAGCCGCTTAAGTAGTAATAATAATAATAATAATAATAATAATAATAATAATAATAATAATAATAATAATAATAATAGTAAAAGTTTAGATAAGCATACCACGTAGGTATGCAGTAGAAATTGAGATAAAATCAAAACAAGATACTTGGAGGCCAAGGATCAATATGGACGTGCAGTATAAAAGGCGACCTTCCAAACATTTTAATTTCACTCATTTCACTCTCAGACACTTAAAAGACAAGTGAAACTACCTACCGGTGTGTTAGCCTACCTACATTACATTTATACGATCATATACAATCGAGTGAATGTCGATACTACAGTCTTGCACTGAATAAGAGCGAGACGGTCCTGACACTGAATAAGAGTCGGACTCGAGTATCGATAGTCTATCTCGTGATGTTCGTATTAAATACAATAGGATATGCTAACATATTGGGTTCTTTTTAGATAAAAATTAGGAATTTCTTGCCAGAAGGCCACCCTTATAACCTCTTTTAAGATAATTACTAAAGCCCATAAAACAAGTTGCACTGGTTTGGAACATTAAAGGTACGGATCCTTACCCCTCTCCTTTATTATCTGGTTCAGTTGATAAAAACCCTATTGATAATATATATAAATATTAAAACTCCTCCGTCTTTGAGCATCAATTCATTTGACCGTCCGTTCATTTCTCGTTCTAAGTATATTAATATTGAAAGTAGATTATATAAATCATACGATGCTTTTAATTCACTCATTATCGTATGTTCCCAAGTATGTGATATTAGTATCATTAGTTATTATTTACATCAGATTATATGACTCAGATTTTCAGTACTCTGTTACCCTAAGCTACCGCTTCCCGTGGAGTGTCCCGCGGGCATGATGTTGTGGCATCGGCATCATGTGCTCCACCCGTGACGGAGAGATTAGTTCACGGCGTCTCTTAAGTACAGGTGTGGTACAATGCAATTAGGAGGCGTATGGATCGATCCTAGTTCAGTTTCAGTTTCAGTTTCCGGAAACGGTTGCGGGTATGCCAACCTGCGCCATTTCATGTGTTGATAGACGGGAGTAGCTACCCGTATATCAACACGTATAATAGAATTCAGTTTGGCTTACGGGTACATCGGTATCACATGATTCAGTTTCGTTATATGCTTGTTATACTTCAGATAAGTATTTGTGTTATCAGTTTCAGTTAATTATTGCTTTACTATTTGAGCCTATTATTCCGTACTGGGCCTTCAGCTCATTCCGTAAACTTTTTTTTGTATCTACAGGTTAACAGGTTACTTTGGGCGGGATAAAGAGAGAGCAATAAATCATAGGATGCTACCTAAAGAAGCTTGTCACTTATGTTTAATATTAATGTATTTTGACCTTTAAACTATGAACCACCTGTCTTCCGTAACGCTATATGTTTTATAAATAAAAGAAACTTTGTCTTTTGTCTCTGATATGGTATTGAAGAGATAGGTACCCGCACACGCGCAGAAAGGAAACCCGCGCGCACGTCAGCACAGTAATATGACGTGGCGTTCTAGAAGACGGCGCACGCAACAACAAAAAAGGACAAACATCACCCGACAGGAGCAGAGCCAACAGCCAATCACAGGCCAGAACACCCTGCTCCACGATCTCCTGCCAGTACGAGGTACAGAAAAAGGACGAAAAGGACGACGTCAGGACACGTGGACCAATCAACAGAAGACAGCGCAGAAAATGACAACGGCCACAATCGTACAAGACAGCTGCCATGCTCCTCACAGCCAATCACAGGCTACCTAAGCAGCCTATAAATACCTCCCTTCGTCACCAGAAGAAGGGATCAAAAAGGAGAGGAATAGAATTCATATAGAGAGCTGTGAGAGATAGATTATAGTCGAAACGCTGTAATAATCTTATAACGGTGTCTTGTAACTTGTCCTGATAAATAAGAAGTCCGTTCCTTTATATTACTAGTTCATTATCATTGTTATATTTCGATTATTAGATTGGTGTTTCTTCATTGGCGCCATCCGTCTATTGAGTTATTAAGAACAGCAATTTAAAAACTTCTATCTCTCAACACACCAGCGATGAGTTCTTTACCAGTCAACACAAACTCTCCACAAGGCCCGTCCGGCACTGGTGTAGCTCCGGCAATCACCAGCCAGCCCGACAGCCACGTAGAAGAGCAAGTTCACATCACCGACGTGGGCCACACCCCGTCCTCCGGGACAAGGCAAACCCCGTCATTCCATTTTGCAACTGATAACCTTCAGACCTCACCTGCCGCTCATACTACGCCGATGGTTAGCCCGGAGGTATGGTATGCGCAGCAGAAAGAAGCTCTGAAGCAAGCATTCATGCACAGGCTTAAAGAACAACATCTGAGAGAGGCATCCCGCGCCCTGTCCTTCAGCGAAGGAAGGCCTGTCACTATCTCGGAAGGGCCGTCCAGAGCTGCAGGACACGTCGGCGGAAGCACCCATAACACTGACCCAACGTGGAGGGAAGACTCCGACGAGTCACAGAGTCGTTTTCAACGTGACACAAGCCAGTACTTGACCAACACCGTTGATCGAGCACACTTGTCGTCCGGAGAAGACGACCTGACAAAACCATATTACCCCCCCCTCGTTCAGTGAAAAATCAAAGTTTACACCGCGCATCGCACTCGCCATATTGCCCGCTGGGACAAAAATGCCAAGTACATTGGGAATGTTTGACGGCACCGGCGACCCTGATGACCACATACGAAGTTTCGAGGTCGCAGGAAAATGCGCGCGGTGGACCTTGCCAGCATGGTGTCACATGTTCGCGCAGACGCTCACGGGCGCAGCGCGGGTATGGTTCGACAGCCTACCAAACGGAAAGATTGATAATCTGAAAGAGCTGACTGATAAATTCTTGGACCACTTCAGTCAAAACAAAAGAATCGAGCGGGATTCCACTGACATTTTGCAAGTCAAAAGACGCGACAATGAGTCCATCGAGGATTACATCACCAGGTTCAACCGCGAAGCTTTACAAATTGGTCCAATCGGATTTGAGCTTATGAAAGCAGCGTTTACGCAAGGAGTCAGATGTGATTCGCTGATCCGCACGCTGGCCGGATGCACGGGCATGCCAAATACATGGGAAGAGATCATGCGCGGCGCTAAAAATTATGCAAAGACAGAAAGAGAACTATCTGTCTGGAGCAGGATTCAAGCACCACAGTACACAGATACACAAGCGCAAGCAATGCGCAACCGAAACAACAAGCATGACAGGAGGGCAAAGGGCAATGTCTGGACGAGGCTTCAAGGAGCCGACCAGACAACCCCAAAGCCTCCTGCGTCACAAGATTACCAGCGCAACACCTCGCTTGTGCACAAGCCCAACCGAAGGAGTCACAACAACTGGACTCCCTTAACCAAAACACCGGCGCAAGTTCTAGCAACGGAAAACGTTGACTTCCCAGAACCTAAGGTCATCAAACGGCGCGAAGGGTTGGACCACAACAAGTTCTGCGCGTACCATCAAGACATCGGTCATGACACCGATAAGTGTTACCAACTAAGGCAAGCTATTGAAGATGCATTAAAGTCCGGCAAGCTCGGCCACCTGCTGCAAAACGTTGAGCGCAAACAAGCGGGGGGTCCTCCGCCCAAAAAGATAAAAAATATAAGCATGATGATACACAGCAGCGGGCACCGGAGCCAAAAACGAAAAACTGAATCAGCAGCAGAATGGAGGGAACAACAGGTGTGTTTCCCCATAGTCAAAGGCGGCCCATCGGCCACAAAAGCAATCATTGTCACAGCAATTTTTGACCATTACAGAACCACTAGAGCATTCATGGACACGGGCAGCAATTCAGACATCATGTATGGTCAGTGCTTTGACCTCCTGGACGAAGAAGATAAGCAGCGCTTGCGCCCCATCAATTCGCCAATCATGGGATTCTCCAACGAGGTTGTGACACCCCTCGGAGAAATATCCTTCCCTCTCACTCTCGGCGCGCAGGGCCGATCGCGAACGGAAGAGGTCACCTTCCTCGTCATCCCATCCAAGTCTAAATATGATATCATCCTGGGCAGAGACTCCATGGCTTCCTACAACATGGTCACCTCCACTGTGCACAGCGCAATCGGTTTCCCCACTCCAAACGGGGTAGCCATTGTATGGGCCAACAGAGAGTGTGCCATGACCACGGAGCCCCACCCAGCAAAAATATTGAAGCCCTGCCCACGCACTGAACCAGAAAAGTGGATCTTAAACCCACAGTTCCCTGAGCAGCCCATAACAATAGGGCCAGAAATCTCCGAAAATATCAGGGACCATTTAAAACAACTCCTCCGCAAAAATATCGACGTTTTCGCATGGCAACCATCGGACATGATCGGTGTCCCGCGCGAACTCGCTCAACACAAGCTTAACACATACCGCTCTGTAGAACCCATCGCGCAAAAGCGCAGAAGTATGGGTGCTGAAAAAACTCAAGCAATGAACGAGCAAGTCGGAGAATTGTTAAAGGCAGGCATTTTGAGGGAAACACGATATCAAACCTGGGTCGCGAACCCAGTCATGGTCAAGAAAAGCAACGGCGGATGGAGGATGTGTGTAGACTACACTGACCTCAACAAAGCATGCCCCAAGGACTGCTACCCCCTACCAGAAATCGATCTGAAAATAGACTCTCTAGCCCCGTTCCGCTTCAAGTGTTTTTTAGACGCCTACAAAGGCTACCACCAAATACAGATGGCACGTGAAGATGAAGACAAGACTGCCTTTCGCACAGACAAAGGAGTTTTCTGTTACACAAAGATGCCATTTGGCCTAAAAAACGCCGGAGCCACGTATCAACGCCTGATGGACCGCGCATTCGCCAAGCAGATCGGGAGAAACCTAGAAGTCTATGTTGATGACTTAGTCATCAAAAGCAAGGAAGAGGATCAGATGCTAAAAGACATTGAAGAGACATTCAAGCATTTAAAAGCGATCTGCATGAAGCTAAACCCAAGCAAATGCGCTTTTGGGATGGAAGAAGGCAAGTTTCTGGGGGTCGTAGTCACCAAAGATGGGTTCAGACCAAACCCCGAAAAAATACAAGCCATTGCGCAAATGCCCTCCCCATCCACCCTAAAAGAGGTTCAAACGCTGAATGGACGCCTTGTAGCGATCAACCGCTTTCTGTCGCATCACGCGAGCAAATCCATTCCTTTCATCGAAACACTAAAAAGCTGCTTGAAAAAGAACCATTTTAAATGGACACCGGAGGCAGAAAAGGCTTTTCAAGAGATGAAGGAATGCTTGATGGACCTACCAACGCTCACCGCTCCACTCCCTAGGGAGCCCCTAACGATGTATCTTTGCGCCACAGAGCAGGCAGTGAGCGCAGTACTGATGGTAGACAGAAAGCTGGTTCAAACGCCTATCTATTACGTCAGCAGAGTACTAACAGATGCGGAGTCAAGATACACCATCATGGAGAAGCTAGTTCTAGCACTCGTTCATGCATCAAGACGGCTGCGCCGTTATTTCCAAGGCCATCCCATCAATGTGCTGAGCGATTACAAGCTGAACAATGTCCTATCAAAGCCAGAAGTCTCTGGGAGATTGGCAAAATGGGCAATCGAGCTGGGTGAGCACACCATCAATTACAAGACGCGCCCGGCGGTTAAAGGACAAGTACTAGCCGATTTCATAGCAGAGGTACCAAAAGAAAAAGTAGAAGAATGCAAAGCTGAATAAGAACCGCAACCATCGAATGACGAGAAGGCCATCTGGAACCTCTACACAGATGGGGCCTCAAACGAGGATGGCGTTGGCGCGGGGATACGCTTGGTCAGTCCAGAGGGAGCGGAATTCACTTACGCAATAAGGCTTGAATTCAAAGCCACCAACAATGAGGCGGAGTACGAAGCATTCCTCGCTGGACTACGCATCGCGCACAAGCTAGGCGCCAAGCACATCTTCGCGCACGTCGATTCACTGTTGGTCGCCGGTCAGATCAGTGGGAAATATGAGGCTAAAGAACCCTCAATGATTTTATACCTTCAACGCGCCAAAGAGCTCATGGCTACCTTCCCCAGCTGCACCATCGACCACATCAGACGCAGTCAGAACAAGCCGGCGGACGCTCTAAGCAAAATGGCCTCTACAACTTTCAGCCATTTAGCAAAAGAGGTCCGAATCGAAACGCTGAGCGAACCGTCTGTACCACCCAAGGAGGTCAATGTCATCCAAACGGGTGCTGACAGCTGGATGACTCCGATAATATCCTATCTGACCAACGGCGCCCTGCCAGAGCAACGCGCCGAGGCCAGAAAGATACAGCACAAAGCCCTACAATACCAAATACAAGACGGAGTGCTCTATCGGAAGTCATACCTGGGGCCACTGCTGCGGTGCGTGGATGCAGTTGATGCGGACTATTTGGTGCGAGAAATACACGAAGGGATATGTGGGATACACGCGGGGCCGCGCATGGTGGTCGCGAAGATCATGAACGCGGGATACTATTGGCCGGGCATGCACCTGGATGCCTTACAGATCATCCGCAAATGCGACTCATGCCAGCGACACGCCCCCAACACCCTGCGTCCAAAGAATGAACTCATACCAGTAACCTCGGCATGGCCATTCCAAAAATGGGCAATTGATCTGGTGGGACCTTTCCCAATGACGACAGGTAAAAGGAAATTCCTGATAGTCGCAATTGACTACTTCACCAAATGGGTCGAAGCCAAGCCGCTGGCTGAAATCACTGCTAACCATGTGAAGAAGTTCATTTGGGAATTCATCATTTGCCGTTTCGGGCTGCCCATGTCAATCGTTACAGATAACGGGACTCAGTTCGCAGATAAGGGGTTGCTGAAATGGTACGCGGATTTGCACATCCAACCAACCTTCACCTCGGTCGCGCACCCACAAGGCAACGGCCAAGTTGAGCGCGCGAACCGCAGCATCGTGGAGGGCATCAAAGCCAGATTGGGAACAAAAGGTAAAGTTTGGGCAGAGGAATTACCGAGCGTGCTATGGGCTAATCGTACACTAACCAAAACGAGCACCGGTGAAACTCCGTTCAGCCTCACATACGGCTCGGAAGCCATGATACCCGCGGAGATTGGATGCCCGTCCCCGAGAGTGCTTTCCGCAACCACGACAGATAATGACCAGGAGCTGCGCACAAACCTTAACTTGGTTGAATTACGCCGCGAAGAAGCAGCAATACGAGAGGCAAATTACAAGCAGCAGCTAGAGCGCTACTACAATGCCAAAGTCAAAGCCCAAGCGTTCAAGGTCGGAGAGTTCGTCTTGAGAAACAACGAGGCCAGCGGAGCCCTCCCCAAGGGAAAGTTAACCCCAACTTGGGAAGGACCGTACCGCATCCAAGAAGTCCTCGGCAAAGGGGCATACAAGCTATCAACGTTAGAAGACAAACCAGTTCCCCGAACATGGAACGCAGCGCAATTAAGAAAGTGCTATATGTAACTGCAGAACATAATGTAACGAAGGCCGTTTCGCCATTTGAATGAAATGAAATATAGCAGTTTCCTTTATTTTACATGCGCACCCTAAACTTAGAAATTGCATCGAGAAAATCTGCAATTTCCTTAAAAACTGCGCGTTGCATGGTTAAGATGCAACGCGCACCCTAAACTTAGAAATTGCATCGAGAAAATCTGCAATTTCCTTAAATACTGCGCGTTGCATGGTTAAGATGCAACGCGCACCCTAAACTTAGAAATTGCATCGAGAAAATCTGCAATTTCCTTAAAAACTGCGCGTTGCATGGTTAAGATGCAACGCGCACCCTAAACTTAGAAATTGCATCGAGAAAATCTGCAATTTCCTAAAAAAACTGCGCGTTGCATGGTTAAGATGCAACGCGCAACCTAAACTTAGAAATTGCATCGAGAAAATCTGCAATTTCCTTAAAACTGCGCGTTGCATGGTTAAGATGCAACGCGCACCCTAAACTTAGAAATTGCATCGAGAAAATCTGCAATTTCCTTAAAACTGCGCGTTGCATGGTTAAGATGCAACGCGCACCCTAAACTTAGAAATTGCATCAAGAAAATCTGCAATTTCCTTAAAACTGCGCGTTGCATGGTTAAGATGCAACGCGCACCCTAAACTTAGAAATTGCATCGAGAAAATCTGCAATTTCCTTAAAACTGCGCGTTGCATGGTTAAGATGCAACGCGCACCCTAAACTTAGAAATTGCATCAAGAAAATCTGCAATTTCCTTAAAACTGCGCGTTGCATGGTTAAGATGCAACGCGCACCCTAAACTTAGAAATTGCATCGAGAAAATCTGCAATTTCCTTAAAACTGCGCGTTGCATGGTTAAGATGCAACGCGCACCCTAAACTTAGAAATTGCATCGAGAAAATCTGCGATTTCCTTAAAACTGCGCGTTGCATGGTTAAGATGCAACGCGCACCCTAAACTTAGAAATTGAATCAATTTCTTTCAAATAGTGCGTCGCATAGTTGAAACACAACGCGCACCCTAAACCTCGAAATTGCATAAAGTATATCTGCAATTTCCTTAAAATTACTTAAAATCCTATGTCTACTGGATTCCTGCGCGGACGCTTAGATAAAAATGTGATGCGCAAAGTAACAGCTATGAAATAATAACATGGCATATGAACATTAACACAAGGCAGGAATAAACTAAACTGCCATTGACAAAATAAATATGTTCAATAATACTTATAAACATAAAGTCATTACATATTGTTTAAACAGACCAAAAGTGGAGCTACAAACACAGCCAAGGTTAAATACAAAGGCAAAATATTCAGCTTCATTTCTTGGACGAGGAGGATGTGTCACTAAGATCATCATCGTCTGAACCGGACAAGCTCAACCGCTCACCACCCTCCGCCTGAATCTCAGCCGCTAAGTCACTCGCCTTGAGCTTCGCGTACTCATGACGCGTGTGCACCAAGCCAGCCTTGTCAAATGATTCCTTGAGTTCAAAGCAGCTGGGACGATCACGGTGGCTTACAACGAAGTCCACCAGCTCGTACTTCAATTCATCAAACTCTGCGGCTTTCTTTGCAAACACAGCATCCAGGTCTTGTTTATACAAGGGAAATTGGTCCAAAGGTTTCCCATCCTGCGCATGCTGGTACCCTTCAATGAAGCCAGCCTTGCGACCCACAAGCTTCGCAGCTGCGTTCACTGCGGCCACCGCTTGACGCGTCTGCGCGCAATTTTTCACATGATGGGCGACCTGCACGATACTCAAGAAATATAGTTAGTGCAAACAAACACAAAATAGTGGGAAGACAAATGCAAAATAGTGAGGAACATACCTCAGGGACACAACATCCCAGGACCCAAGCGCGGTCCTCCTCTGCCACATCCTTATCACTTTGGGCCTCCAACAATTGCCCCTCAAGCTCAAGTACTTTCCGGTGAAGGGACAAGTTTTCCTTGTCCAACCCGTCATGCCCTTCACGCAGGTCAGCGATCAACTGATCCTTCTCCTTGAAAAGCTCGCGGGCCTCAATCAACTTATCTTTGTGCTGCTGCACCAGCCGTCGCTGCACATCCAACTCTTTGCAGGTCTCATCCCTCTGAGCTTCAATCTCGCTGAGGCGCTTCTTGGTCGCCTCCATTTTCGCGTTATCCTTCGCGCAAGCAACCCTCCATTGCTCTTCCCTCTCAGAGATGTGCTCACGGAGCTTGTCACGCTCCTCGCGAAAGGTAACAGCGTCCCATTTAGCACGCTTAAGCTCCGCTTGCACGCGGTCACGCTCCTCTGTCACGCGCTGTAAATCTTGATGAAACCTATGACGGTCATGCGCCATGGACCCCCACTCCCGCACTATCTCAGCAGAAGTGGACAACATGTTGGCCACACTCAAAATGTGGTCATCCATAAGGTCCCCGCGAGGACGCGCGGCCTGGTGCTCGCGCTCACCAGGAGGGATAACATTCGCCAAGAATTGACGACATTCCTCCACACTCAAAAAACGGGCGGCCGGAGTCAACGTCCAGTTAGGCACAAAAATGCCACTAGACGACTCCTCGCCCCCAGCTGGGCGCGCACCTGAAGAACCGGGATTCGGCTCCGTTGTCACCTGTTTCTCGTTCTCCTCATCATCAACGGTCATATCAACTCCATGTCCGTACCCCTCACTAATGTCTGTCGGCGACACCCTTCCCTCATCACCTTCCGGGTCATTCCGCGGAGGAGTAGGGAGTCGCACAGGCGATGGCGATTGCGGCGGAGTTGGAAGACGCGGGGGAGTTGATCCTTGCACAGGAGAAGGCTGGCGATGGGGAGATGGCGGGTCCGCCAACACAGAAGTGACCAGCACATTATCCTGCACATCAGTATGCGCAGACTCCTCAACCCGCTTTTCAGGAGACGTCGGCCCGATAGGCCCAGTATCAAACTCCTTGTTAATTGGAGTAGCAGTCACATCCTCTGGCGCGGTCGTGCCCAACAACGAAGCTATAAAAAACACAAGGTCATTAGTCAACCAAAAAAAGAAAAGAAGGGAGAAACAGGTAACAAACTCACCTAACAAGTCTTCCTCCACAGACCGGACGAGCGTGTCCAGCTTCACTCTCTTCTCAATGGGCGATGTCAACTCCCCGCTGGCTCTCCTCTCCCTACTTGACCGCCTAGATCGTTTTTTATGACGGGGCGCGTCAACAGGAAGGGCTCCACCCTCAGATGGCTCTGCAGTGACAGGTTTCGTCAGCACAGCGCTTTGAACCTCTTCAGTCAACCTCACCACAGACTCCCCTTGAACGAACGCATCTGAAAGTTCAACGTAGCTCCGTTCAAAAGGCTGGTAATTTTCAAAGTACCTATTAACCACTTCGTGGTTTAAAACAAAAAAATAGTCTTCACCTCTGGTCACATTCGTCTGCGGATTGGAGACGCGACGCACAAGGGGGTCTTCGTCGACAGTCTCCTCGCTGTCATCATCCGCGCGCGCAGGTGGTTGTTGCACATCTTGCCTCCCTGCAGACCACGCAATTGGCGAAAGCAAAGACGAGTCAGAAGACTCATCACTAGATATCACAAGTAAGGGTAAACCCGTCCGCACAAACATGTTGACGGGCGAAGGGTTCTCATAAGGTGGCGAGGACTCACCGGCTTCAGTAATGAGTAGCGGCGCGGTTGTAGCCTCCTGCGACGCGCTATCCAGTTTGGGACGGACAAGTGTGTCCCAAGCCTTCTCCAATATGTACAGCTCATTGTCCGCCAGCTTCTCAAAAGCGAACCCCATGTTATCCCCGCCTAACAACATACTGTAGAGGCATTCCACCTCTGAAAACAAGAATTAAACAAATCAATAATGCAATACACCCCGCGCAGGTGCAAAAGAAAAAAGACGATCAACTACTAACCTTTACCATCTTCAGTTAAGTGCGGATTACGACCCTCCACCTCATACTTTATGCTCATCCCGGCCATCACAAGGCCAAGTTCAGGGATCTCGCATAAATCAACGGGATGGCTGGTCAGAGTATTAAACCACGGCTGATCTTTGTACTGAATCAACTCCATCTTACCCAACCCCTCCGCTGGGTCTAACCTACTCATCTCAATGGGAATAACCCCTTGGTTAATCCAGAAAAATTTAGGTTTCCATTCCCGGAAACTCTTCACCCCGGCTCCAGCACAGGCAGAAACCCCAGGGCGTGGCCTACATGAGAGCCAACTCTCCACAAAACTCAGGCTGTAAAACACCAAGAACATGTCCACCAAAGGCTCGATCTTGTTGGCGCGGCAGCAGAACTCGAAGAACATCAATCTAGACATCAAACCAGGGTGGATCTGGTTAATGTGCACGCCAATTGCACGAATAAAAGTACCGAGAAACTGGGTAATCGGAACCCTGAAATTGCAGTCTCGGAAGTAACAGGCATATAACCCCACTTTCCCAACAGGGGGCTCCAGTATAGTTTTATCGGGAGCAGGGATCTCTACCCCATACGAAGACGGAAAGCCAACCCCTTTCCTAAATTTCTTGAATTCTCCTTTACTCCAAACCGCCGTCACTTCCCCAGCGTGGGGCGGTTTCTTTTTTGAACCGTCATCTCCTTTCTTTGATCCACGCTTCTTCCTGGGAATGTTCACAATATGGTCCATGACTCGAAAACAAGAAATGTTGTCAAAAAGGTAACGCAGAAGTATAAATTCACCGAGGAGAAAAGAAAAGAAGATTCGAGAGTAAGAATGAAAAAAGTGAAATGGTTAAGGGAGAAAGAGGGTTTAAATAGGAAAGACACACGTGGAAGACACGTAACCCGACGGTTTTTCGAAATTCAAAAATGCCCACCAACCAATGGAGGACACGTCGCAATGAAAAGAAGACAAAACGACCAGGGCCCACCACGTCCCTGACGTTTGTACAACCGTCAGAGACTTTTCGGCTACCAACCAGTCGCGTCACCCACGCGATCTGACAAAGATGATGTGCACATTAATTGGGGGGGGTCCACACATACCCCACTTGCAGAACACCGCGCGGAAGCTTCCCCCGCCTAATCAACGCGCAATTCTCAAAAAATACCACACGACACAAAACTGAGTCCAGCGTCTCGCATGCTACGCAAACAACACACTGGACTAGGGGGACTTGAAGAGATAGGTACCCGCACACGCGCAGAAAGGAAACCCGCGCGCACGTCAGCACAGTAATATGACGTGGCGTTCTAGAAGACGGCGCACGCAACAACAAAAAAGGACAAACATCACCCGACAGGAGCAGAGCCAACAGCCAATCACAGGCCAGAACACCCTGCTCCACGATCTCCTGCCAGTACGAGGTACAGAAAAAGGACGAAAAGGACGACGTCAGGACACGTGGACCAATCAACAGAAGACAGCGCAGAAAATGACAACGGCCACAATCGTACAAGACAGCTGCCATGCTCCTCACAGCCAATCACAGGCTACCTAAGCAGCCTATAAATACCTCCCTTCGTCACCAGAAGAAGGGATCAAAAAGGAGAGGAATAGAATTCATATAGAGAGCTGTGAGAGATAGATTATAGTCGAAACGCTGTAATAATCTTATAACGGTGTCTTGTAACTTGTCCTGATAAATAAGAAGTCCGTTCCTTTATATTACTAGTTCATTATCATTGTTATATTTCGATTATTAGATTGGTGTTTCTTCAGATATTGTGACACGTCAGCCCATTCCGGGCCGGGGTGTTACAACTCATCTGTTGTAGTTGCTTATACTTTGAAATACTTCAAAGAAATATGCTAATATATAATTGAAGGTTAATATATATGCTTTTCTTTGTGTATAATGCATCACTAAAGTAAAGTTTATACGAATGGTTCGTGCAATTAAAGATACATTTGTTGAAACATATTCTATATGTATGTTTATAGCTTTTGTAAGATTATATAATAGTGATTTTTTTTATTAATTATATAGACTTGTGTATCAATACTTGCAGCTTTACATAGAGATAATACGAGATCTTCTTGATCAAGCTAATGATACTTTATGCATAGTGAAAGATCCTAAAAGTGGTAATATTTAGTCCCTGGTGCTAGGTGGAATGGGGTTAGATAGCAAGCTATACCTTTATTGAAATCTGTAACACATTGCGGATATCATAGATGTAACTTGGTTTTCAACTTTTTTTTTGATATATTATTTGAAATAGAAAGCGTGCGTTGTAACATAGTTCCCAGTTTTTATTTTTTGTGTCATATATGTTTGAAACTGGAAGGGAAATCTCTTGAGTCTTGACAATGTATGGTGTGTTAACATAAATTTATGCATCTTGTCTGCTTAATTCAGTAATGCGAGACATCATAACCATAACAGAACCATAATTTCGATTATGGCTTAACTGAACCAATCTAAGTGTTTTGTTTCCCGCCACATCACGCGGGCTTCCCACTAGTATATATATAAATATGTTTAAATCATTTAATTATCCTTATTGTATTCTTAGATGGTTGACTAATAACATAGAGTAACTTATTGGGTTTTCATTATACACATTATTACATGATCTTCCTGAAAGGGTTCATCTGTAGTACTTTTTCCAAAGGTTTTCTACAACTCTTGAATCCGCTCCAATTCTTCAACCAACTTATTAGCGTTCGGCCTATCTCCGGCAAATGTCTTGACACACCTATTTGCTAGTAAGGCAGCTCGTTTGGCAGCAATATAAGAATACTGGCCATCAATACTTGGGTCCATGATGAGTAGGATCGTTTTTTTATTTGTCAATATAGGCTTTACAAGCTCGACTAGCATTTGCATATTAGGTGGAAGGTTTTTGTCAAAGCCTCGTCTCCCTGTTAATAGTTCAAGGAGAACCACCCCAAAGCTGTATATCTCGCATTTTGCCCTAAAAAAACCTTTCATGAAAATATAGTAGATTGTTAGAGGAGTTAAAAATGAGATTTCTTATATTTAGTTATATGCACCAACATGTACAAAGTTTGATATTCTTAATGTATAAACACAAACACGTTTGTGTACCTTTGGCTTTTGATACCTTTGGCTCATTGGCACCGGAGGCTACCCGTTTCTTGACCAGGGTCCAGCGGGTTATTCACAGTAGTGTCTCGGCTCCGGGTGGACATGGTTATGTTTTTAGTAGATTAGGATTTGCTATCCAGAAAGGGGTGGCGGCGCAGCTTGTTGCCCGCCTGCCCGCTATCTTAATGTAATTTTCTTTGTCATTATAAATTTGATTACTTTAAAAAAAAATAAAAACTAATAAAATTGGGCACTAAAAATAGAAACTTACATGTTACAATGTATTTGGGCCCTCAAATTTTGGGCCATGTGTGGTACACTCTATAGGCCAACGCTGAACATGGACAAAAAAATTTGTTTGTTTATTTTGGTTTGCTTGAACGGATGAACACGATAATAGCATTGCTTGTGTTCGTTCACAGACTTGAATGTTACAATATTAACTACAAAGTCTTAATTTACCTGTTCACTAGGACTCAGGTAAACCCATTTACTCATAAACAGGTTAAATTTTCCACTTCTAGCGACATGCATATATAGTTGTCAACACCATTACCTGTGGTCAAATGTTCGGGAGCTACATAGGCACTGGCAGCACCTACAAAATGAGGATCAATCATGTTATTTCTCTTGACCAACCCGAAATCAGAAAGTTTTGCATTGTAATCCTGAAAGGATAGGATAGGATGTGAAGGTTAAAATCAAAAATCAAATTAAAGTGAGAATATATATTTATAAAATAACCATAACTTTTAAACGTACAGAATCAATTAATATATTGGAGGACTTGAGATAAAGGTTTATCGGTTTTGCTTGAGTAGTATGCAAATATGCAAGTCCCTTTGCAACACCAAGAGCAACTTTAATCCGATGATTCCAAGAAAGACACTGAAAGTGGGAACCTCCTGGCCGGCATAAATATTAATTATGATTAGTATACTATAGATAGATAGAAACGAAATTTGATTTGGACATGTTATATTTATGAGTGCGTGGTGTACGTAAGAATTTACACCCTAATCCCTCCTCCTGACCCAACTATATATCACGATCCAATAGATCGAGAAAGTTAAAGTAAACAAATTGCACTGCAATAACTCACTTATGAAAAGGTGGTTCGCTAAGCTGCCTCGAGGCATGAACTCATACACAAGGAGTCTGTGGTCACCCTCTAGACAATAGCCGATCAATTTAACAACATTTGGATGATTTATTCGCCCAAAATAATTGATTTCTGCCTGCAAAAATATTATTAATACAAAACGATCTTAATAATAAGAGTACGTACTAACTTATAATATATTAAACTGCATGCACCAATACATACCAACCACTCTTGGTCACTCTGAATACTATCATGATTGTTTAACCTCTTGACAGAAACCGCAGTGGCCGCACACGATTGTTCATCAATCCACCCCTTGTAAACTGTACTAAATCTACCTTCTCCCAACTCACTATTGGGATGGAAATACCGGGTAGCTAATTGAAGTACATCCAAACCAAAAGATTTTAAATTTTCTGCCTTCAAAATCTCAGATTGGCTAGAGGCCGATGCTGATGCTGATGCAGATGTAGCCATCCCTGTTACAAATCATCATCATAAAATCAATATTTAATCAAAATCACTAGTAGATTATCAACTCACCAACACTTAAACAATTAAGCACCCATTTAATTGACGTTCTTTATCTTAATATTCTGATTTACATCGTCTGCAATCACTGGAGATCAGATATTTATACTTGATCTCTCTAGTCATATTTAATTTTATTTTATTTCAACGCGTTTTTCTGTAACAAACAATTCATGAGTTTGAATGTTATGTGTTGGCACTTTTGCGGTAATTTGTGTTTTTTTCAATGTAACATATCCCTAATAGATAATGTATTTTGAGTAAATTGTAATTTGTATTTAAATGTATTTATCTCCTACCAAATATAGGAGATAGACTTTGTATTATAAATTGATTGCATAATGAATGAGAAGGCAAGGATCGCCTTGATGCCATTGTCCTACAATGGATCTACACCACTATCTCCAACGACCTTCTCCACACCATCATCAACAATATCTCCAATGCATACGAAGCCTGGGTCGCCATAGAAAATTTGTTTCACGACAACAAGAGTGCTCGGGCTATTCATCTCATGAGTAAGTTTTCAAACACTCGTTTGGATGGTTTTTCTAACATGTCCGCTTACTGTCAGGCTTTGAAAGTTTTGGCGGATCAACTAGCAAATGTTGACGCACCAGTAGACAATGACCGTTTGGTACTGCAACTGTTGGCCGGTCTTAATGACCAATACGAAAGCATCTCAACCATATTAAAAAATACCCACCCACTCCCAACCTTTTACAACGCACGTTCAAAATTAATACAAGCTGAAACGGATAAAACCGAACGTGCCTTGGCCTCCTCTAAATCAGCCGCCAATGCCTTAACTGCTACCACAAACAACCGGCCCACACCACCTGACACTAACCGGCCCACTGACAGTTCCTTTGGCCGCGGACGCGGTCGTTCTTCACGCCGTGTACGTGGTCGTGGGGGCTTCAGACGTGGTCAACACAACTCCTTTTGGCCATCACAATTCTCTAACTACCCCTCCTGGTTTCCCTCGGCCCAACAGACTCACACTTCATTCCCATTTTCCCCATACCAACCAGCCCACTACAATCAATACTCACCTTTCCCTTGGCCCAATCCCCCCTGCCCTTATCCCAGTTCCAACCGGCCCAACAGCAGTGCCCAATCGGCCCAATCTTCAGTTGGTCTCCTTGGTGCCCGCCCACAGCAAAACAACTATGCAGCCTATAGCCCAACGGACATTGAGCAAGCACTCTACACCATGTCTCTCCAGCAGCCAGACCCGACTCAGTACATGGACACTGGCGCTTCATCCACTATGACACATGATCAAGGTGATTTCCATTCTTTTTCTAATACGTGCATTCCTCAACATATTATAGTAGGTAATGGTCATACCATCCCGGTTATAGGACAAGGCACAAAATACCTTCCTAAACCATTCCCACCCTTTGTCCTTAAAAACGTACTATATTCACCTAAATTAGTTAAAAACCTTATTTCCGTTCATCGTTTTACTAGGGATAATTGGGTGTCTGTTGAATTTGACCCGTTTGGTTTTCTTGTGAAGGACCTCAAGACGCGGACCCCGCTCCTGCGGTGCAACAGCAGCGGTGATCTCTACCCTCTGGTGCTTGGGTCCTCCTCATCCACTCCCACAGCCTGTCTTGCCATCTCTGCAGATCTCTGGCACCAACGTCTTGGTCATCCAGGACGCTCCTCGTTATTTTCTCTTAAAAATAATAACTCTGTTTCTTTTAATAAGTTTAATAAACATGTTTGTGACTCGTGTGTGTTTGGCAAAAGTATTCGGTTACCTTTTTTTGCTTCTAATAATTCTGTGTTTCAACCTTTTGATATTGTTCATAGTGACGTGTGGACCTTCCCAATTATTAGTTCTTCTGGTCATAAATATTATGTCCTATTTTTAGACGATTATACAAATTTTTTGTGGACATACCCTCTCACCCAAAAGTCAAACGTATTTAATGCATTCATTCAATTCACCTCCACAATTAAAACACAATTTGAGCGCCCCATTAAAAACTTTCAATGTGATAACGGTGGTGAGTACGTAAATAAATCTTTTCAAAATTTTTTCACCACTAATGGCATTCTTTATCGTCTATCGTGCCCATACACCTCATCCCAAAACGGAAAAGCCGAAAGAAAAATCCGCACCATAAATAATGTCATCCGCACCCTCATGGCCCACGCGTCCTTACCCACCCATCTTTGGCATTTTGCTCTTGAAACTGCCACATACCTACTTAACATCCTTCCCAATAAAGCCACCAACCACAAAACCCCCACCGAACTTTTATATAATGCCACACCCACATACGATCACCTTCGGGTCTTCGGTTGTCTTTGCTACCCTCTCACTCCATCTACCACCATTCACAAACTTGAAAACCGTGCTCAACCTTGCGTCTTTCTCGGTTATGCTCCTTCCCACAGGGGGTACCGGTGCCTTGACTTGCAAACCAAACAGGTCTATATTTGCAGACACGTAGCGTTCGACGAAACCACTTTCCCCTTCAAACAATCGGTCACCCCCACACCCTCATACACCTTCTTAGACGACCATTTTCCACATCACCTACTACCCCACGTACACGGCTCGTCCATCACCACACATACCCAAACACCCACGCCCCATACCTCACATCCCTCCACTAGCCCAATAGCCTCGGCCCAAGATCAATCACCACAAACACCCAACCTCCCTACGCCTACCACTATCCCCTACGGCCCAACTACAAACAACCAACCCACTCCCACGTCCACCCCACACCGGCCCTCTACCACCCCTTCCCCAATCCCGCCACCACCTCCCCCACCAACCCGGTCCATACACACCCGCTCCAGAATGGTACACCGCCATGACTACTGAGTACGATGCACTTGTTAGAAACGGAACTTGGGAACTAGTACCTAGACATCCAGACATGCATGTTATTCGTAGTATGTGGTTGTTTAAACATAAATACAGGTCGGATGGGTCGCTGGAACGATATAAGGCTAGATTAGTTTGTGATGGCCGTTTACAGCAGGTTGGTATCGATTGTGGGGAAACTTTTAGTCCGGTTGTTAAACCGGCCACCATACGCACGGTTCTGTCGTTGCGCTATCTAAGCACTGGTCCATCCACCAGTTGGATGTTACCAATGCCTTTTTACATGGGAACTTGAATGAAACAGTATACATGTACCAACCAATGGGATTTCGTAATAAACAGTTTCCTGATCATGTCTGTTTACTCAAGAAGTCCTTATATGGTCTCAAACAAGCCCCAAGAGCATGGTACCAACGTTTCACGGATTTTGTCTTATCCATGGGGTTCAGTCACAGCAAGAGCGATGCCTCTTTATTTACATTTCATCAGGGCTTGCATACGGCTTATCTTCTTCTTTATGTTGATGACATTCTTCTGGTCACCTCCTCTGACAAGCTTCGACATTCTCTCATGGCGAAGTTGTCTAATGAATTTGCCATGAAAGACCTTGGCCCTCTCAGCTATTTTCTGGGTATTAATGTGTCTCGCAAGAAAGACACCATGTTCCTCTCACAGCAGTCCTATGCGACTGACATCATTGCACGGGCCGGTATGCAGTCGTGCAATCCTGTATCCACTCCAGTTGACACAAACAGCAAACTTAGTGACCACACCAGTGAGTTGTTCCATGATCTCACATTATATCGGAGTCTTGCTGGCGCTCTTCAGTACCTCACTTTCACAAGACCCGATATTTCTTACGCTGTACAGCAGGTTTGCATGCATATGCATGCTCCCCGCCTTGACCACTGGAACGCTCTTAAGCGCATCCTTCGTTACATCAAGGGCACCTCCACGTTTGGGCTGACTCTTCACGCCTGCGGGTCTACATCCTTGATTTCTTACACAGATGCTGATTGGGCTGGCTGCCCCGACACCAGGCGTTCCACTAGCGGCTATTGCATTTACTTCGGTGATAACCTCATTTCTTGGTCGTCTAAACGACAGAGCACCGTGTCCAGATCCAGCGCCGAAGCAGAGTACCGGGGAGTCGCAAACGTAGTCGCCGAAATCTGTTGGATCCGAAATTTACTTCTCGAGCTACAGCATCCTCTCTCTCGCGCGACTATCGTTTATTGTGACAACGTGAGTGCTATTTATTTGGCAGGTAATCCTGTACAGCATCAACGCACCAAGCATATCGAATTAGACATCCACTTTGTTCGTGAACAGGTTCAACGGGGACACGTCAGGGTTCTTCATGTCCCATCTCGTTATCAGATTGCAGACATATTCACGAAAGGTCTACCTCGCATTTTATTTGAAGATTTCAGAGACAGTCTCAGCATCCGGTCACCTCCCGCTTCGACTGCGGGGGTGTAATAGATAATGTATTTTGAGTAAATTGTAATTTGTATTTAAATGTATTTATCTCCTACCAAATATAGGAGATAGACTTTGTATTATAAATTGATTGCATAATGAATGAGAAGGCAAGGATTCATCTCTATTAATCCCCAATCTTTCCTTTTGTATGTAATGTAAACTTTTCATAATTAAATTTGTTTGGTTAAGTCCACACGCTTATCCTCCATCTAACCTTTTACCATGGCCTATATCCTTAATGCTAACACCTTAAACCTTTTTATTATCACGCGTTTATCCCTATTACAATACACCTTAGACCATGTGTAGCGGGGCTTGAAAATCATAAGGCCTCTGTTTTTTATTGGTCCATGTGGCAGCTGAGTTAGCATGGGGCTTGAATTCAAAATAGGGTGTAGTGGGGGTGGGAAAAACATAGCGCCTGGGGGGTTTGTTTTTTTTTTACCGTTCCAATTTTCAAACGTTGGATATATTGTTTGTTACACGTGGCCGATGATGGTTGGTTAATTGTTTTGTTGCACAGCGTGATTAACATAGTGTCTGGGAGGAATTTTGCAAGATAGCGCCCCCGAGTAATGGTGTTGGGGGCGCCATCTTCATCTTCACGCTGCCATTCACGCCTGAGTACACCTGGTCTTAGTACTTTTATCACACGCTTTTTTCCTCTTACTAACGCTTGGTAAACCTTTTATAACGTGTTTGTCCCTAATACTTTTTTTTAAACGTACAACTAAGAGGGTGATTGGGATTGCGTTTTGAATATGATTTTTAGATTATTACGTTTTAAAAACGCAGATAATAAGTTGGGAAAATTGCAAAAGTGGCCTTTGACCGGAGACCTTTGCGAAAATAGCCCCCTCAGCCGTCTCGGGAAAGACGGCTCCCACTTCCCGAGACACCTCAACCGGCTTTAATTTCAAATCCCCACGGACCAATTATCTTCTGACACGTGTCCGACAACCTCAGAACCGTCTCCGAAGACGCCTGGGATCTGTCAAGAGGGCTCCCGATATATTGGAGACGACTCCCTTCTCCCCGGCTCATGGCTCAAACCTTTTTGTACACGGCTCGGCTTAAAAACTTGGAAAGGACTTTAGCCATTGATTTATTTATTTTTTGTTTCAAAATGTGGGTATAAATATGAGGTAGACTAACTCCCAAGTCATGAATATGATTTTTTTTTTTTTTTAAGTTGGGTTAAAAAATGTGGAGTTTTCATACTTGGTTGAGTTGTGATGTTTTCAAATTATGGATACTCATCTTTTTTGTAGAAATTTTTTTATCATTATGTATTCACACTTCCGTGATATTCAGTTTTTTTTATAAAAGTTAACACAGGTTTGGATCGTTGTTACATTTGCGTGGAAATACTTGGATCGTTGTTACATTTGCGCGTGGAATAACACGTGTACAATGTAACTTCGGTTTGATAATTTACGATGTGGGAGTGATCATGCACCTCCCATATCTACGTCATGTCGTTGTTGGAAAAATTTTCTACCACGCAGAAAGGACGTCGGTCAAAGAGGTAGTAGTGGTGGACGCCGACGACTCCTCGCGACGGACGTAGAGTAGCGAGATGCCTTTATTGTTGTTGATAAGGTATTTCCAAGGTTCACATGCTTTGTAACTCCCTTGCCCTAACTAAGCTATCAGATATAGGGAAATGGGAGTTTCAGGAATAATGAGCGGGAAAAAGAGGAAACCGGATACCGGTTCAAAGCTATCAGATATAGGGAAATTAGAGAACTCGTCTTTTGTCGTTTCAGATTAACGTCAAATGTATTTATTAATTTTTGTGTATGTATCGATACCGAGTATTTTTTGTATGTTTGATTATATGTTGTATGATATACATTAGTGTACCTTATTTTAATTCTGTGACAACCAATGGTTTCGAGAGACACTTAATTTCTTTGACATAAAATAATTTTCAATTAGTATTCAACATTCAACAAACATACTGATAACTTTTTATTCGATTAAAAAAACCGTAAATGGATCAATTTTTTCAGCCACGTTTATAAATAAAAATAGCTAAAATAAATAATGGATTAAAAAAACCATAACATAACATTAAAATAACCTTAACATAACTTTTCATTCGATTAAAAAAACCATAAACATACAAACATTTATTACAAACACGCAACAACCATTAAAACGAAGACTGGGCCATCAAAACGACCTAACGCGAAAAGCTACTCGTTAAGCCAATCCCTCATCATTTGCCAAGCAGAGATGTGTTTAACCTCTTTGTACTGCTTGGACTCATACTCGACTTGGGTTAATACGATGGCCACGTCTTCGGGAGTGTCCGGCTCAACCTCTCGCAGCGTTTGATTGTGGTACGCATTGAAGATTTGACACTTTGCGTTCAAATCGGTCCATTTAAGATTTAGTGAATTGATTGTTCTGTTGGAACCCCCTACCAACCGATTGAACTCGTTGAGGATTCTGTACCACTTGTTAGCAGCACTGGTGCTGTTTTCGACGTGCTGCCAAGCGGCCACTAGGGCGATTTCTTCCTCCTCGTTCCAACGAGATGGTGCCATAGTTTTTCAGAGATGAATTTGGATGGTGTAACCTTCGGTGGTTTGGGACGGTGTGATGTACTGATGTTCGGTGGTTTGGGACGGGGAAAGGGTTTTTATGGAACCGGGCAGGCGACTTTAAGTTTTCTCGGGAAAAGCAAAGCGACATTGGGACACGTCTTTTAAGTCGTCTCGGAGCCGGCTTAGTTTTAAAGTCTTTTTGGAACCGTCTTTAAACCGTTTCCAAGCCCTCATTTTTATTGGAACCGTCTTTTGGAACCATCTTACCCCACGAGTCGTTTTGGAACCGACTTTGAACCGTTTTTTGAAAGGACCCGTATTTAAGTCGCCTCGATTCTCGGAATTATATCACATATAAAGGGGCACCACAATTCCCGAAAATTTTAGTTACGAAATTTTTTTAACTTAACTATGTTTTCACGAAAATTTTCAATTTTTTTACAAAGTTATTTAAACAGTTTTTATAAAATTTTCAAACATTTACTTTATTTCATTCCGGTTGAAACAATGGTTTTATTTGGTTTTGCATTTTGGCTGAAAAAAAAAGTGTTCTTATTTTTTGGATTTTTGGATCATTGTTACATCTGCGAAAAACTACTTGGATCATTGTTACATCTGCATGTGGTATAACACGTGTATAATGCAACTTTGGTCTGGTAGTTTATAATATTGTAGAGCTGGTGGACCTCCCATATCTACGTCATTAAAAGTTGGAAGCCATTTCCCCCCACGTGTACACGTACGTCGGTGATGGAGGAGGTAGTAGCAGACACCAACGGGTTCTTTGTTTATACGTGGGGTAGCGAGATATCCTTCATTATTGACGATAGGATATGGGATAACTCGGTTTAAAAATTCACTTCCTTATACACCGATTGTAGACCTCCGTCTGTACTTCCTTTCAAAAACGCAACGGTTAGGTTCAAACGGTGTGAAGGAGGAAATCTTTTCAAACTTGAGTTATATTCTCCGGCGTGACCAATTTCAACCAAGTCATGAGGCAAGGTGTCATATAATCCGGTACACCATTGCTGTCTTGGGAAACTAGGTCAGACCATCACTTGTTACTAGAGACCATTCCAGTTGCAAGTAGGTCTTTTTTTTGGGAAAATTACGAAAATGGGCTTTGACTGAGTTGTTCGGTACGGACTAGCCCACATCTTCCGTAAGCTACCCATTCAAACTTGGGTCATTGTTACATCTGCAAAAAACTAGTATATGGAGGTGGTGGTTTGCAGTAGGAGACAGCGTCGCCTACAGCCTAGGGAAAACAATTCGGCGAACAAGCACATAGCCTAGGGAAAACAATTTGTGGAGCAAGCGCATTTTTATTTTCATCATTTGTAATTAACATATGAGTTGTAACATTTATCGTTTCAAAAATAATGTAATGTGTATGTATACTGTATTGTATATTGTATGATACCCTTTATTTGGCAATAAGATTATTTTATTTTATTTATTAAGTATGTTAGCAAGTTTATTTGTGAATTTATTTAAAAGTACAAAACATTACAGAAATAATAATCTAACGAATAACATAAGATTCCCAAAATATAAGTTAACATTACATTAAAATAAAAATCCATAAAAATTATTCAACGTTTGGACGAGGTAAACACCGCCAAAAATACAGTTTATCGGCCATAAACCGTCTGTATGACACACATGCTTGATTTAGATCACCATTCACCACAATGGGTTTATCAGTCACTAGATGTTCCATTAGCATACAAAGATACACCGCTTCATTACCAGATAAAGAACCAGTTGGCACGACATAGTCTTCATTAACGTTATATGTCATACATTTTTCCTGATGCCCTGACTTTTTCCAGTATCGCATGTTCACTAATGTAGCTCCTAAATAAATTTGTAACTTCGTCAACCTTGGGTGAATGATGTTTCTGTATTTTTCGCCGATACAAACATCTTGATGAGCATACATTACCAGCTCTTGGGACACCAATTCCAGTCGCACGAGTAACTATTCACTATTTTCAAGTGGAAGCGGGAGAAAGACGTAATCTACGTCGAAAAATGACGGGAACGGTTTTAGTTTGCCATTGCAATAGTTGAGCAGGTTTTTAGGAACAGATTCCAATAAACAATCAAAAAATTGTGGTGGCAGAATCGTCCACCGCATATTTAGCAAAGAATTTTGTTGAATCTTTCTACTCTTCCAGTTCACTAGTCTTCCAACCCATCCTTCTATATGCTGTTAAGAAACATAATTAACATAATATTAAATTAAAAAAGTATAAACAAAAGAAAAATACATTAAACACATTTAATAATTAACTGACACTGAGAGCGTTCCGTTTGAATGGAGGCCTAACAAAGTTCCCCAAAAGGTTTTATCCAACTCCACAGTTCGTGAAAAAACTGCTGAATAACAAAACGTTGCGTCCCCTCTACGGTAAAACTCAACAACATCTTTCGACAAGTTATCAGTTTCATCGTCTGGAATAGCCCAATTCCCAGTATTGTGCTGGTGTAAGCTTTGTCGATTCTGTAGATACTCGTTTTCCTCAGTATTCTGTGCGGAGCTAGAAGTTTCCGTCTTGTTTCTCGGTTGCCTCCATTTTTTTAAGATCCAATTTGATGATTTCTCCGCCGGTTGAGAACAATATTCCGTAGGCACTAAATTCTTATTTCGACTATTTGACATTTTTTTACGTGAAACTTTTCAAACACTTGGTTTTCAGGTAAAATTTTAATTTTAATACCTTAACGCATGGCGAGACAAAATTTTATACTTCACGAGGAGCTATAAGACATGTTTGATTCGATTTCCATGCCACACCTTCTAGTTTTTGAATCAACGACATATTCAAGCCTCCCATTCACAACATCCCACTTCCCATCTAGGTAGACGACAAAACGAACTATTATCTTTATATTCGAAAATTTTTGAAATTTATAATACAAACAACAAACAACAAACAAATAGCTCCACAACAATTTGAAACTTATAAACTAAAAAAACAATCGACTTAAAATATAAAACCCGGGATAGTACGGATTAAAATTGTCACATCGGTCAATGTCACATCGAAAAAGACGGTTCTGGTGGCAGAGTCGGTTTCTGACCATCTTTGCATCGTATGACACATCTTGGGTGCATCATTTTGTACGGGCGGTACGATGTGGGAACCGTCACGAAGACGGATGCGGAAGCGTCTTTTCCAGGCAATGAGACGTCACGAAGACGGCTCACATTCAGAAGCCGGATAAAAATGTAAACGGCTTAAGCCATGAGCCGAGGAGAAGGGAGCCGTCTCCAATATATCGGGAGCCCTCTTGACAGATCCCAGGCGTCTTCGGAGACGGTTCTGAGGTTGTCGGACACGTGTCAGAAGGTAATTGGTCCATGGGAGATTTGAAATTAAAGCCGGTTGAGGTGTCTCGGGAAGTGGGAGCCGTCTTTCCGGAGACGGCTGAGGGGACTATTTTCGCAAATGTCTCCGGTCAAAGGCCACTTTTGCAATTTTCCCTAATAAGTTTTTAGTGCTTGGGATTGCGTTTAGAAAACGCATATAATCAGTATTTTAGGCAACCAAAACGTAATAATCTATAAGCAGCTCCACCCGTGTTTTTCCAAAACGTATAATCTGTTTTGAATAATCAATCCCAAACACCCCTAAGTAGAAGTTGGATACTTTGTACACGGCTCCCAATGGCCAAAGGAGCCCTAGCTGGCCCTTACCCAGACGGATGGAGTCCTTGGCCCACCAGCCACCAGTTCCAGGGAAAACCCGATCATCCACCCCCGAAGGCACGGCAATGGAATAATCGGTAAACCCGACGCTCTCAATAATCGAACCCATAACCTTTCAACCATAGGTCTTATCTCATTGAGCCTACATACCACTTTATGGTGAGTGCCAATGTCATGAATGTTTATATATGATCTAAAAAGGGGTTACGAACTAAATGTTTACATATATACGATCAACAACTATGCTAGTTAAGTATATATTTTGTTTCCCTTATGACTATAATTTATCAAAAGCACCAAATATACGAAGTTGAACGTAATATTCTAAAGGAGTATATGATTTAAATAATCCTAACTATTAGGTATTGGCTGTCAACAGTCACAACTAACAAAATGTGTGTTGGCGGTCACACGTTTTAACATATTGGCCAGCAACGGTTCATGACTAACATATTACCCACCTTTTAACAATTAGCTATTGGCCGCCACAGCTCCCAACTGATGTGACATGCTTGCATGTGAAATTCCCTCTTGAGTGTTAAATTACCTCTTAGTTTTGTGTTAGCTAGTTATGGTCCGTTGTTAGTCGATATGTTAAAAGGTGAAACCGCCAGCGCATATTTTGTTAGTTTGGATCAGTGATGACCAATAAACGACACTTGGAATTATTTATATCCCATACTCCTATTCCAAAAGGAGGTCCATTTTACATTGCTCCGTATAAATTGTTGGATATTTTCTTGGGATGCTAAGGTTGAGAAAGAGAACAGGTGATAGGTGACCACACACAGGGGCGGTGGGCAGGTGACATTGAAGGCCTAAGTAACACCTTTAAATACTAAGTTGTAAAGGTTAAAAGTGTTTTAGACCAACTTTTGTTATGAGTATCATGACCAAATAAGCTAATTTACGTGTGGTTGTTAGTTTTTAGTATGAATTCAGGGGCGGACACACATGTATCGGGTCGGAGGCTTTGGACATTAATCTTTTTTAAAAATGTAGTAGAGCTGGTATACCCATTTTTATAAGGACCCATAAAAATATTAAGATGGACCATAATATCAAGATGAAAGATGGTGTAGACGTGTAGTGGTTATTCCCCTTCTACATTAAAAATATGGTCGTGAGTTCGAAGTTTGCAACCCTCCTTTCTTTTCATTTTTTTGTTTCAATATTCAATCAAATGGCCGGCCCATTAGTACAATTGGGTAAGGCTAGGGCCTCCAATTTGTAAAAAATCTATATATATATATATATATATATATATATATATATATATATATATATATATATATATATATATATATATATATATAAAAGAAAACGTATATGCTGATATGGTGTGCAATGGAGGCCTCAACCTCCCTTTGAGAGTGCCATGTGGCATCATAATTGAAAGATTTTAGTGTTTTTGAACTATTTCCTTTTTTTAATTAAAAAAAAAAGATAAACATAAAACCCTAAATTAAATTGAGTTATTTTAAAAAAAAAAAAGAATTTAATTTTTTTTTTTTTTTTTGTTAGAACTTCTTTTATTCCATGATTAAGAAAATTATATCAAGATAGCGGGTAGGCGGGCAACAAACATTAGATCTTCCTTCTCCGTTCTCCGCCGTCCTTTCCGTTGCTTCTTCCTTCGCCGTTCTCCGCCGTTCCGTTCCTTCTTCCTTCTTCCACCGTTCTCCGCCGTCCTTTCCGTTCCTTCTTCCTCCGCCCTAACCTTTCCGCCCATCTTTCCCCGCTGTTCTTCCTCCTTCGCCGACTCATCTTCTCCGCCTAAACCTCCTACTCCCTAACCCCTTTCCTCCGCCTTCCAATCTCCCTCCGCCCTTTTCCGCCCTATCTACCTCCCTCCGATTTTCTCTGTTCAGCCCCCCTCCTTCTCTGTTTCTGCCATCTCCTAACGGTTCTTTTGTTTCAAAAATCTCTGAACACCATTCGTCCCTTCCGTCCACATTCGACCCTCCGTAAACCCCATTCAACCTGTTTCATTTCCTTTCGACCCCTTTCAAGGTTCCTTCGACCCTTTGACCTTGTTATTAATCACTTTCGACCCCTTTCTAGTTTCTGTCGACCTTTAGCGTCTTTCTAGTGTAGCTTTAATCTAAATTAAACTTATCTTGGAGTGGTAAACTGGTTTGAGTGCTCTTTTATAATGGCATCTATTTTAATTAACGTTTCCAAGTTCCAAGTTTGTGTACCTTTTGATATTAATAATAATAATAATAATAAAATATTATAATTATTGTGACCTTTTCGTTTCCCACGGGTTTCTCTTTTTTTCCTATAATTATAATAATAATAATAATAATAATAATAATAATAATAATAATAATAATAATAATAATAATAATAATAATAATAGAGTATGATGGCGTAATATGTTTGTTGCAGTTAACGGGTAGGAGGTGAGCAATTGTTAGTTGCTCCCCCTCTACTTTCCTGTTGTCTGCCTGGGGTTTTCAGTCTTTGTTTTTCTTGTTTATATTGCCTCATCTCGCCTCGAGTAGGGGTCCTTTAGGTTTTTCTTGCTTTTTATTTGGGTTGGTTTGGATGTGTTTATGGCTCCAAAAAAAAAGGGATCGGATTGGTAAACTAGGAGGTTCTGGCCCTGGCTCAAGCAGTGGGCTTAGAACATGCCCCTTCAGGCATTTTCATGAGTGTAAAGATGGTAAACCGGGGTCTTCGGGATTTTTCCGCCTTCTCGAACACATGCAGAGTCTGCATTTCAAAACAGAAAATCAGAAGGCGTCCTTGAGAGATGCAATATCTCAGGACTTGGACCTTTTTATGAATGTCGGGGGCACCCTTCAAGATGGGGCCAAATGGTTATGTGGGAGGTGCATGGTGATGCATGCTCTTAGCTAAAGGTGTTATCACGGTGCTGATGATGTCTTCTCTTTCTCTGTGAATACAGGGGAGGTGGATGATTTCATTGTTGGGATTCAGAAACCTCGTTATGTGACCGTTGATATGGAATCGGGTCCTTCAGAGGGGGTTGTTGGGGACGTATTCCTCCTAGAAAAGGTTTTCTCTCTCCCCATTCAAACTGTCAAGAGCATTCCCCCGAGCTGTCGATTGGCGTTTGCCCAAGCTTTGACAGGTGCCTTACGCAAGGTGGTAGCCTCTCCAGGGTCTGTAGAAAGTTGGGTCAAATTGCTTTTATTGCCGAGGTGTACCCTGCGGGTGGTCAAACCGACCACTAGGCAGGAGCGGAGGTCTGGGAATAGGAAATCATTGCAGTGTAGTAGCATCCTGCAAGCGCTTTCCGTGTGGAAAGACGGTTCAAGCTTTGCAGATTTGGTTTCTTCCCTTTTTGATAGCGAGAGGGAAGTTGTTTTCTTTACCCAAGATGTAAGGGGGATTGAGCCTTCTGAAAAGAGCCCAAATGTCAAGCAATGTCTAAGAAAAGTTAGGGACGGTCACTTCACAGCTGCTGTCAAGGTGTTGTGTTCCAGTGGTGTTGCTCCTTTTGGGGACGCCACCATGAAAGCCCTTATTGACAAACATCCGGTGATGCCTCCTCCATCCTTACCCGCCAACTCTGACGTCATGCCCGCCCTTATTGTGGATATGGATTGTGTGCTTGGATGTCTCCGATCTTTCCCTAAAGGGACTTCCTGTGGGAGGGACGGTCTGAGGGCCCAACACTTGCTAGACGCTCTTACTGGAGAAGGGTCAGTGACTTCCACGGGGTTGCTCTCAGTTATTACTGAAGTCGTCAACCTTTGGCTAGGGGGTTTGTGCCCAAGGGTTCTAGCTGAATTCATTTCTTCGGCCCCCCTTACCCCTTTATTGAAACCTGATAACGGGATTCGGCCCATTGCAGTAGGGGCCATTTGGCGCAGATTAGTTTCTAAAGTGGCTATGAGGAAGGTTGGGAAGGAAATGGCTAAGTACCTTGGGGACTTTCAATTTGGGGTGGGAACTCCCAATGGGGCGGAGGCAGTGCTTCACAGCGCGAACAGGTTCCTAAATTCCTTCCATGCGGATGGGTCTCTGGCTATGCTCACGGTGGATTTTTCGAACGCGTTTAATATGATCGACCGCACTGCCCTTCTTCAAGAGGTTCATCAACATTGCCCGTCTATTTATCCATGGGTCCAGTTCTTATATGCCCAGCCAGCTAGGTTGTACGTTGGTAATGATTGTATAGGGGCTACTACGGGGGTTCAGCAGGGGGACCCTTTAGGTCCCCTCCTTTTCGCCCTTGCTTTACACCCTATGGTTCTCAGGGTACAAGAAAATTGTAAACTCCCATTTCATGCGTGGTACCTGGACGATGGGACGATTATTGGTGATGCCACCGAAGTTGCTAAAGCCTTAGGCCCTGTTTGGTTGTCGCTGAATGAGGCCAGTCAGATGTTGGAGTCTGACTCGGTCAGATGTGAAGACAAAACGGGTGTTTGGTTCGGCACGTCTGACTGCGAAAAATGTCTGACCCCGACTCTTATCCAGTCAGATTTGGAGACAACTCTGACTGAATCAGAGCTTGGAAACGATAGACTTGCTCGGCTGCTGAGCTCAAAAATGAAACCGCTACTGACCGCTGCTGCCGTTGCTCGGAAACGGCCTGTGTTCAGGTTTCAAGTCTACTGCAAAAAAAAGGGGCTTTTTGTCGGTGGAGATTGGTGGCTCGGCTGAGAGAGAGAGACGAAAAGTGAGATGGAGAGAATGAAGGGGCTATTTGGGTTTGTGAGTATAGATGAGTGTTCAGGCTTCAAGTCTGTGTGACAGTGTGTGTTTGTGAGAATAGAACAAGGGGAAGGAGTATAGAACAAGGAGAAGGTGTATTAATAAATAATAATAATAATAATAATAATAATAATAATAATAATAATAATAATAATGTATAAGTTTTAGTAGGATTTTTATTGATTAAGTGGGTTTTTCTAAGCTAACGATGTGTTATTGTTACAGGGATAAAATAGTCATTTTGTACACTCATTCAGACATACAACCAAACAATCATTACTGGTTCAGCACTTACTGGTTCAGAGCCTCTTACCCATTCAGACCTCTTACTGGGTCAGCACTTATTCATTCAGAAGTTGCCAAACGGCCCCTTAGACATTATCCGGCTAGAGGGGCCATCCTTAAGGCTTCAGCTTAATATTAAGAAAACAGAGGTTTTTTGGCCGTCTTGTAATGGGTTGAAAATTCGGGACGGGCTTTTTCCCAATGGGATTGGTAGGCCAGAAAAAGGGGTGAAGCTCCTCGGAGGGGCCGTTAGCCGTGACTCTTATTTTATCCGCGAATTGGCAATGCGAAGAGCATCGCGCGCGGTTGAACTTATGAAACTCTTGCCTTGCCTTAGGGATCCCCAGAGTGAACTCCTCTTGCTTAGGTCTTGTATGGGGGTTGCTAAGTTGTTTTTCGGGTTACGGACCTGCCAACCCCCCATGATGGACGAAGCAGTGTCATGGTTTGACAAAGGTCTAAGGGAAGCCATTGAAGACATAGTGGTATGTGGGGGGGCCTTTCTTTGGTGACCTACAATGGCGGATGGCGTCTTTGCCGATGCGTATGGGAGGATTAGGGCTCCTCTCCGCGAAAGATGTCGGGATGTATGCGTTTGTGGCATCGCGAGCTCAGTCATGGAACCTTCAAGACCACATCCTAGGAAATAGCGGGATTGTCGGCGCAGACTTGGACTACCTGCAGGCCCTCGAAAAGCTAAATGACTATCTCCCAAGTTTTGATATTGGCGGTTTTTCTAGCAAGGACACCCCCCCCCCCAAAGCCTCAGAAAACTTTGGCGAATGCCCTTTTTGGCAAAATCGCTCAGAGCCTGGGTGAAGTTTTTGGTCTGTCCCCCCGGCAGAGGGTAGTTATTGAATGCTTGCAAAGCCCCCATGCCCAAGATTTCCTGACTGTTATCCCGATCGAAGGTCTAGGCCAAAGCATGTCCGCTATTGAATACAGGTCCATTCTTAAATATCGTTTGATGATCCCCATGTACAAGGAGGATGAAACCTGTCTGATGTGCCGTAAGGCCTGCTTAGATGAATACGGGGAACATGCGGTTCATTGTAAGGAGTTACCCGGTTTCAAATATCGGCATGATTGGGTTCGAGATATTCTGTGGGACATTTTAAGACGGGCTAGGATCTCAGCCAAGAAGGAGGCCCCTGTGAACTTCCTTTCGGATCCAGCAGAAGGGAGATCCACCCTACGACCAGCAGATCTCCTTGTCTTTGGGTGGGCAGGGGGAAGCATGCTTGTGTTGACTTGACAGGTGTATCTCCTCTAGTTGGGTTGAGGGATAGTGGCTTTGTAGCAGGGGAAGCGGTGCGGAAAGCAGAGGCAAAAAAGGTAGGAAAACATGCAAAAGCCTGTGAGGAGAACCAACATGTTTTTGTACCCTTGGCTTTTGATACTTTTGGCTCATTAGCACCGGAGGCTACCCGTTTCCTGACCAGGGTCCAACGGGTTATTCATAGTAGTGTCTCGGCTCCGGGTGGGCAGGGTTACGTTTTTAGTAGATTAGGATTTAAAAATAAATTTAAATTTTTCTCTCTCACGTTTCCTCCCATAATTTTTAAACGTTTATATCTTTTATATACGGGATTTTTAAAGAAAAAAATTACACCAAATTAACGAGCGTTTTATTATCTTTCCAACGAGTACCATAGTCCTATATAAAGAACGGAGAAAAATCGACTATTTTTTGTGGGGTTTCATTCATACAGGAAAAAAACACACAAAGTGTTCATGTTATTCATTAATCATGTTTTTTTCTTTTAAACCAGGTTCATATCTACGATGTTGAAAATCAGCCTAATCGCCATGTTATCATTGGAATTTTACTAGGTATACTTCATCAAGAGAAGTTAGGAGAAAGAATCGCGCAACACTGCAACACATGGTGTCACCTTATAGCAAGGTTATTTTTTTTATTTATTTAATTATAAGAGTAATAATTATTACTATTAGTATTAGTATTATTAGAATGGTTATATTTTTCAACCCCGGGACGCTCCTGGAAAGAATTGATAGTTGCTGACGTGGCGTTCAATGGTGGCCTCAACCATTTCTTGATTATGCCACGTGACATAATGAGATGCAATGATTACAACTTCCAACTTAAGTGTTTGTTTAGTTGATTAGGTTAGGAATTATAAGAGCCATTAGAATGTGAGAAATTAGAGAGATGTGATGAGTTTTTTAATAGTTGCAGCTTACATAAGTGATTCTTTAGATGATTACTGATTTGGTTTTAGATTAGGGAATATGAGTTATTACTAATTAGAATACTATGAACATGCAATGTTTGAGAGATTTTGTGGTTAGTTAACTTGAGCCATTTGCAATAGGTTATCACGTAAAATTAGATTTTTCAACCCCGGAGTAATCAGCTAGTACATTTATATAAAACTTGTGAATTAATTGTGAAAATAAGTTTGGTAGAGTGCTGTGGGTTGGCCCGCGCGATGCAGCGGGTGTAACCGAAACTTTTTTGTAGAGCACATACTAACCTAATATACCTACTATAAACCTAACCACTATTACATGAATATTTCTGAATACCTTTGTTTGAAATTCATTATAAAGAGAAGCTTTCTTCTTCGGTTATTGAATCTGATGATCATATAGTTTAGATCAAATTAGGCATGTTTGTGTGTATGAATATAACGTAATAAGTTAAGAATTCGAATCGTTACCTCATGATTAAAAACACAACTTTCACTATTGATTTCTCGATTTCTATATAGTATGAACAAGTTTATAAAACTAAGTTTTTTGAAGTACCCAACTCTATATAAAATGTTATAACATAACATAACATATAACATCATGAATTGTTTTTTATATGTATTCTATTTAATATGTTTAAAGTAATTATAAAATTGAATGTTATGTGGTTTCATAAACATCTCATGACTCTTGACTTTCTTTTAATTAAATATGGTGTTTAAAAGACATATTTACCCTTAAAAAATAGTTATTTTATGCATTATGTGTTTTATCATATGCATTTAGACTTATACCTCTTAAAATTTAAGAAGTCCTTGTCAAATGCTTTATAATATAGTATAGATATAGATATAGATTAGAATACTATGAACATGCAATGATTGAGAGATTTTGTGGTTAGTTAACTTGAGCCATTTGCAATAGGTTATCACGTAAAATTAGATTTTTCAACCCCGGAGTAATCAGCTGGTACATTTATATAAAACTTGTAAATTAATTGTGAAAATAAGTTTGGTAGAGTGCTGTGATCTAAAACAACTTTTATTATTTTTTTTTCTTGATAAACTTAATAACAGGTTTAATCTATTATTTGTTAGTTCTCGCTTCCAAACTAGATATCAACGTTTAGTTATATTTAATGATGTTAGCATGTTCTTGTTAAATAAACATAAGTATTTATTCAATCGAAGTATTAAGAAATATAGTTTTCAAGAAAATCATTCATGTATATTAGTACGTGTTTTGTATAGTCTTTTTTTTATTTATTTATTAAGGGCTATATAAGTTTATTCGTAATTTTCATGTCAAATCAAAATTCAACTGAGATTGGGCGTGGAATGCAGCTGAGATTGGGAAGTTTAATTCAAGCGTCTTTAAATGGATAGCTTGGATTCCGATAAAGGTAAACCTCTTGTCTTGGAGAGCTAATATGGAGAGGCTGCCTACTCGGGTAGCTTTGTCTAGAAGGCGGATACAAATTCCAGATACAGCTTGCCCTTTCTGTAACATGGGTGTGGAAGATGTGAAGCACGTTTTCGTCTCGTGTGGTTTTACATACGGGGTATGGAGTATGATAATCAAATGGTGTAAGTTGGAACCTTTTTATGCCTATGATTTTGATGACTTATTGATGCTCTACAAGAATGTACATGGTGGGAAATGGAGGAAAAAGATAGTGCAAGGTATTGTGAGGATTACGGCTTGGGCTATTTGGAATACAAGGAACATGAAGATCTTTCAAAACAAGTTATGGAGGTGGTGGCAGAGGTGAAATCAAGGTCTTTCTTGTGGTTAAAGTATATGTCGAAATGCAAAGAAATAGTTTGGAAGGAATGGTCTAAGTACCCAATGTATTTTTGTACGTAATTGGGCAGCTCTCGGTTTGAGAGCTTGTCCGTTTTAATGAAAGTTAAGTTTCAAAAAAAATCAAAATTCAACTTACGAACCCAAAAAAAATAAAATGAAAAAGGCCCTCTGATTTTCATTTTGCTTTGGGTCCCGAAAATGATTGGGTCGGTATTGAATCAATGATCTAGTTTCCATATTTTCATGTAATGATATCAATATTCAATCAATAAAACCTCTTATTCGCATTCCTAATTTTTAAACTCGGCTAGGGTCAACTTTAATATGATATAGTAAGTTTTTAGTTATTTTGTTTTTAAAAATTCAGTTTGCAAAATTCATTTATGCCACCACGTTATAAAAGTCTTTTACTTTCAAATATAAAGGGTTTAAATACTAAAACGCACGACTACTCTTTAGAAACTAATAATAACATATTAATTTTTGTAAATACACTGAAAGAACTTCATTTGAAAGTCAAATATGGAAAACATATATAATTAATTTAAGATATGTGGCATAGAATTGTAGTAAGAGAGAGTTATGATGTTTTAGCTACACAAGAGTCTTTTGCTTGTTTGATCATCTTTTGCTAGTGGTTTTATAGCCGAATTTGCAACCAAATATTGTAGCTCAAGTTTTGGTTTTATTATATACAAATTTGCAGTCCAAATAGTTGTCGCCCCGCCCGACACGAACGGCAACCGGGCCGAAAACTTTAACATTTCGTTGTAAAAAATGTGAACACCGAAAAATGGGGACCTCGATGACGAAAATTTCTGGATCCACCAATGAGTATGATGATGATGTTGTTGTGGAGTTGTTAGTTTTGAGTACTTTTATGATGTTACCCAGGCTTAACAAATGTAAGTGTTAAAACCCAAACTTGTTACAAAACTAAAACCCCAAACTTGCTGCTTTTAAACTTTAGTACCCAAATGTGTTACTTGGGCTACATCACACGGACCATATGTGTAACAAACTACTAAGTAATTAATAATTTAAAAGAAGTGTGGGATATATATATTAATTTAAACATTAAATCCTATGATGATTAATAATAAAGTTTGGGTGGAATGTGTACGTATAAGTGTAAAAACTAAAACTAGTTAAGCTTAATTTGTAAGTGTTATTTAAAGTGTTGTGTTAGGGTTGTACGTACCGTTAATTCAAAACCGTTGGCCATATGTGTATGTATAAATAGGCCGGAGCGATCAAAACACACAGAACTTGATTAATAAAGTTACGTTATCAAGAATCCGGCCTGATCTTGATTTATGATTTCATTATGCAATTCTTTTATTTGTCTATCAGTTGGGGCCTTCACTAAAAACTATATATATATAAACAATCCTAAACATTAATCTTTTAAACACCATTATTAGTTGAAGCTACCGGATAACAAACAACATTACCATCATTGATCATCAAGTGTAGAAAATTTTCCCAAGGTTTTGTTTAACTCCTGGGTCTGCTCCAACTCATCAGCAAAGCATTATGCCAGAGTTTGGGGTCTTCTGTTCTGTGAGACACTTCATTGCAATTAAGGCTTGCTACAACCGAAGAATATATATTGACCTTCAATACATGGATCCATGATGTGTAGGATCTTTTCTTTACTGCTCAAAAAAGGCTTAGCAAACTTGACCAATGGTTGCTCATTAATTAAATGGCCTGTATTTGTCGAAGCTTCGCCTCCCTGTTAATAGTTCAAGAAGAACCACCCCAAAACTGCATGTATAACTTCCCGGTTGCAGTCAACTTACCTTTCCATCAACATATCACAGATTATTAATTAGATGATATTACAAAGGAGTTTGGTTCAGCTTATCAACGGACAGACATAAACCATCATACTATCATAGTATCAAAGATAAGATTAGTCTTAAATTATTTGTGTATAATCTTGACTTTAGATATTTATTCAACCCATGAGATGACTGCTTGTGATGGTTAGTATAGTTAGTTATCTCTAATCATCACCTCCTAATTATATATCAGTACTTTGTATTCGGTACTTTTAATCCATCCGGATGCATCAATGTATGTAGGTATTGGCACTATCGTTTAGTAGTTGGGAATTTGTTGCGAAAAATAGATGGTTATGTAATGAACTCCTTGCAATATAATTTTTAGCTTTTTATTATCCACGGACTTAGCTATCTATGTATTAATTTGCTGAGGATGGTGAATTAATCCATTCACTCATGAACGGGTATAAAGTAAATCAAGGGGATCAGAAAATTATCATCATTTCCCGGAATAAGAGACGTCCACTAACACAAAATCAATCATATAGCCGTTGTGGCTATTTTTCCTTATTTAAGAAGAGTATAATGCTTTAAAGGGTGTGAATTGTATTCATCTTTTTGATAACATACAATAATATTCTTTTTGATTTCCATTATGGTATCAGAGCAGTGTCTAATTTCCTGACATGCTCATCACTTACCCATCTTTGCCACCATTCAAAAACCAAGTCACCATGTTCGGAGACGGTAACTCGAGTAACGATCTCATCCTACAACTTTCCAACATGTTCAAAACCGGGATTAACTCCCAATCAAACAACCCAAAACTTTCTGATAGCCTACACATAAATATCAAATTAAACAGTCAGAATTACGCGTTATGGATCTGAATGATCCGGGTTGCCATAGGCAAAAAATCAAAAACCTTATTGAAACATTTAAACTCAAACCCTCCTGACGAAAGTGATGAAACTTTCGAACAGTGGGAACAAGACGACTTAGTCGTTTTTTCGTGGCTAATACAAAATATCGAACCGACACTTGCTAGAAACCTTACCGAGTTTCCCACATCAAAATCTTTGTGGGAAGCCCTGGCTGTCACATAAAATAGCGCTAGAGACAAGTTACAGTCATTCAACCTTCATGATAAAGCCAATGACATAAAACAAACAATGTCGACAGGAAGAAGAACGGTCCCCAGTAAAGGAGGATAAAACTCACCTAAGATGTGACCATTGCGGTATGACAAGGCACACCAAAGAATAGTGCTTCAGGCTTGTTGGTTACTCCGAGTGGTGGTCCGACGGCCACAAAAAGAACACTAAAACTATCGGACCAGAAAAGGGCATAGCTTTTGCCGCCGCCGTGGGCAACAATCATGCCGCCAATACCAGCAGTGGTGACAAGAAGGAAGATGGCTTTAGTGACTGTGTATTATTGGAAGGAAGCAAAAAAACCTTCTTTTGATGTGGCGCTTATGTGACATTGAGGTGACAGACATGCAACTTTAGTGTTAAAGAGTGAATATAGTTTAAGTTTAGTTAGCATTGGAGTTATCCTACACAATGCAAGATAAATGAGAATGGTGAGAAGGATATAAAAAAAAACATGATAGATCACGAAATATAACACAATGCTAGGAAATATAACATAATACTGAGGAAAAGAGACACAATGAAGAAAATAAGAAAAATACACAATGTCACATAAAATACACAATGATCTAACACAAATTCTAAAAACAACAAGCTAAAAATCTAAAAAAGTGAAGACCTAAAAACTAAGATTGGAGAATTTGATGAGACGGTTTCAATACCGCTTGAATGAGTTCAATTGAAGTCTGTTGATACTATTTCTACGACTTTTTATTTTTCTTCCACTTTGTATTTAATCATAACCTTATATATTAGATGCCCCTGTATAGCATAACGGTTTCTGTATCTTTATATTCATTTGTGCTAGTAAACATATTTTCAATTTAAGCATTTTTTTTAACGGCTAATTTTCTCCCTCATTTTTACACTTTTTTTTTTCTTTTTTGCATTTTATGAGATTTAAACTCTCAGTTTTCCCTTTAAAATTCTAATACCATTACCACCAAACTAAAAGGGTGATTTGATCTACAGAAAATATATTTTTATTATTAAATAGGACTCATGAGTCATTGATCATGATTTTAAATTAATTCCAAATTAAGGGAAGTCCTACATTCATGCATGCATGTTCCTTATAAACCATTGGCAATTTCATATTTTATAAACCAATAAAGCTGAATCAAATCCTTTTCTGGCATTTCAATACAAGAAATATTTTCTTTGTTTAACATATGGTCATTCATCTTCATTGAATCTCGAGCAACAATTTGTTGGACAAGTTGTGGTGCAGGTTTTGGATGACTGGCATGCAACGAAAATAATGATCTAATCAACTAATCATTGTAATTTGTTTTGTTTTCATTTATTAATGTTATCGGAATGTATGATATTATTTTTTGGTATATTGTCATTGAAATGGGAGATTTGATTGGGGGGTTTTGGTGTAAATTTATAATTAAAATTTACAGGTTTGAATTCAGTTTAAGAGTGCGTTTGGAATTGCGTTTTGAATCTGATTTTTATATTATTGCGTTTTGACCACGGGCGTTTCTTTATTTTATTTTATTTTTTGTGTTTAAAAGGTATTTTATGTTAAAACCTGAAAATTGAAAACGGTTTTTTCCGTAAAAAATCGTATTTATTGTTAGGTATAACCCAACAAGAATTTCCCACATGAATTTAAAGAATGTTGGACATTTGACATCTTTTTTTTTTATACATTTGACATTTGATGCTTAGATATTCTAACATCTTATAAGTTATACCAAATATTAATCCATGAAAGTGCTCTTTATGTTTTGTATCAACAGTAGAAGCAATGGAGGTTTCGAAACTACGGTTATTTACATTTCATCTTCTTCTTCTTCTTGTTTTATCGACGACGTTTCTCCATGTGGTGTGGTCAATCGGCGTGAACTATGGCACGACCGCTGATAACCTTCCTTCGCCTAAGGAAGTGGCACAATTTCTGAAAGAGAGTACAATAATCGACAAGATCAAAATATTTGATATGAATACTGAAATCATGAAAGCCTTTGGTAAAACGGGTATCTATGTGACGATTACTGTGCCGAATGGTGACATCCCATCCCTTACGGACTCTAACAAAGCGGCAAAATGGGTCCACGACAAAATCAAGCCCTACTACCCGGATACAAAAATCCGTTACATTGCTGTTGGTAATGAGATTCTCCACTGGGGGACTAAACAACAAATAGACAACCTTGTCCCTGCCATGAAGACGCTCCATGGAGCCTTGGAAAAGGAGGGGATGGGCAGTATAAAGGTGACAACACCGCATTCACTTGGCATCTTAGCCTCCTCAGACCCACCCAGTTCTGGTGCATTCAGAACTGGGTGGGACGTCGGCATAATAAAACCTATGCTTGAGTTCTTAAACAAAACTCAGTCCGGGTTCATGGTCAACCCATATCCCTACTTTGGATACTCACCGGGCAACGATAGTTACGCTTTGTTCCGACCAAACCCGGGGTTTCTCGACCCTAAAACCGGGAAAAAATATGACAACATGTTTGATGGACTGATGGACGCAGTTTACTCCGCAATGAAAAAACTGGGATACGCAGATGTCCCAATCATCGTTGGGGAAACAGGGTGGCCGTCGCTTGGTGAACCGTGGCTTAAATGGGTGAACGCCGACAACGCCAAGTCATATAACGGAGAGATGATCAAAAAGTCTACATCAAAGGATGGAACACCCTTAATGCCAGGGAAAAGCTTCGAGATCTACATCTTTTCATTGTTTAACGAGAATCAGAAGCCTGGCTCACTTGCAGAGAGAAATTTTGGGCTTTTCAAACCCGATTTTACAGAGGTTTATGACATTGGAGTGTTGAATGGAACTGCACCAAAGCAGGTGCAAGTAAGTAAGAATTCATACATGCTATGAAATAATGTTTTGTGGCCAATTGTTAATTTTGTGAAATGATATTAATGTTTAGGGTCCTGCGGCTTCTCCGTCAATAGGCGGTAGTTCGGGAAGTTCTTCAAGCGATTCAGGCAAATCTTCGGGTGATTCTCAGTCGGGGTCTTCGGGAGAAATTTCTTACGGCCGCAATGGTTCGCAGGAGAAGGTTTCCCATGCAGTAGTTGCAGTTGCAGTTGTTTTCGTATTGGCTACATTTTTTGTGTTGTAACATATTATTATTTGAAAAAGGTATAGTAGGATGGATGTTAATTGTATATATTTGACACATCACAAAGTGCAAAGAATGTCAAATTAGGAAGTCATTTTGGTCTTACTTGAATGTTACTCGTCGTAAGTATAGCTTAAAACAAAATTACAATCATACAAATATCACAGTAAAATGTTCACATATGTGTAATGTTGTCTGCATTTGATTTGGAGAATTTTAGTCTTACGTACAGTGGCGAAGTTTGAGAATTTGGCCCGGGGGGTCGGAAGTCAGTGGTCACGGGACGGGACCTAATTTTTTTTCTGTAGCTATAGTTCGGGTGATATGTTTGTGTCTGTGATTCGATTCGGGTCGGGTCGAGTCGAGTCAAACATTAAATACAATAAATATAAAAGTTTTAAGCATTCTTTAACAAACAATTGAACAAAGATACTAAAACATTAAAAATGAAACAAAGGGTTGGTACCTGGATGAAGAATTACAGTTCATCCCATCGACCTTTAAGATTTTTGAATTATTCAATTATGGAGTGGGGTGCAAACGAGCCGAGCTAAGCCCGAGCTCGATCAGGCTCAAGCTCAAAAGACTTATGAGAGCTCGAACTCGGCTCGTTTACTATCTATTAGTTAATATTTTAAATAAAAGTAATATACATAATTGGTTCGGAGCTCGATAAATGAAGTTTGGCTCGGACTCGTTTAGTAAACAAGCTTAAATGAGTGGGTAAATATTATTAAATATTAATAAACCTAATATTACACTAAGGTTTGACGAGCCTGACGAACTTCACATGCTAGGCTGAGCTCGGGCTCGATAAGGCTTGGCTCGTTTCGAGATTTTTACCCAGCCAAGCTCGAGTAGCTAAGAGATAACAACTCAATCGCTTGCTCATTGAATCTACTATCCCGCTCATGTAGTTGTTGTGCTTAGTACTTTAAGATTTGAGCTCTACATTTACTTTGTTTTGGGTTGAAGTTTTGGTTTATATAACTATTTTTTTTTAACCGGGGGGTCGAAACCGTATATACCAAAAAAATTCCATACGAAAACTATATACTCGAAACTTCTGAGCGAAAATTCGGGGGGGTCGGCCGCCCCTCCCCGCCCCTTTAATGCTCCGCCCCTGCTTACGTACGTTAAACTAGTCACATGTATGGTTAAATGGTTACGGAAAAAGAATAAGTAGGTGTGGCCGCGTGGTAGGGGTGAGTTTTTATTATCAAGAGTAAAAAAGTCATAAAAATGTCACAATATCTGTAAACAAGTATACTATAGGGAAGCATAATCTATATTTTTCTTATATCAAAACGGAAGGTAAGCGAGTATTAATTTGCATCGCTGATTTGATATGGACTAGGCCCAACCTTTACCTGATTCAGTCCAATAAGGAAGGCCCAAACGACACAGCAAGAAACCAACCCGATTAGAAGAATGAGTCCACGCTTATTTGTTTCTTTTTTAGGGTGATGCTATCCACAACAAACCTAGACACTCATAGGATGGGTCATTGAGGCCTCAATGGGCCATTGAGGCCAAATCTGGGAAAAATGACGGGTCATTGAGGCCTCAATGACCCATCCTTTTACAAAAAAGTGAAAACGATGGCCCATTGAGGCCTCAACGTCCATTGAGGTTTGCCAATTATCGGTAATCATTGACCAATCATTGGGAATAATTGGTAATGAATGGTAATTGAAAAAAGAAGTGTAGTGTGGGATTTATATTTTAACTGATTGGAGAAGCAAGCTTTGTCTCAATGGCCTATTGAGAAGCCTTGTCTCAATTGCCCATTAAGGCCTCAATGGTCTGTTGGGATTTTTTTTTTAATTTTTAAATGATTGGAGAAGCTTTCTCAAGAAGCTTTGTCTCAAGGGCCCATTGAGGCCTCAACGACCCATCTTTGATTTGTCTCAATGGCCCATTAAGGCCTTAACGGCCTATCGCTTTTTAAAATTCTGGCCTCAATGGCCCATTATGGCCTTCACGACCCAGGTGTTCCATTTTTTTTTTTAGTTTTTAGTGTGTTTTATATATTTTAAGCTTGAAATTTGTGTTTTTTATAAAAAATAAAAAGTACATTCTTATCATAAGTATAAATTAGCGTATACAACAATTTTTTTCATTAAATAATTCAGTATACATGATAAAAACAATAAAATACGATAAGCTAGGTTAAGTCAAAATACTTTGTTCTTATATGCACCCTTGAGAGGGCTCTCAATGGGTCGTTGAGGCCTCAATGGGCCATTGAGAGGGTGTCTAGATAAAAAAAAAAAACCCTAGTGTGTGAATATCCCAAGCTCTTTTGTAAGTTGTTTGCATTGTTGAATTAGTCTTTAGCATGTTTCCATGTTTGCATAATAGGAGTTAGCGGCCGCATAATTTGAAGTAGTGGCATGTAGGGCTTCAAACGAATTGAATTTTAGCGAACCGTTTATGAATCGTTTGGTGGGAGTTTGTTTGTGTTCGTTCGTTTATTAAATGAACGAACATGAACAGAGGTCGAGTTCGTTCGTATATGTTCATAAACGTTCGATAACGCGTTCGTTTGTGTTCGATAGTTTATTAAGGTTTTTAATTTTTATACTTTTTTTCTTTTATTTTTATTTATTTTACCCAATAAATAATATACATATATATAAGATAGATATATGACTTTGTAAGATCAATAAACCTACTTTTTATATCCAAACTCATTTATGTCTTAATGTATGTGAATTCGATGTTATTCAAAAGTTAATATATGTTCATTTGCGTTTGTTTCCGTTCATGAACGTTTCTTTGTGTGCATGAACATTTGTTTGTGTTCATTAATATCTGTATGTGCTCGTGTGCGTTCATGAACAAAATTAACAAACGAACACAAACGAACATGAACATTAATGTTCTCTTAACAAACGAACACGAATGGAAAATCTCGTTCGGCAAGTGTTCATGAACAGTTCGTGAACACATAATTTTCTTAACAAACGAACACGAACAAGACGTTGTTCGTATTCGTTCAGTTCATTTACAGCCCTACTGGCATGAAATAAAGGATATGGGTGATGAACCTTTGGTCTCGTGCATATTTAAATTATGTTTTGCATTGAGAAATACATTGAAAATTACCCAAAGTTATCTTCTTCTTCTTGAATTCTTTGAAGCTTGATCCACTCTACGAATTAACCATCATAACCCTTTCTAAATAGAAAACTAAGCCTTTTAAAAACTATATAATAGATCTTGAGGTCATAACTCCTAACATAACTATGCATGACTTATTGAACCCAGCTAAGTAACTCCATAGTCTCTTATGCTAAGAAACTAAAAGTATCAAAAGAAAATGAAATATACACATGTTGGTTGTCAAGACATGCTAAAAATGTTGTGAAAAGGTTGTGCCCAAACTTCCTATGTTCTACATTGACCTAGATTTTCATTCTATAATCCTCTTAGGCTATAGGGTGTGGAGGAGACTAGTCCTTTAAGGATGGTGTTAGGATCTGAGTTTGATTGTTTTGATATATTTAGAATAAGATGAGAAATGAATGATGTAAGTATATATGGAAAGTGTAGCGGAATGATAAACTATAATCAAAACAATAGGAATAAATGTTTTCTCAATCGAATGCTTTCATTTATTGAAAGATTACAATCAAATACAAGTACTCCCCCTCAGCCTGATCACACAGTGATTGTTTGTCTGAGAGAATGTTTGTGTGTGATGTAATAGAACAGTACAAGCACTGTTCTATTTATAGACAAACCTAAACCACTGGTGACCTGTGCTGACGTCACCTAAGATAGTGACATCTAACAGAATAACAACATAAAACATCTGCCCTATACAAACTACTGTTGTATTACAAAACACTGTAAACTAAACTACTGTTGAGAGAAAACTCTGATGGTCTTGCAACATCTGTTGAAGTCTAAGTGCTGTTGACCCCAACAAACCCTAGACACTCATAGGATGGGTCATTGAGGCCTCAATGGGCCATTGAGGCCAAATCTTGGAAAAACGACGGGTCATTGAGGCCTTAACGACCCATCCTTTTACAAAAAAGTGAAAACGATGGCCCATTGAGGCCTCAACGCCCATTGAGGTTTGCCAATTATTGGTAATCATTGACCAATCATTGGGAATAATTGGTAATGAATGATAATTGGAAAAAAGAAGTGTAGTGTAGGATTTATATTTTAACTGATTGGAGAAGCAAGCTTTGTCTCAATGGCCTATTGAGAAGCTTTGTCTCAATTGCCCATTAAGGCCTCAATGGTCTGTTGGGATTTTTTTTTTTTTAAATGATTGGAGAAGCTTTCTCAAGAAACTTTGTCTCAATGACCCATTGAGGCCTCAACGACCCAGGTGTTCCATTTTTATTTTTAGTTTTTTAGTGTGTTTTATATATTTTAAGCTTGAAATTTGTGTTTTTTTATAAAAAAATAAAAAGTACATTCTTATCATAAGTATAAATTAGCGTATACAACAATTTTTTTTCATTAAATAATTCAGTATACATGATAAAAACAATAACATACGATAAGCTAGGTTAAGTCAAAATACTCTGTTCTTATATGCACCCTTGGTAGACAAAGCTTGACATACGGGACTTACCATTCGAGCGGGAATGGTACTAAGGACTTCGAAGAAGGTCATAACAATGAGAAATGTGCTTTCGAAGGTGTTGACATAAAAGTGGAACCTAACCCGGATGTTTCGTATGATTTGGCTTCCATTTACATATCTTCAATACATTTAAACATTCAAAATGTTTGTTGGGACGGTATCTGTGGATTCCGATCCGTAGCTGTGTGTTTAGGGTGGGTAGAGGAGCAGTGGCACTTCATCCGCACATAACTTATGGATGAGATGGTGACGAACAGAGACCGGTGGGAGCCAATTTTGAACAGGGTAGATCACGGTTGGTACCACGAACTATACAGGTCATTAGATTGGTCTAGAGTCGGAGATGCCCCGAGGACCCATTGGATGGATATCCCTCTACTGGATTGCTGATTGCTCAGAAATTTGGAGTGGTTGTTCAATTTTTATGTAAGGGTGGTCATAGTGAGACCATCTTTCCTATGTTCGATGGTCCACGCAATTTTCAAGAGCATGTGTTCATATCGTTTGCTTTGATTCAAGCGAGCCATTACAAACGCGCTTGAGTTAGCAAAAGGCGCTCCACTTCCTGCACTAAATGGAACGTGGCGTAATTTTTGAAATGAACAGGCAATGGAATGGGAGACGTTGTATCAACATCGTCTACCAAGGGTGCATATAAGAACAGAGTATTTTGACTTAACCTAGCTTATCGTATGTTATTGTTTTTATCATGTATACTAAATTATTTAATGAAAAAAAAATTGTTGTATACGCTAATTTATACTTATAATAAGAATGTACTTTTATTTTTTATAAAAAAACACAAATTTCAAGCTTAAAATATATAAAACACACTAAAAAACTAAAAAAAATGGAACACCTGGGTCGTGGAGGTCACAATGAGCCATTGAGGCCAAAATTTTGAAAAGCGATGGGCCGTTGAGGCCTCAATGGGCCAATGAGACAAATCAAAGATGGGTCGTTGAGGCCTCAATGAGCCATTGAGACAAATCAAAGATGGGTCATTGAGGCCTCAATGGGCCATTGAGACAAAGCTTCTTAAGGAAGCTTCTCCAATCATTTAAAAATTAAAAAAAATCTTAACGGACCATTGAAGCCTTAATGGGCAATTAAGACAAAGCTTCTCAATGGGCCATTGAGACAAAGCTTGCTTCTCCAATCAGTTAAAAAATAAATCCCACACTACACTTCTTTTTTACAATTACCAATCATTACCAATCATTCCCAATGATTGGTCAATGATTACCAATAATTGGCAAACCTCAATGGGTCGTTGAGGCCTCAATGGACCATCTTTTTTTCAATTTTTGGCTCTCAATGGGTCGTTGAGGCCTCAATGGGCCATTGAGAGGGTGTCTAGATAAAAAAAAAAAAAAAAAAAAAAAACCTAGTGTGTGAATATACCAAGCTCTTTTGTAAGTTGTTTGCATTGTTGAATTAGTCTTTAGCATGTTTCCATGTTTGCATAATAGGAGTTAGTGGCCGCATAATTTGAAGTAGTGGCATGTAGGGCTTCAAACGAATTGAATTTTAGCGAACAGTTTATGAATCGTTTGGTGGGAGTTTGTTTGTGTTCGTTCGTTTATTAAAGGAACGAATACGAACAAAAAATTCTGTTCGTTTAATTAAATGAACGAACATGAACAGAGGTCGAGTTCGTTCGTATATGTTCATAAACGTTCGATAACGCGTTCGTTTGTGTTCGATAGTTTATTAAGGTTTTTAATTTTTATACTTTTTTTCTTTTATTTTTATTTATTTTACCCAATAAATAATATAAATATATATAAGATAGATATATGAGTTTATAAGATCAATAAACCTACTTTTTATATACAAACTCATTTATGTCTTAATGTATGTGAATTCGATGTTATTCAAAAGTTAATATATGTTCATTTGTGTTTGTTTCCGTTCATGAACGCTTCTTTGTGTGCATGAACATTTGTTTGTGTTCATTAATATCTGTTTGTGCTCGTGTGCGTTCATGAACAAAATTAACAAACGAACACAAACGAACACAAACGAACATGAACATTAATGTTCTCTTAACAAACGAACACGAACGGAAAATCTCGTTCGGCAAGTGTTCATGAACAGTTCGTGAACACATAATTTTCTTAACAAACGAACACGAACAAGACCTTGTTCGTATTCGTTCAGTTCATTTACAGCCCTACTGGCATGAAATAAAGGATATGGGTGATGAACCTTTGGTCTCGTGCATATTTAAATTATGTTTTGCATTGAGAAATACATTGAAAATTACCCCAAGTTATCTTCTTCTTCTTGAATTCTTTGAGGCTTGATCCACTCTACGAATTAACCATCATAACCTTTTCTAAATAGCAAACTAAGCCTTTTAAAAACTATATAATAGATATTGAGGTCATAACTCCTAACATAACTATGCATGACTTATTGAACCCAGCTAAGTAACTCCATAGTCTCTTATGCTAAGAAACTAAAAGTATCAAAAGAAAATGAAATATACACATGTTGATTGTCAAGACATGCTAAAAATGTTGTGAAAAGGTTGTGCCCAAACTTCCTATGTTCTACATTGACCTAGATTTTCATTATATAATCCTCTTAGGCTATAGGGTGTGGAGGAGACTAGTCCTTTAAGGATGGGCCGCCACGTAAGCGGCATGTCATTATGAGGTAGGCTAGTCAAGATGGGGATGGAGCAAGGGGGTAGGAGATGGACCTTCCTTCCCTAAAAAAACACAAATCACCAATAAGGAGGCCTGGCTCCAAAGTCTTGCTCATGCTGGTCACGACGATGACGGTCCATGGGGACGGTATAGCCAAAACAACACAACTCAAAACATTAGTTTAGACCACGAAGAATTAAATTGAATTAAATGCCATCTTGACGATATTAATAAACAAGAACATTGATACAACTACAAACATTTTTTTTAATGACAGGTTTTTTTCTCTCCTAACGTTGGTGGGTGTGAAGGAACCTCATCTTTTGAGGATGGTCCTCCACATCAGCCGTCACGTCACTTTGGGACAGGCTCATCACCTTATCAATGGAGTAAGGGTGTGGGTGATGGACCTCCCCCCTCTTTTGTTTGTGTGTGTGTGTGTGTGTGTAGAGGATCCTGTAGGAAAATTGATTTGTGTAGAAAGTGTGGAAAGATTTATGGGCATAGGATCAACTTTTGAGATTAAGGGCATTTAAGACTTTTTCATCAATTTTTAATTTTTCAAATCTCACTAATTTAGCACATTCAATACAAATCAATTATCTAGTCATTTACTCATTCAATATCAACTATTATCAGATCATCACCCTAAAAAACTATATTCTATCATTACCAATTTATAAATCAAATTTTCACCACGATCCCCATAGCCTTTTTTTGGTTCTTCATTGATACACTCCCCATATCATTTTTTATGGGTGTTGTCCGTACATATATCGATACCAAGCATTTCACATCAGGATAACAATATGAGTGTTTTTAACAAATACGAATCATGAGTGTTTTTTAACAGATAGGAATCAGTAATGTTTTATAAACTGTTTTTAAAACTTCCCCTCTTAAAAGTTCAAAAGTTAGGGCTTATTTAAAGATGGTTTTCAAAAATTATTATTTATATTTATTTATGTAGAAGAAATGATGGTACGGACATACTCTGTAGAAAATAAAAACTTATTTTAAAGTGGGTTCTATTACTTTTAAATCACATCTATTTTACAAGCTCTGTTGACTTGTAAACAATTGTTTTCAAAACAACTGTCAGCAGACGTTACAAAAAACTACTAACAGAGTGAAGAGAATTTTGCTACTTATAAATGAGAACATCTATTTTAAAAGAACTGTTGGCAAGTCAACAAATGTAATGAATAAACTGTCATCCAATACAACTTTCAAATTACAAATTACCATCTCCAACGGAAATTAAATTAGTTTCAAAATCGAAATTATTAAGTTTGGGCTTCAAGCCTCCCTTTTACAACATCTGTTGACTTGTCAAAAGGTGTTCTCAAAACAACTGGCATCCAATAAAACTTCAGTTTACTCTCTAGACTATTTACAAACATGTGTTGAATGTCAACAGATGTTACAAAAAACAACTAACAATGAAAACAATTGTTGAATTTCCATAAAGTTGAACAACTGCAATATCGATACAAAGGTGAATTAATGCCAACTAAACTTGCATAAAGTTTGCAACTAATCTTGCTAATACATAAAAATCAACTTTCATTGATTACATGGAGATAATCTTGCCTACCACTCTTGAATAGACAGAGACATATTTGTTTCTTTATGCACTCATCAATCTTCAAGAAATAGTGCTCTCCATAATTGCTTGAGCTAATGCCTCTATCTGGTAACTGTAAAATATTCACAAAAATACTACATCAACCATGACTCAAATTAATGAAACACACAAGTTGCACAGACAAAAACTATGCATAAATGACTTTAAAAAAACAAAGACATACATATCTTGAGTTTGATGCTGCCATTGTTGAACCGTTGGTAAGGGTCAACTATTATTTTTCTTTGACTGTAAGAATTTTCCAAAATCAACTCATTTTTCAACCTAGATACTCTGGTTGCTAATGGAACAGACAAAAGATTGACGATTATTGGAAAACAAACGGATAAGTATTATTGTTATTGTTATGATGGATTAGAATCTCGTTACCTGATACTTGAATCCTTCGATTTGAACTGTGAAAGAAGCATCTGTTATTATGATTTAAGAATTTAAGAGAAAGCAGTAAAATATTTGAGAGAGAGAGAGAGATATGATACATTTATATAGTTGTGTAATGAGGTTTTGAGTTTGAAATTTGAATTTGAATTTCGAGCTTAAATTTAGAAGCAACAGTCGTATGAACCTCTGTTAAAGTAAGTGGCAATATTTAATTAATTTATTATGAACCGTTGTTCAGCCAAGTGACATTATTTAATTATATTTTAAGCTGATTAATAATATCACTTTTATCATCAGCAAGACATTGTTGGCCTATCTCTATGGCTGCCACGTTAGCGTTTTTAGGAGCTTCTTATGTCACTTACGACTCTTCTATTATAGTAAGTATACATACCAGTATCCTAACCAAGCTCGTGATTTTTGAAAACCAACCCCAAAGATTTTTTAACTTACTTTGAAAAGAAATATAACATGAGTATTAAGTTTTTTTTTAACTTCACTAATCCTTAAAAAAAACATAATATTTACTGGTTAAAAAGACACATTCTTGCAAGTTATGTGACTCGGCCCGACAAACAGAAAATTTAGATGTCGAGATAAGCGACACTCGATCATTCCAAAAACCAAAAAACCGACCCCGATGAAAAAAATCTTAAGTCCGCCACTAATGATATCAGTTACCATAAACACATATAGCCTACACCAACTAAGGATAGTCCTTATAAACATAGTTTAAACAATTCAAAAGTCTACACAGAATTTATACAAACACTTGACCGGTTAACAAAATAAACGTATTTAAAAGGCTAGAAAAGTCACCCTTGTAACCAAGGTTCATAATAAATAACCTACAAAAACTAAAAGAGTCGCCCACCGTGGGGCTCGAACCCACGACCACAAGGTTAAGAGCCTTGCGCTCTACCAACTGAGCTAGACGGGCTGTTGTGTTAGTTTAGTAGACACTAAGTTTATAACATAAAACTCATCAGTCCGTTCTTTGGTTAACTTTAATTTTAGCATTTGTTGTTGGCATTATCTGTCTTGTGTTGTTTTAATGTACATAGATTGTTTGATTACCACAACTTATAGCATCATAACCACAAAAAAAGTTTAACAAGTATAAAATCACGCAAAGTGCATTTGCCGTGTAGTTATCCTAGAAAATCTAGGAATTCTTGTTCACAGAAAACAAAAAAAATATGATCTTCATGTAGATGGGGCGTCGGTATATATACATAGTTAACTATTTTTACAAACGGGTTGATTTGGGTTATATGCTTGGTCATTAACTAGATCAGATGATTAAGGGGTCAGCTGGTGGGAAGTTACCTAGAACAATTGTAATAGTTTTATATCGAAAACTTGGTTATTGATATTGTACATGTAGTATTTATTTAAACAAAAGAAACAAAGTGGTTGTGGGCTGACCCAACCTAACCCGATAACAAAAATTACTCATTTTTAAATGACCCGTTTGGAATTGTTTTTGTGTTGTTGTCACAAAGTATGTGCCTGCTAATGCTTGTTAAAATCAAATCAACATGACAAGTAACATGAACTTTCTTGTTACATGTATGAAAAGTTGAAAACATATATAATAGACGCGTAGAAGAGTATTAATTTTAGCTTATTATAAACGAATCAACATGATGAGTATCTAGTTACTTGTATGAAAAGTTGAAAACATAATCGACCCGCAAAGGGGTATTTTCGGAAACATAAATTTTACAAAAATGTTTGACCAAAACTAGCTGCCTGCCATGCACAATCAGCCAAAATCTAACATCATCAATTTTAGCTTTTTGAATGTTGAATGCCTCAAAACCTAACATTCAATCCATGGTTTCGTTGTTTAAACTCAACATTTGTCATTCTCATTACATAAGCCAAATCCACTTCTTATCTATTGGGTGTGTTTGGTAATGGAGTAGTTGCAAATCCAAAATAATTTAGGCATATTCAACTCAAAAAAAATGTTTATCTATTCTTTATATCCTAATAAATTGTATTTATACAAACTGCAAGCTGAAAACAAGGCACAAACATGGGTTCTCCATCCTTCCATGAACTCAAAAAGCAAGCATCTTTCTTTTTTAAAGAGAAGATCAAGACTGCACGATTGGCCTTAACAGATGTTACGCCTGCACAACTGTGAGCTTGTGTTTTTAACGCTTTTGGTTTTCGTTTAAAGTTTAAACATATTGTTTTTGATATTTATTTAGATTGACTGAAGAAGCAACTAATGAAGATGCATGGCCACCAGACACGCGAACAATGGGATTGATATCGCGTGCTGCGTTTGAAGTCGATGATTACTGGAGAATTGTCGATATTCTTCACAAAAGGTTTTAAATTTAGTGATTTCTTGGATTAAAAAAAGGTTAGTTTATGAAATAACTATGCAACTTTTGATGGGTGTTTTAGGTTATGGAAGTTTGATAAAGAGAGATGGAGAGGGTCTTATAAGGCTCTTGTTATATTGGATCATTTGCTCACACATGGTCCAGAGAGAATTTATGAAGAATTTCAATGTGATAATGAGGTTATCAAGGAGATGACTACTTTCCAGCATCTTGATCAAGAAAGGTATGCATAGGGTGTTTGTTAAATTGGTCGTAAACGCGACACAAATTTCATGGGTTGACACCAACACAATTCCTTTAATCCGAAAATTTGTTTATAACCCTTTTGCATATTAATACTGTAAAATCACCATATTTTAAATTTGGAATGGAATACAAGAGTCAATTGGTTCAAGTTATTACATTTGAAAAAACTAAGTATGAAATTATATGGGTCACCCCATGAACGATCTGCTTAGCTAAATGTGTTTACAGGTTTAACCCAAAATTGATACAAACCCGTTTAGATTAAAGCCAAATCTACGAATTTCATGTTAAGTTCTTGTCATGTTAGAAACTCAGGTATGCAACTATTTATATGTAGATTCAATTGGGGACTAAGGGTAAGGGAGAAATCAGAAAGAATTTTAAAGTTGCTTGAAGACCGGTCTTTTTTCAAAGAAGAGAGGTTTAGAGCCCGTAAGCTCACGAGTGGGATCAAAGGCTTCGGTAGTTTTACTCAAAGAAGCGTTGGTAAGAGATTAACAAAATCAACATCACAAATATACATCAAATGTAGTCATCATGATGAAGATGAAGACAAGAATTTGGACTTTCTAGATCACCCAATGAACAAGGATGAGCATCGGGATAGAGTGCCACTCGTTTCTACCTAGTATGATCTAGAAGATAGACTTATGCATGTTTAGCATACTCTTGTGAAATATACTAATGAAACAGTACAGATACATACTTTTCGTGTGTTTTGACTTTTGAAAGTCAAGCCGGTTGTTTTGAATGGTAAATTAATACGTGTATTATAAATACTTGATGCGAATTTTGTTCTTCGATTACTAATATTTGGTATGAAGTTGGAACCAAGACGAAGCAAAACTAGGAAACGCTCAAATAAATATTGAAATTAAAAATAAAGATGTTTGACTAAGAAAGTCAAAGAATCAACCATCTCCATTTCCAGTTCCAATAAAAATATAGAGTTGGATCTGAGTATCTGATTAATAACAGTTGTAAAGATTTAAAGGAAACAACAAAGCATAACTTTTGTTTAATAAATTGGTAAACAACTGAAAAGTGACAACTACATAACCATATGCCTGCCATCATTTCATTAAAGCCTTAAAGCAAATGCCAGACTTCACCATCATCCACACAGGTTGTTGTAGTTCACTTTTTCATCATGGTATCTTAAAGCAATGTCACAATCATGTTTTCTACCACATTTTACTATGCTTGTCTTGAGGGTAAAGATAAGAGATGTCGTTTTATAGTCAGTCGTGCATATGCTTTTAGTCGCGTATCTTTAAAACTACATGTCGTTTGCTCACAACAAACACTACGTTAACTAGATCACATAACGTTTGACTCGTTTAGCATTATGAAACATCCGTCTAATTTTTGGGAACTGAAAAAATAGGTACTCCAAGACATTGTGGTAAATCTACGTTTGAAAGTTGAAACGATAAAAAGTGTTGATTTTTCGTTTGTCACAATAAACGTGTGTGAATCACATCAGAGTCTCGCTTTTGTACTGGCATAAGTGCGTAACTAATGCTCTATGTACTTTTATCATGCTAAAATTGAAATGTGGTAAAAGTATAAAATAGCATATCTCATTATGTATTAAATTGTTCTTACATGATCATACACTCAAGAAAACTGGCAACTTACATAACTTTCTCTAAATAGAAACATATGGAGACAAAACATTTGAAATAGCTTCTAAAATGAGATTAAAATAAAAGAATTTTGGGGCTTACAGCAAACATCTTTGTGCTCACTCAATGTCATTCATCACTGCACTCTTAAAAAACAGCATATATAATCAACACGGAAAAAGAAAGTTGAAGTAAATGATGCACCGTACAAATGACGAATCAGAAACATTTTCTGTGCACGATTGATGGACCAGACTCATCGTACTCAGCCTTGGAGATCCACATCTGCATTTACAACAAGCGAAATGCACAAAGTTAGAAATCTTGAAGATCTGCTAGGCTCAGATAAACAACAAATGGGCCAAACAGACCGCCCTAAGTTTCTTTTTAAATGTATAAAGTAGTAGCTGGCTGGTTGCTTTTTTTGCTTTTGTATAAAAATAGTTAAAAGAGAGAAACAGGTCGGCCACCGTATCTTTTTTAGTGTATAAATGATTTGTTAAAGGAGAAACGGGCAGCCCAAAGTTGCTTTTGAATGAACTAATATATTAGTTAAAAGAGAAACGGGTCAAATGGGCCGTCTAAAGTTCCTTTTCAATGTATAAACAGATAACAGATTAGTTAAAAGAGAAACCGGTCTAATGAAGTTTTTCACAATATCAAAATAATACAACTTTTGTAATCATATGTGACACTTATGCATAATATAAATCTTGGACAAAATGTAGTTTGGATAAACCAAACCAAACCAAACCCGACCTGACCCGTTTCCACCAAGACTGAACTTACCCATTTTGACCCCATAACAAAATTAGCATGCATCTATTGTCAACAAACAGAGCCTTAATGATGATATTGACGACCAAATATAACAATAATTAAAAAGTTGAAACCAAACCTGCTGAAATGTGCTGAGAGATGCAAGAATCGACCCTCCAATCCAGACACTATACTTCCTCTCAGGAGGAGCCACAACCTTAATCTTCATGCTGCTTGGGGCCAATGCAGTAATTTCCTTACTCATCCTATCAGCAATCCCCGGAAACATGGTTGACCCGCCACTAAGCACAATATTACCATACAGATCTTTCCTAATATCCACATCACACTTCATGATGGAATTGTATGTAGTCTCATGAATACCCGCAGCTTCCATTCCAATCATGGATGGCTGGAACAAAACCTCCGGGCACCTGAACCGCTCAGCACCAATGGTAATGACCTGTCCATCAGGAAGCTCATAGTTCTTCTCGATGGTGGAACCCGAATTTGCAATCTCAAGCTCTTGTTCATAGTCAAGGGCAATGTAAGCCAGCTTTTCCTTCATGTCTCTCACAATTTCCCGCTCTGCTGTTGTAGTGAACATATACCCACGTTCTGTAAGGATCTTCATCAATGAATCAGTAAGGTCACGTCCTGCTAAGTCCAAACGAAGGATCGCGTGTGGAAGGGCGTACCCTTCATAGATAGGGACTGTGTGACTAACACCATCCCCTGAATCCAGGACAATACCTACACCAAGGGCACACACGTAATTTAAACGTTAGAAGCAGAAAACGTTGGGGATTTAGGTTTAGCCTAACATGTTCGGGTCAAACCCCCAAACGCATTTAGCTAAACAGCTTGGTTCAGGTTGACCTGCTTAGCCTGTTTATGTTTAAAATGTGTTTTTATGTCATAACTTAAAACACATGTTGATGTTGGGTTTGATCAGCCAAGCCAACCCGAACACAGCAAACCTAATGAAAAGCTTACCAGTTGTTCGACCACTGGCATAGAGGGAGAGAACAGCTTGGATGGCAACATACATGGCAGGGGTATTAAACGTCTCAAACATGATCTGAGTCATCTTCTCACGATTAGCCTTCGGGTTCAAAGGTGCTTCAGTTAAAAGAACCGGATGCTCTTCAGGAGCAACACGAAGCTCATTGTAAAAAGTGTGATGCCAGATCTTCTCCATATCATCCCAGTTGCTCACAATACCATGCTCAATCGGGTATTTTAAAGTCAAAATACCTCTCTTTGATTGAGCCTCGTCTCCAACATACGCATCTTTTTGGCCCATTCCAACCATCACACCAGTGTGACGCGGACGGCCCACAATACTCGGAAACACAGCTCTTGGAGCATCATCTCCTGCAAATCCAGCCTACAATAAACAGATACACCTTAATTAACCAAATGACCTTATAACTTAACCAATAATTAAGTTTTCCAATTTTTTATCCTAAAACTCACCTCACGGACCCCACCAATACGTTGCTAACCAATGGGATCAAGTACATACATGTGCTTTATTTTGCATGTAATATGAAAAGAAAGGAAACTAGAGTAGAAACATACCTTAACCATTCCGGTTCCATTATCGCAGACGAGTGGCTGAATGTCTTCACTTTCTGCCATCTTATCTTATGTTACCTACAAAATATGCAACAGATCTTCACAACTTACAGTACAGCAGCCAAATAAGAAACAAACATATTTAAAATTATTTTATATGCGCTAAACGGACCATAAACGATAAGCAAATAAAATGGGATCTGGTTAACCTTGACATCATCTTATGGAGCCGGAATGGTTAAGGTATGTTTCTAGTTTCCTTAACCGATCAAACAACCTAAATTAAATCGCCTAATTTGATATTCATACCGTCGGTTTAAAGCTTAAAAAACCAAGGGCAACTGCTGTTTTTTTATACTTTAATACAAACTAACAATTTAGATTATTTATAAAACCTGTTCAAACCCATCCAACCAGGCAAGTTTGTCTGCTGTTATTAGAGCACCCACAATGTGGGCATTTTACATGGTCCACGGACCTCAATCGGACTTCATTTATGGGTCACACACACACACACATATATGTATATATGAGGGTTTTGAAGGAGGTTTGTAAATCTGATGTGGCGGTTTATTTGGGCTTTGGACCAAAATTCCAGAAGCAAAACAGTGAGTTAGCTAAATTACATATCACAAACATTTGAACACAGATAATTGAAGGATAAATAATAATAATAATAATAATACCTGAAGAAACGCTAGAAAAATGGCTGGGATTTGGGGGAGATGAGAGGAGGGTGTGTCTGAGAGAGAGCTGAGAAATGAGAGAGTTATATGCAGAGGGAGATTGGATCTGAACCGTTGGATCACAAGGTGGGTCACACGTCTTGTTGTCATGGGGCCCTCACACGTCTTGTTGTCATGGGTCCCGCATCTCGTTCCGGCTTTCCACTCTTTTATTGTTTTATGTTTTTTTAATATTATTTATTTAATCAAATGTTTTTTTTCCCTTCTCTTCTTGTCCGCCTGTTTCTTTTAAAAAAGTGTATACGTTACCTATAATCCAATTTGCTACCATTTTTTTTAACCGTCAACGAATCAATTTCTGAGCACTCTCAGACACCCTTTTGACGAATCAGGTATTCGAGAGTACCCGGGCCACTAATTGCCACCAATTCCCGGGAAAACCCGACCACTCACCCGCCCGAAGGCACGACAGTGAAATAATCGGTAAAACCGGTCGGGATCAGGACTCGAACCCAAGCCAATGGCTGGGTCATCCCTCATTTCCCCTCCACCAATGTCCTCCAAATGTAGCTAGTGGGAATTGAACCCAAGTCTCCCATAGGAAACTTTAGGCCCTCAACCAACTAGGCTACAAGTGTTGGACCCAATTTGCTACCATTGATGAGTTGTTTTTGAATATTGGTATTCGTATGATAATATATTATATATAAGTAAAAATAGGAATTGTTTTAAATAATGTTTGGTGAGGCTAAGGGTCGTGTGAACGGAATAGGGGATCCACGCCACTCAGCCAGATCGGGAGGGTCGTGAACACCACGCGCCTCGTGAAGCTTTTGGTGTGAACGTTGGCCCATCCTTGTCCGACTCAATACCTTTCTCTCTTCAAATTTATCATCCTTCATTCAGATGTTGTATCTTTTATCATTTGTAGATGTTGCATTTCGGTATTTTAAGAGGCGCAAGGGAAACAATTAAGAAATTTCAAATTGAGATGAAAGTAGATTTGTAGATTAATTAGAGCATTTACGAGTTAATTATACATATGGTTCTTGTGGTATACACATATTGCATCTTTGGTCCTCAAAACCTTGAACTTATATAGATGTTCCTTGTGATATAACTTTTGTAACAATGTTAGTCCCTACCCCTAACAGCTATCTATTATGTCCCTTAAATCCATATAAAATGACCGAAATACCCTTTTCATTTAGATGAATATTAAAAATATAACACACTATGTGGGACCCACCCACCTTCTTCAACTTCCCCTCTTCACCCATCACACCACCACCTCCTTCATCTTTAACCTTCTCCTTCTTTTCTCCCAATCAAAACCCATGATGTCACGAAAACCACTAGAAAGCTTTAAATTGATTAACCAAAGCTTGAAATCACATGTAAAGCTTCGATTGGGGAGTACCAAAGCTCCACCGACTCACCATTGTACCATCATCCTTTGTCAGTTGTCATTTTCTGGACATCAGACACCGGCATTCGTCTTCAACCTTCGAATTTTCTGGATTCAGGCGATGTGGGAATGTTCAAGGATTCAACCTTCATTTTAAGTTATCGTCTTTATCGTTCAAGCTCCACCACCACCGACTAACAATTACGGTGGATTCAGACCGGTCCCTTCACTATCATCAATGGGTTTCCACATAGCAACAATGGTATTTCTCAGCGAGTTATTCCATGGTTTGGGGTGCTCGTTTTTTTGGGGGAGTTCCTTTTAATGTTGCAGGTCCTCCTGTAAAAAGATGGTGTGGTGATGAGCAAGTGTTGCGGTGGTAAACAAGAGGTGGCTATCAGTGGTGGTGGCACTGGTGGTGGAGTCATGGAGGGGGTAGTGTTGTAGAGTAGGATAAGAAATTTAGGGTTGGTGGGGGTTGGGGTTTAGAGACCATCCATGTAATGAAGTCTTATAGGGGTAAAAAGGACATTTTAGCCCACTTAACGGAGAAATTAAACGTCAGTTAAAGGTAAGGACCATCTGAGTGCAAACTTGTATACCTCTAGGACCATCCGTGTTAATTGGGGCATTTATGCAATCTATGCAAAGTACAGGAACCATCCGTGTAATTAACTCAAGCATTTACATCTTCATCTCTATATCGATAATCTAAATAAATATAATTTTTCTATAAATTTGTTTAACCTATCAGATCTCATTCTTCATTTATATCTATATCTCAATCACTCTTAAAAAGCTTATTTTATTACATTCTCTCTTGTTTAGATACTCATAGACATTTATGAAGATAATAGATAGTGTATTATTGTCATCGTCAATACTAATGAAACTCTAAATTTTGGAGATGGGGATGCAAAATAGAGGAAGTTTTCAGAATTTGAAGATTTGTATATATCAAGATCCAAGTATGAATGCTAGACGAGTAGAAGGTCTGAAAGTGAATTAATAGTTCAAGTTGGAACTTAACTACATTCAATGTCTTAGTTTTAAATGGGATTCATAGCCAACTACTCCTTGGTTTTAAGGGGTATCTAAGATTTATTTGATGCTAGAATATTTAAGTGTGATTATAATAAACAATCCAATGTATGTTTGTAAGTGATTTTTATTGAAATCGATAAAATTTGGCCTCTCTGTGGATTCTTTTTAAAGGGTGTTGTTAATCATGTGTATTCCATGCCTAAACATATATGATAAAGTGGCAAGGCTGCAAGGGCCTTTTTCGCATTACAATAAAAAAGCCTAGTGAAAATTGTTTAGTTGCACTAATGAGGCCTTTGAGGCGGAACCTAATAGGAACTAAATGCACCTTGGGCTTGGATGTCAACCCAGGAATTCATGAAGCCAACCGAGCGCGCACAAGATTATTAAGGAGCATGGGAAGAAGATCAAGCCACTTATGAAGAACCAAACGCGCACAAGGCTTTTTTTCTAGTAAAACAGCTAGGTTATATGAGGCCTTTGAGGTGGAACCTAATAGGAACTAAATGCACCTTGGGATTGGATGTCAACCCAGGAATTCATGAAGCCAACCGAACGCGCACAAGATTATTAAGGAGCATGGGAAGAAGATCAAGCCACTTATGAAGAACCGAACGCGCACAAGATTATTAAAACGCTTCCGCACACTCGATTTTGAGTTTTGAACTATACGGTGTTTCAACTTAATTGGAAAATAGATACATGAAAATGATATAACGGGGTTGTAAACTCTTTTGTGTGATGTGAACCTCGTTTTAATTTGGTTGATCCTACGGGACATGACAAAACTTTTTAAGTACACGATTAATCTCTCAAAATGTAAGTTAACCCCGGTTTTTAACACAACTGATACCGTGTTTTAGGGCGTTAAGCCTTGGTAATTCGGGACGGGTCTTATAAATGGTTTGCGGGCTCACCGTATCTTAGACGCATTTTGTGGCCATGGGTCCCCCACCGCGTCTGGGCTGCTTAAGTCCATCACAGATGTTATCAACATATGGCTTGAAGGTCTTTGTGTGACAACAGTCAACGTAATAGGTCAAGGGACCGTACATGATTTATCACAGCCTAAGTCCGCTCGTTATGTCATTAATCCGAATATATATGACTTATTGACTTATCACGGCCCAAATTTGTTGTTTATGATTTATCCCGGCCCATGTTCGTTGCCTGTCTTTGTTTAACCTTTCCTCGGGTAACATCCCTAGTTAACCCGTATCGAATATTGTCCGCTTCGCCCGCCCAGCCGTATCAGACTATGACCAAGCTCACGGTTTTGCATTGGTCGCACCACTGGCGTATTAGACAGTGAGCTACGCCAAAACGTGTCATTCAGGATTGTTTTCTCTGTTGTAGGCTCCCTTCACTATATATATTGTCCTCGTTGCTAGCCCAACGTATAAGCTGGTGCCTCGCTCAAGCATTTTGCATGGATCGCATTCCTGCTATGTTAGACAGTGGACGACGTCCAAACTCGTCATTCAGAGAAGGTACCCCACCCCTTATAAGGAAGTGTTTGTTCCCATTCCCAACCGATGTGGGATCTCACACTTCAAACTCTATGACCGCAAGGATTTTCCCGACACCTCACACTTACTAAGCCTTTGGTACATAGATTGCATATGTATTAATTATAAGAAACCCATCGTATCATATGTTTAACACTTACCTGGCCAGGGTAAGTAATTCGCATATGGTACTCATGGACATATTATAAATAATACATTACTTCCTATGTAGGCTATTTTTTTTTTGCTCGTGCTTGTAACCCTTGTTTTATTTGGTAGAATCCCTTTTTCTTGATAAATTATTCAATGTTGGGTTTTACCTTCATTCATTAAGAATAAACGATGTGTTTTTGTTTTATAAGGTTTTGTGTGATCACACTCATTGGTATGACCACAACGCCGTTGTAGCATCTATTGATTTCAAACGTTAGCTTCGATGATTACCCCCATCTCGCTTTTGATGTTCAAGTGCCTTCGTGCATTGATTTTTTACTATTGTGAACAATGCACATTTCCCATTTAGCTTCTTGCTTGCGTATGCAATTACCACTCTTCATGTGATGATTGTGTAACACCCCAACCGATGGCGGAAACATCGGGATGTCACGTATTGATGATTGTTCAGTAGCTCATGGTAAACAATAAATTTCATTATATGATTTAAATACAATTGTTCTACAAGAGTTCGTACATCAAATTGAATAAAACTATGCACACATCTTCAAGCATTAATTCAAATCTTCAAGCAAGTAGAACCTGAAACATGTTAAGTTGAAAATATTTTGGGTCAACAAAAGTTGGTGAGAATTACATAGGTTTTGATAATCGAATAAAATTGTTGTGCAATTCATGTGTCATGGCAAGTCTAGTCCATATGTGAAAACATACTATAAGTAAATCGAGTGCATAATCAACCCTTGTGACTATTGTATTGTGGTACATCCCATACGCTCATGGTTCACTCGTTTATGTTGCGATAACAAACACCCACGCTACCTTTGTAGGAGGCACGTATCCGGGTGGGATTGTCAGTCCAATCTGTAACACCCCAACCGATGGCGGAAACATCGGGATGTCACGTATTGATGATTGTTCAGTAGCTCATGGTGAATAATAAATTCCATTAATTGATTTAAATGAATTACATACAATTGTTCTAGAATTTGTACATCAAATTGAGTAAAACTATACGCATATCTTCAAGCATCAATTCAAATCTTCAAGCAAATAGAACCTGAAACATGTTAAGTTGAAAATGTTTTTGGGTCAACAAAAGTTGGTGAGAATTACATAGGTTTTGATAATAGAATAAAATTGTTGTGCAATTCATGTGTCATGGCAATCTAGTCCATATGCGAAAACATACTAGAAGTAAATCGAGTGCATAATCAACCTTGTTGACTGTTGTAATTGTGGTACATCCCATACGCTCATGGTTCACTCGTTTATATTGCAGTAACAAACACCCACGTAACCTTTGTAGGAGGCACGTATCCGGGTGGGATTGTCAGTCCAATAGATCTATCAATGTATACCGTTTGGTTGATGAATGTTATGCTAGAATTGTGCTTACCCTAGTCATGTTCAAGACATAATGCAACATAGAAATACACAAAGTCACATTGATGATTGAATTGCATAAATATTGTTGTAACATGTTTCACCCCAAAAATGGTGATAAATAAAAAAGGGGCTATGTAAAACTCACCTTAGCAAAATGTTATCTCTTGAAAATAGTGTGTTGCCCAAATGTGTCAAGTATCACCCTAAAATAAGGTAATAAATATGTCTAATTCTATCTAGTCTACAATTGTATATGTTCTAGGGCTTCGAATTGGGGATAATTGCTCGTTTGATTAATATTGAAAATATTCGACAATAAAGAGAAATTTAGTAAATAAATAACCAAAAGTCTTTTTATAAATTTTAAATCTAAGATGGTCACAAGAATGTGTTTAAAGTATAAAAATAATTTTTGCAAAATTATTTTCTTTAAAATAGATTATTAAATCTGTTTATTACAAATTGTCAAACTTTAACTTTAATATTTAAAAATACTAAAATTAGAGAATTATTAGTTTAAAATTTATATTTCTGTTCCAAATAATCAGAAATAATTTCTATAAAATTTTGGTGCAAAAATGTTAAAAATTGGATTTATTATGATTTAATTATGATTAAAACTAACAAAAATTGATTAAAAATATTAAATAAATGATTTTTCAGAAATAAAAATCATTTCTGAAAAGCTTAATGTTTTAAAAACTTAGAATAAAATTTTTGGAAATTTATGAATTTGTTTTGATATCTTAATGGAATTTTATAAATATAATAGAATAAAATTGATTTATTTATTAAATATATTAAATAAATAAATTTTTGAAAACTAAAAATTGTGAGTGAAACTTTTTCATCAGATTCACCTAAGATAATTTTTGTAGAATAAATAAAAGAGTTTTGATAATTTAAAATGAATTTATAAGATTATATATGCTTATTTGTTAAAAAGGAAAAGGAAACAAAAAAAAATCCACTGCTGGGACTCGATCCCGCGTGGATTGGGGAGAGGGCACCAGACACAACCACTTGGTCCAGACCAGTGGTTGTGTTTTGTTTTAGTTCGTTAAAATTAAATACCATATCTGTTCTAAGTGTTCTTCCCCAATTATCACTATTTCGAGCCCTAGATTTGCAATCGTTTGATTCACACATCGATAGCCCAATTAGCCTTAGGGCTATTGATGTGTGAATGCCGAAGATCAAAACCCATCCAAAAATTCATACTTACAATGTGGAATCGAGCTCGATTGGTTAGTCAAGCCAAAAGTCAAAAACACGATCGTGGATCAAGAACAGCGAGTAATTAAGAAGAAATAGAGGTTGAGAGAGATGAAATGGCGAGTTGTGAAGGTCTAGCAACGTTCAATTTATAGTATAATGGCTCGGATGCTCGAAATGGTAATTGTTGACCACGAATGAATATTGACGCGTTTATAATTGAAATTGGAATCAATTGATTGTAAATTGACGAGTGTAATGGATGGAAGCATTTAATCGGTTTCCATTATCACTAAATTATCACAATCATAGGGTCAAAGGTGGGAACCCTTTGTGACTATTCTACTGCTGTTGCTGTTCGCGAAGAGGAAAAAGGAAAAAGGGAAGAGGTACGTGTGTATTTATATAAAGAGTTCTGGATTCAAAACAATATACCTGTGTGGCTCGTGTGGTTGGTGCGTGTGGGTGTGTGTGCCTTGGCTCGGGTTCGAAACCCGGCTGAGGCGTTTTATTATTTTTCTTTTTTGTTAACAGATCAGAGAGGGGAGGGGTGTGGGCTTCAGCCTTTGGGCCTAGTGTTGGGCCGCGTTCTTTTGGGCTGGACGTATCTGGGCTTCAGTTTAAAAGGGAAGGTTTGGGTTAAAGGTTTAAAGAAAATAAAGAGGTTATGGTTTATGGGCTAGCATGGTTGTGGTTTTTTTTTTTTGCATATATAAATATAAAATCTGAAATTTATTATATATAATAATTTTTTTTATTATTATTATTACTATATATATATACATATATATATGTTAGGGATAGCGTATGTAGTAAGGCTTTTACGTAGAAAAATTAGGGGAAATTTTTGCGATGTTACAGTCTCCCCTACTTTTGGAAACTTCGTCCCGAAGTTAAAAGAAAAATACCAGGTTACAATTGGTCAACTACCGGAAACCTTGATAAAATTTCACACTACCTTAACGTACCTGTAAATTCATGATTACGTTCCGGACCGAAATTACCAATTTACCTTACATTAGGGTTTTGCGTCCTTTTATGACTCTACTGATTGTTGAGCAGGTTCGATAGCCTTCACCAGTCGTTGAGCAAGTTGTAGGGCCTCTCCCGACTGTTGGAAAGACATGATGACCTCTACCAATCGTTAAGTAGGTTGTTTGGTAGTCAACTAATTGTTGTACAAGTAAGCACGTATGATCATAGATATAGCAATTAGTTCATATTAAAACAAGCATGCACACAGATGTTATGATAATACTTGAATTTATTACTTGAATCCAAAAAGTGTTAATACATGGAATTAAAGAGTAGACATCATTCAAGTAGCTGGATTATTTGGAGCTGCAAGGGCGTTTGTAGCAGGAATTCGACAAGCTTCCGCAAGATGCCCATACCTTTGACAATTGGTACACTGACGGCAGGGCACTTGGGTTGGATGGTGATACTGGCAGGTGTCACACTTAGGTAGCTTCCCGTGGTATTGTTTCTTGTTGGGTGGGGCAGTGGTGTCTATTGCAAAATTCCTGACCTTACACTTTCCGTTGGTTGAGGCCTCAGTTTTGATTTCAACGGCAGGTTGGGGAGTATTCTTTTTCTTTTCCCCTTTACGAGTCAGGGAACCTGCCTTCACATGGTTATCTGTTAGGGTGGCAGCCAAACGCTTTGCTTCCTCCAAAGTAGCAGGGTTCCTTCCCCACACTGTGTCTTGAATCTGCATCGGTAAGCCACCAATGTATTTTTCGATCGCAATGGGCAAAGGGGTGACTTTGTGGGGTAGCAGTAAGCTAAGTTCGTGAAAACGAGTGTTGTAAGCAAGGTTTTCCCCACTGTCTTGAGCAAGGTCATGAAATTCATCTTCCAACTTCTTAATTTCATTACGAGGACAGAACTCTGCCTTCATAATGTCTTTAGCTTGATCCCAAGTTAAGGCTAGTGCAGCTTCAGCTCCGCGAGTGCGTTTTTCTTCATTCCACCAAGTGAGTGCTTGTTTATGAAGAACACTCATGGCATAACGGACTTTAAAATTGTCGGGGAACTCACTGTTGATGAAGGTATTCTCAATACCCTCAAACCATTGTAGTAGTCCTGTAGCTCCTTCTTCTCCACTGAACTTTGGGGGATTACAGGAATTAAAGTGTTTAAGGGTACAGGCTGGAAGTCCATTCCCGTTGTGATTTCCATTTCCATTCCCGTTGCCGTTGCCGTTCCCGTTGCCGTTCAACTGGATGACTTGAGCTAGTAAGTTGGGAACCAGAGTTGCGATTTGCTGCGCCATTTGTTGAGAAATGATTGCAGCCAGCTGAGCATCGACACCATTGTTGTTGTTGTTGTTGTGGTTAGTATCGTGGTTGTGGTTGTGATTGCTACTTCCTTCATCATGATTTTCACCACTGTTAAGACGGGCACTGCGACGTGGAGGCATGATCTGTAAGAGACACAGTGAAATGAATGAGATTATATAAGGAGTGTAATCATTTATTCATTAATTAAAACGAATAAACGAAAACGTTGACTTATCAAAGATTCTCAATTCTAATAACATATGAAGACATGCTTTAGCTTATAAGTGAACACTCATCCCGAGAATTCCCAGGTAGGCATCCGGGTCCCTCGTCTGATTGGGATATATGCGCAATGCCAGCCTAGACAGAAGACTCAGAATACAGGCGTTCACCCTTCCAGATTGCACGTGTTCGTTATTAAAATCTAGAACTTCGACGAGATCTCAAGGTGGTTCAGGTTAAACCTGAGGATTTTGTCCTATTATTCTAAGAGTAGATCCAGTGATGGAGAGCAATCTTCTTGTAAGGATGAAAGTAGGGATATGAAGTAGGAGGGAGGTAGAGTATAGCAAGTAAAGAAGCAAGTACTGGTTAAATCCTATGGTTATAGACTAGATTATTTTTCTAATAACCTAATTCCCTATAACCATGGCTCTGATACCAATCTGTAACACCCCAACCGATGGCGGAAACATCGGGATGTCACGTATTGATGATTGTTCAGTAGCTCATGGTGAATAATAAATTCCATTAATTGATTTAAATGAATTACATACAATTGTTCTAGAATGTGTACATCAAATTGAGTAAAACTATACACATATCTTCAAGCATCAATTCAAATCTTCAAGCAAATAGAACCTGAAACATGTTAAGTTGAAAATGTTTTTGGGTCAACAAAAGTTGGTGAGAATTACATAGGTTTTGATAATAGAATAAAATTGTTGTGCAATTCATGTGTCATGGCAATCTAGTCCATATGCGAAAACATACTAGAAGTAAATCGAGTGCATAATCAACCTTGTTGACTGTTGTAATTGTGGTACATCCCATACGCTCATGGTTCACTCGTTTATATTGCAGTAACAAACACCCACGTAACCTTTGTAGGAGGCACGTATCCGGGTGGGATTGTCAGTCCAATAGATCTATCAATGTATACCGTTTGGTTGATGAATGTTATGCTAGAATTGTGCTTACCCTAGTCATGTTCAAGACATAATGCAACATAGAAATACACAAAGTCACATTGATGATTGAATTGCATAAATATTGTTGTAACATGTTTCACCCCAAAAATGGTGATAAATAAAAAAGGGGCTATGTAAAACTCACCTTAGCAAAATGTTATCTCTTGAAAATAGTGTGTTGCCCAAATGTGTCAAGTATCACCCTATAATAAGGTAATAAATATGTCTAATTCTATCTAGTCTACAATTGTATATGTTCTAGGGCTTCGAATTGGGGATAATTGCTCGTTTGATTAATATTGAAAATATTCGACAATAAAGAGAAATTTAGTAAATAAATAACCAAAAGTCTTTTTATAAATTTTAAATCTAAGATGGTCACAAGAATGTGTTTAAAGTATAAAAATAATTTTTGCAAAATTATTTTCTTTAAAATAGATTATTAAATCTGTTTATTACAAATTGTCAAACTTTAACTTTAATATTTAAAAATACTAAAATTAGAGAATTATTAGTTTAAAATTTATATTTCTGTTCCAAATAATCAGAAATAATTTCTATAAAATTTTGGTGCAAAAATATTAAAAATTGGATTTATTATGATTTAATTATGATTAAAACTAACAAAAATTGATTAAAAATATTAAATAAATGATTTTTCAGAAATAAAAATCATTTCTGAAAAGCTTAATGTTATAAAAACTTAGAATAAAATTTTTGGAAATTTATGAATTTGTTTTGATATCTTAATGGAATTTTATAAATATAATAGAATAAAATTGATTTATTTATTAAATATATTAAATAAATAAATTTTTGAAAACTAAAAATTGTGAGTGAAACTTTTTCATCAGATTCACCTAAGATAATTTTTGTAGAATAAATAAAAGAGTTTTGATAATTTAAAATGAATTTATAAGATTATATATGCTTATTTGTTAAAAAGGAAAAGGAAACAAAAAAAAAATCCCCTGCTGGGACTCGAACCCGCGTGGATTGGGGAGAGGGCACCAGACACAACCACTTGGTCCAGACCAGTGGTTGTGTTTTGTTTTAGTTCGTTAAAATTAAATACCATATCTGTTCTAAGTGTTCTTCCCCAATTATCACTATTTCGAGCCCTAGATTTGCAATCGTTTGATTCACACATCGATAGCCCAATTATTGATGTGTGAATGCCGAAGATCAAAACCCATCCAAAAATTCATACTTACAATGTGGAATCGAGCTCGATTGGTTAGTCAAGCCAAAAGTCAAAAACACGATCGTGGATCAAGAACAGCGAGTAATTAAGAAGAAATAGAGGTTGAGAGAGATGAAATGGCGAGTTGTGAAGGTCTAGCAACGTTCAATTTATAGTATAATGGCTCGGATGCTCGAAATGGTAATTGTTGACCACGAATGAATATTGACACGTTTATAATTGAAATTGGAATCAATTGATTGTAAATTGACGAGTGTAATGGATGGAAGCATTTAATCGGTTTCCATTATCACTAAATTATCACAATCATAGGGTCAAAGGTGGGAACCCTTTGTGACTATTCTGCTGCTGTTGCTGTTCGCGAAGAGGAAAAAGGAAAAAGGGAAGAGGTACGTGTGTATTTATATAAAGAGTTCTGGATTCAAAACAATATACCTGTGTGGCTCGTGTGGTTGGTGCGTGTGGGTGTGTGTGCCTTGGCTCGGGTTCGAAACCCGGCTGAGGCGTTTTATTATTTTTCTTTTTTGTTAACAGATCAGAGAGGGGAGGGGTGTGGGCTTCAGCCTTTGGGCCTAGTGTTGGGCCGCGTTCTTTTGGGCTGGACGTATCTGGGCTTCAGTTTAAAAGGGAAGGTTTGGGTTAAAGGTTTAAAGAAAATAAAGAGGTTATGGTTTATGGGCTAGCATGGTTGTGGTTTTTTTTTTTTTGCATATATAAATATAAAATCTGAAATTTATTATATATAATAATTTTTTTATTATTATTATTATTACTATATATATATACATATATATATGTTAGGGATAGCGTATGTAGTAAGGCTTTTACGTAGAAAAATTAGGGGAAATTTTTGCGATGTTACACAATAGATCTATCAATGTATACCGTCGGCTGATCAATGTTAATGATTATGCTAGAATTGTGCTTATCCTAGTCATGTTCAAGACATAATGCAACATAGAAAAACACATAGACACATTGATGATTGAATTGCATATATGATGTTGTAACATGTTTCACCCCAAAAACGGTGATAAATAGAAAAGGGGCTATGTAAAACTCACCTTAGCAAAATGTTATATCTGTTGAAAAATTGAATAGTGGTGTTGCCCAAATATGCCAAGTATCACCCTATAATAAGGTAATAAATATGTCTAAGTTTATCTACTCTACAAATGTATATATTCTAGGGCTTCGAATTGGGGATAAATGCTCGTTTGATTAATGATAAAAATGTTTGATAATTGAGAGAATTTTAGTAAATAAATAAACAAAAATCTTTTTATAACATTTGAATTTAAGATGGTCACAATAATGGGTTTAAAGTATAAAAATAATTTTTATAAAATTATTTTCTTTAAAATAGATTATTAAATCTATTTATTACAAATTGTCAAAATTTAACTTTAATATTTAAAAATACTAAAATTAAAGAATTATTAGTTTAAAAATTATATTTCTGTTCCAAATAATCAGAAATAATTTATATAAAATTTTGGTGCAAAAATATTAAAAATTGGATTTATTATGATTTAATTATGATTAAAACTAACAAAAATTGATTAAAAATATTAAATAAATGATTTTTCAGAAATAAAAATCATTTCAGAAAAGTTTATTGTCATATAAACTCAGAATAATTTTTGTGGAAATTTGTAAAATTGTTTTGATATTTTAATAGAATTTTATAAATATAATAGAATAAACTTGATTTATTTATTAAATATATTAAATAAATAAATTTTTGAAAACTAAAAATTGTAAGTTAAACTTTTTCATTAGATTAACTTAAAATAATTTTTGTAGAATTATTAAAAGAGTTTTAGTATATTAAAACTAATTTTAAAATACTAGTAATTATATATATATATATATATATATATATTAGTTTATTTGTTTTTAAAATAAAACAAACAAAAAGAAAAAGAGTTGCCACAGCCGGGGATCGAATCCGCGTGGCTTGGTCAGAGAGCACCAGACACAACCACTTGGTCCAGACCAGTGGTTGTGTTTGGTTTCAGTTTATTTAAAATAAATATCATAATTGAAATCGTGTTTATCCCCAAAAATTGCAACGAGCCCTAGATTCTGCAATCGAGTAAATCACACAACATTAACCCAATTAACCATAGGGTTAATGTTGTGTATATGCCGATTAATGAAACCCACAACAAAAATTAAACTTACAATTACGTTATGATACAGGATTGATCGGTCAAGGGCCAAAGTCAATACACGATCAAATCAAGAACAGAAGATTTGTTTAAGAGAAATTGGGGATTGAGGAAGAATGAATGGCGAGTTGTTAAAGTCCAGAAGTGTCCAATTTATAGGGTAGTGGCTTGGATGCTCGATTTGGTATGGTTGACCTTGGCTTGAATGTTTGACTCGTCAAACGTATAAATGGGTATGGATTGAATGGAAATTGACGTGTGCAAGACTCATATCAGGCCGGTAATCACGTTGCCATGCCAATCCCCGATCAATTACGAGTCTATGATGGATAATTATGGTAGATTGATTCCACAGTTGACTTTCCAAGTCAACTGTGAAGAATCAATTATGTGATATAATTAATACGAGTTGGTTTAAAAACAAGAAGCAGGTGTGGAGCAGATGGTAAAAACGTTGTGTATAATTGGGCCGGCTTGGGCGCGGGTTCGAGTCCCGGCCCAAGCAAAAAAAATTTTTTTTTGATATTTGTTATATATATATAAGTATATTAATATAGTATTAGGGTTCCAAAAACGCCACAATAATTATAAAATGCGAACAATAATAATAGAACTTGTCGTTTTTATCCAAATTATACGTAACGTACAATTATTAAATGCGAAATGTTACAGATTGCATACCAACACACTTAATATTCCAGGCTTAAAACTTAAAACACCGTTTCAAGAAAGTTAAGCAGTGTGTTTTAAATGGTTAAGTAGTGTGTTTTAGCTATGTTTTAAATTCTATAGCTATAATACATTGTATTGTGTTTTAAATTATTTTGTTTGATGTTTTTGTAGCCCAAACAGCCCAATACATGAATCATATATCCAAAACATGATGCCTACATGTCATTTCTTAATCATTCTCACACTTGATCTGAAATATGACATTTGTACACGAACCTAAACCTATATATATAATTGAGTTGTTGGTTGTATAAATTATTACTAGGTCACTAAGCATTACCCATTCTCATAGGTAAACTTTATACAACTAGACCTAAAAATAGGACACACAAAAACATTAATTTGAACAAAAATCGGTTCGTTACAATACCAACTTTCGATATACATAACCTTACACAAAAATTGTTTGCAATGGTTTCATTACACAAGTTTTTGACAATAGTTCCATTACACAATTAGGTCATGTTTTACATACAAGAACCATAAAAATAAATATATTTATCATTTTTGATAATACTGATATATAGGTATGTTGTTTGTTCGGTATGAGTTCCTTTGGTGGTTTAGTTGGTTGATTTTAGTTTACTTTTAACTATTATATACTATGTATTAATTTGAAATTGAGATGAATAGTAACAACCATCCTTTTATGTTAAATACATTTAGTTTCATAAAAAATAACAATTTGATATTATGGTGTAGTGGTATGAGGTAGAGTCTCTTGATGAGACTACACAAGTTCAAGTCCCATATGTAGCATTTTGTTTTCTTTTTCACTTCAACACATTTATATAAGGTAAGGTATAATTAGTTTCATTTTAAATCACAAATGAGGTTGTTGGTGGTGTAGTGGTATGAAGTGCATTTTCTTAGTTGAAGGTCTCAAGTTTGAGCCTGGTGCTATTTTATATTTTTATTTTTCATTTCAACAGTATTTTTTAATGTTAAATATAATTTGTTTCAAATTAAAATACAAATTGGGGTGATGGTATAGTGGTTTAAGCTGCATTTTTTTAATAGCATATCATAAGTTCGAGACTTGGTTTGAGGCAATCACTTTTCCAGTTTATTTTTTGGTGGTTCTTAGGCTAACATTGTCGCATTGGTACACTAATAAGACGACAATGACAGCGAACACGCCGCAACGCGCGTGGGATCCTTGCTAGTGTTGTTTATAATGAAACTATGAGAGTAAATTATAAAAGTGGTCCTACTGCTTAAAATATTGAACTTTGTCCTTAAAGTGTTTTTGTTTAAAATTTAATCCTTATAGTTGTGTTCTTTCTATCTTGGTTCAAACTACTTTTAAGGTTATTGTTTCATATATTTAATATATGTAAATTACCCTTTTTACTCTTTTGTTAAAAAAAAATTAAAAATTAAAATACCCTTACAATAAGAAAACAAAAAAATCAAAACATTTAAGTTTAATTGGCTCCACCCATTTTAATATATATAATTTATATTTGTGGTGAGCCATACTTTCCCATTTCTCACTGTAGAATTTTAGGGTTTGAATCAACACAAACAACACAAGACTGAGCCAACATAAACTCAAGAAGATGAACACAAAATATAGGCGACAAAACGGTGACAAAATCTTATTTAGCAAACCCCAAAAGTACCCACCAGAACCCTAGATCTCAGATAAAACACTGAGATCAAAAAAGAATCAAACACATACAAAGTCCTTCTCTCCTTCTGCTGATTAATAAGATCAGCAGATGATGAGAATATGAAAAGAATGAATACAAGACAAATGAACAATAACCTGATACAAACCCTAAATAGACTCGTGAGAGAGACGAAACAAAAAATGAACGAACAACTATGCTGAATGAGAGAGAGAGAGCCTTTTATATTGAACTCCAGAAGCTTCTGCAAGATGCTGATCCAACGATCAGAATAAAAGCAATCTAACGGTGATGATCATCCCTCGAACCAACAACCTATCACTTGCAACATAATATCAAGAAATATGGGTTGGGCTTAAGAAAGCCCATGAACTAACCATCACACTTATAATAACGAGCTGAGCCCATTAAGACTCACCAGGACTCATCAGGAGCCCGCTTAGGAAATAAATGAATCAAAACATATTATGGGACATATTTTTAACACCCCCCTTGATTCAATTATTTCCAAACATATTACTTAACCCAAGTTTTTCACATAAAGTGTCATGTTGAGCTGAGTAAAGGCCTTTAGTGAATATATCAGCTACTTGCTGATCAGAACTCACTTTTATGGCCTGAACAAAGCCCGAACTAATTTTCTCTCGCAAAAAATGTAAATCAAGTTTGAAATGCTTAGTTCGATCATGAAATACAGGGTTTTCTGCAATTGAAATAGCAGATTTACTATCACAATAAAGTTTTAAAGGTAATTCATTCTTAATACCTAACTCTTTCAAAACATTAGATATCCAAACAAGTTCACAAGTAGTTGAACACATAGCTCTATATTCAGCCTCTGCTGAAGAACGAGCAACAACATTCTGTTTTTTACTTTTCCATGATACAAGGTTTTCACCAATAAATACACAAAATCCAGTAACGGATTTTCTAGTGACTAAACATTTAGCCCAGTCAGCATCAGAGTATGCTAACAAGGCCATGGATTGACATTTTTTAAAGATGAGACCCTTTCCTGGAGAATGCTTCAAGTATCTAAGCAATCTCAATGCTATTCTCAGAATATTTTGAGTCGGTTTATGCATAAACTGACTCAAAAATTGAACTGCATAACTAATATCAGGTCTTGTTAAAGATAGGTAGATCAATTTACCTATCAATTTTTGAAAACCAGTTATGTCCTCTAATAGTTTGTCATTTTTACTATTTTTAACAGTAATAACATAGTTTTGTTCAATAGGAACACTAACTGGTTTGCAACCTAGATAACCAAACTCACTAAGTAAATCAAGACAATACTTTCTTTGGTTTAAACAAATACTGTTTTCAGTATATAACACCTCTATACCCAGAAAGTATTTAAGTTTACCTAAATCCTTGATTTGGAAACTTTCTTTTAATAATTTTTTTACATTAGAGATCTCATTTTCATTATTACCAGTAATGACTATATCATCCACATATACAAGTAAAACAACAAACATATTATCATGTGATTTAACAAACATTGAATAGTCACATACACTTTGAATAAACCCTATATCTTTTAAAACACTAACAAGCTTTTCATTCCATTTTCTAGGTGCTTGTTTTAGACCATATAAAGACCTAACAAGTTTACACACCTTAGACTCATTTCCAGAAGCATACCCTTCTGGCATTTGCATATAAACATCCTCAGTAATAGAACCATAAAGAAAAGCATTGTTTATATCAAGTTGATATAAAACCCAATTATTCTGAACAGCTAAGCTAACAACACACCTAACTGTAACCATTTTCACCACAGGTGAAAAAGTTTCCCCAAAGTCTAACCCTTCTCTTTGGTTATACCCTTTGGCAACCAACCTTGCCTTATACCTCTCAATTTCCCCATCAGATTTGTATTTTATCTTATAAACCCACTTGCAGCCTATAGCCTTTCTACCAGGAGGTAGATCAGTAACAACCCAAGTGTTGTTTCTGTACAAGGCTTCCATCTCATTGTTTATTGCTTCCACCCATTTGGGATCTTTGGAAGCATGAAAATAAGATGTAGGTTCAAGTGTTTTATTGACATTAGACACAAAGCTAAAATTCTCAATAGACAAATTAGAATAATTAACAACTTTTTCTACCCCATATTTAACCTTCCCTTCTATCACATAGTCATTAAACTTCCTAGGTAGAACAGACTCTCTACCAGAATGTCTAGTAGTACTAAGTCTACTTCCCTCAGGAGTCCTAGTCTCATCATGTGATCCCTCTAACCCAGAAGCATCATCACCTCTACCAACTGTACTACCAGGTTGATGATCCTGATTAACACCAGGATCTACATCACTAGCAGCCCTGGGAGAAGCATCTGACTGCTCCCTGGGTGAGTGATCATGAGAACTAATTGGGTCCCCTTCATCATTGGGAAGGTTTAAAAAAGTTTTTGTTTGGTCACTTAAAGAATTTTCATTTTCAAAACAATCAAAGAAGTTTAGATGATTTAAACTATTAGACACAAGTTCTTTGTGTTCAGTTTTAAAGGGAAAAATATTTTCATAAAATTTTATATCTCTTGAAAATTCTTCCTTTTTTAACAAAAGAGTAACCAATTAAAACACTTTTATCAGCCCTGCGATACAGTTTATCAGGACCATCTAATATAGTTTTAAAACATAAGCAACCAAAATTCCTTAAGTGACTAAGTTCAGGGGGGAACCCATATACTAACTCGTAGGGACTCTTACCATTTAACACAGATGAAGGGATCCTGTTAATAAGATAAGCAGCAGTAAGCACACAATCAGACCAGAATCTAAGAGGAACATTACTTTGGAACAGAAGTGCTCTTGCTGTATTCAAAAGATGCCTGTGCTTTCTCTCCACAACACCATTTTGCTGTGGAGTGTAGGCACAGGATGTTTGATGTAGAATGCCTTTTTTATTACAAAAATTATTCATTCGTTTGTTAACAAATTCAGTCCCATTATCACTCCTAAACATCTTAATGTTTTTTAGAAACTAAGTCTTAACTAATTCATAAAAATTAACAAGATTTTCAAAAACTTCTCCTTTGTTTTTTAACAAGTACACCCACACAGACCTGGAGTAGTCATCTACAACTGTAAGAAAATATTTAAACCCTTCCTTACTAGTGATCTTATAGGGTCCCCATACATCAAGATGTATTAGGTCACCTACAGCTTTGGACTTATGATCACTAAGAGGAAAAGGGACCCTAACTTTTTTGGCCTTGTGACATACCTCACAAGGTTGAGAATCAGACTCTCCAACATTCAAAGTATCTTTTAATACAGCAAGTACTTGACTAGAAGGATGACCTAGCCTACTGTGCCAAAGACCATGTTCACTAACACTATTGAAACACACATTACTGAAACTAACATTGTTACCAACAAAGTAAAGACCATCCTACTGTCTACCAGTCACCAGGATTCTTCTTGACTTGGAATCCTGGACATAGCAGTGATGTTCATTAAACAACACATCTAATTTACTATCCTTAGCCAACTTATGAATTGACACCAGATTAACACAGTAGTCAGGAATAAACAGAACATCATACAATATAACTCCATCAGCTAATTTAATGTCCCCTATCTTAGTGACTTTAGCATTGGTCCCATTTGGATGTTTAACTTCCATATTATACTTAGACACATCAACACAATTAATTAGGTTTTTATCATTACCAACCATATGTTGATTTGCCCCAGAATCCATTATCCAACCCAGAAGTAATGCAAATTTTACCAAACTTGAACAGTTAGAAATTTTTTTAAAAATCTTAGAAATCTTAGACAGAACAGACATGCTAGAGAAACCATTAACAATAACAGACTCACCTCCTACATTAGAACTCTAAGGATCTCCATTGGACTTCTCACTTATTAAACTCATCAACTTAGAGATCTGCTCAGATGTAAAAGGTGAAGTAGAAGACACATTTGCATACACATTGTTATTACTAGTAGTGGGCATACCAGTCCTCCAATTATTTTGAGTTCTATTAGTGTTATTATTATTATTATTGTATTGATTACCAGTCCTTTTTTGAACTCCATTTAGATAACCAATGATTTCAAAACACCTTTCTTTGGTATGCCCAATCCTATTACAATGTGTGCACTTCAGGTTTGGATTAGGTCCCCTATTAGTAGAGGACCCTCTCCTATTATCAGACCCTTGACTAGCCTTAGCAACAAATGAAACACTAGCAGTTTTTGACCCACTACTAGAACCTCTATGAGATTCTTCCCTAGAGACAACAGCAAAAGCAGTTTTGACTGAAGGCAGTGGGTCACTAGTTAACAAAGTAGTTCTAACAGGTTGATACACTTCATCAAGCCCCATCAAGAATTGCATGAGTTTAATGAGACTATTAAAATCATTGAATTCTTTAGAGGCTTGGCAAGTGCACGCAGGTAACTGAACAATAGAATCAAAATGTTTCCACATAGTATTCAACTTATTAATACTCAGAGACAGAACTACCATTTTGATTTAAGCCATTTATTTTTTTGATGCAAATTGAACATAACACACCCATCAATTCTATCATATGTCTCTCTAAGATCAAGCCATACATCCCTAGCATTTTCAGAAAAAACTTGTCCTAAATATAATTCTTCACATACAGAATTGATTAACCAAGACAGAACCACAGAATTGCACCTATCCCATTGTTTAGCTAAAACATCATCATCAACAGGTTTGACACAACTCCCATCAATAAAACCTATTTTGTTTTTACCTTGTAAAGCAAGTTTCATAGATTTAGACCAAACAGAATAATTTTCTGTTCCTTTCAATTTAATGTTGATAATAGACATACTAGAAGTGTCATTAGGATGCAAGTACAAAGGATCACTAATATCCAATTTACTCACAAGGGTACCTAATGTACCATCACCTCCACCAGGATTGGGATTACCACTTCCTGCTGGATTAACAATCACCCATGATGAACAAACAAACAAACCACACAAACAAGAATGAAGAACAAGAACAGATCACAAACCAATCCTAGAAGAACGAAGCTGAGTCAGTGTACAGATAGTGGATTCATCACTCAAAAGGTGTCCACCCAGTTCTTAACTCAGGAGTTCTTTTATTATCTATATATATATATATATATATATGTGTATATAACAACACACAGATCAAGAACAAACAAACACACTTTAATCAAAGAACCAAACAAGACACCAACTATTGGCACTATACCGGTCCACCCTAACCCGGTCAATTGCCTCTAGACACAACAGTAAAAACGTAACAGAAAGGAACAATCTCACAATGAGGGGAACCCAAGTTAGGGTTTCGCCAATCCCACAACCAACACCTTCACTTAGGGTGTTGTGTTATGGGAGCAATTGTAGCTATAAACATCCACTCCAATAGCTCCAATATAGAACCAGGCCAACAACAGTTGACAACAGCACAAACTTGCAAAAGAATCACAAATAACAGACAAAGAATGGTGATAGACCAGATCTATGAAATCAGATAAGATCTATCACACAAGAATAAAACAAGGACCAGATCTAGAAAGATCAGATCCCTGATAACCAAAAGACCAGCGGAAGACGATACAAGACTAATAAACCAGGATCAAGAGCCTTACAGCTCTGATACCATGTAGAATTTTAGGGTTTGAATCAACACAAACAACACAAGACTGAGCCAACATAAACTCAAGAAGATGAACACAAAATGTAGGCGACAAAACGGTGACAAAATCTTATTTAGCCAACCCAAAAGTACCCACCAGAACCCTAAATCTAAGATAAAACACTGAGATCAAAAAAGAATCAAACACATACAAAGTCCTTCTCTCCTTCTGCTGATTAATAAGATCAGCAGATGGTGAGAATATGAAAAGAATGAATACAAGACAAATGAACAATAACCTGATACAAACCCTAAATAGACTCGTGAGAGAGACGAAACAAAAAATGAACGAACAACTATGCTGAATGAGAGAGAGAGAGAGAGAGAGAGAGAGAGAGCCTTTTTATATTGAACTCTAGAAGCTTCTGCAAGATGCTGATCCAACGATCAGAATAAAAGCAATCTAACGGTGATGATCATCTCTCGAACCAACAACCTGCCACTTGCAACATAATATCAAGAAATATGGGCTGGGCTTAAGAAAGCCCATGAACTAACCATCACACTTGCAACATAATATCCCACATCGGCCGTGGCCAGGAGAGATCCTTGGTTCATAAGTAATGTCTTGCCTCTAAAATCACCAACGCGTTTTGGGGCTTAATATTAGTGGATGAGAGGAGAACTCCACAGTTAAGCGTGCTCAGGTGGGAGTACTACCAGGATGGGTGACCTCCTGGGAAGTCTCCAATGGGCACCCGAAAACAAATCCGTGAGCTCTGGATGGGCAAAGCGGACAATATTGGTGGTGAGAGGGGCGGGGTGTGACAGATTGGTATCAGAGCCAATGGTTATAGTGAACTAGGACTGCATGTAGAGTCTAGTCTATAGCCGAGTCGCACACACTAGACGATCACATGGTACTAAACGTTATAGTGGTTTACGTAAGGTCTTGTCGGGGTGTCTCTAAGTCGTTGGTATTTCTACGTTACATCATCCGTTCTATCTTAGGTTGGGTTACTTGTTTTCTAGGCAGTGTGGTCTATTGGAGTAACTCGTGTGCTCTTGAGATTTGTCCAAGGCTCGGACATCTCCCTTTCGCACTCCAATAGAAACACTTGTCATGAACTACCGTAGTATTACGGTGTATAGCTAATAGTCTATGTTCGGTGATTTGAACTTTGAACTAGGAGAACACTTGGAGGACCATGTAGAGCGTTTTATCATTTTGGGTGCACACAAAATCATAAAACGAAATGCATGGAAGCCCTAGTGAGCTCTGGGTTTGAGGGGATAGTCCTGGATTGGATCTAGCTTTGATCTTGTGAACATTAGTGGTTATCTTTAACTGCGAAACTAAATTTTCTCGTTCTTTCTGCCAGAATCATGTCTGGAGTGCGTGGAGGACGAGGAGGTGGTCGCAATGGTGGACGTGGTGGTGGTCGCGGTGGTGCCGGTGGTCGTGGTGGAGGTATTAACCTATCACAGGCTGATCTGAACAACTTGCTCCAGGCTGCCTTTCAGTTAGGGCACAACGGTGGTGGTAAGTTGTTTTATCCATTTTCCTTGCCTCATTGGTGAGCCTTGTTTACGTTATTCGTGGTTTCTCATACGTTTCATTTCAGGTGGTCCTGTTGACCCACCCCCACCTATGTGCACCTACAAGATGTTCCGGGACTGCAAGCCCCAGGAATTCTCTGGCACTGAGGGTGTGGTCAGTTTGCTTAGGTGGTTGGAGAAAGTGGAGTCGGTATTCCTGATGTGTAACTGTCTCCCAGAAGATCGGGTGAAGTATTCGGCTGCGTTATTTCAGGACGTGGCATTGACTTGGTGGAATGGTATCACCCAGAACATGGGTATTGGGGAGGCATATGCTATGCCATGGGAGAACTTTGTGCAGTTGCTGAAGCGGGAGTATTGCCCGAGAGAAGAGGTACAGAAGCTGGAACATGAGGTGTGGAACCTCAAGATGACTGGATCGGAAATCGAGAAGTATACTGTGAGGAGGAATGAGTTGGCGGTGCTATGTCCCGATTTGCACGTGCCAGAGTATCGTAAGATTGAACATTATGTCTCAGGGTTAGTGCCGGAAATTGCAGGGTTGGTGGCTGCTGGAAATCATCCTACTTATGCGGAGGTAGTTCGATCGGCCCATAGGATGACTAACTTAAAGGTGAATGAGGGGATTTTGCCTGCGAAAGGTTCGACTGCGAAGACTCCAGAGAACAACAAGCGCAAGTGGGAAAATGACGGGAAAGGATCTGGGTCTGCACAGCAGGGTAAAAGGTTTGATAATGGGGGTTCATCTTCTTCGGGTAATAAGCAGGGTGGTTATGCGGGAAAACTGCCCAAATGCAACAAGTGTGGACGCCATCACCAAGGGAACTGCGATAGTAACCGTTGTCACCGCTGCCAGCGAACTGGGCACTATGCTAAGGATTGTCGGGCTACACTTCCATCGACTCAGGCTCCGACTAACAGCTCAGCTCCGACTACTCAGGGGACTACAGGGAAACAAGGATGCTACAACTGTGGTGACACTGGGCATTACAAGAAGGATTGCCCAAAACTGAAACAGGGTGGAAACAACGGGAATGGTAACAACGGGGGCGGCGACAGAAATGCACGTGCCTTCGTCATTGGAGCTGCTGAGGCTAGGCAGGACCCTGATACAGTCACCGGTACGTTTCTTCTCAATAATCATTCTGTTAGCGTGTTATTTGATTCTGGTGCCGACAAGAGTTTTGTATCCATGGATGTTAGTCGACTGCTAGATGTAGTACCTGTACCATTAGAGACCAAGTATATTATTGAGTTGGCTGACGGTAAAACGATTGAAGCTACTAATGTCCTTCGGGAGTGTCAGTTAGAGTTGTCGGGTTTATCGTTCCCCATCGACCTTATGCCGGTACCTTTGGGTAGTTTTGACGTTGTGGTAGGAATGGATTGGTTATCTTTGTATCGCGCGGAGATTGTCTGTTACGATAAGGTTATACGGATTCCTCTCCCTGATGGAGAATTTCTTTCTGTGTACGGTATCAAGGGTGGTGTTCCGCTAAACATCATCTCTAGCATGAAAGCCCTTAAGTGTCTTCGAAAGGGTTATCCAGCCGTTTTGGCGCTTTTATCTGTTTCCACTAGTGATGAGAAGAAGATCGATGACATTCCGGTGGTACGCGAGTTTCTTGATGTTTTTCCCGATGATTTATCTGGTCTTCCTCCTCATCGTCAAGTCGAGTTCGGTATTGATCTTGTACCAGGGGCTGCTCCTATTGCTCGGGCCCCCTATCGTCTTGCACCCCCCGAGATGCAGGAATTGTCCAGTCAGTTGCAGGAACTCTTGGACAAGGGTTTCATCCGGCCAAGTTCTTCCCCTTGGGGAGCCCCGATTTTATTTGTCAAGAAGAAGGATGGGAGTTTCCGATTGTGTGTAGACTACAGAGAACTGAACAAGTTGACCATCAAGAACCGTTATCCTCTTCCACATATTGATGATCTGTTCGACCAGCTTCAGGGTTCTAGTTATTATTCCAAGATCGATTTGAGGTCCGGTTATCACCAGCTGCGCGTCAGGGAGGCTGACGTTGCAAAGACTGCTTTTCGAACACGTTATGGCCATTTCGAATTCTTGGTCATGCCTTTCGGTCTCACGAACGCACCAGCGGTTTTCATGGACTTGATGAACCGCGTCTGTAAACCATATTTGGACAAGTTCGTCATTGTATTTATTGATGACATTCTGATCTACTCCAAGAACGAGACCGAACACGGGGAACATCTGCGGTTAGTTTTGGAACTTCTGCGACGGGAGCAACTTTACGCCAAGTTCTCAAAGTGTGACTTTTGGTTACGCGAAGTTCAATTCCTAGGACATGTGGTTAATGAACTAGGAATTCATGTCGATCCCGCTAAAATCGAAGCGATCAAGGACTGGGGAGCACCTAAGACGCCAACTGAGGTGCGGCAATTCCTAGGCCTTGCGGGCTATTATCGTCGTTTCATTCAGGGGTTCTCGAAGATTGCTCAACCCCTCACCACTCTCACTCAGAAGGATAGGAAGTTTGACTGGGGTGAATCACAAGAGTCCGCGTTTGAGGAACTGAAGTCTAAACTGTGTTATGCTCCTATTTTGTCTTTACCTGAGGGTCCTGATGACTTTGTTGTTTACTGTGATGCTTCCATTCATGGACTCGGTTGCGTGTTGATGCAACGCGAGAAAGTGATTGCGTATGCTTCTCGTCAACTCAAAGTGCACGAGAAGAACTACACAACTCATGACTTGGAGTTGGGTGCTGTGGTATTCGCGTTGAAAATTTGGAGACATTACTTGTACGGTACCAAATGCACCATCTACACCGATCACAAGAGTCTCCAACACATTTTCGACCAACAACACTTGAACATACGGCAGCGTCGCTGGATTGAACTTTTGAACGACTATGATTGTGCTATTAAGTACCATCCTGGCAAGGCGAATGTTGTAGCAGACGCCTTGAGCAGGAAAGAATCTACTAAACCTCGTCGCGTTCGGGCGTTGCAACTCACTATTCATTCGTCGCTACCTGATCAACTCCGTTCTGCCCAATTGGAAGCTTTGAAGGAGGAAAACCTTAAAGCTGAAACCATGCACGGTGCCGACAAGCACCTAGAGCGAAGGCCTGATGGCCTGCACTATTTCGCAGAACGTATATGGGTTCCTTTGTTCGGGGGACTACGGGAGCTTGTTCTCGATGAAGCTCATAAGTCCCGATATTCTATTCATCCTGGTTCGGATAAGATGTACCAAGATCTAAAGGTGCTTTATTGGTGGCCAAACATGAGGTCGGACATAGCCTCATACGTGAGCAAATGCTTGACCTGTGCTAAGGTCAAGGTTGAATACCAGAAACCGTCGGGTCTCCTGCAACAACCTGAAATTCCGGAATGGAAATGGGAACGGATTACTATGGATTTTGTCACACAACTTCCTAAATCACCAAGCGGGAACGACAAGATATGGGTGATTGTCGATCGGTTGACGAAATCAGCTCATTTTCTTGCTATTAAGGAGACCGACACCATGGATCGTTTGGCTCGTCTTTACTTGAAAGAAGTTGTTTCTAAGCACGGGGTACCAGTTTCTATTATCTCGGATCGTGACTCCCATTTTACTTCTCACTTCTGGAAGTCTTTGCACAAGGCTTTGGGTACCCAACTAGACATGAGTACGGCTTACCATCCACAGACTGACGGTCAGAGTGAGCGTACGATTCAAACTTTAGAAGACATGCTGCGGGCATGTGTGATCGATTTTGGCAAGGGTTGGGAAGCTCATCTACCGTTGGTAGAATTCTCGTATAATAACAGTTATCACACGAGCATCAAGGCTGCTCCGTTCGAGGCACTGTACGGACGGAAATGCCGTTCTCCTCTTTGTTGGGCTGAAGTGGGTGAGAGTCAACTCACTGGGCCTGAACTAGTGTACGAAACTTCGGAAAAGATCGTACAGATTCGAAATCGGTTGGCGGCGGCACGGGACCGGCAAAAGAGTTATGCTGATCAGCGTCGCAAACCACTGGAGTTCCAAGTCAATGACAAGGTACTTCTAAAAGTCTCACCGTGGAAGGGCGTCATACGCTTTGGGAAGCGTGGCAAACTCAATCCACGATATGTCGGCCCATTTACGATCCTGGAACGGATTGGGCCGGTGGCATATCGACTTGATCTACCGACGGAGCTCGGTAACGTACATAACGTCTTTCACGTGTCAAACTTGAAGAAGTGTCTGGCTGACGAGTCTCTCTTCGTTCCACTAGAAGAGATCAAGGTTGATGATCGTCTTCGGATTGTGGAAGAACCTGTGGAGATCCTTGATTACAAGATTCGTAGCCTGCGTCACAGCAAGATTCGTATCGTTAAGGTTCGGTGGAACTCGAACCGGGGACCGGAATATACATGGGAACGGGAGGATCAGATGAAGTCTAAGTATCCTCATCTCTTTCCTAAGGAAGCGTTCGAGTCGAGACATGTCTCATCGGCAGCTGAATGAATCTCGGGTCGAGATTCCTTTTAACGTGGGGATGATGTGACAACTCGGGTAAATCTCTCTCTTTTGGTTTCTACCTTTTGCTTGTTTCCTTCGTTATTTCTTTTGTTCTTTCTGTACTTGTACAAATTTTCGGGACGAAAATTCTTTTAACGTGGGGATGATGTGACACCTGGCAAATTCGGGTTAACAACGTTGTCTAGATGAAAGTCTACCTTAGCGAGTCACGCGTATATTGTACTTAACTGGGTTAGTTAAGTCGGGATATGGTTCGGGAACTATTGGTTAGTCTAGAAGATCATTGGATGTTGGTCTAGAGGTTCGTTAGATGTCGGCCCTTAACCAAGTGTACAAACGGTGACGATTTGTAGGATCGTCAGGGCATACGGAACGTACGAGTCTCGAGTCCCGGGAATTGGTGAACGAGTGTAAATATGTGTATTTACTTGTGTTATGTGTTTACAATCATTATGTGACTTGTCGGTACATGAATATACATTAACATATGTTAAAACGGGGTTTAACGCGCAAAACACACAAAAGGAACCCCTACAGGCGATTAGGAAGCCTAATCGCCCATAGGGGAGGCGAGTAGGGAACATTAGACACGAGTAGGAGGCTACTCGTGTGTACATAGGGGCGATTAGGCCCAATCTCATGCGATTAGCAGCCCTAATCGCATGTAGCTGCTGCATACTCGCCTATAACGGGCTGGACGACTAGAAACGCCTATAAATACAATACTTAACCTCCTAAACTCCCTAATATCAACCCTAGTCGTCCCATAACCGCCCCAAACACTTAAACAACCTCTGGAAGGCGATTTTGATCAAAAACACAAGGTTTCAATAGGGGTGTTCAAAATCGGATAATCCGAATTTCGGATATCCGAATTTCGGATAATCCGAAATTTCGGATAGTCAATATTGAGATCCGAATCCGAATCCGAAATTTCGGATATCCGAAATTCGGATATCCGAAATTTCGGATTCGGATTCGGATCATCCAACGGATAATCCGAAACTTTAAAAAAAATTAAAAAAATAATAAAAAATAATAAAAAAATATAAAAAACGTTCTCCTTTATGCCTAAAACGTGAACCTATTAAAAAAACAAAAATCGAAGTTAGATAAACGAAATTTGAACAACAAATATATAAAAAAAAACTTATTATTTTGATGGAAGGGGGCTGTGGAGGTCGGATACGAGGTGGACGGGGGCTGTTATAGAGGAGAGAAGAAAGGGCAACAGTTATGGATTAGAGGAGTATGGACTTAGAGTTAGAAGGATTAAGGATTTAGGATTGTGTATTGTGTTATGTAGTGTATATAATATTATATATTTATATATATTTTTAATATTCGGATTCGGATAATCCGATTATCCGAAAATTTTCAAAATCAGGATCCGAATCCGAATCCGAAATTTCGGATAATCCGATTTTCGGATATCCGAAAATCGGATTATCCAAAATTTCGGATAATTCGGATTCGAATTTTCGGATTTTTCGGATTCAAATTTTGGATTATCCGATTTTGAACAGCCCTAGGTTTCAAGGTCTAACCATCATTCTTTTACAATTCCAAGGTTTGATTCTCATCCATAACACTTTGTAAACGTTTTTAATCAATCCCTAATGGTCCAGACCTGTTCATAAACGAAAAAGCTTTCTGAAAATCGTCAATAAGGGTTGTTAATCGGATTATAACTAATAAACATGCGTTATGGGTATGTATGATTAGAAAGATAGGATTTTTATGAATCTTGATGATGTTTTGATGTGTTATCATGCTAGGTCAGAATTAATATTGTTAGTATGATGATAGAAATCTCAGTAATTGGATAATAGGGTTATGATTACATGCGTTAATTGAATGTTGCATGCTATGTGAATGGTGTTTGGATTGCTTTGGTTGCATGCAGGACTGATTTTACGAGGTTGAACGAAGGGTTTTGGGTTAAACATGTTTAGGATAGTGTTTGGGATGACATTGGGTAGTTACACACGCTCTGGATCTGATTTGGAGCGTTAAACGCGCGAAAAACCGGAACAGCAAGGTTACAGGCGAGTAGCCTTGCTAATCGCCTGTGTTAGGGGCGAGTAGCCCCCCAATCGCATGACAGCAGGGGCGAGTAGCCCCACTCGCCTGATTACAGGGGCGAGTAGCCTACTCGCGTGGCTTCAAGGGCGAGTAGCCCTACTCGCGTGAATTAAGGGGCGATTAGCCCAAATCGTGTGTCATTCCATGCGATTAGTCTCCCTAATCGCGTGTACTGCTGCTGTAAGTGTATATTAGCATACCGAGACCTGATTTGACATGTAGTAACATGCTAGGAACCCCGTAACATGTCTAATAACTTGGTAACATATATTTGGATGTATTTCGGTGATACGTGAACTAGGTGCTATAACTTGTTGTGCGTTAACGTATGTTAAGTGTACTTGCGTTATTGTATGTTTTGGAGTGTAAACATAACACGGGGAGTCTCGGGTCACCAATGGGATGTCGAGTCTTGTACTTTGGGTCGGTTAAACAGTCACGGTGTTTTCAAAACAAACTTGGTTATGGTCTGGACATCTAGGGACTAATTAACCTGCGGGTTATTAGTCTAAGTACTTGTAACTGTCGTATGTTAGGTCGCCGCTTACGGGACTAGCATAGCAGCTGAGTTTACTCGGGTTAAGGAGTAACGGAACTTAAGGTGAGTTTACGGCCCCTCTTTTAACTGGTTTTATACTTTCGGGGGAGAAAACATGTGTTAAAACTATATTTGGTAACTACTGTCATACTATGGGTTTATACTGTGTACTACACGATCTTTGGAAGTCCCGGGGGGAACCATGAATGTGCGGGTTTGCACAACGGGGAAATGTGAATAGCGCTATTGGGAGTGACCAACCCCGCTCGTCGACTTGGAGGGTCGGCGGGTGCATATTGTCTCAAACAGGAACAACAGGAACAACAGGAACTTACATCGGGCATACTTTTGGTATTCGAGTTAGTAATGGTTTTCCAATCGTGGTAGTAACAAAACGTACGCCTAGCTAGCGTATACTGGTTTTCTATTTGTTATAGTATGGACAGGTGGACTTGGTACTTGAACTGCAAACCTGTAAACTCACCAGCATTTTTGTGCTGACGTAAACTTTTACATGTTTTCTCAGGTCGCTAAGGTAGCACAATGGAACTAGGGCGCACGCGTCTGCACGACGTCTAGATAGAGTTGCATGATTTCACAAACATTGAACTTGATTTATTTATGTTGGATTTTATTTGAATAAGCTTCCGCTGTAAACGGGAATATTAAACTGTGTTTTGAAATTACATTTTAATTCATTTAGACTTGTTTATTGTGATCGTTGGTTTGGATCCTGGTTTGTCATGCGCCTCGCGGTAAAACTCCGCAAGTGGATTTTGAGGGTGTGACACATATTTTTAACACTCACACCATCAATCCCGACATACTAGATTCACCTCCATTGCCTACCCTCCATACCTTCGAAATTGAAGTAAACACATGTTTCTTCATCACCATAAATGATTAGGTAGGTGTTCAAAATTAAAGATAAATTAATGGAATTTGTTTCACAAACATAAATCAAGAATCCTGTGTCACGGGCCAAATGTTTGAAGGTCGTTTTGCTTCAGGGACAACCTCAGCAGAACAAGGCGATGAGCGTGCATAACCGATGTCTATGTGACGAACGCATCATTGATCGCTAGCCTTTGTCGCTTTCTTTATGATGAGTCTTTGGTGAGATGAAACTAGTAACCCACATAAAGATTAGGATTGATTGGCTTATCCCCCGGGCATCTGGGACGCCATACGGGGATCGAAATATAACTCCGTGACAAGTGGTATCAGAGAAGGTCGATTCTCGAATACGTTGGAAGGTGACACTTAAACAAATGTGCTTAAACCAGACGAGTATAGTTACGCAAGGTTGGTGGGAGAGGACCAAATATGGGGCACTTCAGTGAAGGTATTTGTACACCACTAAGTATTAGTGAATCCCGCCGTGATCGTGAATAAAAACTACAGCCTAGTAGCGTTGTAACCAGATTGTACGATACCGTCTTTTTTGTGCGATACATCTTTTTTTAATGGCTAATGTTACCTCAACTATATAATATTTTACACTAAACACACCATTGCCTAGATATGAACCTATAATCTCCCCACTCCCCGAAAAGCATAAGCCTCTCTACCAATGGGATACCGCTGGCACTATATATACGTGAAATACAGTCTTTACTGGTCCAACACTTGTAGTCCAGCTGGTTGAGGGCCTAAGTTTACTATGGGAGACTTGGGTTCAATTCCTACTAGCTATATTTGGAGGACATTAATGAGAAATGAGGGATGACCTCTACCTATGGTTAGGAGTTCGAGTCCTGATCTCCCTCGGGTTTTACCAGTTCTCCACAGCGGGTCTTCAGACGGGTGGGGGATCGGGTTTTCTCCGGTTCGGAAACCTCGTGGGCAAGCTTGACTACCCTGGCCAGTCCCTTGCATAGTCCTGGGGGGGTTCTTGGGTTCGCCAGTTTACGGGTCCCATAAGTAGTCGAGCAGAAACGTTTCGTTGGCCATTAAAAAAAATACAGTCTTTACTGCTGCTTTATTACCCCTACAACGCCCTCTTTGAATCCAAGTGATATTGAAATAGAAAGTCTGTAGGAGTCTTTAAAGAAACTATTAGATTGATTCTTTTTTGAACGGCCAACAAATCAATCACGAGCATTGTTGAAGTATTCACTGGACAAAGAAGTATTCCGAGAGTAATCCGGGTCCACCAGTTTTCATGGAAAACCCGCCGTCCGAAAGCCACTACGATAAAACCCGTCCCACCAGCAGCATTTTGATACTGATAGGACTAGAACTCCCCCCTCTCATAAAGAAAACAAGAAAGGTGTCACTCCACCGGAATTGGCAAAATATATTACAAAAACAATAGCGTTTTCTTTGAAATGGTAACCGACTAGATTGAGCTCTGATTGATACCCTTGGAAAGTGATCATGAACTCATGTCCTTTGGGCGGTCACAAACAACTTTATGTAACTGTCACTAATAATGGCTTTTAAAACCATGTTTCATAGTTTTTGGGCGGTTCCAATTAATAAAGGAAAGTTATTATATAAACAGGTAAAAAAATATAAAACATAAAAATAAAAGTATTCATTTATTTTTCTTTCTAATGTATTAAAACCATTTAAATTTCTATTATGTATTTTTAAAAATATTTAAACTGACTGGGTCCGGGATGTTCTTTGGGACATCTTAAGAAGGGCTGGGATCTCAGCTAAGAAGGAGGCTCCAGTGAATTTCCTCTCGGACCCCGCAGAAGGGAGATCCACCCTACGTCCAGCAGACCTGCTTATCTTTGGGTGGGTCGGGGGGAAACACGCTTGTGTCGACCTAACAGGTGTATCTCCCCTGGTTGGTTTGAGGGATAATGGTTTTGTAGTTGGGCAAGCGGTGCGGAAAGCAGAGGCGAAGAAAGTTGAGAAGCATGCTAAAGCTTGTGAAGAGAACCAGCACGTTTTCATACCCCTAGCTTTTGATACCTTCAGCTCCTTGGCACCGGAAGCCATCTGTTTCCTGTCCAGAGTCCAACAGGTCATTCATAGCAGTATCTCGACTCCGAAAGGGCAGGGGTTTGTTTTTAGTAGGCTAGGGTTTGCCGTCCAGAAAGGGGTGGCGGCGTAGCTTGTTGCACGCCTGCCCGCTATCTTGATGTAATTTTTCGCGATTATGTTTTAATAAGATTTGTTTAAACTGAATAACTTATTGTTTTAAAATTATTAAACTTATTATTATATAGTATTTTTTTCTTCACATTTGCTTTCTACGTTAGGTTAATTTAAAAAATAAAAAATCAATAAATAGTCTTTCAATTTGAAAAATAAACACGAACACTTTTAAAATGTTCCAAAACAATAGAAATATTGAAACTTGATTGATCTTTTTTAGTTTAAAAAAACATGAGAGATAAAAAAACTAAAAAAATTAGCTTACTATTAAAGAAATATTTGTGTTTCAAAAGTATAAGTTTCCTACGTTTACATCAATTCAAAGAAAATTTGGAACACCTAGTAAGAGGATTAGTATACCAATTTAGTCAAACTTTAATGATAGGTGAGCATTTAATGATAAGTATGCATTTATTATACTATTATTTATTATTTATATTACTATATACTATCACTTTTTTTATTTACAATTTTATGTTTTGTTGTACTATTATTAATAATATTAATCCCAATATTAATAAAAAATAAATTAATCTTTCATAAAAATATAAATAAATACGAAAGTGCAAAAGTTCATTATAAATAAAAAACGATACGAGTCTCTAATAAAAAAACTAAACATGCAAACATTAACATACTTAGTCAACTAGATCGATAAAACCACTTTCACGGTGACAAAGTTGAGTATACAGTTCTAGACGCGACCTATACATGCTTTCCCATCTAGTTGCAGACCGGCTAATGTTGCGAAAATTCCAATAAGGCGTGATAGTAGGCATTGGGTACCCTCCTTGTAATTCCACCATGACATAATGGTTCTCATCAATAACTAGAGCAATTGTAAGAGCTCTGTGATGTTGAATCTCTTCTGGACCACTCCAAAACGGGAAAAATAGTTGTACTGACTGACATGCTTAAAGAATGGACGATTGCACCAAACTTATTAGCAATCTGAACACCTGCCTCAGGCATTTTCATCCAGTGTACTTCTGGACAAGGCGACCCAAAGAAGCATAAGTCTTGATACAATGAATTTACATCCCTAACAAAAATGTTCGTGTAGATATCATATCGACTTTGTAACTCTTCTCTCATCATATGTTGAATGTACTCATAATATCTATATTCATCAAGTCCGAGGCAAACAACTAGTAATACTTTTGGAATATTAACCAGCATATCTAAACCATCCATGAGTGGTACTTCATTCAAGTCTATCACATATGAACTATGTCTGGCCGGCTCATCTGGGATCTCGGTCCAGTCTATCACCGGTTCCTTGTTTAAGTCAAATTCGAATGAGCTATGCCTGGCTGGCTCCTTTTTGTCACACCTTTTTTGCTGCGATTTCTTCAAGCTTGGTCGTCCACGAGTTTTTCTTTCAACTTGAGGTTCCGACTCCTTTTTGACACTTTGTAAAGATGTCGATGGTGAAATATCTAGCTTCCTCCAAAAAATATTAATCGAATCCAAGGGAACATATTGATCTACACACAAATATAAATAAGTACTATTTTCTCTAAACTTTTAGAATGAAGAGTTTAAAACAATAAATTGGAAGTACATAAACATACTTACGTGACCTTATATACTTTGAAAGTTCGCAAGCACATGGTAACCCATGACTGGTTACCATAAAGGCAAAAGCTATGGAAAACGTATTGCTAGTTGAAGTTACACCAACAACCTGAAGGAAAGGAATATTATAGTGGTTCGTTTTGTAGGTGACATCTATAAGCAACACGTATGGAAATGCACGACAAATATCAAACGATGTCGGATGAACGAAGAATAAATTTTCTAACTCGTTACACCCGGTTGTAGTAATTTCATAAACATAACCATTAGAGTGCAAAATGGACAAGAGAACCTGCATTGGAGATTTGCCTACTTGATCGACCATGCGAATTTTGTTGCGTGCGTTGTAAATAGTCCTGAGCGTAGACACATTACTTAAATTCCGCTACTTAAGTATTGCTAGAATATCACGTGGCGCCACATTCATCCTTGTCAAATCTGCAACCAAATTAAATTCATCTTCGGAAAGTCGCTTTGCATATGGATGACCCTCCATATACAGTACAGGTTGATGGAAAGCAAAACATTTGTCCATGGGTGGCCGTTTGGTTCTTATTAAGGCGGTCTTAGAAAATTTACCTATATATTATTTGTCCCTATATAAATCTCCCAAGGCGGTCCTCGAGAGTATGGAGGCCATTATGAGACGCTTTCTTTGGACGGGTTGTGGTGAAGAAAAAAAGATTAATTGGGTCGCTTGGGATATTATTACAAATCCTAAAAACGCGGGGGGTTTAGGCCTATCTAAACTAGAGGATGTGAATGATGCGCTTTTTTTGAAATGGGCTTGGCGTTTTAAAAATGGTGGTAATTGTCTATGGAAGAGAATTGTGATAGGGTGTCATGGTCTTAGTCGGTCTTGGTCTCTTCTTCCTTGCACCTCCGCGGCTAGTGGTTGTTGGAAGCAGATTGTGAAGATAGGGGAGAAAAGATATGGAATGGGAATACCCTTGGTAGTTATTTTGAGGGTGTCGTTGGTGATGGGTCTACTATTGGTTTTTGGGTGGATACATGGCTTCGAGAGGAGCCTCTTCGTTTAGTTTACCCGCACCTTTTCAGACTTGAGCAGCGTAAATGGGTACATATTTCGGACAGATTTCGGGTCTCGGATGGGAATAAAAGTCTGCATTGGGATTGGCGTTCTGAGTCGTCTTCAGCAGAGGAGGTTTCGGAACTGTTTAGCCTTATGGCAGATTTATATGACTTTGATTGGAAAGGAGGTCCAGATGGCTGGAGATGGAAAGGTAACGCCTCGGGTGAGTTCTCGGTCAAAAACGTCAAAAGTTTAGTGGCAAGCTACCCGAGGCCGTTGTCCCACTCTAACAATTTGTGGAAGGTTTGGGTCCCGTTGAAATGCAGAATTTTGGTTTGGAGGGCCTCTATGAATCGAATTCCAACTAAAGTGGAGCTGTGCAAGAGAGGGGTTAACGTTTCGAGTCAAGTGTGTGATCTGTGCGATGAAGAGGTGGAAACGAGCACGCATATGTTCACAGGGTGCGTGTTTGCTGCTGAGATATGGAACCGGTTGGAAATATGGTGCAGAATTCCTCCCTTGCTGCTGTTCGACGTCGCTGACTTGCTTCAGGGTGCTGATGCCCATCCGATGAATGTTGTTGTCCAGTCGACTTCTGTTAAAAAGATGATTCAAGGCATCATTTTTACAGCTATCTGGCAGATCTGGACCGAACGAAATGATCGTATTTTCAAAGGAAAAAGACGGAGAGCTATCGAAGTTTTTGAAAGTATCAAAATGACGTCGTATTTTTGGTATAAACATAGAGGTAGAATGAAAACGGTAGATTGGTGGGCTTGGTGTAAATACCCTTGAACTCGTTGTAATGTCGTTTTTTTGGTAGCCCGGGGGTCCTTGCTTTGAGGACCGCCCGTGGTTGTTTTTAATGAAGTTTACTTTACAAAAAAAAAAAAAAAAAACTACTAATTTTTGAATAAAATAAGATACAAGGTGGTCGTTTCATGTTGCCTCTTGGTTTAAAAAAAATCTCGACCTTATAGTTTTAAAAAAAAATCTAACTTATTTAATAACTTATGTGAAGTTTACTTTACAAAAAAAAAAAAAAAAAAAAAAAAAAAAAAAAAAAAAAAAACTACTAATTTTTGAATAAAATAAAATACAAGGTGGTCGTTTCATGTTTGCCTCTTGGTTTAAAAAAAACTCGACCTTATAGTTTAAAAAAAAATTCTAACTTATTTAATAACTTATGTGTTTTAAAAAAAAAATAAGAATAATAATAATAACTTTAATCCAACTAAATACTAACTTATTTAATAAATTATGTGTTTTAAAAAATGATTAACAAATTAATTGAAAAAATGTGCATGAGAAAGCCAATAGCATTTAATATAAGTTAGTAAAATGTTTGACTAACTTGATATGTATAACAATAGCATTTAATATAAGGAAAATGTTTGATTAACTTGGTATATTTAACATCACCCGTTTTAAAATCTTAGATTCAAATCTAACATCGATAGATAGAATTTCATCTTTCTAAGAAAAATACATAGTAAGATTTGGTTTTTACATTATGGTTAAAATTAGACCTAGCAATTTCAACCCATCTAGTTGAGTTTGGGTTGTTTTGGGTTTAAAATTTAACTTTGTGGGTTAAAATGGGTTTAGTATAATTTTCAAGTGGGTTAGGATGGGTAATTTTAATTGTAACAAATAAGTAAGTGGGTCAGGATGGGTATGTCAAAAAAAAAAAAAATGGGTCAGGATGGGTATTTTTAGATAATCATATACGAATCTGAATTAAAAACTCACCCAACACCAAAAGCGTTGATGCCTCATAAAAATCAATGTCACTAAACAAAAAATTATATCTTTTGCATTTGTTGATAACCCAGTCGGTTTGAAACCGTTCGGGTCGTTAACGGACGACCATGTCGAAACAACACGAATCGTTAACGAGACCAACCTCATCGAAACGGTTCGAGTCGTTAGCAGGCTTAATCGAGTCCAAACGGTCTGGGTTGTTGACCGGCCCATTCGGTTCGAAATGGTCTGGTCGTTGACAGGCCCGGTCGGGTCGAAACGGTCCAGGTTTCAAACGGGATCGGTCAGGCCAAAACGGTCCGGGTCGCTAACGGGCTCGGTCGGGTCGAAACAGTACGGGTCAGGTTGAAACGGTCTGGGTCCCTACCGGACCCGGCCAGGTCGAAACGGTTCAGGTCGCTATCGGGCCCGGGCGGGTCGAAAGGGTCCGGGTCGAAACAATCTGGGTCGCTACCGGGCCCGGTCTGGTCGAAACGGTCGGGGTCGCTACCGGTCCCGTCGAGTCGAAACGGTTCGGGTCGCTACCGGGCCTGGCCGGGTCGAAACGGTACGGGTCGCTACCGGGCCCGGCCGGGTCGAAACGATCCGGGTCGCTACCGGGCCCGGCCGTGTCAAAACAATTCCGGTCGCTACGGGACGGGTCAGGTCGGGCGCTACGGGACGGGTCAGGTTGAAACGGTCGAGGTTGTTACCGGGCACGGTCGGGTCGAAACAGTCCGGGTTGTTACGGGCCCGGTCGGGTCGAAACGGTCGGGGTCGCTACCGCTCCCGTCGGGTCGAAACGGTCCGGGTCGCTACCGGGCACGGCCGGGTCAAAACGGTCCGGGTCGCTACCGGGCCCGGTCGGGTCGAAACGGTCCGGGTCGCTACCGGGCACGGCCGGGTCGAAACAATCCGGGTCGCTACCGGGCCCGGTCGGGTCGAAACGCTCAGGGTCGCTACCGGTCCCATCGGGTCGAAACGGTTCGGGTCGCTACCGGGCCTGGCCGGGTCGAAACGGTACGGGTCGCTACCCGGCCCGGCCGGGTCGAAACGATCCGGGTGGCTACCGGGCCCGGCCGGGTCGAAACAATTCGGGTCGTTACCGGCCCGGTCGGATCGAAACGGTCCGCGTCGTTACCGGGCCCGGTCGGGTCGAAACGGTCCGAGTCGTTACCGGGCTCAGTCGGGTCGAAACGGTCCGGGTCATTACCGGGCCCGGTCGGGTCGAAACGGTCGGGGTCGCTACCGGTCCCGTCAGGTCGAAACGGTCGGGGTCGCTACCGGTCCCGTCGGGTCGAAACGGTTCGAGTCGCTACCGGGCACGGCCGGATCGAAACGGTCCGGGTCGCTACCGGGCTCGGGCGGGTCGAAACGGTCCGGGTCGCTACCGGCCCGGCCGGGTCGAAACAATCCGGGTCACTACGGGACGGGTCAAGTTGAAACGATCTGGGTCGCTACCGGTCCTGTCGGGTCGAAACGGTCCGGGTCGTTACCGGGCCCGACCGGGTTGAAACGGTTCGGGTAGCTACCGGGCCCGGCCGGGTCGAAACGGGACGGGTCAGGTTGAAACGGCCGGGTCGAAACGGTCCGGGTCGCTACAGGACGGGTCAGGTCGAAATAGAGTTGGTCGCTACCCGGCCCGGCCGGGTCGTAAAGGTCCGGGTTGTTATCGAGCCCGATATGGTCGAACCGGTCCGGTTTAAAATGAAATATTTCAGATCCCCAAAAATTTTATATTTAAGTTTATTTTTGTTTTTTTTATTTTTATTTACTTTTTAATTTTTTTATTGTTATTTTAATTTTTTTTTTAAATTTTAATCTATTTTAATGTGAACCTATTTTAATCCAAACCATTCATACCCAAACCCATCCATACCCCAAACCCATCCTGACCCAACCCATCCTAACTTATTTTTTTAATCTACCCATCTTGACCCATACCCATCATAACCTAAATCCATCCTGACCCAACAACCAAACCCACCCAACCTACCCATTTTGCCACCCATAGTTAAAATGATCAAATGTAATCCAACTCATGTTTATATATTAATTAAGAGCCAATGACCTCCAGCCCAGTTGGGGAGAGGTGGGAGGGTTTACCTCTTAGGAGGGTTCCCGCTCGGGCTTGGTCTTGAGTTTGAATCTTGCACACCACGAAAAATTCTCTGTAACGGTTTGAGATAACTTCAAAGTGGACACCGGTGCATGGGTAGTGATTCGAACTCGAGTCGAGGGGTTGTCTGTCGATTGGTTTCATCGCTGAAGCATACCTTCCAAATATATATATATATATATATATATATATATATATATATATATATATATATCAATTAAGAAACGAGTGAATGATAATAAAATGTTTCTATATCAATTAAGTTATAATTATTATTTTTTTGTCTAATCGTCTAAATATGTTTAACTAACAGATATGAAATGATGATTATTTTTATATGTTATAGCACTCTAGTTACAGAGTTCAAATGAGAAGAAAAAGTCTTGTAAAAAGAAAAAAATAACAAACTCAAACCAATTTGAATAATCCATTTAATTATTGTATTTAAGATTAAATAAATGATTAATTTTTTAACCCCTAAACAAGTTAAATAAATAAAACTCATAAATCATTTCCAATATATATTTAAACAAAAAACCTAATTTACAGTGAAGGATAATTCCGATATGTGTAAAATGAACGTATTGTAATTTCGACACGTATAGGATAAACGTAGGATAATTTTGATATATGCAGGATAGATTTTGATATGTGTAGGAAAGATAACTAATGTGAAAAGGGTTTTTTTTTTGGCTGGCAATGTAAAAAGAGTTGGAAGTATTTAATGTATGTCACTCTTATTTTAATATTCTCGTATTAAAATTCTTCTTAAATAATTCACCCATGGCACTAGTTGCCATCCCTATCGTTTATATTGTCCCCGGTAATTGTAAATTATTCTCATTTAATCTTAAATCAATTTTAATCCGTTTTCATAGTTTATGGGGTATACTATAACTATCTTTAACTCCACCTAGATGTCATATCCTTCATTTTGTCTCTTTTCACAGTAGCTCATTTTAAGGAAATGGTTTAAAGCCTCTTAACTCTACCTCATCCCCTTAACTTTATCTCTTTTAAGTCATGTTAACATGTTAACTTAGTGCTAATTTAATGCCCATTTATATGAGAAGGGAGTGATGCACAATAAAAATTAAAATGTCACGTCACCATTAACACACTTGGTGTGAAGGTACAACCCATTAGGGGTGTTCAAAATCGGATAATCCGAATTTCGGATATCCGAATTTCGGATAATCCGAAATTTCGGATAGTCAATATTGAGATCCGAATCCGAAACTTAAAAAAAAAATTAAAAAAAATAATAAAAAATAATAAAAAAACGTTCTCCTTTATGCCTAAAACGTGAACCTATTAAAAAAACAAAAATCAAAGTTAGATAAACGAAATTTGAACAACAAATATATATAAAAAAAACTTATTATTTTTATGGAAGGGGGCTGTGGAGGTCGGATACGAGGTGGATGGGGGCTGTTATAGAGGAGAGAAGAGGGAGCAACAGCTATGGATTAGAGGAGTATGGACTTAGAGTTAGAAGAATTAAGGATTTAGGATTGTGTATTGTGTTATGTAGTGTATATAATATTATATATTTATATATATTTTTAATATTCGGATTCGGATAATCCGATTATCCGAAAATTTTCAAAATCAGGATCCGAATCCGAATCCGAAATTTCGGATAATTCAATTTTCGGATATCCGAAAATCGGATTATCCAAAATTTCGGATAATTCGGATTCGGATTTTCGGATTCGAATTTTGGATTATCCGATTTTGAACAGCCCTACAACCCATAACATAACTTTTGAGCTAATATTGGGCAAGTAGTTAAAATTAACTGAATTTGTTATTAATACATTTAAAAATGAATTGCTTACAGGCTGGTAGAGGGAAAATCTTTTTCTTTCTCAAATCTCATAGTTGTCAACCTTGCCTTTATGTCCAAGGAGGAATGTTCATCATTTCCCCACCTTCATCTCATGACATCCATTATATAATTATTTAGATTATTTAGAAAGCAAATGATATAATATAACGATAGTTTCAAATAAAAAAGGTAACAAATTGACAAATTGGTTGTAGACTATTGGAATCTTATATTATTATTAGTAATTTGTATCTCAGAATCTTTAAGGATAGACAAATTTAAATATAATGTAATAAAATGTGTGTTATGATGTAGCATATAAATTAATATTAATATATTATAATATGAAAAAACAACAATTTTAATAATGTAAATATAAATGACAATGTATATTAAAGAGACAATGTATATTTGGATGGGCTGCAAAGGTATTACAGAGCGTGATTAACGCGGTGGTCTTGATTGTGTAACTCTTTTAAGCAATAAAATATTAAATGGTTTTTAATTAGCGGAATATAAAAATAAATAGTTAAGAAAATAAATATTAAATAAATAAGACCTAAACGTGAAATTGTGATTTAATAATATTATTTCATATGAGAGACAAATAAGATAATTATAAGATTTTTATTTATTATATAATAAAGTAATAATAAAGATAAAGATAAAGTTAAAAAAATATAAATTAATAAATATTGGGTTAATTGAGTTATTCATAATAGAGTAAATTACTATTTGAGTCCCTGTGTTTTGGTGGTTTTAACTAGTTGAATCCAAATTCAAAATGTTTAACTATCTGAGCACCTGGTTTTCAATTTGTATCCATCTGAGTCCAATTTACTAACGTCATCCACTAAGTATGTTAACTACAAGGGTATTTTAGTCATTTAAACATAAGGTACAAGTTGTTGATGCACAAAGTATAATTTAATTTATAATTTTTCTATTATATTATTATATAAGGAATTTCATTATATATATATATATATATATATATATATATATATATATAAAAAGACTGAACACAAAACACACACTCTCTCTCACCACCACCACTGCACCACCCTGCCGCCACCATCATCCTCAACCCCTACCCACACCGTTCTGCACCACCATCACACCAATGCCTCGTTCCCTGCAACCACCATCATCGCCCTTTTCTCTCAGTCTCCAACAACATCTCTGACAGATTCTCCTAGTTCTACACCGACGAAATCTCTTATGTCTTCTCAACCTGCTCCTCCAACGTCTCTTGCTCCAGGTGGGTCTCTAGCGATGTCTCCGACTGGAATATCTTCTCCGACTGGGTCTCCTGTCGGGTCGCCGTCGAGCTCCGGTATCTTAAACAGTGTTGCTGTTGGGTCTTTGGTTGTTGAGGGTTTGGTTGTTGTTGCTTTGGTTATGTAGAGATCTAGGCTTATTTTTGGTGTTCTTTATTCTTATGATGATGATACTTTTAAGTTTTTAGTTTTAGGTTTTATGATTATGATTATTATTATTATTATTATTATTATTATTATTATTATTAGTTGGTTATTGATTAGTTGTTGGTTTTAGGTTATTGTATGTTATAGTAGTCCAGTGCACAGTCTTGGTGATTACACTGATCATATGATATTTATTATTATCATTATTATATTTATGGATTCTTTTGTTTTTATGAATTGGTGATTTGTTTTTATGTATATGAATTGGTCGGGTGAGAATTTGACTATTTGTGTTAATTTATAGATATTCACAAAGACAATGGTCGTGGCCCGTGGGGGGTGTGGTACTGCGGTGATGGCTAGGCATTTGGTGATGGTTGGGTGGTGTTTGTGGTAGGGTTTAAGTTGGCAGGGGTGGTGATGGTTTCACTAAGTGTCGTATGTCTCCAATCCAATCGCTTTATTATATATAGATTATTATTATTATTATTATTATTATTATTATTATTATTATTATTATTATTATTATTATTATTATTATTCAATAAACTAATTAATTGTTGGGCCGCGAGCGGCCAGCTGATCCACGTGGCTCGCGAACACCACAGCATACATGTTCGATTGTTACCGTGAGCGAGCCCACACAACCATGCTCGTGTGGGCTTACGGTAGAAATATGACTTTTTGCTGATTGTTGACCGTTGGCAACGACTAGTTTTGGGCCTTTTATGAAAAAAAACATTTTTAAACTTTATAAAAACAATCCAATTCATTTACAAACTCACAAACATTCAAACATCAGACTACAAAACTACTATAAAAACATATTCAAACCGAAATGAAAAACACGTCGTGGGAAAGTTGTTACTCACCGGCTCTAAAATTCATGACGGAAGATTGGTTTGCTACGAACACGGAATTAAATGACCAAAACCTTAGCCAAATGTCACCCCATCTCTAGATTTAATTTGTTATTCTGGATACGCAAACACAAGACATGTGTAAAAAATGAGGACAAAAGAAGGGCACAAGAGGTGGCGGGAGAGGTGGAACATCAAGACGGTCGACCTAAACGACTGAACAAGAAACACGCTTGAAGGGTTTAGGTCCCAATTCCTAGCGCGGAAGCGGACCCTACCCCACAACATCATCCTCACAAGACCTCCGCAGAGAAGAGACCATTCAAAATGGTCAAGTACGTGAAGATAACATTTCTCCTCGGAGCACCCTTTGCGGAGTCTTGACCTCTGCGGAGCCCAATCCTTACAAGATCACAAGTGGAGTGCAATCCACCCGCGCGAGACCCTACGCCCAACTTAGCGATGGTCTCCCGTGGACATGTCACACCCTGCCCTGGCGTGTGCCAGGCCTGGGCCGCCACGACGGCGCACCAGCAGGGAAGGTGCAGCCCCCATTAGCTCCACTTGCTGCACTGTTCCCCCTAGTGTCAGACGTCACTTCAGAAAATCTTCTGGAAGGAGCAGGCTGACAGACTGACACCGCCGATACAGATTGACGCAGACAGAGAAAGATTCGCCTGCAGCCAATAGCAACGCACCACGTGGACCAATGGCAGGGCGGTACCTCTTTCTCTCTCCTGTATTTATTATGTTTAGTTTGCTTTATGTTTTCCCTAGTCCAAATCTAACTAGCTGGGCAGAAAGGAAGGCAAGCCCATAACCCGGGCCCAAGTCCATCGTTGTGGTTATGGGTAAATGGTAACCGGTGCGTGTGACCTCTATAAATAGGTGCTCTCACCTCCTTTGCCAGAGATTCCAATCTCTCGAGAACACACATATACTTACCGGGCCAAACCACCATTTTTGTGTCTGTTATCACGAGTCTCTTGAGACTCTAGGCGGTCGCCTCCTTTCATATGGCCCTCTGATTATTTACAGGTCTCAGATCCAGCCACGGTGTATAGCAAATGATTATATCCTGCAGCAAACACGAGTTATTGACCCACGCACCTCCTTAGAGGTAAGTACCACACTAATAGTAACTCGTTATTTTTTCATTAGTGTCATCCGTAACGGCTGAAAACCTTTTTTTCAAACACACATCTTTTAGCCCACCCATGGTAGATCCCAACCCCTTTGAGATCCCTGTGTTCACCGCATCTACCGTGGTCCCTTCTCCACTGGCTGGAAACACAGGGACTCCGGAAACAATAACCAAACAACCCTCGGCGCGGCCTCACAAGTCCGCCCTAGTGGTTCTCCACTCGGACTCCGAGGACGACACCAGCTCGGATGTCGATCCAAATGAGTGGCTTTTTAAACAACAAACAAAAAACACCGCTAAATAATAGCGGATTCTTGAAAAACAAAAAACAATCTGGTAGAATCTTGAACCTTGGCTCCCCTTCGGGCAGACAAAGCCGAAACGAGAAAGAAAAAGAGGATGACCAGTCTCAGGGTCGTAGTGGGGGTCGGGGTAAGAAAAAACCCAACCGGGACTATGCCCAGACAACGTTGGAAGAATCGGATGGTTACCGGTCCACTAGTGACCGGAACTATCGCGAACCACAAGATTTAATTAAAATAGTTACCATCAAGGGATGGATGATGTCATAAATTATTCAAATTAATATAACATTGTCTGAAATTGAGAAATTGTCTAGAAACATATGACTTAAACACTGATATGAATTATGGCTGACAAGAGCCGATCCATGACGGTACGACCTCGTACAAGCTCAAACTTCTCTCTCAAGTCCCCGCTCCTCTTGGTTAATTACCTGAAAAACATGCATAAAAGACTTGTCAACAATAATGTCAACGAGTTCACAGGTCTTAATGTACTATGTAAAGTGCTTTTGTAATTCGTGTATGACCAATCATAGGCTAGCTAAGCGAATGATTTCTGTGCAAACCATGAGTCCCATAACCAAACCTCTTGAATGTTGTGCCTCGCGCATTGTAAAATAAAGACAACGCATGTATAGTAGAAATCTAACACGCTTTTGTAAATAACTGATTATAGTGACTAACCAAGAGTGGGGGTGTCAACCCAATAGATCTATTAAAGTGTTCCATGGCTTTTGATAGCTAATGGTTATAGTATAATGTAAGTACGAGGACTGTTGAGCTCATGAACCAAATGTCTCATGTTCCACATGGTAGTCACGATAGAATAACACACAAAATGAAATTGTACTAGAATTGTAGCATGTTTATCCCCCAAAAATGTAAAAAAAGTAAAATTGGGCTGTGAAACTCACCTGGCCAGGTGACAATATGTGTGGTCTGGTAAAGCTGAGATGTGCGGTAACTACCTTCCAAACAATGATTGCCCTGTGATTATTAAGGACATAGTAAGTTGTAAGTTCTTATCGTTTATCATATAAGTTGTTTACCCGACTTGTGGATCCTTGTGTTGGTTTCTAGGTTTATCATATTTTATACACGTGAAAATCATTGCTTGATTTATGTTTGATTTTCGGAATTTCTGAGCATGTTGTTGTGGAACATTTCTTATTGCCAATAGGATGGGTCTCGCTCGATATTATAGGTTATGATGAACTTATTGATCAATCATGGGTGGTGTTTTCCTTGAAAAATAGGTGTTATAACATGTTTTGCAATATAACACATGTTTAGCTTATTTTAACATATGTTTGACAACATAGCCGAAACTTTGTAGCAACATGTGGTTCAAAATTCGATTCGTTCATGGTATGCTAGACCACCATAGGCTCGTATGAGGTTCCATATGAACAATCCAACATGTTAGCCTTTCCTATTTTCGAAAATGGTGTAGGATTATGGTTTAAAAACTGAATAGTGTCAAGTGTGTCTAGTCACTTTGTTTGGTTTCAAAAATGATTTCTCTAGCCATTTATCAAGTCCATGATTCCTCATACTTGCTTGGTCTAGTGTGGATAACATTCCTAAGGCCTATTCATCACATGTGTGATGCTTGTGTAGGTGTGCGATTACATATATAAATTTTGTGATAGATTTGTAATCAAGGATCATTCTAGCAAGAGTATGAGTTCATAATACTATATTTGTGTTATGTCCTAAGCCAATTATTCAAGCCAGTATATAGGCCGATGATGATGTGAAGACAAAGCTATAAGAGGTAAGTCAAATGGTCCTTGGTTATCTTGCATTGTTAAGGTGTTTAGTCATCAATTAGTGAATGATAGTGACACCTTGATGATCTCCCTTCCTTGGCCGATTCTTGGAAGAGCATCTATACGCATTTGGCAAGTGATCTCCTATGAGAATTGGGAGTTCCTTGGACTAGTAGCTTCCTATATGTAAGTAATATTAGTTGTCACTCCTTTGTCTTGTTCTTGTCCTAATCCGATCGTGTATTTATATGGGGCATTCACACATCCTTTTCGACAAAAAATGGTAGTATCAAGAGGGGTCATTGCTTGCCTAGGTGTTGATCATGTGTAAGACTTTCCATTTAGGTCAAAGATTTGGTGATTAGTAGGTTTTGTCTCATACTACATGCATGGAGTTCTTATCTTGACATGTCCCTTTCAACTAATGGTTTAAAAACAAATGTGGATGTGTTGTGTGGGTTTTCGTCCGAAGTTATGGGTGGAAGGTGTGGGAGAGTGTCATGCATTGTAGGTTTTCTTAATGGTGTATTACTTTGACAATGATCCCTTTTGTTTGTATATATATGAGCCGATCACGAGGTTATTAGTACAAAAGATGAAATGATCAAGTTCCAAGAAAAAGTTGTGGAAGTTCTAAGGCTCATGTGTGTATAAGAGGTGGTTATTGCCAACTTTCATGTGTTATGTTTGTCAATTACATACGTGTATGTATGTATATGTATATGTTGTGGGTGAAAATCCTCAGGATGATTTTACCTCACATCCCTAACGTACCATCCCCAGGATGCTGAAGGACTCAACAGACTTCGGGATATAACTATATTTCAGCATGTGCGCATCCTGAAGATATACTAACAAGCTATCTTTATATGATATAATTGTAGGTACAACTACATTATAATATGGACCTGAAACTGACTTCCAATGTCTATATTAGTTGGTCAAAGAAGCTAAATATGGAGGAGGTTATGAGCCAAGGTCTGAGCATAAAGAAGAAGTCAAAACTGTAACCGATATACATTTAATATCGGCGATAAACAAGGAAATAGTTGGATCATTGACTAACTAAGGAGAAACCGTTAACCAACGGCTACTTTCTGTTGAAGAACTCCAACATTCACCTGAAGAAGTTGTTACGCAACATTGAAGACTTTAACTACTTAGCATATTTCGTGGGGTTGATTTGTTAACTTCATGTACTATATAAAGGGGGTACTGGACGAGTATAGGACAGTTACATACACACTGCTTACACTATAGCTACACACATACACTTAGCTGATCACAAACACTCACACAATCATTGTAATCGTAGTACACTCGTACACATACTCATCCAAAGTTGTATCTTTTTACTATTTTAATATTAACAAACAAGGCAGGGGCCTAGACTCCTCCCGAGGTTATATGCCGGCGATCTACAATTGATCAAGGGCTTTCCTTGTAGATCATGTGTTGTTCTTCTCGTTATTTGCTTTATTTGTCTATTTCTAACAGTTCCATCCTGAGGATATAACTGTCCATCCTGAGGATATAACTGTTCATCCCGAAACTAACCTAGGCCATCCCGATCTTAGTTGTCATATTTTTACTTATTAAACATCCTGATACACCATCTCAAGAATATTGTTGATTTACAAACATATTTCTACACATTTAGCACTCTACCACACATAAACTAATTTGGAATACAAAGTTATTTTTATTGGATAATTTTTGACCAAAACAATTTGGCGCCCACCGTGGGGCAAGTGGTGCTATTTTAACAAAAAACTTTGTTAAAACTCTCTTTTATTCAACTTTTATTTACAAAATTTGACAACTATGGCTTCTTCAAAAAAATCTGTTTCAACATCCATGCCATCTACAACCTCTGCCAGAAACACTGCCTTACCACCTCCACCTGCACTTCCAAGAATTTCCACTTCCCAAATCCCACCTAGACCATCTGGATCTACTCCTCCTGTTTTTGTATCGAATGATGAATTACTTTCTATGTTTGCATTGATGAAGTATAAGATTAGTTAGTACTATACATAAAGATATAGTACTTGTATGATGAATTACTTTCTATGTTTCCAAGAATTTCCCTAGTAATTTGTATCACCTTTGATTTATCAATTTTGAATTATATCCAACTATAGCGTGTTACGTTATTAGCTCGTCAGTAAGTTGACGCTCTCTGTTTGTAGTATATATAAATTGTAAGTACCTATACAAAAAACAAATGCTAGGGATTTAATTAAAATAATTTTGACACTTCAAAAAGTATAAGATTATTTAGTACGATACATAAAGATATTAGTTTTACCTGTTGTATTTAGCATATAACATTTGAAAGGCATTTTTTAAAAAAGAAAACGTAAAGTTAGAAGATTATAAAATTAGGGTTGGGTTATTCTACAAAGGCTACAAAAAATGAGAAGGGTGAGAAGCCACTAGAAAATGACATGTGTCCAAAGGATTAACAAGTGGGTGGGGTAATTTTGTCAAAAACATATACACATGCAAGTCACATGCCATTTCCACCTTCATTTTTAAATGCCCGTAACCTTTTTATACGTCATCCGTTTTTAAAAAAAATTATACCATAAAATTGAGCGTCTTTTTATCTTTAATATGAGTACCATATTGCTATACTTTTGAAAAAAAATTCAAAACCCACTTGCGTAAGACACAATGGAATGTAAAACACAATGGAATGTAAAACACAATGAACACCAATTAAATATAGGGTATAAAACACAATCAAGAGTCTAGTAAACACAATGGACGACATACTAAAGACACAATGAATAGAAGACTAAAACACAATGAATACTTTTGAAAAAAAAAGTTGAAAACCCAGTTGCGTAAGACACAATGAACAGAAGACTAAAATACAATGAATACTTTTGAAAAAAAAAAGTTAAAAACCCAAATGTGTAAAACACAATGGACGACATATAAAAGACACAATGAATAGAAAACTTAAACACAATGAATAATAGACTCTACACAATGAACAACATAATAAAACACAATGCACATCTAAATACAAAACTCATTTGCGTAAAACACAATTAAAAGCATACTAAAAACACAATGGACAAAGTTAAATCATGTGTAGACTAAAAAAGCATAAATAACATATTTATAAAGCACACATGCATACTATAACACAATGAACGAGCAGAAAGACACAACGGAGAAGAAAACCCATTTAGCACAAAAAAAAAAATTTCAATTTTAATGTAGCAATGTGGTACTCATATTAAAGATAAAAAAACGCTCGTTAATATGGTGAATTTTTTTTGAAAAAAAATGTCGTATGAAAAAGTTATAGACGTTTTAAAATGATGGGGGAAATTGACATGTGCATTGCATGTGGAGAGAGAAAGTCAACAAATGTGGTTTTCCTTTTATGCCCTTCCTCTAATTTATTATTTATTCTTTTCAAACAAACTAATCTCAACCCTTCAAATATATGATCAATGGATCACAATCCTTCTCACCCTTCCTAGAAAAAGTGTTTTGTGTATTTGATCCTAACCCTATAAAAATATACTTTAAAAAAACAATGCTTATGAATAAAGAAAAGAAGTTATTAAACAAAAGACTAAATCAAGTTATTAAGCAATAATTAATAAATGACAATTTTGTTGTTGTAAAACAAACCCACCTGACACAAATTGCTCCATTTACTTTGTTAAAGTCTTGAAGGCTTTTGAAAACCCAAACAAACAGACAACACATTCCCACAACCACCCAAGAATTTCCCACCCATACCACTTGTCTTTCAGAACCCAAAGAGAGGGGGTACCTACGATGATGGAAGTCAACAAAGGCGACGACCGGAGATGTTGCACGCGAAACTTGATGGCTGTGATGGTGATACCGGAACCGAGGCAGGGACGCGTCAGTAAAAACAGAATGATGGCGGCTTTTGGTTGTTGGGTTGATGCTCGTCGGACCGGGGGAATGATGACCGGAAGGTGTTCAGCTCCGGTGACCTTGGTTCGGACAATAGGGTTAACATGAGGTGATATTACAGGAGGGGAAATAGTTGCGTAAGGTTTTCAAGGATGTGGGTTTAATTTATAGTATGGCTCAATATGCATAGGTTTGATTATTATAGTCAACTGCCGTGATTTTTGGGTCAACGATTGGACGCGTTTGTACGATATTTACGGGTCAAAGATGCGTCTAGAGTATCGGTCATGAGACTTAAGTGCGTAGGAAGTTTTAACTAAGGCCAAACATGGTTAATTGGTGGTTTCCTTTATCGCCAGAGATGATCGGAATTATTGCCAGTGATGCATTAAAATAGGGGAGGAGATGAAAGGGTGTGGGTCGGGTCACGCGGGTTGGCCTGAGCTCCAAAGATAAAGGATGAGTATTTGGTTTGAGTGTGATTTAAAGTGTTTGAATTGTTTTTTTTTTTTTTAAATTTGGCTGTGCATATCTTAAACTAGAAAATCTGATTTTTTTTATTTTCTTTTATTATTATTATTATCATCATTTAAACCTAGTAGAATATATATTTATATATATATATATATATATATATATATATATATATATATATATATAAATTGTGAGTTAAAGCAAATAAAGACATAGGGATATTTGTATAAAATTAATGATGATAGAGATAAAGATGTCTAAAAAAAATAAGAGCTTTTATTTATTAAGATTTGGGAAAAATGCGAAATGTTACACCTTGGCCACACCAGCATCTGTTACCTCAGCCTCCTTGCTGGCATCCTGAGGATCAGCAACAGGGACGGACTCAGATGCCACATCCTTTCCACCCAGACTGAGAATCTTCTCCTGCCAAGCCTCCACATCCCAGTCTTCCATCTTGAAATTGGGATCCCTAGCCTGCAATGCCATTCTCACCTTAGCTTGAAAGACGGAAATGGTGGCAGACTTCATCAAGCCCTGTTTATATTCTTCCATCTTCTTTTCGTGATCCCTCATGCTTTTGGCTTGAGCAGACTTCACAACCTTCAGCTCAGTCTCCACCTTGCCTAGTTTCTTCTCGAGCTGTTTGGTCTTGTCAAGAGCAGATTTCTTCACGCCTTCAAGCTTGGCCTTAGTATCAGCAAACTCTTTGTTCATATCATCCAGGGACTTCATCACGTATTCATGCCCTATAGAAAAGGAGTCAGGTAAGTACTCAAAACCTATTACATGCTAATAATAACCATAACCATCCTTAGGATAAGTAACGTACCTAAAGAACAAACTGAGAGACTTTGCCCAAAATGGCATCACAATTGAGGCCATCAAAGGGAGAAGTTTCTTGAGTCGAAGTGCTGACAGCCTTCCTCTTCTTAGAAGAAGGTGCAGCTCTGGCCTTAGGGGCAGGGGGAGGACTTGTCATCCTGGAGCTGGATGGAGAAGTTATCTTTGAAGACTTGATATCTTGACTGTCAATCTCGTCAAGATCAAAGTAATCAGGCTTCTTTGCTGAAATCAAGAAAAACGTATATAGGTTAATATAAAAACCGAGGATAAACATATTCTCAGGATATGACTTACCAGACATTTCAGTGGCACGACTTGTAGAAAAACTTTCTTCTATTCCAAAAGTCCTTGCTGAAGCAGGTAGCTCTAGTATTGCCTTACGTCTGATGAAAGCGTCGTCCAAAGTAGGAAAAAGTTTTGCAAAACAAGCACCTGCGAAATGAAGATGATTTAGAATATCACTAACATCCTAAGGATGTGACTATCCTATTTATATCTAACATATTTACCGCTTCTTAACCAGGACATGGGAATTTCATCCCCATAAGGAATGGAATCCCTCCTTACAAAAAAGAATTTTGATTTCCAGGGCCTATCAGATCTCACAACGTTATGTAGCAGAGGAGGTTCTTTATCAATAAGTTGAAGAACATAACGGTTTGACCCATGTGTCCTTAACTTATATATGTATGGCAGGTCCCCAACTTGAAGATTAATGCCGTGAGTCTGAATGATCTTATCACAAAGTATTAAGATCCTCCAGATCTCAGGCATGGCCTGGGCAAAAGCCATTCCTGTCGCATCAAAGAATTCTTTGATGAAATCTGGGAATGGATATTTGAGGCCAAGCTGGAATGGTAAAAAGAAAAAGCAAACCCAGACAGAAGAAGCAAAGTCAGACTTTTCATTTAGGTCAAAGGGCCTAAAAACGGCAGAATCAGAAAAAGCCCCTGATTTCTTAAGGGCTTGAATATCTTTATCATAAAAAGTACACATTTCTTGATCAGGATCTTTGATCAAGTTTTGGGCTGTGAAATCCTTAGGAATCCCAACGCTTCCAAGAGCCCTTGTTAATTTCTTACTCATTCTAAAACACTAAATTAAAAGACTTCTTTTTGCAAGAATAAGAAAAAGAAGACGAGAAAGAAGCAAAAGCAGTTACCTTTTCAAATAATCCTAGTTGATTATAAAGGAGGAAGGGAAAGCCTAGATATAGGCAGTAGGATATGATGAGGCATAACGGTTATCACGAAAAGTTAGCCTGAAAAATAGCCGTTAGATCTCGAAACTTGGAGGGATAAGCCCATCGATTGAGAAAAATATTTTTACCATTAAGATAACGGTAACATATTTTTGGGGACAATTGTTGTGGGTGAAAATCCTCAGGATGATTTTACCTCACATCCCTAACGTACCATCCCTAGGATGCTGAAGGACTCAACTGACTTCGGGATATAACTATATTTCAGCATGTGCGCATCCTGAAGATATACTAACAAGCTATCTTTATATGATATAATTGCAGGTACAACTACATTATAATATGGACCTAAAACTCACTTCCAATGTCTATATTAGTTGGTCAAAGAAGCTAAATATGGAGGAGGTTACGAGCCAAGGTCTGAGCGTAAAGAAGAAGTCAAAACTGTAACCGATATACATTTAATATCGGCGATAAACAAGAAAACAGTTGGATCATTGACTAACTAAGGAGAAACCGTTAACCAACGGCTACTTTCTGTTGAAGAACTCCAAGGTTCACCTGAAGAAGCTGTTACGCAACATTGAAGACTTTAACTACTCAGCATATTTCGTGGGGTTGTTTTGTTAACTTCATGTACTATATAAAGGGGGGTACTGGACAAGTATAGGACACTTACATACACACTGCTTACACTATAGCTACACACATACACTTAGCTGATCACAAACACTCACACAATCATTGTAATCGTAGTACACTCGTCCACATACTCATCCAAAGTTGTATCTTTTTACTATTTTAATATTAACAAACAAGGCAGGGGCCTAGACTCCTCCCGAGGTTTTATGCCGGCGATCTACAATTGATCAAGGGCTTTCCTTGTAGATCGTGTGTTGTTCTTCTCGTTATTTGCTTTATTTGTCTATTTCTAACAGTTCCATCCTGAGGATATAACTGTCCATCCTGAGGATATAACTGTTCATCCCGAAACTAACCTAGGCCATCCCGATCTTAGTTGTCATATTTTTACTTATTAAACATCCTGATACACCATCTCAAGAATATTGTTGATTTACAAACATATTTCTACACATTTAGCACTCTACCTCACATAAACTAATTTGGAATACAAAGTTATTTTTATTGGATAATTTTTGACCAAAACAGTATATACCCATGATTTTTGTCTCTTTGTTTCCTTGTATAGGCGCCGAGTGCGTGTGTGTATAGATGTTTATTATGTTATCTAATTTAATGTTAAGATTTCTATTTTGTAGATCAATCTATTTATCAATACGTATTTGTTCATGGTAATCGGCTATGTGAGCATACGAGTTGGTCATATCGAATAGGTAGTCGTGTGATTGTGGAATTGTGTGTATATAATCATATATTGGTCTCGAATCTTAATTGAAGTGTAATCCGGTTGTGAGTAGTGTAAGAGTTGATATAGTGCTGTGAAATAATATCATAGATTATCATTATGGTGTAATCGACCATTCAAGCCCAAAATATGCCTTAGTTCTTGATAAGAGACTCGATGACGATCTTAACATGTATTAAATTCCATTAGTTGTGAACACATGTTATTAGATGTTAACACATGATAATACGTGTGATCCATATACGTGTGTTAGTGAGGAGTTACCATGTGTTAATGTGTAGTAGCCTCATAAAACACTTTGTGGTTATTCGGGTTTGGTGGTTTGTGTAGCTTTCCACAAACGCCAATTGTTTCGTATAGTCTGGGTGTTGTATACATAAACGGGTAATCTGTTGAGTCTCCTCAATGACTCATTCTCTACCAGACTTGGGGGGGGGGGGGGGCGGGTATAGTGTGTGTAAAATGTCTAATTATGCACATTTAATGACAAAAATAAGCAAAATGTGTACGGATGTTGAGCTGGTTCATTGAGTGGTGTCACATTCTCCTCTTGTTTTTGGAATTTCATCCGCGAAATTGAGTTTTCCTACTGGCCTCAGTAGTCTTCGGAAAGAGCGTTGGGTACTTGCGTCTTATTTGGTCTTCGCATTCCCATGTAAATTCGGGTCCGCGCTTTACATTCCATCTGACTTTGACAAGTTTGGTTCGGCTCCTTCTTAATTTCTGGACTTTCCAATCAGTCACCTCAATTGACTCCTCAATGAAGTGGAGTTTATCATCGATGTGAATTTATTCGGGAGGAATGATCAGAGATTCATCGGATAAACACTTCTTCAGATTGGATATGTGAAACGTGTCATGAACACTACTGAGCTCTTCGGGGTAACTTGAGCTTGTATTCCACGGGACCAATCCTAGCAAGTATTTCAAAAGGACCTATGTATCGGGGGTTAAGCTTCCCACGTTAGCCAAACCATGGTACACCCTTCCAGGGTGAGACTTTCAAGAGTACCTTATTGCCAACCTGAAATTTTAGTGGTTTGCGACGGCGATCAGCATAGCTTTATTGACAATCTCGAGTGGCTTTCAAGCGATCACAGATCTGAAAGATCTTGTCGGTTGTTTCTTGAATTAACTTGAGCCAGTTAAATATTTGTCTCCAACTTCCACCCAACACAAAGGAGATATACACTTACGTCCATATAAGGCTTTAAATGGGGCAACCTTGATAACTGTTGTTGTAAGAGAACTCAACCAACGGTAAATGAGAATCCCAGTTTCCACCGAAATCGATTACGCAAGCACGAGCATGTCCTCCAAGGTTTGGATAGTCCGTTCGCTCTGGCCATCGGTTTGTGGGTGATAGGCTGTGCTCATGTCTAAGAGAGAGCCTAGTGCATCCGTAAGTGTCTGCCAGATTCGAGAAGTGAATTGACTGTCTCGGTCAAAAATGATTGAAACAGGCACGCCATGTCTAGTTACAATCTCTTTGATGTACACCTTTGCGAGTTTCACTAGCTTATCGGTTTCCTTGATCGGCAAGAAAGGTGCAGACTTCGTCAACCTGTCAACAATTACCTTAATCGTGTCATGACCATTGGACGTCTGTGGTAGCTTGGTGATGAAATCCATAGAGATTTTCTCCCATTTCCAAACGGGACTATCGGGTTGTTATAGCAGACCGAATGGCTTCTGATGCTCAGCTTTGACCTTGGAACAAGTAAGGCATCGACTGACGTATGTTGCAATTTCACTCTTAAGGTTGGGCCACCAGTAGAATTTCTTCACGTCTTTGTACATTTTGTCAGCTCTAGGATGAACCGAGTACTTAGGTATGTGGGCCTCCTCAAGAATTAAATCGCGTAAACCACCAAAATGTGGTACCCAGATCCGATTGGCAAAATAAACCGTGCCATCAGACCTTGGTTCCAAAAGATTCACCATCTTGAATAAGGAATCATTCTTCAGATTCTCACCTTTCAGAGCTTCTTGTTGGGCTTCATGAATACGGGTAGTGAGGTTCATATGGATGGTCAAACCTAGCGCACGCACACGCATGGTCTTGACTCGTTCCTTCCGGCTCAAGGCGTCAGCCACAACGTTGGCCTTTCCCGGATGGTATTTAATCTCACAATCATAGTCATTCAGCAACTCAACCCATCTACATTGTCGCATGTTCAGATCCTTCTGATTGAAGATGTGTTGCAAGCTCTTGTGATCGGTGAAAATAGTGCACTTAGTACATAAAGATAGTGCCTCCAAATCTTGAGGGCAAAGATCATTGCTCCTATTTCTAGGTCGTGAGTGGTGTTATTCTTCTCATGGACTTTGAGTTGACGAGATGCATAGGCGATGACCTTATTCCTCTGCATGAGTACGCATCCACGACCTTGATGTGAAGCATCGCAATAAACCACAAAATCATCGGTACCTTCGGGAAGAGAGAGTATCGGAGCACTGAATAAAGGGTTCTTCAAAACCTGAAACGCTTCCTCTTTCTTGATTCCCCAATCGAACTTCTTGTCCTTTTGTGTCAAGACGGTAAGTGGCCAGGCAATCTTAGAGAAATTTTCGATGAACCGTCGGTAGTAGCCAGCTAGACCCAAAAATTGCTGCACTTCAGTTGGTGTTTTGGGTGCATCTTAATCCTTGATTGCTTCAATCTTTGTGAGGTCAACTTGAATACCATTCTCATATACAATGTGACCAAGAAAATGAACTTCTTAAATCCAAAACTTGCATTTAGAGAATTTGGCAAACAACTTCTTGTTTTTGAGTAACTTCAAAATCAGTTGAAGATGATGTTCGTGCTCGTCCTTGGTTTGCGAGTAGATCGAGATGTCATCAATAAAGACAATCACAAATTTGTCCAAGTAGGGCTTGCAAACTCAACTCATAAGTTCCAAAAAAACAGCAGGAGCATTTGTCAAAACCGAATGGCATAACCAAAAAATCATAATGCCCATAATGAGTTCGGAAAGCAGTCTTCGGGATGTCGTCTTCTTGGATCCGCAACTGGTGATATCCCGAACGCAGGTCGATCTTCGAGTAGTAGCTGGAACCCTACAACTGGTTAAACAGATCGTCGATCCTCGGCAGCAGGTACTTGTTCTTGATGGTCAGCTTGTTCAACTCCCGGTAATCAATGCACATGCAAAAACTTCCGTCCTTCTTCTTCATGAACAGAATAGGTGCTCCCCACGGAGAAAAACTCGGGCGAATGAAACCTTTGTCTTACAATTCCTGAAGCTGGATAGACGATTCTTGCATCTCGGATGGTGACAAACGACACGGAGTGCGAGCTACTGGGCAGCTCCTAGGACTAGGTCAATGCGAAACTCAACTTGTCGTGGTGGTGGAAGCCTTGGCAAGTCTTCTGGAAAAACATCGGGATAGTCTCTTACTATCGGTATGTCCTCGAGTTTCCGATCTTTAGCTTTCTGTTCAACGACATGTGCCAGACATGCGACACAACCCTTCCTTAAACATTTATGCGCCTTGATGCAAGTTATTACTCGAAGAGTAGATCCACCACAGTCTCCCCGAATCGAGAGGGTTTCACCATTGCACAAGGGGATACGAACCAATTTCTCATGACCGACGATCTCTGCACGTGCTTGGATAACCAATCCATGACAATGACAACGTCGAAACTACCCAACCGAATAGGCAGTAGATCAATATGAAAAACATGATCACCAAGTTCCAAAACACAATCCCTAATAACTTCTTCAAAGGAAATTAACTTACCATTGGCCAACTCTATGATATAATTTGTATCTAACTTACTGGATTCTAATCCAAGGGATTTCTTAAAGTCGGTGGACACAAAGCTAAAATCAGCGCTTGAATCAAAAAGTATCGATGCATAATGGTTGTTAAGGAGAAACGTACCGGTAACCACATTAGGATCTTCACGTGCTTCGTTGGCTCCTAGCACAAATGCTCGTCCGCAAGCTTGATCCTTAGCCTTGGGGCAATCCTTGCGGAAATGACCAGTTGCACCACATTCATAACACTCGTTTTTGGCAGGTGGAGTGTTGGTGGCCTTGGCTTTGCAGTTAGTAGTTTGGTGACCTTGACGATTGCAGTTCTTGCACAGAATACTCTCACAGGTGCCAACATGATGGTAATTGCATTTGTCGTAGTAGGGATGGGGACCGTTGTACTTGCATTTAGGCTCCTCAACAGCGGTTGCAGCAAAAACCTTCACAGAGTCTTGGCACTTGTGGGAGGAGTTCTTTCCCTTCTTGGAGCCAGATCGCTTGCGCTTGTCTCCAAAAATCTCACCAGCAATTCCAACCTTTTGGTTCAACGAACCCATACGGACAACATCATCAGTAAGACTCTGGGCTAGAGTAATAGCAGCCTGGATGGTAGTGGGTGCAGACGCAGTGACCATGCTTTGAATCTTGGGAGATAAACCCCAAATGTACCGTTCGATTCTCTTGTATTCCGGTGCGACCATGTGAGGAAAAAGTCGAGAGATCTCATGAAAACGGGTAGTGTAAGCAGTCACATTGGCATCCACCTTAGAAAGATTCCAGAATTCGGCCTCTAGCTTTTGCAGTTCGCTCCTTGGACAGTACTTCTCCATGAGTAGAGTCTTGAGATCGGCCCAAGTGAGATTGTAAGCCGCGTCTCTACCCAAGGTTTGCACCTAAAGATTCCACCAAGTGAGAGCTTCGTTTTAGAAAGTGCAAGTAGAGTACTTCACTTTCTGATCCTCGGAACAACCCTGATGTCAAGAACTGACTCAGTCTTTTCGATCCAACGAACAATCCCAAAAACACCCTCGGTACCACGAAAGTTCCATGCTTTGCAAGCCATGAAAGTTTTGTATGAACATCCCCGAACAGTGTTTTCAACTTTTGTGTATACAATAGTGAATATCATTAACACAAAGTTTCGCGCAGGAGTAGTAGGTAGAGAATTTAGTCCCAAAATTCCTACCGTTATCCGTTTCGCTTCCCCGACTCGAGTTGCATCATGTTGAGCAATTGCCTCATCAATCACCCTAGCCAGCTTAGCGGGGATGGCTGGTAGTGGTTCGCCATCATTGGTTTCTATGGATTGTCGGGGGTCGCATGATTCCCTTCTAATACATCACATATCAAAAGTGTAAGACACATATTTCACAAATATTGTCAATCATACAAATGTAACAACCAAATATAACTGATCGGTTGGTTAAGAAATGTGCATTAAGATGTTTTAAAGTGAATTTTAAGAGATGAAATGTTGTCGAATGGTAGTTGTTTTGGTCAAAAATTATCTAGTAAAAATAACTTTGTATTCCAAATTAGTTTATGTGAGGTACAGTGCTAAATGTGTAGAAATATGTTTGTAAATCAATAATATTCTTAAGATGGTGTATCAGGATGTTCAATAAGCAAAAACATAACAACTATGATCGGGATGGCTTAGGTTAGTTTCGGGATGGATAGTTATATCCTCAGGATGGAACTGCTAAGAATGAACAAATAAAGTGATAAACAACAAGAACAACACACGATCTACGAGGAAAGCCCTTGATCAATTGTAGATCGCCGGCATAAAACCTCGGGAGGAGTCTGGGCCCCTGCGTTGTTTGTTAATATTAAAATGGTAAAAAGATACAGCTTTGGATGAGTATGTGGACGAGTGTACTATGATTACAATGATTGTGCAAGTGTTTTGTGATCAGCTAAGTGTATGTGTGTAGCTATAGTGTGAGCAATGTGTATGTAAGTGTCCTATACTCGTCCAATACCCCCATTTATATTGTACATGAAATTAACAAAACAATCCCACGAAATATGCTAAGTAGTTAAGGTCTTTGAAAGCTTGTGGACTGTTTCAGGTGACCGTTGTGGGTGTTTCAGCTGTAGTGGATCTTGGATAACAGCTTCCACCTTTCTCGCCTTGCATTTATCACTTTGGCGGTTACACTTTGACTCATTCTTCAAGTTTATACGCGTACAGCTCATGCATCCTTGATATCTCTGATTTAGTAAGACTATGTAGCCGTTAAAGGGGAGTTACAAGTCTTACTCATGCATTAATTACACCTGCAATAACATAAGTGTAAGACAATTTGTTAGTTCATTCTCAGGATGTGCACATGCCGAAACACTGTTACATCCTGAAGTCAGACAAGTCCTTCAACATCCTGGGGATCGTACATTAGGATGTTAGGTAAAATCATCCTGAGGATTTTCACGCTCAACAGTAGTGCTTTGATATTATTTTGATATTTCAGGTTTTGACAACTTGGGAGTGTAAATATGGAGTCTTGGAGCAGCACGGAAAAGACGTAGGAGCCGAAACAAGCTAGGAAAGCCAAACTCAAGAAAAATGTTGTTGTTGGCGTATCCTATGCCATTTTTGGCGTATCCTACGGTAATGGCGTAGGAAGGGTGCAACTGGTCGCGTAGGGCAGCGGAAAACGGCTAAGGCAAAAAGAGGTTGGTGTAGCCTACGCCAATGGCGTATCCTATATCCTATGCCAATTTTGGCGTAGGATATGCCAAACCTTGCTAAATTCAAATCTCAGCTTTAATTGCACGAGTTATGATGGGGGTTACACTTGGAATCAAGACAAATCAACTCTTTTGACTAGAAAAGATAATCTTCATCATTGCTAATCATCTCTAATCATTCCAACCCATCAATTAATCATTTTCCATCATCTTCTTGAAGATTGAAGACCGAAGAACACAACATTTGATGATTTCTATGGACATGCTTGGCTAAACTTCTATTCATATCCCGGTGTAAACTTTGATTCTAGGGTTCTGATGTTCCCTACAACCCGAGGTTTTATAAGAGATTTAGCTTCCCAGATCCTCGTCACAGGTGGATCCACATGATCATAGCAATTACACTCGGGGTACGAAAGGATAGCACTAGTGGTGTCAATGAGAGAGAAGTCTTCCACCTGTACAACATTATCGAGGGGCGGCACTACATGTTGGCCCACGCACTTGCCGAGTTCTTCACACGGAGCTGGGGCACCACTGCCGCCAGCCACATCTTTGGGGGACCCTATATTACCTGCCTTGCCACATCCTTGGAGGTTCTTACACCTGTGGCATTGGCTGGTTTAACAGCTGCTGATCAGGTCTGCCCCTCGATACCATCGTGATGAAGAACACTAGGGTTTTAAAGCAGTTTGGGGAATTTCTGAAGCTGGCAGATAATGAAGGATGACTTTGGGATGAGGACGCGGAATCGAGGAGGCATACGGGGAGAGAGCACCGGATGAAACTGTAGGAGTAGAGCCCTCAGCAGCCGCTGCTGCCAGGGGACCAGAGTCATCGGCTGCTACAACCAGGCGACCAACCACCCGAGCTTCAGTAGGACCACCACCAGCCACCAGGATAGATCGTCAGCAGCGAGGAGGCATTTTCTGCACCATCCTGGATAGGCTTGACACCCTCACTGCCGAGTTCCGGTCATTTCGGGAGGATTTTACTAGGCATATGTCCTCTTGCACCGGTTCCAACTCCAGGTCCCGCTCCAGCCACCGCTCCCGCCGCAGCCGCTCAGTTTGATTATCTCTCTCTTTTGCGGGTTTATTGATGGTTCTTGACTGCATCTGATGGTTTGTTGACTAAAAACACTATTTTATTTTATTTTATTTATTTTTCTTTTGTTTGTGGTTGTTATGGATGTTTGTATGGTTGAAATTTTTACATGCTTGTTGCATGCTGGACATGTTTCACCTCCTAGCGCTTCGGCGTTAGTATCTATCTTAGGACCATAGCTTTGTTTTTATTTATCTTTGTTACTTTTATTTTCTTTTCTAGTTATTTTAGGACAGGTTGGGGACAGCTTGATATTTTGGAGCCGCCATTTCGACGTCTCTGTTTGGAGGATGCAGGTTTCACTCACACGCGAGTGGATTCGTCACTGTCAGGAGAGTATTAGTTTCTCTTGCCTCTTTCTCCATTTCTGCACTTAAAATTTATACAAAAATTTTAAGTGTGGGGTGAACCATTATTGCTGCTTATTTTTTTTTTATCTAGCGAGTCATTTGTCATTGATTGTGCGTTATCCAGTACCCTCTAAGCAACTTGATACCCGTAGCATCATTCACAATAATTTTTAGCAGATTTGTATAGTTTATTAGGCTCGTCCGAGTGATCGCTATTAGGCATTATGCCGAATGGTTCACAAATCACAACAAAGGACCGTCGAAATTAGACGATATTAATAAAATTCCAATAGATCCACTTAATAATAAAATAAATTTGAAGAATAGGTTGCATGGTAAGTAGAAAAAGGCCCTGAAAATTACTCTTAAAATCGATACCTTATCCTACCCGATTGTCCATGAGAGTTCCTTGATCCTTTTCCGAGCACCACACTTACATATATATATATATATATATCATATATTGCTCGTTTCTTTTTTTCTTGAGAGATTTCCGACCTTAGTCTGACTCGGTTAGAACTTGTGTGTCTATGCATATTCTTGTTTTAAACCGGTAAGTAGATAAAAATGATAGAGGCAATTAGGTTTCTCCCCAAAAATAAATCCTTCCCTTAGAACACCACTTTGAGCCTTAGCCTTTAGTTTCTACCCAATAAAAATGAGTCTTGATCATGCGACACTACAACATCTTCAAGATTTTGTCACCATCGAGGGCGCAAGACCGCAAGTTTGAAGAAAAGGCGACATCGTTGAAAAAGGAGGGAACAACACAAGATGGGGCCAAGAGGGAGATCTTCTGAAAATAAAACGTAGAAGAGAGCCCCAAATATATAGAGAGACCTATAAAGAGAGCCCGAGAAATAAAAGTTCTTCAAAATTAAAAATTTGGTCTTTCACCGGTGAGACCTTAGAGAACTGGAATTCTGCTCTCTCTCTCTACTCTCTCTTTCTCTCTCTCTCTCTCTACATTCTTTCTGTTATCTCTCATCTCTCTCTTGCCTTCCCCCTCGCTTTCTCAAAATGCATCCGTTGGATGAGCACTTGCTTCGATGTTTCCACTTCACTTAGCCACGTCTGCCTCCAAAAATGTTACAGGTTATCTTCGAGAAAATGGCAGACGAAAGAAAATTGTGGCAGAAGATGGAACAGAATCCACCCTTTTGTGGGCAGTCAAAGAGCGCTGCAAAACGACGGTCCAAAAGATATGACAAATGCATGAAGTGTGGCCACTGGACTCATGAGGGCAAATGCGGCAACAATTCGACCTACTCGCAGTTTGAGTATACAATGCTGATCCATGAGGGTGCTATTCGATACCAGACCGAGCGCAAAGTCAGGAAAGGAAGCAACATTGACTACACTGTGAGGAACGAGATAAACCCCCAAAACTCACCAAAATGATAAACCCGAGTGCTGAGTGAACATTGTGAGCAAGTATAGGTTTGAGCATAATCGTACGGGTTAAGTAGGCGTGTCATGCAATTTTTATTTTCTAGTAAAATAAATAAATAAATGGATTGAGGTTTGTTAAATATGGTCTGCCTTAGTGTACTTGTGTCTGATTGCTTGAGGACAAGCAATAGTCTAAGTGTGGGGTATTGTGATGACTCACATAATTAACATATAAAACATGCATAAATAGTTTCATAATAGGGTAGAATTAGGCTTATATTACTGATATTGGGTGCTTAATTCGTTTCTATTTGTATTTCTTATTAAACTGGAGCTCCAAGCCGGAAACAGAGGATTTCCGGGCAAAAACAAGCAAAAACTGGAGATTCCGGATGATACGACACTTGCAGCATGTTACCTGTATGTTTGAAGACCATTCCGGGACTTAAACAGTCATAAAATCAGTACGGGAGTGACCAAGCACGCCCATGCACACTTGCACGGAGGCCTTGCACGCTAGAAGACAGCGCAACAAACTTGGAGAGCAAGGAATCATGCTGAGCAGGCAATGCACGTCCGTGCCACCATCAATGGTACGCCCATGCTAGAGACAAAATCTACAGACAGGACTTCACTGCAACAACAGAACGTACGCGTGACAGCAAGCACACCCATGCTTGCCCTAGAAGCTCTATAAATAGCAAGCTAACCCCTACCATTTGATCATCCTTTTTTATCAATTCTAGTGCTTTATTTTGCCGACTACCAACAGTCTTCCAGAGATCTTGGGGTCCTTTGGGAGGTCTTAGGGCCCTCCTAACATCCCTCAATGGTTAGACCTCGACCTACCTTGATCAACTTGGCCAAGCACGGGATCGTAAAGTAGTTTATGCAATAAGACATTAAGGGTCGTGAGGATCATGCTAGATACATATCACTTGGAGATGGAGAGCTTGTCTATGAGCAGCCATGTTCATGTGTTGATCATTTGTTATGGTTGTATCTTTTCATTATTCCCGAACCCGCTTCGATTTGGAGACTTTTATTATTATTATTGTTGTGTTCTCCGCCGCATCGCGCGAGCACTTTGCATTGTGAAACTTATTTTACATTCGTATAATATTTGTTGTAGCATCATTGCGGTGGATATACGTCGTAAATGTTACACGTGTCTAGTAACTAAAAAGATTCAACATTGAAATTATAAAGTAATTCAAGATACATTTGATGAAATAATAAAGTAACAAGCGAATAAGGAAAAATAAGTCTTAATAGACATAAAAGTTGAAAACTAAAAGCTTAAGTGTGAACTACTTGAATTATGAGATCAATTTAGTCATACGTCTTCGAAATATGCATGATCTTATCTATATTGCCAGTCCAGCATTCGTCATCAAGAGCGATTCCTGAAATTTCTTGTATCTCTTCATGTTTGATTATTACATCTTTTGGAGGTTGCATTTCCTCTATCTTCTCTTGTTTTGATGACCTGTCAGTAGCCGAAGCAAGTTTGGACCTAAAAAAACAATGTTAAGTATGTTAGTAACATGTGTTTTTTATAATTTTATGTTATATATATATATATATAATACATACCTGCCACATTGATGTGTGTAAATGTATATATATAAATAACACAAGTTCTAATTAAAACGACTCACCTAAAACTACACACGCACGGCAAGTGTACCGGTCGCAAAGCAGTAAACAGATAAGACCGAGTATCGAACCCAAAGACGCGAATGCAACTCTAGATCACAACCTATACCGAATACTAGCCTAAATAAATATATACTTATGTGGGGGTATTTTAAACTACTAATTATAAACTTAAAAGAAACTAAATATAAATAAAATAACCTCAACTACTTAAACGAAACAGGGAACTTGGAGAAATCGGATAGGAAGAAGGCTGGTTACTTAGGTAAAATCCCTAGACACTAGCAATAAATCCTGAATCTGGTAATTAACTTGAGACCCTATTCTTATCTAATAAACCTCCTGTCAAAGATGGCTCACTAGACTCAAGGCGGGACAAGTGTAGAAATGCTAAGATGGATCCGGATCGCCCTAGCGTACCAAAATCCCACAGAAATCAGATTAAAACCTCTCCTGGATTAAAACCCTCAAACTATGAAGCAGACTTAAACTCTACTGAAGAAAACCTAGGAAAACTCTAAACACAGACAAGTAGCGACTCCCGCCCTAGCGCTTGCCAACTACCGAACAATGCCTAGTTAGTTACCTAGCAATCTCGAGTTAGATTTCTCACCCTCAAGAATGGACTGCACGTCTTAGTTAATTTTATTATATTAGTTTGTTATACTTGTGTCGTACTCCAACTCCAAATACTAGCACGCTAACCTAAGTTGACGAACTAGATTGATTTATAGACCTAGGGGGTATCTCTACATGCCTAGTCCCACAAAACCAATAAACAAACCTCAAATAAAATTAACACCAACACACATATATCAAATCCAACAATAAAATTAAAATCATGTAATCCTACACGTCAAAATTAAAAACCAAGAATCATTAAAAACTGCAAATTACGTGTCTAGTTCATAAACCTAAGCAACCATAAAAGTCTAGTTCATAATATTTAAAAACATGTTCACAAAATAAATAAATATAGCTTTAACCATGTCTATAGAAAAAATAAATAAAAACTAAACCTAACCCAAGGCTCGTTGGCTCTTGATCTTTAACGTGCCCGTAGCCTTTTCTCCTTCCGTGCTCGTTCGATCGTCACCGGGCTGCTTCTTCTTTTGTCCTCTTGCTGTGCGATTGTCACTTTAAGAATATATATTCTTGTAGCGGCTGTTGTATGAATGAATAATTATCGAATTGCCGATTTCTTGATAATCTCCCGCCGTCAAAGTTGTAAATAAGATATATCCATATCACACATTGTTATTTTTGTTGGGCTTTTGAGACTTGACCCAAGTCACGTTGACTTGGGTTTATTTAAGTTTTCTAATTTTTTTTCTATTTATTCTATTATTATAATTATTATATTATTAGTATTATCATACTCCGTGCTCTTGACTCGGGTGTTCTTGGCTTGACCAAAGTTCATCGTTTGCGCTTCAACGTCCACACGAACACCTACCAAAATATAAAATAAATAAATAAGTACTAAAAATTAATAAAAATCTATGCAATGACAAAAATAGGCCAACAAACGAATACACGCCTAAAACTACTAAAAACTATATACAAAAGACTCAATTATAACAAAAAAAATACATAAGAGAATAGATGTGTTTTACGACACATCAAACATCCCCACACTTAAACCTTTTTCGTCCCTGAAAAAGAATTATGCTATGGAATCACAGTTAGGTTTACATCCAGTTTCAAAACATAGGTTACTTAATTAATAATCTACTAACGTGTTGATTGCGATTGCAGGTATATTGATCCTCTTAAACCCACACCGGTTTCCAAGCCCCTTTTTATTTATGTTAAGTTCATGTTGATTAGTCTATCTAGGGTCTCACTCGAAGGAAGCTACAGTTTCTCCTAATCCCGCCTCAAGCTTATGAAGCTAAAGGAACGACCAATTGACCATTTCCCAACCGTCTTATGTAGAAAACCAAGAGAATTTAAAATCACTTTTTTTTTTTTTTTTTGCATACTTAACTCAGAGGGTGTGACCAATCCAAGTCGCTATCCCAGTGGCCAGGCACCTTAAGCTTCAGCATTTTTGCTTTGATTACTAATTTTTTTAAGTGATTAGAAATTCTAACGGTTTTCTATTTATAATGGTGCTTCTTATACTATTTTTGGCGGTTTCGGTCTCCCCGTTTCTCCTAGATGAGAACCCACAAAATAGCCTAACATAATTAATTTATTACTTTTAAGGAAACCTTTCTACCGGCCGAGCCTACCCACATATCCCAAATCAGACACGTTTTCAATCAATTTTAATCTCTTATTATACATACTATTTGAAAACCGGACACCTAACTTTACCTATCATTTTCCATATTTTATATAATGCAAACTTCAAAATCAGGGACTTTTTTTTTTCAGTTTTTTTTTTATTTTTTTTATTTTATTTTTTTTGACTCAAAACGACTCTATATACAGACTAAACGACAATTTCCCATCCCCACACTAAAACTCTACATTGCCCTCAATGTAGGAATAGAGAACGACTCAAAATAAAAAAAATAAATTCCGAATACAAAAATAAAAAAAAACGAGGGCAAATTGGAAAGGACTTAGCTGGTTAATTTTTCTTCGTAAGCTCTAGTCCAAACCAACTCGATCGTATAGCATTTTGGTCGCGATCGGCTCTGACACAATGGTAAACTCTCAGGTTGCTTCAATATAACGTATAGCTCCAGAATCGCCCGAATGGAGATTGAGTACGAGCGGTACAAACCAAACCTGCGCAAAACGAAACAAACAAAACCCGAGCATAATACCGAACCACACAAAAATAAAAAGACTCAAACTACTAACTTAGACTCATAATATAACAACAAACAAGAAGACGTACCTGCTTGGTAAAATGGCGGTGAATGGTGGTAGAATTAAATGGGTAGAGAAAAAAAAATTATGATTCTCGCTCAACGTGAAGGACACTGGTGATCACAACACGCGTTGCAAGAGAAAAAAATATAACTTTCCGGGGTAATAGCTGGTCGCCATGAGGCGAACAGGTCAGCCCAGACTCCTCACATTACGTGAAAAGTCTTTTTTCAGAGAAAGTTAATTAATTTTTTTAAGAAAAAATCTCTTTTATTACCCAAACCTTTACCAAAACTCCCACTCATAAAATATATATAAAGATAATACATGGGACCCGCTCATTGTGAAATTTCCTTTACCAAAGCAAATACGCAAACCTGCTAACTGACTCAAAGACACAAAAAACAAAGATAAAATAGAAAGATAAAAACCTACAAACTACTACCAAAGAACGACCACAAAATAAAAAAAAAATGAAAAGCTAGAAAAAAAAAATAGGTATAAATATAAATTTACAAACTCTACAGAGCCTCCCCACACTTAAACTTAATCAGGGGGCTTCTCTTTTATCTGGACCCGATCCAACCCATTTAATTCCACCCGGTCCATATTATTTAGAAAAATTACATTAGTGGAATTGAAAAATATTTTATCAAATTTAAATGGGTCGGGCCACCAATATTTAAATTTACCTGGACCAAACCTGATTCTTGGCATGTAATGAGGGGACTTGTTGTCTCTACAACTCCTAACCCTCACCCTGTGTCGGTCCAGGTGCCTCTTCGCCTTCTCCCGTGGTGGTGGCACTAGTAACAGTGTAATATCCAATGCCTGCACGGGCCGGCTGTGGTGTTCTTCTTCTTCCACCACTGCTTCTTTCTCATCATTCTTGTTTGGTGACACTTGGTCAAAATCTTTGTCCACTTTTGGAGCTGACAAATCAACTAACTCGTCACCAAACTCTGCTTCCCCATCAGCTGCTTCTTCAAGCAGGTTAGTGGTGTCTTCCTCTTCCACCACTTCTTCCTCAAACAGCCAGCCTGTGGATTCTGAAAAATCCATATCTTCCTCAGCCTCCCCTATCTTCTCCATCATGGCTTTCCTATGCGCATCCCAGGCTATCCTTTCTATCTCCTCACCATCACTCCAGACATCTGCCTCCCAAGGGTATGCTGTTGAACTAGAGATCTGGCAAGGCTGCTCATCCTGCTGAACCAAAGGTGGGACTAAGGCGTCCATTATGGTCTCTGGCTCTAACCCTGAATCCTGCAAAATATCATCCTCACAAGACAAGTGTAAAGAATCATATGGATCAGTTAAATCATGCACAGAATCAGATGAGTAAGGACAAACAGTTTCAGCAACGGGCCTAATGCAATCAGGTAATGTAAATGTTACCATCTCGTCTGGGTCATCATTTGTGAAATAAACCTGCTGAACTGGAGGTGGGACTTCAACGTCCATTATGGTCTTCAGTTCATCCACCCGAGCCTCTAGCCTTTTAAGTGCCGCATCTTGTTCCCTCAAAGAGTCGGTGCGCTTGGATAGCAAAGAATCGATATCCTCGAGCATGAGCTGTTGTTTAGCAACTAAGGCGGCAAAATCGGGTCTAGTGTGAGACGAGACATCCCGATAATCGGGATGTGGATACAAATGTTGGCTAGGTGGATACTCTGACGAGCTACCACCATGCCTATCCTCATACATCTCAGCTTGTAGATAATCATGCCGACTTTTTCTTCTATCTAGTGACTCAGATGTTGCAGGGTTAAACCACCGGTTTGCCTGTGGGTATGAAGGCTGGTATGACTGATATGGCTGCGGCTGCAAATACTCGTTAGCATAATAATCCGTGGAATACCCCGATGAATATGAATGAGGGCATCTTATGGTAAAATGGGGTCCTCCGCAGATCTCGCACATGATTAAAAAAATTATATATTAAGAATAAAAACAAATAAAAAATAAAAAATAATAAGTACAGGAAAAAAAACAAAAACTATTTACAAATTAAAAGACCAGACAAACGGTTTGGGAAGTTCTCAAGAGTGCGAATTGCGTCCCCGGCAACGGCCCCAAAAACTTGATGTGTGTAAATGTATATATATAGATAACACAAGTTCTAATTAAAACGACTCACCTAAAACTACACACGCACGGCAAGTGTACCGGTCGCAAAGCAGTAAACAGATAAGACCGAGTATCGAACCCAAAGACGCGAATGCAACTCTAGATCACAACCTATACCGAATACTAGCCTAAATAAATATATACTTATGTGGGGGTATTTTAAACTACTAATTATAAACTTAAAAGAAACTAAATATAAATAAAATAACCTCAACTACTTAAACGAAACAGGGAACTTGGAGAAATCGGATAGGAAGAAGGCTGGTTACTTAGGTAAAATCCCTAGACACTAGCAATAAATCCTGAATCTGGTAATTAACTTGAGACCCTATTCTTATCTAATAAACCTCCTGTCAAAGATGACTCACTAGACTCAAGGCGGGACAAGTGTAGAAATGCTAAGATGGATCCGGATCGCCCTAGCGTACCAAAATCCCACAGAAATCAGATTAAAACCTCTCCTGGATTAAAACCCTCAAACTATGAAGCAGACTTAAACTCTACTGAAGAAAACCTAGGAAAACTCTAAACACGGACAAGTAGCGACTCCCGCCCTAGCGCTTGCCAACTACCGAACAATGCCTAGTTAGTTACCTAGCAATCTCGAGTTAGATTTCTCACCCTCAAGAATGGACTGCACGTCTTAGTTAATTTTATTATATTAGTTTGTTATACTTGTGTCGTACTCCAACTCCAAATACTAGCACGCTAACCTAAGTTGACGAACTAGATTGATTTATAGACCTAGGGGGTATCTCTACATGCCTAGTCCCACAAAACCAATAAACAAACCTCAAATAAAATTAACACCAACACACATATATCAAATCCAACAATAAAATTAAAATCATGTAATCCTACACGTCAAAATTAAAAACCAAGAATCATTAAAAACTGCAAATTACGTGTCTAGTTCATAAACCTAAGCAACCATAAAAGTCTAGTTCATAATATTTAAAAACATGTTCACAAAATAAATAAATATAGCTTTAACCATGTCTATAGAAAAAAATAAATAAAAACTAAACCTAACCCAAGGCTCGTTGGCTCTTGATCTTTAACGTGCCCGTAGCCTTTTCTCCTTCCGTGCTCGTTCGATCGTCACCGGGCTGCTTCTTCTTTTGTCCTCTTGCTGTGCGATTGTCACTTTAAGAATATATATTCTTGTAGCGGCTGTTGTATGAATGAATAATTATCGAATTGCCAATTTCTTGATAATCTCCCGCCGTCAAAGTTGTAAATAAGATATATCCATATCACACATTGTTATTTTTGTTGGGCTTTTGAGACTTGACCCAAGTCACGTTGACTTGGGTTTATTTAAGTTTTCTAATTTTTTTTCTATTTATTCTATTATTATAATTATTATATTATTAGTATTATCATACTCCGTGCTCTTGACTCGGGTGTTCTTGGCTTGACCAAAGTTCATCGTTTGCGCTTCAACGTCCACACGAACACCTACCAAAATATAAAATAAATAAATAAGTACTAAAAATTAATAAAAATCTATGCAATGACAAAAATAGGTCAACAAACGAATACACGCCTAAAACTACTAAAAACTATATACAAAAGGCTCAATTATAACAAAAAAAATACATAAGAGAATAGATGTGTTTTACGACACATCACACATCTTCTATTTTTTTTCTCTTTGTCTCATCCATGACAGATTCCCGATCTTTCTTTAATAGAAGAATTAATAGGTTAGTAAAAGTGGCCAAATTATATAAAGGAATAATATCATGTAACTATAGTTAGAATGTATTTGCGTAAACCACAAATATGTGATCCACACTCAGACCGTGGATTCTATTCAGCCCATCTGCAAAACAAGATTCATACTGAAGTATTAAAGCTTTGCCGATTGAGATATATTTATGTAAATGATGTTTATGATGAAATGTTTTATTAACAGCTAAAGTCTTGGCATTCTTGTAAAATAACAAGAGTAGCAGCACATAAGATGCCAAACTGTCTCATTCCACCCCTAATATTTTCTTAAGAATCTTTGCCTATACAAATAAAATTTGAAATTTATAAATGAAAAAGAAATGATCAACCAAAATTCCAAAAAAACTGTTTTAAGTAATACAAGAAGATACCCTAGCAATGAAGCTTTTTTCCCAACAATAACACTTCCCACCGGTATGTTCACACTTACAAGCATTTAATATATCGCATAACACCTCCCGATAGACAATATTTGAGGTGTATACCATGTCTCGTATGAAGTTTTTAGCAGGATGTACTAACACCTTTGTATTAGCGCGTGATATACCTCTTGATAGAGAGACATAAAGCTGTCCATGTGAAAATATGGAACCCGGAAGATAAACACCAACATATGGAATTTTTTGACCTTGAGCTTTGTTGATTGTTATGGAAAAGCTAAGTCAAATTGGTAACTGTTTTCTTTTCAGCTTGAATAGGAACATGCCATCCTCAGAAAGACATAGTAGGATTCTCGGCAAAGATAATCTCTTTCCAGTGTGTTGCCCACAACTATCTCTGCATCAATAAGATTGCGTTGAAAGGCCTTACATATTAATCTTGTGCCATTACGCAACCCATGATATGGATCGATATTCCTTAAAAATATTATGGGGCATCCGATTTTTAGACAAAGCTTATGAGGTGACAAACCGCTAACAGTTAGTGAGTTTAAGAACTTAACCGGATATGTAATAGTAATGGCGGTTTTCAAAAATCAAAATCTAGAACATAATATTAAATTGCAGGAAATATGTTACGCTTCTGAATTGTCACTCGGGGTATCTTAACTGGATTTTTTAGTTCAGTGCCTAAATCTGACGTATCATCACATACGTCTTCTATGTCCTTTTCATCAAAACTGTCAAGGTCAATAACTTGACTCCATTTCCATTCAGATAGTCCTTTGGATCTCTTTCTTTGCGTTTCAAGCATCCGATCCTTAAAATAAGTGCAAAATTTTAATATAAGAGGTAAAAGAAAACTAAATGAATAATAATATTACCTCTTCACTACATTCATGTTATAGATCAGATTTGTAGAGACTAAACGTTGCACCATGAAAAATAATCTCAACACTATCGTCACCATCATCCTGCTATAACACATACAGTATACCAAAAAAACAAACAAACAAACATGTTAATATTAAAGATTTGCAAAAACTCAAACATTAAAAAATTACAACTTTATACACAAACTTAGACGCTTCAATGGCTATTGGTTTGTTCAATTCAGCAAGTTTTTCATCTAAATGAATCTGCACAACCAACAAGATAACATATAAAATATGTATAATTAATAAAATGAGGCAAATGAAAAACGTAAACTAAGAAAAAATCAACCTTAGGAACAAGCTTAGACGCTTATGCGGTTGTTGGTTTGTTCAATTCAGCATGTTTTTCATTTAAATGAATCTGCAAAACCGAGAAGATAAGATATAAAATATGTATAATTAGTAAAATGAGACAAATGAAAAACATAAACTAAGAAAAAACCAGCCTTAGGCACAAGCTTAGACGCTTCTGTAGGTGTTGTTTGTTACATTCATCATGTTTTTCATCTAAATAAATTTGCAAAACCAAGAAGATAACATATAAAATAGGTATAATTAGTAAAAGGAGGCAAATGAAAAACATAAACTAAGAAAAAAAACAACCTTAGAATTCAGTTTTAGATCTATGTCTAACTGTTTTAGCAAATAGAATAGGTGTACAATACTATATATTTATAGGATATACTTTAGTAGGCCATCATAGGTTTAAATTTTAAAACTGATTTTCCCACCGCTTTAAATTAGAAATTTTTGTTTGCTGAAAATGCATAATTTCAATGTTTACACTTGTAAAAGATAAAGTTTAAAAATTTTTGTTTTTTTAATAATAATAATAACAGTTTGTTATTGCATTTTTTTATAAAAACTGGCCACTAATGTCGTATTGTTATAGTATTATTTTTTTTTGAAACTATTTTGTGAGATTTGTAGATGTAGTTATATTATTATTTAGTTAGTTTTTAAAAGAACTAAATGAATAACTTTGCCTTGTTAAATTTGTGGGTGTAATTTTTTTGTAGTATAATATTAATATTTGTATACGGGAAATCGATTTATTAACGTAAATATAGCTACATTATGTTAACGTAAATATATTTTTAAGTATTGCAATTTATCGCACTATAGTTACTGGCGTGAAATTTGCTGTTATGTACACCAATTTATCATCAGGCTTATTTGCCTTGAGAACTTGCATGCTAAGTACGAATTTGGATGTTGTTTTGTTAGTGTTATTCATGTGAATGACGAAATGCCTAACATAGATGAGTTATTGATGCAGCTCCGGTGGTAGATGTCTTTTTGTAGAGTATACAATCTAGGTTGGGGAGCTTGCGAAAAAACATGGTTTAAAGCTTCATATCGATGGGGCGCACATCTTTAATGCGTCTGCTGTGAGTTGAAAGAAACCATTTGATGTGCTTATATTTTGAATCTTGAAACTCACTTTGTTATCTTATTTTAGGCTTTTAATGTTCCTGCTGCTGATTCGGATTTGGTAAGGTTCTCTTGTCTTAGTTTTGAAATCTTTTCATTTGCCCATTTTTGAATCAAATTAGAGAAATTATATACAATTGCTGATTTAATTGTTAGGTATGCTTGTCGAAAGGGCTTGGTGCGCCGATGGGAAGTGTTATTGTTGGGACAAAAGCTTCATTGCCAGGGTATCTTCTTGTATTACCTAAAATAGATTTTTTGGACTTTTGGTTGTTCATGTCCTTTTCAGTTATAAATTTCAAATTTTATAAACCTAGGATAAACAGTGTAACCATTAAAAAAGGGTGATGTTATTTAGACATCCCCCAAAAAACCCTAGACATCCCCTAGAACGGGTCGTTGAGGCCACAATGGGTCGTGGAGGCCAAATCAGGGGAAAAACGACGGGTCGTGGGGCCTCCACGGTCCGTCCTTTTATATAAAAGTGAAAAACGACGGGCCATGGAGGCCCCCACGACCCGTCCTAATACGAGGTTAGAGGTTCGACGGTCTATACTTGTTACAGTTGAAGCTGAGTGAATCTCGGGACGAGATTCTTTTCAACTGGGGGATGATGTGATAACTGGAAATTTTTTCTTTCTTTTCGTCTCTTTCCTTTTTGGCTTGGGCAATTTTCGGGACGAAAATTCTTTCAACTGGGGGATGATGTGACACCCGGCAAACTCAAGGTAACATTTTTCTAACACAGAAGTCTACCTTAGCGGAAATATTCATTTAACATACTTAACTGGGTCAGCTAAGTGAGGTTACATTACGTATTGTCAAGGATTCAATAATTCAGAGGATCATTGGGTCATCATATGCACACACACGAGTCTTGAGTCCCGTTGTTGGTGAACGTACATAATTGGATTAGATGATAAACTTGAACTGTTTCGTATATGATGTGTAACATGTGAATACGTGGAATACGTGTTTAGGTGATGCTTATATGATTATACATGATTGTATATGCTCAACATATGTTAGGATTGCATGTTCATGTGTTAGAATGTGTTAAAACACGTTTAAACGACAAAACTGGATAATCTGGAAAAGACAGGAACTAGTTCGACCTTAAGGGGGGTCGAACTAGGTTGATGAATCCTTGAAACACTCCATTCGACCACACCGGAAACTCATTCGACCCTTGCAGGGGTCGAATGAACAGTAAGTATAAATACCATACTTTGCAATTTTTCATCATTTCACAAACCCTAGTCGCCTCTAAACACTCTCTCTCAACCCCAAACCTGTAGAAAGGAGTCTTTGATCTTGTTTTTCAAATCCTAACACAAAAATATCCTCTATATCACAAACATGGGAAGATTCAAGGTGTGTTCTTGATCTAAAACTATTTTCATTCATTTTAATTCGTTTTTATCAAACCCCAAAGTGTCCAGATCTGATTCAAACATGTTTTCATGGATAAAAACCTTTCTAAACAAAACCCTATCATTAAACATGAGTTTTCATACAAATTAACATGTGTTAATGGTGTTTTATGTTGTGTTATGTATTATTTGATGATCGATTGTTGTGTTGATGTTATTTCAATGATCTAGGACTGTTGTTGATGATGATTTACGATTGAGATAGGTTACAATTGGTTATTGATGGTGTTTTGCTCATTTTGGGGATTTTGGGTTAGATCTTGGGATTGTTCATGATGTTATTGATAATGTTATGATTGGGGGTTTTCTTGCACATGATAATCTGAGCATATTGAGCTAATTAATAGATGATTTCGATAAGTTTCCATATCCGAAAAAGATTGCATGCGTATGATGTGGCGTTTCCATAATTTGCTATTTTGGGTAACTCGTTAAACGAACTGATTTTGAGGTAAAATTGGTAAGGTTTTGTGGGGATAGACTAATGGTAGTGGACAGCTGTGATTCGTGGTGTTTCGTGACGTTTTCGGACTGTTTAGATGCGATTTGGTGCGTTTTATTAGTTTTTGCAGAAAAGGGTCGAACCTGAAACTCATTCGACCCTTCGTGGGGTCGAATGAACCTCAAATAGGTCGAACCAACCCAAAAAAGGTCAAATGAAATGCATAGGGTTGAATGAACACTGTTTAGGTTGAATGGACACGTTTTAGGGTCGAATTAACATGTGTTAGGGTCGAATAAACATGTATTAGGGTCGAATAAACATGTGTTAGGTCGAATGAACTTATGAATATGTTGAATGGACATCATGAGGGTCGAACCAAGGGACCATGGGTCGAACCAGAAGCCCTAGGGGTCGAACCAAACCCAGAAATCTTCCGATTCGACCTTGCGACTTCGTATATGCGATTTTTGATGCAATCTAAGTGTTTTATGCTTGAACCTTATGTGTAAACTTTATATGCTTGATTAGTTTTTGTAATGGGTCACCAACGGGATGCCGAGTCTTTCCGGTGTGTCCGGTTAACGTTCAAACACACTTTTAAACATGCGTAGTCAAGATCTGGACAATCGGGGACTAGTTAAACTTCGGGTTAGTAGTCAAAACACTTATGCAAACTTATTGATAGGTCACCACTAGTTGAGGCTATCGAACACGTGTCGGATTACTCTTTTATTTGAAGACGCAACCTAAGGTGAGTTTCACGGACCGTCTTTCTATGTTTACGTTTTCGAGGGAGAAACATGCTACGTACTCGTTTCTAAGCTAATCATGTTATGCTAGTGTTACTTTATGTTCTTACTACACGATAGTTGAGTTTTGCAGTTGGCCGGCAGTTCAATTAGTCGTGGTTCGGTTGTTCGGCTGGTTGGGCTCGGCCGTTCAGTTCACCGGGGGTTCGGTAGTTCAGTTATGCCTAGGTTGGCAGTTCGGTTTCACACAAGTGTCATGCACTTGGTATCGTATGAGTAGTTTTATATGCCTGGGTTGGCATCCTCTGAGCATAACGGTAACTTTTAGAAATCTGTGGTAACTTATGGAAAACTGTGGTAACTTTTGGAACTCTTGGAAACTCTTGAAAACTTTGGTAACGTTTAGAAACTCTTGGAACCTTTTGGAAGAAACTTTTAAACTGTTGGAAACCTTTGGGAAACTTTTGGAAACTCTTTTTGAAAACACTTTACTTAAAAACCTGTGAACTCACCAGCATTTTGTGTTGACGTTTTTAGCATGTTTTCTCAGGTCTCTAAGGTAGCAGCTATTGATAGGCACACGGTGTCGCACGACGTCTAGCATTTCACTTGCATGGTTTTGAACATTATCAGACTCGTAACTTTTACTTTTTGAGTTGTAAAGACATTTTATGCTTCCGTTATTGTGGTTACATTTTGAGAACTTAATGAATGGTTTGCGTCGTTTTCATATCATATAGTTGTCGTTTATTGTGATCGTTGACTTGGATCCTGACGTGTCACGCGCCTCGCGGTAAAACCCCGCATGTGGAATTTGAGGGTGAGACAGATTGGTATCAGAGCCAATGGTTATAGTGAACGAGGACTGCATGTAGAGTCTAGTCTATAGCCGAATTTCACAGACTAGACGGTCACACACTTGCGAGTCTTGTTACATGGTACACTTACTGGTATTGGGGGTGTTGGTATCATCAATGTCATCTATGTGTTACATCATCCATTCTGTTACTTGTTTGATTCTATCTTCTACACTTACCTTATGTTCGTCTCCGGGTTTTCGAAACGAAGAGGTTGACTTGTGGACACGGGAGTGGTGTACATTGGAGTGGCTTTGGTACATCCTTGAGATCGATCCTGGATTCGGACATCTCCCTTCTATACTCCAATGGACACACTTGCCCACACACCCTATATTATACTTGTACTTGTAGCGGTACATCCTTAAGTATTTTTGTTCGGTGACTTGAACTTTAGATTTGGAGTACATATGGAGGGCTATGTAGAACGGTTTATCATTTCGGGTGCACACGAAATAATAAACTGGGATGCATGAAAATCCTGGTGGACTTTGCGTTTGGACTGATGGTCTCGGGCTGGATTTGGGGCCTGAAATCTTGTGGTTGCAAGTGGTTTATACTAGTAACTGGACAGTCACATGTTTATGAGTTGTCTTGGGGGGGGGGGGGACTTCCTAACGTTGTTGGGGTGACTATGTTATTATCATACTTATGTGCTACATCATTTAATCTTTCCTTGGGTTATCTATTCTCTGTCTTACCTTCTTCTTCGGGATTGGGAGACAAAGGGACTAACTTATCGAGTCATAGCACGACGGTATTGTACATTGACGCGGCTTTGGCGTATCTTTGAGACCTGTCCAGTGTTCGGACATCTCCCTTCTCTGCTCCTATGGACACACTTGCTTGCACGCACTATCTTGCACTTGTACTTGGTTTAGTACGCTTTGGATGGTTATTCGTTCGGGGATTCTTTTACGCTTGGTATCCTGATCGGATGATTCATGGTTGATACGGATTGGTTGGATCAGGGTGGTTCCCTATCATTGTCGCTGGTAGTTGATACTAGTGACGAATCTGAACATCTTGTTCTTTTGTATTTCTAGAGGATATCTGCTGCTCGTGGTGGTGGTCGTGTTGGGGGACGCCATGGTGGCGGCGGTGGTCGTGCTGGGGGTCGCGGCGGTGGAAACATCACTATGACCCAGGACGAACTGAACAATCTGATCCAGCAACAGGTGTCTGTTGCCCTTGCTGCCTTTCAGGCTGCTCAGCAAGGCTTCGGTTGTAATCTTGTTAACCCATATACTCCTGCTTGCACCTATAAGATGTTTTTAGATTCCAAGCCACACCATTTCTCTGGTTCTTAGGGAGCAGTGGGATTACTCTGGTAGTTGGAGAAGGTCGAGTCTTCTTTTTCTTTGTGTGGTTGTCCCGTGGTGGATCGTGTGAAGTTTGCTGCTGGTACTTTTGAGGGTCCCGCCTTGACGTGGTGGAACTCTACCGTTCAGACTGTGGGCTTGGCTAAAGCTCATTGTATGTCTTGGACCGATTTTGTGTCTCGGTTGAAGGCGGATCAAGAGGTTGGAACATGAGTTGTGGAATCATCGGATGGTGGGGTCGGAGATAGAGGCGTACACTGCTAGGTATCATGAGTTGGCACTCATGTGTTTGGAACCGTCGACTCTGGATTTAAAGAGGATTGAGTTCTATGTCGTTGGTTTGGTACCGGAGATTGCGAGACTTGTAGTCTTGGCTGATCATACTACCCTGTAGGCTACTATTCGGTCAGCTCACAAGTTGACTAACATGAAGGTTAGTGTTTGCCACCCAGGGGTGCTACTGTGGAGACTCCAGGGAAAAACAAAAGGAAGGTTGACGAAGTGGGTTCGTTGTCTGGTCAGAGGCAAGAAAGGTATACTAGGAAGCTTCCGAAGTGTAACCAGTGTGGATTTCACCATCGCAGTCGTTGTGATGGGTTTCGTTGTAACAGAGGCAAGTTGGTAGGACATGTTGCTAAGGATTGTAGGGTCACTCTTCAGCCAGGGCAGGTTCAGGTTGATACTCGGGGGAATCAGGAATGTTACAATTGCGGCGAAACAGGACACTTCAGGCGGAACTGTCCACAGTTGATTCAGGATGCGAATGCAGGTGGTGGAGGCAATGGAGGTGGCGACCGGAAAACGCGCGTCTTCATGATTGGTGCGGGTGATGCCCGATAGGATCTTGATGCTTATGTCGGTACATTTTCTTTTCTTGAGCGTCACATTTTTGGTTTTTGGTTTGATTCGTGTGCCGTTGGGTTTGCATGTTTGTTTCGTTATGTTTATGGACTACACCTGGTACTTAGGTTATCGTGTGTCATGATTGACGGTTTTCTTTCGAACTTGTTGTGACCATTTTGAGTTCTTGGTCACACCTTTTGATCGCACTAACGTATCTTCGGGGGTTCCTTGGTCCGATGAACCGCATTTGCTAGCCTTACCCTACTTTTACTTGTGGGAACAAGCAGTTTTTTTTATGGTGGTGTTCCTATTCTAGGTCTCGGTTGTGTGTTGACACTACTCGAGGAGGTTATCCTTTGCATTAGCGTCAGCTTAGGGTCCGCGTGGAGGACTACATTGTCTACGTCATGGAACCAGGGGGTGGTTCAGTGTTGTTTGAAGTCTGAAGACATTTCTTGTACGGTACCTGGTGCGTCGTTTATACCGATCACAAGGAGTCTTCAGCGTATTTTCGACCAGGTTGGGTTGCTCATGTGACAGTCTGTAGCGGTTATCTCGTATTCATCTTGAGGAAGTGGTTCCTCAGCTTGGAGTACTTGTTTCTGTCACCTCTGTTTGTGATTTTCGTTTCATTTCGTTTCTTTGGGAAGCGTTTCTTCGAGCATTGGGTGCTCGGTTGGATCGTGTGCGGATCTCCTTTCGTATAGTTTGGAATCATTATGGTTCATGTTGTGAACCGGAGTTCTTGTGGGGACGAGGGGACTGGATGGGATCTAGGGAACCTCATTCATTACCTAAGTGTGTACTTGGGTCTATACTTGTTACAGTTGAAGCTGAGTGAATCTCGGGACGAGATTCTATTCAACTGGGGAATAATGTGACAACCGGAAATTTTTTTTTTCTTTTCGTCTCTTTCCTTTTTGACTTCGGGCAATTTTCGGGACGAAAATTCGTTCAACTAGGGGATGATGTGACACCCGGCAAACTCAGGGTAACATTTTTCTAACATATAAGTCTACCTTAGCGGAAATATTCATTTAACGTACTTAACCGTGTCAGCCAAGTGGGGTTACATTACGTATTGTCCAGGGTTCAATGATTCGAATGATCATTGGGTCATTATATGCACACACACGAGTCTTGAGTCCCGTTTTTGGTGAACGTACATAATTGGATTAGATGATAAACTTGAACCGCTTCGTATATGATGTGTAACGTGTGAATACGTGGAATACGTGTTTAGGTGATGCTTATATGATTATACATGATTGTATATGCTCAACATATTTTAGGATTGCAAGTTCATGTGTTAGAATGTGACACCCGAAATATTTGGCTTAAACCTTATAGTAACATCTAAGTCTACCTTAGCGGGAAACGTTTATAAACGGACTTAACTAGATTAGTTGGGATTGTACAGGGACCAATGATCTGGAGGATCATTGGGAGTCATTTTGGGAATACACTAGTACTGGGTCCCGTTGTTGGTGACATTACATAAACTAATTAAGTGTATGTGTAGATTATGGGTCGTGTGGTGGATTATATACATTGATGTGTTTAAATGATGTGTAGATGATTATCCATGCTTAAATATGTTAAACATAGACTAAGGTTGCATGCTCATGTGTTAAGGTGTGTTAAAATGCGTTAAACACGACAAAACTAGAAAACTAGATATACATAGGTCTGGTTCGACCACTTCGAGTGGTCGAAGGTGGAACTATGTTTTGGTTCGACCCTTTATAAATGGGCGAACCTGGGATGTGGAATTGAAAGAATTCCCTTCGACCAGGACAGGGCTCATTCGACCCTGTGGAAGGGTCGAAGGAGGCTACCTTCGACCACTGATAGGGGGCGAAGGAGGATTAGTATAAATACCAAACTTTGTCATTTTTCACCATTTCACAAACCCTAACCGTCTCAAAACACTCTCAAACGATTTTAATCACTAAGGAAGGAGTTTTTGCTCTTCTTTTTCATAATCTAACCTATCTACAACATCTAAACAAGAATCCAAGGTGTGTTCTTAATCCTAAAATCTTTTAAGGCATTTTAATCCGTTTTTATCTAACCCTAAATGTCCAGATCTGTTCTAAGGAAGATTTTATCAATAAAAACACTTTTAAACATCTTTCTAAACCTAAACCCTATCATTAAACATAGGTTTTGAATCAATAAAATATGTTAATTATGTGTTATGTGATGATATGTGTTGTTTAATGATTTGCTACTGTTCTAATGCTAGAAACATGATCTAAGGTTGCTATTGATGTTGTTTTATTGTTGTTTAGGGTTACAATTAGATAGATGGTGATATTATGGGTATTTTGGGGATTTTATGAAATCTAGGGCTTGTGCATGTTAAGTATTAGTGATAAAATGAATAAGGGTTTTCGATTACATGATAAACTGAGCATTTGTAGATGAATATAGGTTGGTATTAAAAAGTTTCCAAATTGGGTAAAGATTTCATGCATGATGTGACATTTCCATAATTTTGCCATTTTAGGAAAGTATTAAAACAAGCTGGTTTTGGGGCAAAATTGGTGGGGATTTGTAGGGATAAGTTAATCATACTTGACTGCTGTGTTTGATGATGTTTCGAGGTGTTTCGAATGTGTTTGAAGCGTTTTTAGGAAAATTTGTACAACAGGGGCGAACCTGGACTCCTTCGACCAAACGAATGGGCGAAGGAGAGATTCCAGGGGTCGAACCTGGTGAATGTTGGGCGAACCTGATCAAACGGTTGAACGTGGCAAAACGGGCGAAGGAAACTTAATCTGACTGGTTCGACCGTTCTGATGCAGAAATGAGATTTTTGATACAAACTAAGTGTTTTATGCTTGAACCTTGTGTGTAATCTATGTGTACTTGATTAGTTAGGGTAATGAGTCACCAACGGGATGTCGGGTCGGTCTAGTGTGTCGGTTAAACATTTAAACACGCTTTAAAACATACTTGGTTACGATCTGGACAATCGGGGACTAGATAACCTTATGGTTATTAGTCGGAACACTTATCTGAACATTTTGATAGATCTCCGGTAGAGGGATTATCAAGGGCTTAGAATTTTTACTAGTAACCGAAGAACGCTATCTAAGGTGAGTTCACGGCCCCACTTTTACTGCTTTAACTTTTGGGGGAGAAAACATGCGCTAAACTATTTTGGTAACATATGTCATACTATGGTTTTAACTTTGTATTGCTATACGATCTTTGGAAGTCCCGGGGGAAACCATGAATGTGCGGGGATGCACAACGGGGGAAATGTGGATAGATCTATTGGGCGTGACCTGCCCCACTCGTCGGCTTGGAGGGCCGGGCGGGTGCATGTTGTCTCGAACTGGAACATTGGTATCATGCTGAACATTCGGGCTGCTTAAACATATGCTAAACATTGCTAAACGTGTCTAGTAATGGTTTTCGATCGTAGTAGTAATAAAACATACGCCTAGCTAGCGTACTTGGTAACACTGATATAGTATGGACATGGTAACGTTTTGGTAACACTTGGTAACATACTGAATAAACCTGTGAACTCACCAGCATTATATGTTGACGTCTTTTGGCATGTTTTTCTCAGGTCGCTAAGGTAGCATCAAATGGAACTAGGCGCACGGGTCTGCATTGGCGTCTAGATTTAGTTCATGTTTTGTAATAAACATTTGGTACATTTGGGTCTATGGTCTGTAACTTATTAAATGCTTCCGCTACTGCTTTTAATATTATGAAAACTGTGTCTTTTGAACGTCATGTATCTTCATATAGAGTTGTTTATTGTGACCGTTGACCTGGATCCTGGTTTGTCATGCGCCTCGCGGTAAAACTCCGCAAGTGGAAATTGAGGGTGTGACATAGAATGTGTTAAACCACGTTTAAATGACAAAACTGGATAATCTGGAAAAGACATGAACTGGTTCGACCTTAAGGGGGGGTCGAACCAGGTTGATGAATCCTTGAAACACTCCATTCGACCACACCGGAAACTCATTCGACCCTTGCAGGGGTCCAATGAAAAGTAAGTATAAATACCATACTTTGCAATTTTTCATCATTTCACAAACCCTAGTCGCCTCTAAACACTCTCTCTCAACCCCAAACATGTAGAAAGGAGTTTTTGATCTTGTTTTTCGAATTCTAACACAAACATATCCTCTATATCACAAACAAGGGAATATTCAAGGTGTGTTCTTGATCTAAAACTATTTTCATTCATTTTAATTCATTTTTATCAAACCCTAAAGTGTCCAGATCTGATTCAAACATGCTTTCATGGATAAAAACATTTCTAACACCTTTCTAAACAAAACCCTATCATTAAACATGAGTTTTCATACAAATTAACATGTGTTAAGGGTGTTTTATGTTTTGTTATGTATTGTTTGATGATCGATTATTGTGTAGATGTTGTAACAATGATCTAGGACTGTTGTTGATGATGATTTATGATTAAGATAGGTTACAATTGGTTATTGATGATGTTTTGCTCATTTTGGGGATTTTGGGTTAGATCTAGGGCTTGTTCATGATGTTATTGATAATGATATGATTGAGGGTTTTCTTGCACATGATAATCTGAGCATATTGAGCTAATTGATAGATGATTTCGACAAGTTTCCATATCGGGTAAAGATTCCATGCGTATGATGTGACATTTCCATAATTTGCTATTTTGGGTAACCCGTTAAACAAACTGATTTCGAGGTAAAATTAGGAAGGTTTTGTGGGGATAGACTAATGGTAGTGGACTGCTGTGATTCGTGGTGTTTCGTGACGTTTTCGGACTGTTTAGATGTGATTTTGTGCGTTTTATGAGTTTTTGCAGAAAAGGGTTGAACCTGAAAATCATTCGACCCTTCATGGGGTCGAGTGAACCTCAAATAGGTCGAACCAACGCTAAAAAGGTCGAATGAACATGCATAGGGTCAAATGAACATTGTTTAGGTCGAATTAAAACGTGTTAGGGTCGAATTAACATGTGTTAGGGTCGAATAAACATGTGTTAGGGTCGAATAAACATGTGTTAGGTCGAATGAACTTGTGAATAGGTTGAATGGACATCATGAGGGTTGAACCAAGGGACCATGGGTCGAACCAGAAGCCCTAGGGGTCGAACCAAACACAGAAATCTTCTGATTCGACCTTACGACTTCGTATATGCGATTTTTGATGCATCTAAGTGATTTATGCTTGAACATTATGTGTAAACCTTATATGCTTGATTAGTTTGTGTAATAGGTCACCAACAAGATGTCGGGTCTGTCCGGTTAATGTTTGAACACACTTTTAAACACGCGTAGTCAAGATCTGGACAATCGGGGACTAGTTAACCTTCGGGTTAGTAGTCAGAACACTTATGCAAACTTATTGATAGATCTCCACTAGTTGGGGCTATCATACACGTGTCGGATTACTCTTTTATTTGAAGACGCAACCTAAGGTGAGTTTCACGGCCCCTCTTTCTATGTTTACGTTTTCGGGGGAGAAACATGCTACGTATTCGTTTTTAACCTAATCATGTTATGCTAGTGTTACTTTGTGTTCTTACTATACGATAGTTCAGTTTTGCCGTTGGACGACAGTTCAGTTAGCCGTGGTTCGGCATTTCGGTTGGCTGGGCTCGACCGTTCAGTTCACCGGGGGTTCGGTAGTTCAGTTATGACTGGGTTGGTAGTTCGGTTTCACACAAGTGTGGGTTGGCATCCTTTGAGCATAACGGTAAATTTTGGAAATATGTGGTAACTTATGGAAAACTGTGGTAACTTTTGGAGACTTTGGGAACTCTTGGAAACTCTTAAAAACTTTGGTAACGTTTAGAAACTCTTGGAAACTTTTGGTTGAAACTTTTAAACTGTTGGAAACCTTTGGGAAACTTTAGGAAACGCTTTACTTAAAAACTTGTGAATTCACCAGCATTTTGTGCTGACGTTTTTTAGCATGTTTTCTCAGGTCTCTAAGATAGCAGCTATTGATAGGCGCACGGTGTCGCACGACGTCTAGGATTTCACTTGCATGGTTTTGAACATTATCAGACTCATGACTTTTACTTTCCGAGTTGGAAAGACGTTTTATGCTTCCGCTGTTGTGGTTACATTTTGAGAACTTAATGAATGGTTTACGTCTTTTTCATATCATATAGTTGTCGTTTATTGTGACCGTTGACTTGGATCGTGGTGTGTCACGCGCCTCGCGATAAAACCCCGCATGTGGAATTTGAGGGTGTTACAACTATTCTCTCGACCCATCTCGACTCCCCGGTCTCACGATGTCATATTTACATAGTTTTTCAACCGATGACTTGTCTCTGAACGAGTCCTACGTCTCTGAAAGAGTTTTTGGACCCGGGGTTCAAGTTGGTGACGAGGAGGTTAAATCCGGGGTTCGTGGTAATGATAGGAATATACTGCCCGATCTGAACCAGGAATATGTAGAGGAAGAGGAGTCATTTTTCGTGCCCCCAAGCTACCCGCAGTACACATACGGGACTTACCATTCGAGCGGGAATGGTGCTAAGGACTTTGAGGAAGGTGATAACAACGAGAAATGTGCTTCTGAAGGTGTTGGCATAAAAGTGGAACCTAACCCGGATGTTTCGTATCAAACCGATCAGGTGCGTTTATTTATTTACACTAGTATATATTTACATGTTTTATGGTTTGTTGGATTGAACTAGTATATATTTACAGTGGTATATAATTTAGACTAGTATAAATTTAGACTATCCTCTTGTATAAATTTTAGGTATTCGGATCTGTTGAAGAGTTGAAACAATGGGTTTACGATAGAGCCCTTGCTAGCGGTTACGTCATAGTGACCGGACGTTCTATTTCAAAAGGCAAGGGATCTGATGCAAAAAAAAATTAAGATATGGCTGAGATGCGACCGTAGTGGCGAACACCAAACTACAGCCACAGTACGGGTTTCGCGTAGCAAAAAGATTAACTGCCCCTTTACGTTGAAAGTGAAGCTAGGAAACAATGATTGGAAGTTGGAGGTAATAAACCCGAATCATAACCACGACCCTTTTAAACATGTTGAGGGTCACGCGTTTGCTAAGAGGATGACACTGCTTGATGAAAAGATGGTGGAAAGGCTTTATTTTCAGGGGATGGAGCCATCAAACATACATTTGGCTATTAGAGAACAAAACCCGAATATTGTATGCATTCTACGAGACATACACAATACCATAAGCAAGATTAAACACACAATGTACGGCGACCAAACTCCAATGCATGTATTATCATTAAATATTATTATTATATTATTATTAAATATAAATATTATTATTATTGTTAAATATTAAATATTGTTATTATTATTGTTATGTAGATCCTCGAGAGTCTCTTGGTTGAAAAGAAATTTACATACTACACCCGGCAGAATCCGGAAACAGGTGCTCTTGAGGATATTTTCTTTGTACACCGGGTCTTGTACAATCTCTGGCGTGCCTTCCCACATGTGTTGTTGATTGACGCCACCTACAGAACGAACGAGTATAGAATCCAGTTTGTTCAAATTGTGGGTGTGACATCGACAAACAAGTCTTTTTGTGTCGCCCATGCATTTATCATTAAAGAGAAAACGAGTAACTACGTATGGGTGCTAAAGAGGCTCAGAGATTTGTTGCACGAGTATATGGAGCCACATGTAATTATTACAGATAGAGATCTAGCTCTAAAGAAAGCATGTAATACAGTTTTCCCAAAAGCTTCGAAGTTGTTATGCGGGTAGCACATCTCATAAAATATTGTTATTATTATTATTATTATTATTATTATTATTATTATAACTATTAGTATTAGGATTATTATTATTATTGTTATGCAGGTGGCATATTCAACAAAATATTGCAAAGTATTATAAAGCAGGATTTTCAAAGGAAGATTGGGAAATATTTTTGTCATCTTGGGCTCGACTGTGTAACTCTCCTAGTGAAGAGTTATACGAATACAACCTTGAACGGCTCTATGAACGACTGTGTGAGGACGGTCGAAAGGGTATATATTTTAATTTTTTGCTTTACATGCATGCATGCATGCATGCATACATACACATTTTCTTTATTGACATCGTTATTCTATTTTTTACAGATGTTTTTGAATACATGCATGATGTTTGGCTCAGAGATTATAAAGAAATGTTTGTGCATGCATGGACACACACAAACTATACATTTGGTCAAAATACGAGCATTTTGTACCGCGCAGCAATCCCCCCCCCCCCAATATTGCCAGCGCGCTTGGGGTATACCTGGCGACCGTGGCGAGCATTTTGTACCACAGCCGCTGGTACATATTGAGTGGCTGCTTGCTGAGGAGGTTCAGATGCCACACGTTGGCGACGGCAATCCACCGGTGGATGTAGAGATGCCAGATGCCCCCTGATGTCTAACAGTATGCTGCCTGCGTTATCACGCCATTAGGTTGCCTGATACCACGAACCAGCTACTTCAGCAGGTTCTGGATCAGATGGGGTCGATGCGAGCTGATATGGGGTCGATGCGGACTGATATGCAGAAGATGCGGGCTGATATGCGGTGGTTGTTGGAGAGCGAGAATGAGAGGCGATTACATTTAGGTTTGTCGTCGCGTACCGTTCAGGATGGGGCGTCCAGCAGTCAGCAGGGTGGGGCGTCCACCAGTCAGCAGTTCGATCCGTCCGGTATATATCAAGGGTCAGGTCATTAGTTGTTTGTTTATTTAGATGTTTTATTATGAACAGTATTGTTTATTTATTTGGACAGTATGCTTTATTATGTTTAGTTGTTTCTTTATTTGGATAATATTATTATATGTAAATGGTTGAATATTTATGCTTTATTTTGTTTTATTGTTCGTATCTTGTGTTTTGTTTAGTTCGGCAACATAAACGTTAATAAAAAAACCAAACATTCATATTCATATTCACATTCACATCCATATAAAAAAATCATATTATACAAATAACAAAAAAAAAACATTTATAAAAAACCAAACATTCATATTCACATCTTTAACCCATCTTAAACACCCACACTACACTTATAAAAAAACCAAACAATCATCACCCAATCATTGCCAATGATTACCAATCATTGGTAATCATTTGGATTCTTGGACGGCCCGTGGAGACCCACACGGCCCGTCATTTTGGTTTGTTTGGCCCTCCACGGGACGTGGAGGCCTCCACGGTCCGTGGAAAGATGTCTAGATAGGAAACCCTAGTGTGTGAATATTCAAAGCCTTAAAAAATCCTAAATTGTTATAAATATATAATTTTACTTAAGAGCAAACATTACATGCTATGTATCAGATTGAAGAATCTGATAGCACCAAAGTCGGTTAAATAATTACATACTCTAATTTTACATATAAGAGTTAATTTTATAATTTTCAAATCATGTTAAAGGTATGCTTTATAATATTTCAGTTAGATTTGTTTATCGCTATATATGCATATTATTTATTTATTTGGTCACCAGATATGGGATATTGGCACCATCGTATGTTTTGTGTTTAGATCAATACTATCAAGTTTAAATACTATAATTTAATTGAAGAATATTTACTGCAATTTTTTTTTTGTAGAGTATTATAATTTCTAAATCTAATGAAACCAAATTACAAACAAAGTTCTCTTTATTTAGCTAGCTTGTGATTGCAAGTTATAACGCTGAAAATTATACAATTGTATTATGTGATACATGTATTTTTTATGCTACACATTATTCTCATACTATACTTCTAAATGGTATTAAATAATGTAAGTAAAACATCAAACTTATGTGTTCTTATGATTCTCATATAAACATATTCATATAATACACAAATTTATTTAGAACTAGGTTTTTCACGGTCGCGCGTTACGCGATTACAATATGAGCTTAAAGGATGTAAGAGGCATGCAATGATACCGTACAACTTGAAAGTCGGTGACTAATTAATTAACTTTGGCGAAGACACTGTCATTCGTAACTTTCCACACGAACCATATAGCGGAGTGGCTAACTTTTGTCAATATTTTTTTTTTGCCTATATGCGAAAAATGGTCGCCAGCTAGCCAATGTCGTCAACTGCTTATAGTAATATAGTAATGAAATCAGCAAAACAGTAGATGGGTAACAATCCAAACAAAATCTATATCTATACATATAATAAACCAAAACCATTTTAATGACATGACACTTAAAGAGGCATTCTCTTCCTTAAGTGTGTCATGTGTCATCCCATGTGGCATTGAGATATTTTAGAAAAAAAAATAATTTAAAAACAAATTTGGATTTTTCACCCTCATGTTTCCTCCCATAATTTTTAAACATTAATATCTTTAATATACGCGATTTTTTAAAGAAAAAAATTACACCAAATTAACAAGCGTTTTATTATCTTTCCAACGAGTACCATAGTGCTATATAAAAAACGGAGAAATTTTTGTGGGGTTTTGTTCATACAGGAAAAAAAACACATAGTGTTCAGGTAAATCATTTATCATGTATAGACAAGTCACTAATTATGTTTAAATCAGTAAATATGAATTTTTTTTCCAACCAGAGCCGAATAGGTTAATAGAGTTATACGTTGTTTTAAGTTAGGTATTAATATTAGTATGTTAGAGTTGTACATTTGTTTAATCTTTAGGATATGTGTTAATATTAGAGTTATTAAAGTTCTACATTCTTTTAGGTTAGGTGTTAGCATTGGAGTTGTACATTGTTAATTTGTTTTAGGTTAGATATTAATATTAGAGATATACATCAGTCTATTTCATATGTAAAATTGATGTATCATATTAAATTTCTCAACCCGAGACGCTCCCGGGGTATAATCTAGTACTATATAATAAATAGGTAAGTGTGATGAGATGAAAAAAAAACCAATAGCACCCTGCCACATAGGCAATCACTATTCAAAACTGTTCGTTTATGAAATAGTAAGACTATCAGGAGTGGGGGCGGGAAGAGGGGGGGGGGGGGGGGGAACACCGCCGCCGGTAGGGCGTGGAAGCTGGTGTGGGGCGGAGGGCGGGAGGGGCTTCACTGGCGTGGGGCTTGGGGTGGGGGTGAGGTGGCATGCTTTTATTGGTCAGTTTTTTTTTTTTAACTTTAACACAATATAATATTATTTCCTCCCCCCTCCCTCTTCCCCCCCTTCCACTCCCCACAATTATTCCCCTCCCCCCTCAAGGGTCCCACAAGTGCCACATGACGCTTCATCCCCCTCTTTCCCCCACCACTCCTTATAGTCTAAGGAGAATGATCATGAGAAAAAAGAGCGAAGGTACAAGTTTGACATAACACACACATATAATCAATCATATATACACGATTATATATGCAGGCTCAAAATCATCCATGCACATACTCTATTAGCACTAACCTTTCTTGTAGAGTCGTTGCCCAAACTACAATTTTCGACAGCACACCTCCAATCAAAGATTGCTTTTGAAGCTTAAGCAACTTTAATATGCCAACTTAAAGTAATTGTTCACAAAAATATTTACTATATATCATCAAAATTATGGGTGGCAAAATGGGTAAGTTGGGTGGGTTTGGTTGTTGGGTCAGGATGGGTTTGGGTTAGGATGGGTATGGGTCAAGATGGGTAGATTAAAAAAATGGGTTAGGATGGGTTGGGTCAGGATGGGTTTGGGTATGGATAGTTTGGATTAAGATAGGTTCACATTAAAAAAAATTAAAATTTAAAAAAAAAATTAAAATAACAATAAAAAATTTAAAAAGTAAATAAAATTAAAAAAATAAAATAAAAAAAAACAAAAAAAAACTTAAATATAAAATTTTAGGGGATCTGAAGTATTTTATTTTGAACCGAACCGGTTCGACCCTATCGGGATGGATAACAACCCGGACCGTTACGACACGGCCAGGCCGGGTAGCGACCAGAACTGTTTCGACCTGACCCGTCCCGTAACGACCCGGACCGTTTCGACCCGGCCGTTTCAACCTGACCCGGCCAGGTCCGGTAGCGACCCGGATCGTTTCAACCCGGTCGGGCCCGGTAAAGACCCGGACCGTTTCGACTCGACCGGGCCCGGTAACGACCCAGACCGTTTCGACCTGACCCGTCCCGTAGCGACCCAGATTGTTTCGATCGGGCCGGGCCCGGTAACGACCCGGACCGTTTCGACCCGCCCCGGCCCGGTAGTGACCCGGACCGTTTCAACCCGGTCGGGCCCGGTAAAGACCCGGACCGTTTCGACCCGACAAGACCGGTAGCGACCCAGACCGTTTCGACCCGACCAGGCCCGGTAACGACCCAGACCGTTTCGACCTGACCCGTCCCGTAGCGACCCGGAGTGTTTCGACCATGGCGGGCCCGGTAACGACCCGGACTGTTTCGACCCGCCCGGGCCCGGTAGCGACTCGGACCGTTTCAACCCGGTCGGGCCCGGTAAAGACCCGGAACGTTTCGACCCGACAAGACCGGTAGCGATCTAGACCGTTTCGACCCAACGGGGCCCGGTAACGACCCAGACCGTTTTGACCTGACCCGTCCCGTAGCGACCCGGATTGTTTCGACCGGGCCGGGCCCGGCAACGACCCGGACCGTTTCAACCGGCCCGGGCCCGGCAACGACCCGGACCGTTTCGACCCAGCCGGGCCCGGCAACGACCCGGACCGTTTCGACCCGACGGGGCCCGGTAGCGACCCGGACCGTTTCGACCCGACCAGGCCCGGTAACGACCCAGACCGTTTCGACCTGGCCCGTCCCATAGCGACCCGGATTGTTTCGACCGGGCCGGGCCAGGTAACGACCCGGACCGTTTCGACTGGCCCGGGCCCGGTAGCGACCCGGACCGTTTCAACCCGGTCGGTCCCGGTAAAGACCCGGACCGTTTCGACACGACAAGACCGGTAGCGACCCAGACCGTTTCGACCCGACGGGGCCCGGTAACGACCCAGACCGTTTTGACCTGACCCGTCCCGTAGCGACCCGGATTGTTTCGACCGGGCGGGGCCCGGCAACGACCTGGACCGTTTCAACCCGCCCGGGCCCGGCAACGACCCGGACCGTTTCGACCCGCCCGGGCCCGGCAACGACCCGGATCGTTTCGACCCGACGGGGCCCGGTAGCGACCCGGACCGTTTCGACCCGACGGGGCCCGGTAGCGACCCGGACCGTTTCGACCCGACCAGGCCCGGTAACGACCCAGACCGTTTCGACCTGACCCGTCCCGTAGCGACCCGGATTGTTTCGACCGGGCCGGGCCAGGTAACGACCCGGACCGTTTCGACTGGCCCGGGCCCGGTAGCGACCCGGACCGTTTCGACCCGGCCGGGCCCGGTAGCGACCCGGACCGTTTCGACCTGACGGGTCCGGTAGCGACCCGGACCGTTTCGACCCGGCCGGGCCCGGTAACGACCCTGACCGTTTCGACCCGACCGGGCCCGGTAACGACCCTGACCGTTTCAACCTGACCCGTCCCGTAGCGACCCAGATTGTTTCGACCCGACCGGGCCCGGTAGCGACCCGGACCATTTCGACCTGGCCGGGCCCTGTAACGACCCGGGCCGTTTTGACCCGACGGGACTGGTAGCGACCCGGACCGTTTCAACCCGACCGGTCCCGGTAACGACCCGGACCGTTTCGACCCGACCGGGCCCGGTAACAACCTAGACCGTTTCAACCTGACCCGTCCCTTATCGACCCGTCCGGGCCCGGTAGCGACCCAGACCGTTTTGACCCGACCGGGCCCGGTAACGACCCAGCCGTTTCAACCTGACCCGTATTGTTTCGACCCGACCGGGCCCGTTAGCGACCCGGACCGTTTTGACCTGACCGATCCCGTTTGCAACCTGGACCGTTTCGACCCGACCGGGCCTGTCAACGACCTGACCATTTCGAACCGAATGAGCCGGTCAACAACCCAGACCGTTTGGACTCGATTGAGTCTGCTAACGACTCGAACCGTTTCAATGAGGTTGGTCTCGTTAACGATTCGTGTTGTTTCGACATGGTCGTCCGTTAACGACCCGAACGGTTTCAAACCGATTGGGTTATCAACAAATGCAAAAGATATAATTTTTTGTTTTTAGTGACATTGATTTCTATGAGGCATCAACACTTTTGGTGTTGGGTGAGTTTTAATTCAGATTTGTATATGATTATCTAAAAATACCCATCCTGACCCATTTAGTTTTTTTGACATACACATCCTGACCCACTTACTTATTTCCTAGAATTAAAATTACCCATCCTAACCCCCTTGAAAATTATACTAAACCCATTTTAACCCATAAGGTCAAATTTTAAACCCAAAACAACCCAAACTCAACTAGATTGGTTGAAATTGCCAGGCCTAATCAAAATGAAAGATAAACTTTAGTGAACATAACCAATATTGGAACAAAAAAACCTACCTCGCTTGCAATAGCTTAATTTAGACATTTGATTTCTAGTGGGCTAAGTTCTTCGCCTTTAAGCGGATCAGCCTTTTTAAAGATAGGTCCCCAAACTTCCTCTGGAAAATGCGATTTGGGCTATTTAGCAATAATAGTACAACCAATTGAGAAGAAGACTGCCTACATTTTGGTTTAACTGCTTTTCAGATCCCGATCACACCCAATTTGCAAATTTCATGATTTAAATAATATCCATTTGTTCCAAGATTCTATACGGGTGAAGCAACAACAATGTAAGAACTGCAAAGCCATAGGAGACAAAATCAACCATCTAATATCTGGAATCAAAGTTGTTGTTCTAAGTAATAGTTATATATTAACAAAGTACAGTGTTAGTTTATGCAACATGGTAAGAAATAAGAATTCAATGTTGTTACAAAGCTATCTAAAGATATTGAGAGAAGGTATCATAAACTAAAAACAAATCGAGCAGAAAAGAGCCATATGAAACAATACCAAAACACCACCCCTACAAAGTCCTTGCAAAGTTTGTGGTCTAATATACATTTACCCCAAGATCTTAGAAAAGATTATAACATTACGTTAGAGTGGATACACTACACCAGCGACAAACCACAAAAGCTGTAAACGAAACAAATAACCTGATGTTGAGTAAGCTTAATTAAGTAAGGCAGGTCTGTTGGAAACGGTCTTGCTGGATTTGTGTCCTGAAAAATAGTAGGTAAAAAAGATAAAGTGAAGATAATCAACAACAATGTAATGTAATTTAATGATCACAGTCATGATATAACTTAACCTGCCTTTTATAAGTCTAAAACTCCACATCATGCGATATAGAAGATGATGGATGATTAGGCATAAAAAAATCCTCTCGCCAATCTACAAAAATGTGCGATTATCATTTTAGATACAAACCAAAATCCCAAATCAACAATTATCGCGTTAAAAATCTACTCGAAATGACTCACCAGGATCATGAGTCGCCTACCTATAAGTTTTTAGCAACGAATGTGGTAAGGCTAAGTACGAAATGCCGAACATGTTAGTGGTGCTAACCGGTTTTTATTTGCGGATTGGTAGACTCAACTAAAGCAGGATAGAAAGCCGAAAACTACGCGGTCAACACAACCCGTATGGGTAAACACATCTAGAACAAATATAGGCATTCGACATGAAAATTACCAAATGTTGTTTACTAAACAATATGAAATTACAAGCCAAAGATAATATAACAATATTAGCAACGAAAAAAATTCTATAACATGCATTTTGACCCAAAACAGGCTGTGAAAAAACATGTCCATCAATATTCTGAATGCAACAACATCTCATATGATACTATATACAAGGTCATTGGCAAAAACATTTTATATAAGTGAGTAAAATGGAGCCCTTTGATGTTGTTGTTTGTCATTTGGGAAGAAACCCTATTTTTCGCTATTATTAGACAGTTGACAGAAATCTCAACTGATAATCATCATCATCAAGAAGCTCATACGTCTCACTATAATTATAACTCCATAACAGAATCTTAGCTTGACTTACAGCATAATTACTAAACTTTACCTTGTCAAAACCCTCCTCCTCCTCAATTGCGCCTTATTCTCCATCCGTTCCGCTCTCCTTTCGTCTTCTTCATGACCAACCACCGCAGTTATTCGCCTCCCAGACAAAAAGCTCCCCACCTGCACCATCTGAAAACCTCGATCGATATATGTAAAATAGATGATTTATAACACCTTTAAATCACCGCTGCTGAATAAATGGCATAGTCAATAACAATGAAAAAATAGATTTGAGTTATTACCTATAATGTCGATTGATTGTAAGAATCGTATACACAAACCATAGTCTATAACAATGAAAGAGTCTATTTGTGTAAAGGAGTGTATGTGTGACCGTAGATTGTGAAAGAAAACATATAAAAAGGTGGGGTAATCTAACCAAGAACTTCATAACCAAAATGCCAACACAATTATTAAAACATGGTCAAATAAGAAAAAAGATAATATTAATGAAGAATACCAGTGTGATTCAATTATTCAACATGCAATAGCCCCTTTAAATTACATTCAACACCACATATGACGGACCTGTATTTTATACATAACCAACATTCAGTGAGTAAACCAACAAAATCACATAACCAAAATCGTGTAAATTATTACCATAACGATGGAAACAGAAGGACGACCCAAGCATCAATCAAGCCCAGCAAACCACGTAATCAATTCAACACCTCCTATGTAAACTCCAAGGAAAAAACCCCAAATTTGAAAATCCTGAAGCTTGAAGAAACGAACCCAGATAATGTATAACATCTCAAAAAACAACTCCAAATACGAAAATAAAGAGATAATCAAAAGTACAAACCACAATCGACACAAACCACCGTGTTTCTAATTACACCTCCCATTGTGCCTGTAAAAACACACTCACCACATTTGATAACAATCAATTAAAGGCAACAATCTTTTCCGGTCCACATACACTACATAAGAATAAAAATAGAATCTTACCGAAAAATTATTTTTTTTGTGGAAAAAAAAGTAATGAGACAACCATACCAGGTGCTGAAACGCATCGTTGTGGTCGCTACCAACACCTACAACAACACAAACAGTTGAGAAAGAGTCAACATGTTATAGATATAGAGCGAACATGCAATAGGAAAGAAAGCTCACCGGAGTTTGATTTGAAACCGACCTGAGGCCTAAGGTGCCAAACACCACCATCCGGCCTTCAACCCTACCCGTTCCAAACCATGACGACCATCGGATTGTCCATCCCCTTTTTGTAAAGACGAGACGGGCCAAGCGCGGAAACGCGTCGTTGTGGTCGCTACCCGCAGCTACAGCTCCACCACCGACTCACCGAGGTATCTAACCACACCCTGAAGTATGCTGCAAAGTGGGTGAAGGGATATGGTATCAAAACATTATAAATACCATACCCTCGCTCAACTAGAACCGGCATCGCCTGACGTCCATCCGCCCGTTTTACGTCAGCGGAACGTCTGGCGTCCAACCGCCCGTTCTACGTTAGCGATACAGCTGGCATCCAACGGATGCCAGATGCAGCACTACCCACCCGTTTTATGTTGGCGATACACCCTGGCGCCCAACCGACGCCAGGCGCAACATCGTCCGCCCGTTTTACGTCAGCGGACCCAACATACTTCAAAGCTTCCTCAGCAAGCCAAAGGAAGCTTCACCGACACAACTGGAAGATACCTTTTGGGGCAGCCTTGGGAGTCACCCCTGCCCCAAACGAAATATCTCTAACACAGCAGGCGGCCCGTCAGAGTTCCTCTCCAATCAGAGACTGCTCCCAGTCTGACGAACAGAAAGGACGACGACGTGGCTGCCTCTCAACCAAGATATCTTCCTGACAAGCAGACTTTTTCAACCTGTCCCGAAGTCAAAGAAAGGTATGATTACTCACCGCCCCCGGTCTACCGATGGCGGGCGCCACGTGTCCGCCGACCACCAGCGTCCACTCAATGGGCGCCACGTGTACCAACCGTCAGGACGGTAACATCCCCCCTTAGCATTTTACTTTCCCCTTTTTATCAGAACCCACTTGCACCAAGTGGGCCTAAGGACTTGGGCCGGATTATGGAGACGCCTCTACCTGGGACGGGCCCCATTAAAGGTAGAGGATGGGCTGAGAAAGTATGATAGCTAGGTACTATAAAAGGAGGAGCTCATTCTCCTTTTATCGGCACCTAATATCACATACACTTTCACTCAAGAAGAATACGAACCCCTTCGTGCCTTCTTCAACCCCTTGTTTATTATACTAACTTTTAGAGGCTCGGCTCTTCTAATCGGTAGTCTCCTAAACTCCCTGGTCTTGTCCTTAGACCCTCACGTATTTTCCAAACACACTCTCTTTGCGAAATACCGTAGGATCACATACTGGATTAGCGCCTAACCGGTAATCTAGGATTCGTGTTTCTTCATTGGCGTCATCCGTGGCCTTACCACAAATACTCTAAACAAAAAAGCTAAACTAAACATACCTATACAACCACATTTGAAAAATGGATACCTCACATCCAAGAGTATTCTCACCTTCCGGGGTCGTCGAAGACATTACCGACGCCACCCCAGCATCTCACCAAACATCTGGGGACCACGACAATAACCAACAACACCCCATCTTCACCCCCAAAAACCTAGAATTCCAACTCACTGATCCAGCACCTCCAACCGAGAAGGAGATCGACGCCCTGAATAACGACTGGTATGAGAGCCAGAGACGTATTCTGGACGCTCAGCTGGAACGTCGCCGACGCACCGGCAAAGCAATCGCGGGTTCCTCCTCCAAACCACCCGCACGAACGACGGCTGCCGCCCGTCACCGGGAAGGTCCAAGGCAACCCCCTACGGACCAGGCCCGTGCAGAGCGCAACCAGTTCGACAACGACGACTATGACAAAAGTTCGTGGGAGGACGATGCCTCCAGGGACTATCGCCATAGCCCATATTATAGGCGGGAACGCTTAAACAGATACAACGACAACGCCACCACAAATCTGTCGCTCCCCTACAGGCCAACGGCCTTCGCAAACAAGTCCAAATTTACTCGGCGCATATCTCAAGCACCAATCCCGCCGCGACAACGCCTTCCGACCAATGTTAGAATATATGACGGTCTCACCGACCCGAACGACCACCTTGGCATCTTTAATCAGGCCGGGGCCGTCATCGGATGGAACCTACCCGTCTGGTGCCACATGTTCGCCGAGACACTTACCGGATCTGCCAGGGTATGGTTTAACAACCTCCCCATCGGAAGCATCGACAGCTATGAACAGCTGATCGACAAATTTTCGCTGCATTTCAGCCAGCAGCGCCGCCACAAGCGCGACAAAAGCCAGATCTCTCTGAACCGCTCGAGGACTTCATCGTGCGGTTCAACAAAGAAGCACTCCAGTTAGGAACGGGCGACGAAGCAACTCGAACCTCCTTCTTGGCCAACGTCAACGACGACGGCCTTCAACACACCCTTCAAGGGAAAGATGGTGTCCCAGATTCCTGGGAAGAAGTCGTCCGTATTTCCAAGCTATATGCGGGCAACCAAAAAACAATGCGCCAACATCAACGTGGGAACTCCAGCAACAGCCGCAGCCGCGGCAACAACCGAGCATCTGTATGGAACCGCATCTCAGGTTCCACCGATGAAGGCCGATACTCAACCTCCAGCGACGCTCGAAACTTGATCGGCAACAAGCAAACACGTGACCAGCGCAACAACAGCCGCCGGAACCAAGACTGGACCCCCTCATAAAAACACCATCCCAGGTGCTCTCACAGGTCCTCTCAACCGGAGAGGTAACTTTCAAGATCCCAAAACCTAGGGGAACAAAACGAAAAAACATTGACACCACCAGATTCTGTGACTTCCACAAAGACGTGGGTCACGACACTGACAACTACTAAAACCTCAAAATGGAAATCGAGGCGGCCTTACGCTCAGGGAAGTTGGCCAATCTGGTCAAGAATGTCCGCGCGGGCGCAAAACCGACAGTGCAATATGATGCGCAGCACCAAGCGGAATACAAACTTCCCCGACATAGCGACTACGTCGCAACAACCAGAAACCGCAACAGTCAGAAACTGGAGGGAGGCTCAAGTCATCCTCCCTACAATACCAGGGGGCGCAAAATCAACAACCCCACTCACCATCACAGCACTGTTCGGGCATTACCGAACTTACAAGATGATGTGCGATGGCGGAAGCAGCTTCGACATCATGTACCAACAGTGCTTCGATCAACTCGACGAGGAAGACAAAGCACGCCTGCAACCAGATGCACCCATCGCAGGTTTCTTCAACGAGGTAATACACCCATTGGTAAGTTTGACTTTACAGTCACACTTGATGATGGGACACACACCCGCTCAGAAGTTTGCACCTTTCACGTCATCCCAGCCATCTCCTCATACGACATACTGCTGGGCAGACAAGTAGGGGTGTAAATGACACGTAGCGGCTTGAGAGCTACCCGGGATCGGCTCGGTAAAAAGCCCGAACGAGCCGAGCCTTAACGAGCTCGAGCCCGAGCCCGAGCCTAAAATATGGCTCGTTTAGTTATCGAGCCCGACCTTGAGCCCTAGATACAAAGCTCGATTGGGCTCACGAGCCTAAACGAGCCCAAACATAATTATAAGTTATTTATATATCTCTTATAATTTATAGCCCACTTCTCCAAAGCCCAAGTCCTTATTTCATAGGCCCATTTAATAACACTCGCGAGCCAAACTTTTGCGATCTCGAGCCGAGCTTTGAGCTCGTTTGAGATTGTTCTCAAATCACCTTGAGCCGAGCCGAGCCGAGCTCGAGCTTTTGATTTTGCTAGCGAGCCGAGCTCGAGCTCAAGATTGTAGGCTTGAACCGAGCCGAGCTCGAGCTCGAGCTTCATAAAACCATAATGAGCCGAGCTCGAGCCCAGTCAGGCTCGGGCTCGGCTCGACTCATTTACACCCCTACAGACAAGGTCTGGAAAAATTCAACTCCACCGCATCAACTCCTCACCAAACCATGGGTTTTCGAACACCCACGGGGATCGCATACATCTGAGGCAACCAAAGAATGCCTCATGACAACCGACCCGGCCGACGACACAGCGACACTAGCGCCACCCTTGCCGAAGGAACAAGAATGGGTCCTCAACCCGGCTTTCTCCGAACAAACCATTACCTTAGGGTGGACCCTGTCCCCCCAAGTGAGAATACACCTAAAGCAACTATTGGTGGCAAACAAAGACATTTTCGCCTGGCAATCATCAGACATGGTCGGCGTCCCAAGACACATAGCCGAGCATCATCTCAACACGTACAAGGACGCACGCCCAGTAGCCCAGAAAAAACGACCACTGGGCCCCGACAGGGTCAAAGCCATGAACGAACATGTCGATGACCTACTCGAAGCAGGCATCATCAGAAAATGCAACCACCAAACCTGGGTAACTAACCCTGTCATGGTTCTTAAGAAGAACGGATCTTGGCGCATGTGTGTCGATTACAAAGACCTCAACAAAGCATGTCCAAAAGATCACTACCCCCTACCAGAAATTGACCTGAAGGTAGACTCGCTAGCGCCATTTAAATACAAATGCTTCCTCGACGCATATCGAGGATATCATCAAATACAAATGGCCTACGAAGACGAAGACCGAATGGCCTTCAGAACAGATAGAGGGGTATACTGCTACACCAAAATGCCCTTCGGACTCAAGAACGTCGGCGCAACTTACCAACGCCTCATAGACCATGCCTTCATCAACCAGATCGGCATCAACCTTGAAGTCTACGTCGATGACTTGGTAATCGAAAGCACCCAAGAAGACACCATGCTAATGGACATCCAACGTACCTTCGAACAGTTGCGCGATATCAAAATGAAACTCAACCCGGGTAAATGCTCCTTCGGAGCTGAAGAAGGAAAATTCCTAGGCGTCATTGTCACCAATGGCAGCTTCAAGCCAAATCCGGAAAAAGTCCAAGCTATCTAACGCATGCCATCACCAAACTCAATAAAGGACGTACAGACACTGATGGGACGCCTAGTTGCTCTTAACCAATTCTTATCAAACTACGCCTCCAAGTCTTTTCCTTTTGTCCACACCCTACGAAATGTACTAAAGAAAACACAGTTCCGCTGGACACCAGAAGCGGAAGTAGCCTTTCATGAAATGAAGCAATGTTTAACTTACTTGCCAACTCTAACAGCTCCCCTGCCAGAGGAACCACTTACACTGTACCTATCTGCATCAGAAACAGCAATAGGCGCGGTGCTACTGGTAGAACGCCTCAAAGTTCAAACACCAATCTACTACATCAGCCGCACCCTGGCAGACGCAGAAACCAGATACTCAACAATGGAAAAACTCGTTCTAGCACTCGTACATGCGTCGCGACGACTAAGGCGATACTTCCAAGGACACCCAATCAATGTCCTAACGGATTACAGAATCAACAGCGTACTCTCCAAACCGGAACTCTCAGGCCGCCTGGCAAAATGGGCAATCGAGCTAGGCACACACACTATCATCTACAAACCCAGACCCGTAATTAAAGGACAGGTTCTCGCGGACTTCATCGCAGAAATTCCAGCAGATAAAATTCAAGACTGCAAAGATGAGCAAGATCCCAAACCTATCCCAGACTCACGAGAAACATGGTCGCTATATACGGACGGAGCCTCCAACGACCAGGGCGCCGGCGCAGGCTTACGCCTTGTCAGCCCTGACAAAACAGAATTCACGTACGCCGTCGGCCTTGAGTTTCCGAGCACAAACAACGAAGCAGAGTACGAGGAATTTCTGGCAGGACTACGCCTGGCCGAAAAAATGGGCGCAAGACACCTTAACGCCCATGTCGACTCCATGCTGATAGCAGGTCACATGAATGGCGTCTACGACGCTAAGGACCCGGTCATGGCCCAATACGTCGACCAGGCCAAGCTCCTCACCAAAAAAATTCACAACCTGCACAATCATTCACATCAACCGAAGCGGCAACAAGGAAGCCGACGCACTCAGCAAGATGGCCTCCACGGTTTGGCCGCATATGGCCAAAGAGGTACGCATCGAAACTCTTGCTCAACCTTCAGTACCACTTAGACAGGTTAATATAACACAGACAGGCACGGGATCATGGATGACCCCGATCCAAGCATATCTGGCAACAGGAACCTTACCGCCTCAAAAGGCGGAGGCCCGAAAACTCCAATACAAATCCCAGCACTACCAACTAATGAATGGAGTCCTATACCGACGCTCCTATCTCGGCCCACTCCTCAGATGTGTAGACACCACAACGGCCACCCCTCTTATAAAGGAGATCCACCAAGGCATCTGCGACATCCACGCGGGCCCAAGAATGGTGGTCGCTAAGATTATGAACGCCGGTTACTATTGGCCCGGAATGCATCAAGATGCCGTCAAAATCTTGCGCACTTGCTTCAACTGCCAGCAACACGCACCAAACACCCTGCGCCCAAAAAACGATCTGGTCCTAGTCACCGCCGCCTGGCCATTCCAGAAATGGGCTATCGATCTAGTCGGCCCATTCCCAATGGCCCCTGAAAAGATACAATACCTCATCGTTGCCGTCGACTACTTTACAAAATGGGTAGAGGCCAAGCCGCTCGCCTCGATCAGCGCAGAGCATACCAAAAAATTCATCTGGGAATTCATCATCTGCCGCTTCGGCCTACCTATGGAAATCGTCACAGATAATGGAACGCAGTTCGCGGACAAAAAACTTCAAACCTGACTAACACAATTAGGCGTCAGCCAGATATTCACATCCGTCGCCCACCCCAAAGGCAATGGTCAGGTAGAACGTATCAACAGGTCGTTAGTCGAAGGTATAAAGACTCGCCTCGGGTCCAAACGAACAGGTTGGGTGGATGAACTCCCACACGTCTTATGGGCACATTGCATCCTCACAAAGACCAGCACAGGCGAAACCCCTTTCAGCCTAACTTATGGCTCTGAGGCCGTAATACCCGTAGAAGTAACATTCCCATCACCAAGGGTCCTCAACATCGCGCACACAGACAACGATCGAGAACTACGACTCAACTTGGATCTCTTAGACGAAAGGCGCGACATCGTCGCTATACGCGAGGCAAACTATAAAAAACAACTGGAGTGCTATTATAACTCCAAAGTCAAAGCCTGCGCATTCGACATTGGAGATTACGTCCTAAGAGACAACTACGCGTCTCACTCCGAGCGCCCCCGGAAAACTTGCACCCAACTGGGAAGGACCATACAAAATCCAACAAGTACTAGGAAAAGGGGCATACGCGCTAGAAAGAATTGACGGCACACCCATACCAAGGTCGTGGAATGTAGCGCAGTTGCGCCCATGCTACTTATAAAAATTTCGGTTTTCGGATAATCTGCAGCGCCACCTTACACTTTGTCTACAAGCCCAAAAACCAATTACTCTACCTCTAACTTATGAAGCTAATTCACTCTTCATAAGACTTGACGTCAAAGATTGGCCATGTTCCTAACTTATGAAGTTAATTTACCCTTCATAACTTAGAAACAACAAACCTCTAGCCCTAAAAATTGTGTAGTTAATTTACCCTACTCAATAGACGCTAAGGTTACTTGTAACCTATGAAGACAATTCATCCTTCATACACACAGCAGCACATCACATATACAAGAGCAGACAAAAGTAAAGCCAAAAGCATCATACTTCATTTCAATAAAAAGTCGGATTTACAAACAAAAAGGAAAGCTACAACCTACTGAGGAGGCTCATGCGTCGTCCCCGAACTACCCCCGCCACCAGCCTTCTCTTTTCCTTTCTCAGCGTGCTCGCGCCCGGCACGCTCGGATTCCTCGACCCAACGCTTAAACTGAGTAATAGGGTCAGGGTCCGCCAGACACTGCCTCACGACCTGAAGCACCGGAAACTCCATCCTTTCGAGCTTCTCAAGCTCTTCCATCAGCAGCTGGTCGGTGTTCACATCTTGGAAAGGCTGCTCCTCAACTGGCGCCCCATCCTTGGCGGCCAGATAACCTTCTAACCAGCCACTATGTACACCCGTGGTACGCGCAGCATAGACCACCTCCGCGACCTGCTCACCCATCTTCGGCTCATTCCAGCACCGATCAAAAACCTACATCAACAAAATCAGCTACGTAAGTCAAAGCAAAGGATGAAACAAAGACACGACAAAATAAAGAAAAAACAAACTTACCGCAGAGATCCCATCAGACATAATCCACAGCGACTTCTCACAGTACGCCTTCTGCGCATCAAGCATTAGAGTCCTATCAAGTTGCCACGCCTCTTTCTCCTTCACAAGATTATTAACCTGACCTTCCAGCTCAGATACCTGAGTGGTCATCCTCACCACATCGGCATCCTTCGCCTTCAGATCACCTACAACGGTGGCATACTTAGAGGACAACTCCTCCAACTCCTTGGCCTGCGCTGCCGCTGCCTTCTTCTGGTCCGCAAGCGCGGTCTCCGCCCTCTGCACAAGCTGACGACGACGCTCCAACTCCGTATTTACTGTCGCCGTCGACTTTGCCCAGTTCTTCTGCTTCTCCGCCGCATCAGCATCCTTCTGGCGCAGATCGGACTCCAGCTTCTGAACCTGCTCCAAAAGACGCATACGCGCGGACTCATACACCTCCTTTTCCCGAGCCAGACGGTCGGCCTCACCTGCAACCGCCGCCTGCTCATCCAAAAACTCCCCTTCTACCCTATGAAGGGCGTACAAATTTCCCAAAGTCTGTGTTAGATTCATACACATCTTTGAGAAGAGAGTACCCCGGTTCTGAGACCGATGATGCGCACGCTCAGCTGGCGGCAACGCATAGCTAACAAACTCCTCAGCCACGAACGGGTTGAGGAATCGACAGCTTTCGGTTATACGCCACCCGGGCGTATAAACCGGAGCGTCCAACCTAAAGGCAGGAGCACTCGAAGACGCTGCAACTTCTTCAACCTTCTTCGATTTGGGATCATCAATCCCAACCCCTTGAGGCGACGTTTCTAGTACGTCCCTCTCACCTAAGTCAATAAAGGAGGGCTCGGTCCGCGAGCCCTCGTCACCCTGAACGCCCATCCCTTGGGCCTGCTCCTTCTTGATTTTCACCAAGTCTTCATGTTGTTTTAGCAATGCCAACCGGCGCTCTTCTTCCTCCTTCTCAGTCAAGCTAGCCAACCGCGCATCTTCAGCCCGCTTACGCTCCACCTCAACCTGGAGAACCCGGGCCTCTTCCTCCTTCTTTAATCCGGCCTCAGCGGCGCGCTTCTCCTACTCCAACTTCTTCTTTCGCTCCTCTTGATACCGCTTCACAGAGGGAGGAATAGAACCTACGATCAAACAAGAAAGACGTATTAAAAACTTGACAGAATTCAACAAGACAAAGGACGCATTACAAAGTACTTACTGCTGAGCTTCTTCAAAGCCTTCTTGTAAAACGGCTCACGCACTGGCGGCGGATCCAGCTCCAAGCCCTGCGGTGGATCAATATCACCACCACCAAGCGCCGCCCGCTTGGGAGACGGACCACCGTCCACATCCTCCTCAACAACCTCCACCTATTTACGCTTGTGACCTAAAAACAACGAAAACAGCGATTAGCTCACAGAACACAAAGTACAAAAACACAAACAAGGTTAGAGTACTTACTCTCAGTAGTCACGCGCTCAGCAATACTGGGTTCACCAGTCTTCTCACCACCTTGCGCCCCGGCCGCTGACGCACTTGCTCCACCGCCACCTGCAGAGCGACGCGCACGGTGAATTAGACCAGACGACGAACCACTCGACTCATCGTCTGACAAAAATACATAATCAACCCCAGCCGCCGTTTTCACAGACAACGGCTCAGGGTTGATTAGAAAACCCACTTCAAGATTAGAGGGCGCACCATCCATCGGGCCGGGGAACAAGAAATTCTCTACCTTCAGCTCTAGCTCAGAAACCCCTCCCTTGGGCACCGCCAAGTAAGTAGTCTTCACGGTACGGGCGGCAAACACCTCAAACAGCAACTCGCCTGTCACACAAAAAAAAAAAAAAAAAAGAAGGCGTCAACAACCAAAGAAATACAGAAACAAAAAACAAAAAGCAAGATACT